>JAPPVO010000031.1:47503253-48703253 GCA_030407325.1 Camellia japonica | reverse complement strand
ACAAGACTTAAAAAGGCCTGTTCGTGGGCTGAAATTGCGAAATGACCACCGGAACCACCAAAACTTTGCATGGATTGATTTTTCAAGCCTAAATAGACTTGTAGGAACAAACGGGACCTTGATTGGATTTCCGGTTAAAAAATTAGAAGGAAAAATGTAAAACACAAGACTTAAAAGGCCCGTTCGGGGGCTGAAATTTTGAAATGACCACCGAAACCACCGAAACTTGGCACGGACAGCTTGTTCAAGCCTAAATAGACTTGTAGGAACAAACGGGACTTCAATTGGATCTCCGATTAGAAAATTAGAAGGAAAATTGTAAAACACAAGACTTAAAAGGCCCGTTCGGGGGCTGAAATTGCGAAATGACTACCGAAACCACCGAAACTTGGCACGGACAGCTTGTTCAAGCCTAAATAGACTTGGTAGAACAAATGGGACCTCAATTGGATTTCCGGTTAAAAAATTAGAAGGAAAAATGTAAAACACAAGACTTAAAAGGCCCGTTCGGGGGCCGAAATTTCAAAATGACCACCGAAACCACCAAAACTTGGCACGGACAGCCTTTTCAAGCCTAAATAGACTTGTAGGCACAAACAGGACCTCTATTGGATCTCCGGTTAGAAAATTAGAAGGAAAATTGTAATACACAAGACTTAAAAGGCTCGTTCAGGAGCCAAAATTGCGAAATGACAACCGAAGCCACCAAAACTTGGCATGGACAGCTTGTTCAAACATAAATAGACTTCTAGGAACAAATAGGACCTTGATTGGATTTCCAGTTAGAAAATTACAAGAAAAAAAGTAAAGCACAAGACTTAAAAGGCCCGTTCGGGGGCCGAAATTGCAAAATGACCCCTGAAACGACCGAAACTTGGCACGGGCAGCTTGTTCAAGCGTAAATAGACTTGTATGAGCAAACAACACCCGATTGGACTTCCCGTTACAAAATTAAAATCAAAATTGTGAAGTTCATATCGAGGTTGTTTTTTTTTTTTTTTTTTGTCAATCTAATATTGTTTTTTCTTTTTTCATGTGATAGATTAGCAATGGTGGAAAATAGTTTGGGCTGCATCAAAAGATTTGATTTTGTGTTTTTGGAAATATGTTGACATAGGATTTTGGTAAATGATTTATGGATTAAATGTTTAGCATCAAAATATTTGGTGTTGTGTTTTTGCAAATATTTTGACATAGGATTTTAGTAAATGACTTGTTGGTTAGATGTTTAACATCAAAATATTTGGTTGTAATTTTGAAAATATTTTGACATAGGATTTGGTAATGTATTTATGGGTTTGATATTAGTAGTTTGTAAGTACTTTGGTATGCATGTTTTAGATTGTCAGAGAATTGTAATTATGTTTATTGGGATTTTTTATAGCTATTAATTTTGAATTAGTATGAATGTCTTGCACATGTCTATTATTATTTACATTACATTTCTGTATATATTGTGCACAGGAAAACAGGTGTTTTGGATTATTTTGAACAGGAAAATTATTAAAATCAAAATTTGTGTACTGAATTTTTAGTGACAGGTGGTATTTTGGTCACTGTTAATATATTTGGCAACAACATATTGTTTTTGTCGCTAAAAGTTAGTGGTTATTCCAAGAACTTTTAGCAACCAAAACTTACTCGTCGCTAAAAACGTGATTTTTAGCGACCAAATTAATTTTGTCGTTAAATAGTACTTTTGGCGACGCATTTATTTGTCACTAAAACTACATAGCCTATCCAAATTTTAACCTTTTAGCAACAAATTCTAATTTTATAGCAACAAAAATATGATTTTTGGCGACCAATTTTGCTTGTCGCTAAATGTCTACATACGGTGACAATTTCTGATTTCGTCACCAATACTTTTAGTAACAGGCCTTTGGCAACAAATTGTATATTTGTCGCCGATTCTCTTGGCGATGAAATTTGTACTTTTGGTGACCAATTTTTGGGTCGCCAAATGTGTTTTTTGTTGTAGTGAATAATAGGTTGCCCTTCAAGATGTCCAGATTGAGGTTTTGTAGCCCTAGAGTGCAAATGGCAATATATTTGGCCAGTCCCTGTAGGTCTCAACCATCTTCTGCAAGACGTTCTTGATATTCTTATTGGCAGCTTCAACAACTCCATTGGTTTACGGCCTGTATGTAGATGACTTATGAAAGCCATGTTGTATTTGACTTATCAACTCCTTCTTGAAGTGGGAGCCGTTATCTGATATGATCTCGTTAGGGATTTCGTACATATTGTTTCTGATAAACTTAGCCACATGCGATGCTTTCAACAATGCATAGGACTGAGCTTCCACCCACTTTGTAAAATAATCAATCGCCACCAAGATATATTCAGGCCCATTCAACCCTTTTGGCATGACTACACCGATAATGTCAATTCCCCAGACTAAGAAAGGCCATGGCAAAGTCATATGGTACAGCTTTAAGGGCAGAATATTCATGCGATTGGCATGAATTTGACATTTGTGGCATCGCCGCATAAAACCAATACAATCCTCATCCATGGTGGACCAGTAGTAACCTTGCTTGAGAATCTTTCGGGCTAGCATCACACCATTCATATGTGCCCTACATTCTCTGTCGTGGATAGCCTCCATAAGGCGTTTCGATTACTCTTCTTCCACACACAACTTATGCATTCCCAGATGACCTCTTTTATACAACTTACCCTCGCAGATGATAAATTGGACGGCTATTCGCCATATTCCCTATTTGTCCTTGGCATTTGCCCTGGTGGATATATCTCCTTTTCCAAGAAGTTCCAAATACCGTAATACCAGGGGTTTTTGTCTTATACTTCATCTATCGCAGCAATAGTTTCATAAGCCGTCTTGTATTTCTACTCGATGATAATCAGACGCATCCGGACTCCAAGTGGAATGTCTACCATAGAAGATAGAGTTACTAAAGCATCAACGAACCTGTTGTTCTCTCTTAGTAGATGTGTGAAAGTCAGTTTTTCAAACCTAGAAATCAAAATATCCAAAGTTTGATGGTAAACCTTCATCTTCTCTTCTTTGACTTTCTAGTCTCCATTTGCTTGAGAAACAACTAAGTTCGAGTCCCCGATAACATCCAATCTTATTGCCCCTAGTTCTAGGGTGGCTTCTAAACCAGCAATACACGCTTCATAATCTGCTTCGTTGTTGGATACCTCGAACTGGAGTTTGAAAGCTAAAGGTATATGGGAATCGTCGGTGTAGACACCCCATTTTTGACCAACCTTAAGATGCAGACGTCACCGATTGAGCACTTGGTGATGATGCATATTGTGCTCGTTCTGAGGTCACAGAGTCTCGGCTGAGAGCCTTGCCTCCGGACTTCGGGACTCTTTTGTGCTTTGCCTCGGTTTGCGAACCAGGTCCTGTTTTCTCAGTTTTCTCTTCCCAAAGGGAGGGAGAGGTCCCGAAGATCATCTCTCAGTGGCCGTAGGCTACGTTTCGTGGTCGTAGGCCATTATTCCTGTTTGCAGACCAGTTTTCTATTTTCGGAGCCGTCGGCCGTGCGCCTCGGTTCGGGACCGCTTAACTTTCTCTGTTTGCTCCGATTTTTGGCACACACCTTGTTCCCTCTCCCTAGAGGGACACTGTGGCCCGGGAGACCACATTTGTGGTCGCACGTCACCTCCGGTGCCTAACAGCTTATTTTCAAGGCACCTGGCTGCGCGTTTTGGCCCCCGAACCTTTGTTTTGCATCAGTGTGGGTTCATTTTTGGCATGGACCCTAATTTCATTGCTAGGAAGGTGGTACTATGGTGGGAGACCACCTTTTCTTCTTGGAGATCACCTTTCTCTTCGCCACCCGATTTTCTTGTTAGAGAGCTGGTCTCCTTCACTTTTGAGCCACATTTTCTGGTCTCCCATACCACCACTGAGTTGCATTCACCTGGGAGACCACCAATATGGGTAGGCCGACCACCTTTTTTGCTTGACCCTTTTGACCCCTTGGTCTTCCTCACTTTTGAGCCACATTCTCTGGTCTCCCATACCACCATTGAGTTACATTCACCTGGGAGACCACCAATATGGGTAGGCCGACCACCTTTTCAGCTTGAACCTTTTGACCCCTGGTCGGCCGACCAGGGCAAGTGGTCGGCCGACCACTTGAACTGGTCGGGCAGCCTTTTGCTTTTTTGTCTCTTTGAGTGCTATCTAGCTGTGCCAATTGGGAGGCATTTGCCTCATCCTCCGAGGATTGACCCTCTTGTTTTGGCTTTTTAATTAAGCTTGGTCCCTTTTGCTTAGCTTCTTAGAGAAGCTTGACCTTTTGTTGAGCTTCTTCAGGAAGCTTGACCCTTTTGGTCTAGCTTCCTCAAAAAGCTTGACCCTTTTGGTTTAGCTTCCTTTAGAAGCTTGGCCTCTTTGCTCTAAGCTTCTTAGAGAAGCTATGGACCTCCTCTTCTATAAGAGGGAGCCTCTCCCTCATGAGCCAAGGTTGAGAATTTTGCTTAAGGCATATATACACTTCCCTCTCTATTTCTCTCCATTTTAGCTCCAAAGGTCCCTTGTTCTTGCACCATTGCACTACACCTCTTAGCCTAACCTCTCCATCATCCATCCAAGCACCTTGGAGCTCATTTTTAGAGGTTGAAGACTTGCTATCTTGGTCCAGGAGTTGCTGTTTCCTTTGGCTACAAGGGTAACACTCCATTTCCCTCTTTTTGACACTGTTTTGCTTCATAGTTTATCTCTATTTGAAAGCATATTTAGGCTTTGTCACAAACTGAAAAAAGTCTTGTTTTGACCTTCTGAACATGTTTGTTTAAGGTCATTTTTCTGTTGGGGGTCATCTACCCCCTTGCGTGCTTCATTTCCTCATGTTTTGAGCTATGCATTAGAGCATTTGTGTTGGCCTTGGTTTGGCCATTTAGCCACTGAAATCCAATGGATTTTTAGTGGCTAAAATGTATCTTTGAGCCTCAAAATCAGAGAGGGGTGACCCTCTCACCCCTTGTTCTCTTTACTAGCTTTGTTGGCCTTACAAAGGAGCCCCCATTTGCATGTTTTCAAGCCATGTTTCAGGCCAACTTTTGTGAGTTTAATGACCTTCATGAACTCTTTCCAGAGCCCTTTTTGCCATATTAAGTGTCTATTATGCATGTGTAGAGTAACCCTCTTCAAGGCTTTTCAAAGGGGCTTTCACTTGCATGCTTCCTAGCCTCATTTCAGGCCCTTTTTAGTGAGTTTTAGGGCCCTCATAACCTCTTTCCAGAGGTGGTTTTTCCATTTTGTATGTCTATCATGCACATGTAGAACAACCCCTTATTGGCCTTTCAAAGGGACACATCTTTCTTGAATGCATTGACTGAGTTTCAGTGGTTTTTTGGTCATATTTTGGCATGGCATACTTCTATTTTTGGCTGGTTTGGTGACCTCTCATATGTCTCATATAGTTGTAGTGCAAATCATGGTTCAATAGCTTACTTTGCATGCTTTATTGACCCTTGATTCTATCACTTTTTGACCATACCTTAAACTGATGTTGTGCATATTTTGGGCTGCCTTAGCTCTATTTTTGGGTCTCATGGTTGAATGATGCTTGTTTTGCATGCTTGTAGTTCAACATTTGTGCCTAGGTTTGAGATTTGAGGTCTATTGCATGCATATACTTAGGTGTTTTCATGCTTTGGGGTCATTTTGCATCATATTTCAGAGCCTATATGAATACCATATTCTCATGTTTTCTACTCTTTAAGTGTGCTTGAGAGTTATGCATAAATGCCTCGTTTTCGGACCATTGCATGGGCTTCGTTTCTTTGCATGTTGAGTCATCATTTTGGACCATTTTCCCACTGTTTCAGACCTGCCTAGGGTCTGTTTGGGGCTGGTTTTTCCATTTAAACATTGCTTTGTGTACCTCTAGTGTAACCCGCTTCACTAGTTTCGGTATTCGAGCCATCTTGCGTGCATTATGTGACATATTTGCATGATTCGAGACCATGGTGCATCATGTTTCGGAGCTGGAAAATGTGTTGTTGTATGCCATATTTCATCCCTTGACATGCTTAGTTAGAGTTGCATGTTGTGCCTTAGGATCGGTCCTTTGTATGCTAGTTGCATGTTTGCATGTATTTCGGTTGTCTCATTTTCATGTATGGCCACTGATTTGAGTGTGGCTGAGGTCCACTCACATTGGTTTAAGTCCATCTTGCATTGTGTATGCCATATAGCTCATGTGCATTGTGTATGCCATTTCAATCCATAGCATTGCGTATGCTAGATTGCATGTGTGCATATCATCTGTCACCTGCCAGCATGATTAGGTTGCATCGCATTTAGGGTTGCATGTTAGTCGCATTGTGTATGCCATCTCATTGCATTGTGTTTGGAGTAGGGTTAGTCCAGACACGGGAAACGAGGGGCGTTTCGTACTCAAAGTGACGAAACATGTCTCAATTTCCGGTCGGTGACACTCCAGATTACTCATGATGGAGTTTAGGCCTTTTTGAGTTTATGTGTGCATCCATTTCATATTGAGTCCTTCAATTCGACTGTTCGGCCATCATGCATCGAGGTGCGTGATTGGTGGCACGAGGATCGAGGACTACACTCCCTAGAGCTTATGTAATGACGGGGAGAGTAGTCATGCATACATATGTTGAAAATACTTTGCCATGCCCCTTTCTTGCTCTCTGTTGCAGCAAACCAGAAACTAGTAGCCTTCTAGAGCTTTGTATAGTATTCCAGGATCAATTGCAAACAGAGGCAAATAGAAGCATCGCAAGGAATTTCCCGACAAGGCGACCCGAGTATGCATGGATCCTTCATCATTCGGAATAGAGCTGAGGCAGTCCATTGCACATAGTATAGCATGCTAGTTTACTTTGCTTACCTAATTCATTTGATAAGTAATTAGTATTGTGTAATAATTCGTTATTTATTTTGGTTGTGTAATATTCTTTCGGACCCTCCGAGCGAGGGCAATTGTGTAATAAGTGTGCATGTGTGTGATGTATGTCTTCCAACCCCACGTCTTTTTCCCTTTTATTTACCAACTTATGATGGTTAGTTTAGGGCATGTTTCAATTAGCATACTTATGCTCGCATGTTTGCATCCATTCATCTGTCTTGCATGCACCGGGCTCGGCGCATCATACTAACTGCACTGTATTTCAATTCCGAGTTGAATACATGTATCATTTGTTGCATTTCATATGCCATGTTAAGAATAGCCGATCCTATCTTAGTTGCATTTTGCATGTGTTGCATTAGCCATCTTAACATGAACTAGGATCATGCATTGATTACTAACTAGTTTCTATTTTGGCTTGGAGTACTCGGTAAGTATTTATGCTTTAGCATCCTCGCATGTGTGTGAGTGACTGCCATGATAGCATGCTTACCATGAGGCTAAGTGCTTATGTGATATAACTGCCTGAATGCCTATGGGTGGAGGTTGGATTATCTGAATTGGAGCAATTCATTGATTGCAAGTTTTAAGCCCACTAGATAGTGGCAAATCACCATGTTTTCTAAGCCCACTTGAGGGTGGCAAAATCTGCATTTTAGCCTACTCGCGAGTAGCAAACCGCTTTCAAAAACAAACGTGAAATGTTTTGTTCCAACTCAGGTGATCCATTCTATACTTGTATGCTGTGTGCATCACATAGTAATTCTAGGCTAATAACCGAAATAAGAGCACATAATGTTTTCAAAACTCGATATCATGGTTAGTAGAGGCCGTTCTTTGATCGGGCGAGCGGGGGTGCTCATGAAGTGACCTTCTGCAATCGTACCCAAGTTCTCGAGCCGAGGCAACTTTGGTGATGACGGACACGTGGCCTTAGGCACAAGTCAAGGTTTCCTAAATTCCTCCAAAATAAATATTTAGGTGGCGACTCTGTATCTGACAAAGCAGTCCATGTTTGGCACTTCTTTCTAAAAATCTGTTTTTCAAAACGATTTGCCGGATTTGGACTCTTTGATGATTCATCGGTCTTGCATTGCACTCTGCGAGATTAGATATAGGACCGTGACATTGAGTCCTGAGCTGTAGTGAGCCTAATGAACAAAACGGGATTTTCCCAGGACGTTCGGGAACGTCTACAGCCGGGTGCAATCAGCAACACACCTATCCCATAACCGTACTAATTAGACGCTCTGTCAAAATACATCATCCAAGTTTCCTCTTCAACTTGCAGAATGTCTTCATCTGGGAACAAGTATTCCATCCCCTCATCTCCTTCTACTGGGTGGTTTGCCAGGAACTCCGCTACAGCTCTTCCTTTGACCTACTTGCGGGTGACATATTTGAGATCAAATTCGGAGAGGAGAAGCAACCAACAGGCTAGCCTACCCGTAAGCACCGGTTTCTCAAAGAGATATTTGATGGGATCTAATCTCGAAACCAGGATTACAGAGGGAGCTAACAATTAGTGCCTCAACTTCCTAGTAGCCTATACCAAGGCTAGGGAAGCTTTCTCCAACGGAGTATAGTAGGTCTCGTAATCTAGCATTTTCTTACTCAAATAGTAGATGGCTTTCTCCACTCTATCTTCATATTCCTAAGTGAGCATGCATCCCATGGTAATGTCTGTTACTGACAGGTACAGAAGGCTTTCCTGGCTCTAGCGGCAACAACACAAACGGATTCTGGAGGTACTGCTTAACCTGCTCAAAGGCAAATTGACATCGATCATCCCATCGGAATTTCTTCCCTTTCTTTAGGAGACCAAATAGTGGTTCACAAGTCAAGGTTAATTTGGAAATAAACCGTCTTATGAATTGCATTTTACCCAGAAAGCCTCGCACCTCCTTTTCAGTCCTCGATGGTAGCATTTCTAGGATGGCCTTGATTTTGGAAGGATCGACTTTAATGCCCCTCTGTGTGTTCAGAAAGCCCAGCATTTTTCATGCCGTTACGCCGAAGGTGCATTTCTATGGGTTCAACCTCAATCTATATTCTCTGATTCGTTGAAAGAATTTCTTTAAGGTGGTGTAGTGGCCCTCTTGTTCTTTAGACTTCACAATCATGTCGTCCACATACACATCAACCTCTTTATGGATCGTATCATGCAGAATGGTGGTTGCAGCCCTCTGATAGGTAGCTCTAGCATTTTTTTAACCAAACGGCATAACCCAATAGCAGTAGGTACCCCACGGCATAGTGAATGTGGTCTTCTCTCTGTCCTCGGGTGCCATCAGAATCTGCTTGTACCTGGAAAACCCGTCCATGAACAATAGCACTGCATGGCCCGCAGTGAAGTCTACTAACTCATCAATATTTGGTAAAGGAAAGTCATTCTTCAGACTAGCTCTAATCAAGTCCCAGAAGTCTACACACACCCGGATTCTACCATCCTTTTTTTGGCACTGGGACGATGTTGGCCAACCAAGTTGGATACTCAGATACTAACAAGAAACTTGCCTTGATCTGCTTGGTGACTTCTTCTTTGATTTTCAGTGCCCAATCCAGACGGATTCTACACAACTTCTTCTTTACGGGTCAGGCCTTAGGGTCAAAAGGGATCTAATGCTGTACAATCTCAGGATCGATTCTAGGCATGTCTTGGTAGGACCACGAGAAAACATCTTTGAAATCTTTTAACAAAGCGATTAAACGCTCGCGCTCCTCCGAAGACAACATGGACCCGATCTGGACCAACAGCGGATCCTTCTCAATACCCACATTAATGACAATGATTTCATCAGCATAGAGTTTAGCAAACCTCTCATCCTCTCCATTAATCAAGTTTTTCAAAGCCAAGGAAATTTCTTTCCCTTCGTTTTCATTAAAATTTTGAAAATCTTTGTCAATACAATAAACTAATGGCACAGAGAAGTACACAGAATCTGTAGAGTTTTCATTCAAAAGGTCCAGATCTTCGATTACAGACTCAAAAGAAAAGCTGAATAAAGACCTAGACATGACTTTGGTATCCGGGTTACCACCCCCAGAAATACCAGGCTCAGACTCAGAAGAACTTGAATCTGATCCCGACCCCACAAACTTAGTGGAATCAGATTCTAGCTCATCACCCAATTCAGAACTAGACAAATAGCCTTTCTTCAGCTGCCAGGTAAGAGATGGTGCCCCTGATGCATCCAAAATGCCGCTGGTTGGATTCACACCTGGTTCTTCCCCAATCATAGAGATGGTAAGGTTATCCCCCAAGTTCTCTAGGTCGGCTATAGGATCTGTCAGAAGACTAGCCAGTGTTGCCCCTACTCTAAGTTCGCTGCCATCTGAGTCAGTTTATATGCTCTGTTCAGCTTTGATGCTTGTTTTAGCCATTTCCTCATCATCACTGCTCTGCAGCTGCAGGTCAAAAAAGATCTCGAACCCGGGGACACGCTGCTTTGTGGAATTCACCCAAGGCTCTGGAAAGTCGCAAAAAGGGAAATCTTCTCCCTCCCGAACAAAGCGGTCATTCAGTGTCCCCCGGGTTGGCCTATAAATAAGTTCATAGTGCTTCCCGGCTTGCTTGGCCTTGGCTCTTCCTTTCATCTCTTCTCGCTTCCTGATCCAGTCCTTTTTGGTGGGCACATAGCCCAGTCCAAAGGCATGTGGGTTGTGCGGCACATCTGGTAGTGCAGCAACACCGTTCCAGCCACTTCTCCCAAGTTCCATTCCTAGAACATGCTGCATTTTGTTCGTGGAATAGATAGACTGGGTGCTGGCATACATGCCTTCATTTGCGGACAAAAGGGTATACACTACCGAGGCTTTAGCCAGAGTGAATCCCGAGAGGAATACATCCTTCTCACCATGGTTAACCTCCAGCACTGGTATAGTTACCTTTGGCGGCGGATAGATAAATGAATTCTCAAAAATAATTGCCACTCCTCCCCCATGAAGGTACTTCAACATCTGATGGAAAAGTAGAGGAGACAACCTTTACATGATGCAACCAGGGCCTTCCTAACAACAAATTGAAGGTAGCTAGCACATCCAAAACATGGTACTCAACCTCCTGCTCAGTTGGGCCCACCTAGACTCTGACTTGGACGTGCCGATGGCTTCTCTGCTCGTGTTATCATATGCCAAAATTACTTGGGCTATGGGAACAAAGTCTGCTGGTTTAAGACCAACTGCATAGGCAGTACGAGAATGACAAACATTGATGGCCGAACTGGTATCTACCAACACCTCCGGCACCTATTTCTTCTTGCACTCCATAGATATATACAAAAGCTTGTTGTGGGTCGAGCTTTCTAGCGGCAGTTCTTTATCAGAGAAGGACAGAGTTGGTTTGCACCACTTGGGAAGACCAATCCCACTAGCTGCTCGGGCACAATATCAATAGACAATTTAACCTTGTCCATTGCCGACAATACTGCACGTCGGTGTACCTGGGAGGCCATGAGAAGACCCTAGATGGAGATGTCAGCTTGGATTTTCTTGAGTTGTTTCAACACTGTCTCTTCTTCTAATTGTTTCTCTTTTTGTTTCTTGGCCTCTCTATCTTTTCCAGATGCCTCTGCCTGATCCCAGGTGCAGTTGTTTAAAATACCGCATACTTCTTGTCAAATGGTCAATTTCTTCCACATACCACGTGTTGTCCGGAAGGCACTCGCCCCATCCTTCATCAGTGTAGGCCAGATGCAAATCATCATCGGCCCACCATTTACCCTCAACGGCCGACAAACAGTTGTCCAACTTCGCTTGTCTCACTTTCACGTCGTAGGTATCCCCCACATGGTGTTCTGCCATTATAGCTTCCTGGTTGTCTCAAACCCTTTCTAATTCAAACTACCTCAGTGCAGCTTCCTGTTCTGTATCCACAGTGCTCACAGCGCCCACTTCTTGGGCTGAATTTTTCACACCAGAGCTTTCCGGTAGCTTTCATTTCTCATCGGCCCTTCCGACCATTGCGACTATCTCTACTTTTTTTTCCCGCTTGTTTCTTTTCAGTTCCTTCCTCCTTGTCTGGCTCATCACTCAGCCATCCAGAGTTGTCTGTTGATCCATTCAAGTCGAACTAACCGATTCGTATATCCCCCGGATCTTGCTCGTCAAAGAATTGTAAATTGTCCAAGTCCTCCTCAAGTTCTGCTAGATCATCCAACCCCTGGCTCGGGCCATCCTCTTTGATGACATTGATGTCTACCAAGGCTGGCAACGCCAATTCAGGCTTAGTTTGACCAATTGGCACAATGTAGCAGCTTGGGTCATACACCCCATCAGTTAAGTCCTCAGAACACTCTGGCAACGGACTAGTACCTTCCTTCAAGGTCGACTCCTCTTCCACTGTAAGAATCACCACAGGCTTGGGTTGAGGGTTGGACATGTCCATCATGCGCAACTCTGTGCCTTCTGGAATGAACAATGTCGGTTTTGGTAGGTGGGAGGGGGTAATATATGTGTTGGGGTCATAGGGGGTGGCCAGTGTATGGATCATGTTAAGATTTCAAGGCGGGGGGACTTGATTATGGGCTGGGAGTGGATTTGTGATCACGTTGGGTTTTTGAGGTGGTGCGATCACCTTGTTGTCAATGAGATCCTGAATCTCATGACGCAATCGAAAGCACTGGTCGGTATCATGACCATGCTGTTGGCGAAATGCGAATTATTTTGCGGGGTTGTGTTTTGGTGGAAGAGGATCACGTAATGGGCGGGGTTCTAATGGTTTGAGGTGCCCTTTTTTACTAGCACCTTCATGGCTTGAGATAGGGTCATGTACAACTAGTTAAAAGTCCTCTGGGATTAGACAGGGTTGGACAGTGTTTTTGAGCTTGTATTGGCAAAGGGGTCGACAGTCTTAGTTGTGGTGACAGTGCTTACATCTGATGGCTTCGCAACTGTGCTACCACTGGTAGCATTGGAATTGCGCACAAACGGCCTTTTTGCCGGCTTCTTCTCATATGTAATCAGCCCCTACTTCACGGCATCTTCGATTTGCACTCCCATTTCATGGAGTTCTATAAATGTAAACAGAGGTAAGACAATCATCTTTCGCAGCAACTAGTCGTACAAATTCCGGATAACTATCCTAATATGATCCTCCTTAGAAGGCCTTGTAGTCATCATCGAGGCTTTAGCTCTCCACCTCGTCACAAATTCAAAGAAGCCCTCCTTCGTCTTTTGGCGCGTTGCTTCGAGATCATGAGTGTGACCTCGATCAGTGTATTGTACAAATATTATGCAATGAAGGCCTCGATCATCTCCTCCCAATTTTGCTTAACAGAGTCTTCTAACTTCGCATACCATATGGCCGCTATACCTGACATGGTCGAGCTAAAAAGAGACAGCTTTTGTAGTTTAGTCAAGCCCATAGGTCGTAAGATGTCCGAAAATAGTCGTAGATGAACCATAGGATCTTCGGAACCGTCAAAACGGTCAATGTGCGGCATTTTGAACCGATTTGGCAATGTCACTGCAGAATCAGTATACCTATCTTCTATGTCCAGGATAGAGTTAACCCCTTATGCTCCCTTGAATAACTTCTCTAGTTTATTAACCTTGAGTATAGTCGGGTCAACCTTAAACTCAGACGGAGCCTCAATCTGATAAATAGGTGCTTTGGAGGCTTGTGCTGGGATTGCTCTACTGGATTGCCTTGATTAAAATAGACATTAGCAGTATGAGCAGTGGTTCCAGGTGCTGGGATACCCGCGGGAGGTGCATGGGATGTAAAGGCCGCAGTCGGTTGTGGTTATTGTTGTTATAGCCTGTTTATTACCTCGGCTTGGCGGGCAGCATCTTGTTGTACGGTTTCAACTGTTCGCTGCAAATGATGTATCAATTCTTCCATACTAACTAAGGGATATTATGTCATTGGAATAGGCGAGTGATCTCGTGCTGGACTAGAAGTAGAAGACTGTCCCTAAACCTGACTAGACACAGGTGACTGGGGCAATATGCGAGTGATCTCGAGCGGTCTTTGAGAACTTTCAGCACTTTTACAGGCCTACAAAGATACTGGGAGTTGGCATTCTACGCTGGAGTGATACTTCTTGTGCTCGAGCGGTATTCTTCACTCAAGCGGTCACTTTGTGCACTCGAGCGGTCACACTTATTATGTTTGGTTGCTTGAACGAAACTTCTTGTTCTCGAGCGGTTTGCGCGTATATCAGTTTGTAAAAATCACTTTTTAGATAATTTTTTTATATCTCTCTCTCTAAGCATTCTAAAAATCCTAGATCTAGAGTCTCTCTCTAAAACTCACCTTCTCTCTACAAATACACCCTCATCCATTCATTTGTCAACCCTAGTCCGTTTGTTAAAAAGGTAGAGCTCATCTAGAGCTTCGTTCTAATCGGAACAAAGTTGGGTTTCGACTTCTTAGAAGTTTCTCCATTCTCTCTCTCGTCTTCTAAGCTTGAGGTAGGGATTCTTCGTACACTCTTTTATGATTTTTAACTTAGTTATTTGCCACTTCTAAAATAATATTGTAATTTGGAAATTTTTGAACAAACCTAGGGTTTTGGTTTAAAAATCAAAATAGAGGTGTAGCTTGACTTTTCATGCCCCCTTTCAGAAGACGAATAAGCCCTACTGTATCAGACTCCCACGGTTTTGAATCTGATTCACAAGTGCAATGTAAAATAGATATGCACCAAATAGTCCAAATCTGGCAAATCTTTTTTGAAAATCGATTTTGAATCAAATTGTCAAAAATGGAATGCTTTGCCAGATATAGAGTTGCCACCTAAATGTTTTTGGAAAATTTAATAAACCCATGACTCATGCAAAAGGCCACGTGTCCATCATCACCAAGATTGTCTCGGCTCAGGAACTTAGGTACGAGACGGGAAGGTCATGAATTGAGCACCCCTGCTCGCCCGATCAAAGATCGGCCTCTACTAATCATGATGTGAATCTTATTTACATTATATGCTCTTGTTCCGGTTATTAGGCTAATATTACTATGTGATGTACACACACAGAAGTATAAACTAGCTTGCAAAAATTGGAACACTTGATTTTATGTTTGTTTTGAAATTGCTTCGAATATGTACCACTTGAAAAAGTGATTGCATATGAACATTACTCAAATTATTCCAATTCAAGCAACTAGCCTTCATCCACATGCATTCAAGCAATTTATCATTTAAGCAATTAGCCTTATGGAAAGCATGCTAGACATGGCAACAATCACATTCGTCCAATATGCTAAAGCATAAAAGAGCTCACCTAGTACTCCAAGCCAAAAGATGACAGGAGTTAGAATAATGCATAATCCTAACTATGCAATGTGACTAATGCAACACATGCGATATGCAATCTAAATAGGCTCGGCTACTTAACATAACATGTGAAACAATTTGATAGCATGCAGTCTAAGCACGTATTCAAAGAAACATTAAACTAACAATGGAAGTTAGCATGATGAACCGAGCCTTGATGCACGCAAGACAAGTGGATGCAAGGCATGAAAGATGCTAAACAAAACATGATGCCCTAAACTAACCAACATAAGCTAGTAAATAAAAGGGAGAAAGACGTGCGGCTGAAAAACATACAATTTATTACAAGTTTGCGCCCTCACGCAGGAGGGTCCTAATAAACTAACTAGCTAAGCTAATTAAAGCTAATTAACTAACTATTACAAACCCAAATGAATAAATTAGCTAAGCTACTTAACTAATTATTACAACAATAAATTAATTAACTATTCTACCTAATTAACAATTACAACACAAAATAACTAACAACTTCTAACTAATTAATTACAACACAAATTAACTAGTTAGCTATCTATTACAAGTCCATAAGCGAATGAGCCTTGATAAGTAAGCGAAATGCTTATGCATTCACGGATTTCCACCCGAAATAGCCACTATTCTGCTATCAGAATGCTTCTGTTGTACAGTAGAACATCTTTTCACCTCAGACACTGCTTTGTTTTGCTCCACAAAATCACTGCTCAATTTGACAAAAGCAGTCGGCAGCCAGAATTGGTGGCCTGTCGGCCACTACTTGTAGCCTGCCGTCTAAAACTTATGTCCTGCCGGCCACAAAAGTTTGGTTCCTCCTACTGCAACAAAAAGCATACAGAGCAAGAATAGGGTATTCTCAAGGGTTATTGGTACAATTTACCCCTCCTTATCATCAAACAGTTCAAAGGAGTAGTAAATTTGATTCACAAACCATCAATCGATGCAATTTCATTGCATGATGGCCTATGAACCAAAGTGTACAAGTTCAATAAATGCAACAAATAAAGACTCTCAAACCTCCTCCCTATCACGGATTGATCAAGGGAAGTGGTTGACATTGACTCTTAAACCGTTTACATCACTAACAAGTTTGGAACGATTCAACACTCAAGGGTTCAATTAACGTTCGATTGAATCCAAACCAAGTTATTATCTTGCGTCATTTTTAGTCCTCATTTTATTACCCCCATTTTAATTACCAACCATTCCTTAGCAAATTAAGTCCAAAGGTGAGCTTTAAGTCCTCTAATGGAAAGAAGCATATTAGGCATAAGAGAAGTGTCATGCCGTTGGTAATAAACCCCTAAAGGGATTAAACCATTAAGCATAAGACCTCAATCTCAAGCTTTAAACAAGCAACTAGTTTGAACCAACTTTCAAAGCAAAGCAAAAGCCAAGAAAGGAGGGAGGTTGCAGAATTAATTTGGGATGAAAACAAGTATGGAAAGCCATAAACAAATGCTATCAACTCAAATAGGTTGGTGGCTAAGGCCTAAACCACCAAACCTATGAGGACAATTACACTACAAGCATGCAATACAAGGCTCAAATGCAATGAAAAGCTAAAAGCAATCCTAAAATAGTGCTAAAAGAGTCCTAAAACAAGCTGGAATTAAGACAAAAATAGGTAGAACAATAAGCTAAAACATGGAGCTATGTAAGCTAGCAAACAAATCATGAGGGGAGGATACCCCCTCCATTTTTGGACTTCAAAACATGTTTTTAGCCACTGAAAAAGCTCTAAAAATCAGCGTTTAAAAGTTCAAAAAAAGATAGTGTAGAGGTGGGAAACACAAGGGTAAAGGTTAGAGAAGCAATGTGGAAAAAAAGGTGAACCACCCATCTACCCTTTAAGGCCTTAAACCACGAGTTTCAGCCCAAAATTACAGAGTTTATACTGCCCAAAAACAGTAGGAAAAATAGCAAACAAAGCAAGGCAACAAATCAAGCTTTATACCTCTTGAAGAGAAGAACATTTCTAAGCAACAATTCAACACATACACACCTTCAAGAGCTCAAAGTAGGCTCAAAAGTACCTCAGCTCAAAGATGGCAAGGTTTGGTTTAGAGTGTATAGGCACAGGTTCAATAACTAGTAAGAGAGAGAGAGAGAGAGAGAGAGAGAGAGAGAGAGAGAGAATAATTTGCTCCAAAATTTGCTAACCTTGAAAGCAAGAGGGGAGGTCCTCTATATATAGACAAACATCAAACTCCCTCAGAAATATCAATACATACACGTGTAAGCAAGTGCATGCATCTGTGACAACAGCTGGCACAGCTAGCAGAAAATATTTACAAAACACACTTGTGGCTGGCAGGCCACTAATTATGGCCGGCAGCCAAAGGTGGTGGCTGGTAGGTCCCAAGGTTTTTTAGGCTTCAAGAATTAAGGTTGTGGTCCAAAACAAGGCAAAAGGTGTGTAAGGTTTGAAGGCTCAAAGCTGTGGCATTCTGTTGAGGACTTCTGAGCATTTGACAAGCATACACACATTCATCATTGGGTGTATAAGTGGTGACGTCCAAGTCATAAGGGCGGTCAAAAATGGGATGTCTACAAGGGGTTTTCAAATGGTTTCTTCAAAATGGTTGTGGGATTGGAAATGAGGGGAAGATATGATAAAATGGTTGGTTTTGATACTTGGAATTGATTTTGGAAGAAAATGAGGGTTTTGCCCTAATTATCTCAAATGTTGATTTCGTATAAATAATTGGAATTGATGTTGGAAATGTGAAATTGGGTTGATACTGATGAGGATGGTGGAGTTGGGTATGTATTACCACTCACATCTTGAAATTTAGAAAGTTTATCTTTATGAAAATTAATTATCTGTTTAAAGATATCTGTTTTGGGCTATCGGTGGAAGATAGCTATGATTGTTGTAGAAATTGCACGAGAATTAGGAAAATTAAAACTAATTTCTCATCCTTTAGCATTGAACATTGTTGCATATTTACTACATTGAAAATGTGCATTGTTTTGAGAAAATTGGTGAATCTGTAAGTAAGTGTTGTCTCGTTGAAATAAGTTGGCCAGTGTGTCCATGGTGAAAGTCTTAAAAACTACACATTTACATGGGTGTCGATCCCACGGATGAAATTTTTGTGAAATGGCAATAGTAGTGCTTGTATAGATTACGTTTACATGGGTGCTGGTCTACAGTTTTCTATAAAAAAAAATTTCCCTGAAAGGTTGCATTCGTTTTGACATTCCTAGAGATTGGGACTCACTGTCTTATTTTCTATTGTAAAGGAAATGAATTAATAATTGTTATAAACCTGGCATTGCATGGTTTTGGGAAAGTGATATAAAATGTTTTGGCACGAGTATTTATATCTTTGTTAAGATTCATATATTGTGTTGGATTATTTCTCCTGGGTTTTAGCTCACCCTATGTGGGAAAACCATTTTCAGGTGCTGATGATATGCCTCCTCCAAGGCAGTAGCTTGGAAGGAAACTTGGAGCCGAGGGCTTTTTTTGTTATATGGTGTAATTATTTTCATACAAGCCAATGGCTTTATTTGTATTGGGTTTTCAAACTCACTTTTGATGTAGCCAAGCATTGTCTTGGAAAGCTGTAGCCAATAGGCATTAACCTATCTGTTTATTCTTTTACTTCATGTCTTTAGTTGTGACACATGTTATAGGTTCAAGGTTAGGGCTAATGAATGTATAATTGCATGTGTTATCTTTTGTATAATGGAATTAGATGAATGGAAGGGTATTTTATTTTGAAATGTATGGTTATTTGCTAATTGTCACGGATTGTACTATGGTTATTATTTTGGGCCGTCACATTCAATTTGCAGGTAGAGATACTAGATGATCCACTTCACCGCTCGAGCGTACAAATGACCGCTCGAGCAGTCAAACAACTTTCCCATACATAGTGAACGAAATAATAAACAAGGAATGCTCAAGATACGGAATGTTAGCAAAAACTACTCTACACAGGCACAATTCAAATTGGATTCGCATCTAAACACTCACAGCCTCATTGAAACAAAAGGGCAAATAAAATTACAACTAAAAGGAGTTTTGTCAAACAAGATTGCTAATTAAAAAAACCTAACAATCTCCCCATTTGGAAATGGGGTACTTACCAATTAGTCCTATTAACTAGACTTATTTACCTACAGGTCCTAACTAATAAATTTAACACTATAAAAATAAGAGAGTGATAAATTTATCACTAAAAATTTATTCATAAAAACAAAGAGACTGATAAATTTATCACTATAAATTTATTCATAAAAATAAAAGACTGATAAATTTATCTTTATTACTTAATAAATTTAATAGGACTTAATGGGTAATAAGTCTCCAAAGTAGGACCTATTAGGTAATAAGTCTCCAAAGTAGGACCTATTGGTAGTTTACCCTTTGGAAATTTTGTGACAAAACACATCTAACAAAAAAAATCGTAATCACCCCAACCCATTACAACCAACAAAGACAACTTTCTCAAGGTCATGATCTGCCAAACAGCTATTAGTGTCACAACAGAATATGATAGCATGAAAAAATGAAAATCTGAAAAAAAAAAAAAAAATTTAAATAAATAAATAAATCATGCTATCAACAAATCTCCCCCTCAAACATACTTCCTCCTTTTGTCATGAATTGTTAAAGGAAGCTTAATCAACAAAAGTAAGTACAAAAGCCACGCAAGTAAGGATAATAAGATATAGTAACACATAGCATGCGATAAGTAAGTAATGACAACAAGATATAGTAACAAATAGCATGCGATAAGTAAGCAACACATAGTAACAGGCAAACCAACAAGGATCTACCTCCCTCTCAAAACAAACAACATAAGTCCATGCTCAACCAACTCCCTCTCAACAAATAACCTCCTCATCAAAGGACATGAAGCTCCAAAAAAAAAAAAAACAAAACAAAACAAACAAAACAAAACAAAACAAAACAAAACAAACAAACAAACAAACAAACAAAAACAAAAGACAAAAAATCAATATAGCGGAGCAAGTAAGGAATTTCAGATTTGTACCTCAAAACACATGAGAAGAATCCAAGAAACACAATTACTTCAAAACAGGGACGAAGCCACCTAAGGCTTAGGGGGATCACGTTAATAATTTATTGATCACAATACCATTACAATTAATTCATAATTTTCATATGATATGTATTTCATATAATTTTCGTTTGATATGTATAAGCTTTCATCTTGACAAAGATGAACATCAAGCTGTCCACCAAACTTAGGCTAAGTAGAGAATGGAAAGAGAAAGTAGAAGAAGAGCTCATGGAAGCTCAAGTAGAAGTTCGTGTTCTCTCAAAAGAGTTAGAATCTTTGATAGCCAATCTATTCACATAAGAAATGGAGAGAACTCAATTGTTTCATGATCATAATGAGATGAAAGAGAAGAATGGTGATCTTGAAATAGTGTTGGAGACTTGTTCAAAATCTGGGAAAGAGCTTGAAGCAAAAATTATATCCTTGAAGTTAGAACTCAAATGTATCAAAGCTTTAAGTGCACAAAGTGTGGATGCGACTACTTGTACTCAATACATGACCAATGATAAAGGAGGAGTTGGGATCATCAAAGGACATTTCTCACCATCCAAAGCCTCAACTTCCAAGGAATGAAAGCACTCAAGAATTCAAGGCTAGGGGTAATATCACTTCATCTTCTTCATTGTCTCATGATTGTATAGCCAAGGGTAAATTCATTCCTATTTGTTATCATTGTAGGCTTAAGGGTCACATTAGACCTCATTATTTTCATTTGCTTGAGACCAAATATGAAGCGAGTTTGCATTTTCCTAGACCTTAGAGTAGGAGGATAGAAACCAAGTCGAGACGGGTTCCCATTAAAGGGGAAGGAAACCACAACGTCAAGACATCAGCCAAGAACTGCAATTCCCATAACATTATTCATACTAAAACGGTTTGGGTGAAAAAGCTTGACTTGGGTTAATTTGTTTATTCGATTATTTTATTTTATTTGTTTTACATTTTTTTGTTTGCTTTAATATTTTTGGTCTTTTTGTGTGTGTTTGTTCTCTTCTTTCTTGCTTTGTTAATCAAAAATTCAAAAAAATTTATTTTGTATGGTTTTGCAAGTTTGAAATTTTTGAGAAGTTCTTGGTACATATTCAAAATGATGAGAATATCCATTACCTGCTAATATGTGTGTACTATCTGTGGTCTTTACTCATTTCAGATTGTGTGTACTTTGATTAGTATATCTCATTCTATACACACTCTTGGATTAGCAAATACCAAACTCTTCCACATAAGTGATCAAAGTTCTCTATGGACTTCCAGTAGTGTTTCTTGTGTTTTTCTTGAGAAATTGACTAATGTTAGCATATCTTGGGTGATGTTGAGTCTCTTAACCCCATACCATCTTTTTGTACCTCCATTACTTACCCCTTTGTGTTTGTCTTTCAAGACTTGAGGAAAAGGCTACCTTAGAGTCACCAACCAGGTTTCATTATCTTTTCCATCATTCTCTGGTTCAGTTTCCATACTCTTGAGAGTAAAAGCCGTCAGTGAGTGCGCAAGAAATTGTATCCATTGTTTGAGGGAGAGCATTTGTTTTTACCCAACAAATACCCATTGATCACTAGAGGTTTGACTTTTCTCAGGCCAGAGGTCTAGCCTTCTAGGATTTGAATCTAGTGTTCGTCACACTCCAAGTGTCACACACACTTTTCTCATGAGATCTATACTCTTCACATGTCGCATCACATTCTTTCATGGAGAATCTTCTAGAGATTTCACATTATGTTTTCAAGCAGTGGCGGAGCCAGAAATTTAACGTAGAGGGGGCACACATTAAGCACACCATCAATTTTTTTTTTCATAACAAGTAACAACGAGATATTATTAAACTTAATACATTTTTATTTTTTTTATAATTATTCTGAGATTTATATCAACGTGACTTATAAATTCACAATCAATAACTAAATTTTATTAACTCAAAAATATAAACAAACAAACAAACAACTAAATCTACAATCAATAAGTTCAAACCTATCAACTCAACAAAGAGAGCCTCCATAATGAGGAGAAATAAGCAACTAAACAAATCCCATAATAGGAAATGAATTATCAATTGATTCAATTCTTGTCTATCAGTTAAAAGTGTACCAGAATAACCAAAAGAATAGAATAGAGCATTTTTAAAATTTTAAAAGTATAAGGAGTTTTACATAATTTCAAAAAATTACAAATCAGTGAGAAATAATGGAAATAATTACAAGGCAACGAAAATTAGAAAATAGAAAAATAAAGCCCTATGTAAAATTTGTGCCATGTGTAATTTTAACTTATATTTAAGAATAGACAGACATAGACGCTATTATCGATAATTATTCAATAATTCTATAATATCAAGTGACATGTTTATGTATATTCTAAATCAATCATATATCAAAAAAAAAAAAAAATGACTGGCATAATATGTATTTATAATTTTTCATTAGTGAAGAATACCATAAACTCAAATGGTTACTTTCTCTATTCCTGCAATTCCAAAAACAAAACAAAACAAAAACACAAATACACAAATTGAATTGGACTTTACTATATGTAAAATTAAAAATCATTACATCATTAATTGAGGCAAAGAATAGAATCCCCTTGGTCATACAACTGAAAATCTCATAATAAAAATGATCACAAAATTAAAATCACTTAGACATAATAATCAAATACAAGAAGCAAATCATAATTAAATTTCATTCAAGATTTATTGATCGCATAACCCCTCATACTCAATTAGTAAAAATGATTCATAATTTTACTTATGATATGTACTTCATATATTATTCATGCCAAAAAAAAGTATTATCTTACTATAAATATTATATTATTACCCATATATATAAAAATTATGTAATACCCATATATAATTTTTATATATTCTATTGTATATATTGATAATAATAATTGGATCTATCAAGTAGAGGTGGTCGAACCATAGAATTCTCCTCACAAATTGAATCTATTATTACAAATCAAATAAGATCTCGCTCCTTAAAACTTTGAAAAATAAAGATTGAGCAACCCGCTCTGATACTAATGAAAAAATCTAAAAGCCCTCGAGATATTGATTAGTGATTATTTTTTAATTTTAAACAATGAATATCAATCCCAATCAAACAATCAACAACAAATAGACATAATAATTTAACTTGAAAAAAATCACAATTGGAGCACCTCTAATTGTGATATAAAAAATAAAAAAAACAAAAAAAACAAAAACTATGAGCCAAAGTCACAGAAGGATCCACTAAGAAGATAAAAAGAAATTAGACACAAGTGACCTCAATTACCTAGCGAATCTATGTTTGAATTAAACCAAACTCGATGTGCTTTGTCCACCGCCATCTTCACCTCAGAATTGCTTTGCCCAACGTTGAATCCACAACACCGATGTCGAATCCACGATAATGAGCCACTCCGGAATCTACCAAAATTTCAAGCCCAAATTTCCCAAAATCCACCTGAAGAACACCTTTCTCTTTATGTAAATAAGAGAATGAAACAACCATTGATGTTTGACACTATGTAGTTCGTTGATCAGTCAATCACCTTCTATACATCAAGAAAACTCATATAAAAACACCATTTAACATAGAATCACTTTGTATTTTACTCCTCTCTGAGAATCTGGATGGGTTAAACCCTAAAAACAGCAAACAATGCACTTTATAGTAAACAAAGCAGAAGACCGCTCAAGAGAACACTTGGCTACTTAAGCAGTATGACTAAGAGGCGATGCAAACATATAGGCCAACTGCTTGAGCACAACATCCATCGTTCGAGCGATGAAACATATTCCCAAAAATTCAGTTTGCAAGCAGAGATACTGGATGATCCACTTCACTGCTCAAGCGCACAAATGATTGCTCGAGCGGTCAAACAACTTTCTCATACATAGTTAACGAAGTGGTAAACAAGGAATGCTCAAGATATGAAATGTTAACACAAACTCCTCTACACAAGCACAATTCGGGTTGGATTGGCATCTAAACACTCATAGCTTCACTGAAACAAAAAGAGTGAATAAAATTACAACTAAAAAGAGTTTTGTCAAAGGGGATTCCCAATTACAAAAGCCTATCACTTATCTTTTCTAAGATTTGAATAAAATAGAATTATTGAATGTATTGATTTGTATAGAACTTACTTTCATTTTTATCTATAATTTGTTAGCCAAATGAATAGAAAAATGATATTATCATCTCTCCTACATTGAAATATATTTTTTTTTCTTATTTATCCTTGTGCCTTTACATTATTTGTATTAATTTCAATCAATTTAACTTTATTAAAAAATAAATTAGTCTAATTATATCAAAATTAAAAATTTATTATATTTTTTCTAAAATTTAAGCACAATTAATATAATTTAACCTTTTATTTTTTATCGTTGTGAGTTCAAATTCCGTAGAACATCTCCAATGTATTCTATAAAAAGCCTATTAGTGTTAAGATGCTATACAGTTAACAAGTATATATTTTCTTGGTGAATTACACCAACAATCCCTATAATTTGAGATTTGTGTCACTTCAATCCTTAATTTTTTAATTGAGATACATTGGACTTTAAATTTTGAATCTTGTTCCAAACAAGGACAATCAAAGATGTTTCTTTTACGATCGGTCCATTTTAAGGGCAAAGTTGCCATACAACTTATTTTGTGTTGGTTAACTTACATATTGTCTAAAACGTAATGGCATTTTTTTAATAAATAATGCTAGAACTTTTTTGGTTATAAGCAGTGGCGGAGTCGGAAAATTAATTTAGATTGGGCACTTATTAATTACAGTATTGAAAATTTTTACATAAATATTTCACGCAAGTTGTTACAATTGATTTCGAAAAACATCAAAAAAATAATATTATTTGTAACTAGTAAAATTTGATGAAAAATTCAATATAATGGTAATACTACATCATCATTGGTATGTGAATCTCACATACAGAGTAAATAAACACATACAAAGTGAATCTCATATGCCAAATGTAACTAACAATCTAATAAAATTTCATATCCTTATAGTGAGATTACTTATCACTACAAAAAATAGATTTTGGAGACTAAAATTTAGGGACTAAATTATTTTTTAGGGATCAAATATTTTTGTTGTAAAAAATATCATTATTATATTTTTAGCAAAAAAATTAGACATTAGTGATGAATTATTATCCTATTGGGACCAAATTTTTTGTCTCAAAAAATAAACTATTTGAGACCAAATTATTTTTTCCCTAAAAGTCTATTTATTAGTAACATTTTCAAAATTTTGTCCCTAAGAGCTTTGTTTTTTAGTTTTCGGAATGATCTTTTAACGACTATCCTCATAACGATAGAAATTGGCCGCTAAATGTCTTTTGCAACAAAATTTTCACTTTTAGTGCCCAAAATATTTGGTCTCTAAAACTTTTATGGTGTAGTGTATATTTGCATGTCACTAATAATGGCATTACCGTTACATTCAAAAAATTTCATAGATAATACAGTTTATTGTAGTCTCTTCATTTTCAATCAAAACAACCATTATTGTTCTTATAATTTTTAATACGTCATTAACATTTCAGTCTAATAATATTTTTGTAATTTTTTTATTTAAAATATTTTCTTTATGTTTGCAAAATAAAAAAATAAAAAAAATCCCAAAATCTAGGGGGGCACGTGACTCCCCTGGTCCCTTACTCCCTCCGCCACTAGTTATAAAATTTTATTTAGTTTGGTTTTCAGAATCTATTTTCAGAAATTTTTTAAAAAAATAAAAAATTAAATTGGTAAAAAAAATTAAAAACACGTTATTTTTATATAATTTTATCTTCTGGGAGGGTAGAAATAATTTTTCAAATAAATGTTTTTATATTTATTTTAGTTAAATTAGTTTCTATTTTTTCAAAAATCAAATATAGTGACAATTTTGATATCATTATTAAACCAATTCATTAGATCAAAAAATCCAAAACTAAAAATATTTTATATATTGAACATATCGATTACATATTAAAAATTTAATAAGCATCTATTACATGATAACCATTCAAAAATATCTGTTAACAACAAATACAACTATCTATTCCATGATAATCATCCAAAAAATTAACAAAAACAACCACCCATTATATGATCATCATAAAAACACATATTAAAAATTAATTTGATAAAAAAAAATAAAAAATTTATAATTTTTATATAATTTTATCTTTGGTGGGTAGAAATAATTTTTAAAAATTCAAAAATAATTTTTTGATATTTATTTTTGTCAAACTAGGTTATATTTTATCAAATTGACTACTTTGCTCTTAAAATAGATCAACAGTATCTTTAATTATTCTTATTTAAAATGAGATTTAAAATTTAAGATCAAATATATTATAGTTGAAAGATTATGAACCACAATGACACAATTTACAAACTACAAAACCGTTTGTATAACTTGCCCTATTTTCTTGGCCTCTCCAATGAGTTTGCTAGCTGTGGTGTTAATGCTGCTAGGTTAATGTATCATATGCATGCTTGTTATGTATTTTATTATATATATTATACATTTTTGGGATAAATAATATATATTTTTATGATAGAAATATAATTGAGAAATAAAATAACACAATTTGTGATAATGTTATATGTATGTTTTTTTGGAGAAATTTAAAATATATATATATATATATATCTTAGGATTTAACTTTGTAACAAAATAAATCATGAACTTTTAATTTTATCAATTTAAACACTAAATTTTTTATTTGTTTTCAATCTAAACTGTTAAAACTATCAAGAGTGAAGAATATTCTAGTGCAGCAGGTGACTTCCCAGCTGCAGAACATTCTAGTGCATCAAGTGGTGCAATCTCAGCTTTAGAACATTCTAGTGCATCAAGTATCCAGCTGTAGCTTCAGCTTCAATGTCACTCACAGATTACAAGCTTAAGGCTCAGTGACAGTTACAACTACTTCCATAATTCATGGAGATTAGTTAGCAGCAGTTAGAATTCAGTTAATCAGTTAGATATCATTTGTATAAATATCCTCTGTATCTTTAATATTCTTTTAATGAGAATTGACTTCAATCTTTCATCATGGTATCAGAGCTAGCCTGAAGCTCTCACGAGCATAATTCTAGGCCATCCATGGCTTCTTCTAATTCATCATCATCTTCTTCTTTGTCTTCCAATCTCAATCTGTTGATCTCTAATCTCAGTTCCTTCATCACAATTAAACTTGATTCTACAAATTTTCTAATCTGACGCATTCAGTTTCAGAATATTTTGCGAGCAACTGAGTTGTTTGATTTTGCAACTGGATTAGTTCCTTGTCCTCCATTGCAGATCACAGATTCAAACGGTGTTGAAGTGCTCAATCCCGATCGAGCACAGTGGAACAAAATAGATGCTCATCTGTTAAGCTGTATCACAGCTACACTTACACCTCCAATTTTTTCCTTTGTTCTTCACTTGAATCATAGTTTTGAAGTTTGGAATGCTCTCTGTAAACAATTCACAGTGGTATCTAGATCTCATATTCATGAAATGAAGAATCGTTTGAATCATCTAACAAAAGATTCATCGTCAATGACTGAGTATCTCACACAGATAAAAGAGATTTCTGATCAGTTGGCAGTGGCCTCCTCACCTGTTGATGAAGAAGATCTGGTTCTTCTCACTCTCAATGGATTACCAGACGAGTTTGATGCTCTAAAAACCACCATTAGAGCACGTATTGAGCCTATTTCTATGACAGAGTTAACATCACTGTTGAAGTCTGAATCCATTCACATTGAAGCTAAACAGAGAAAGTTGCTTTCTCATGAACCTTCAGTTTCCTATACTGCACAGCGTGGTTCCTCTAGTTCTACTTCTAGAGGAGGACGCTCTTCCTTTCGAGGTTCAAGAGGTGGTTTTCGAGGTGGTTTCCGTGGTGGTAGTGGCAGATTTGCTTCTCGTGGCCGAGGTCGATATTCCTCCTCCAACTTATCTTGTCAAATTTGTGGGAAAAATAGTCACACCGCTGTCGACTGTTGGCATAGACTGGATACTTCCTTTCATCTATCCTCTTCCTCTAATTTTTCAGCATCTTCTTCATCTGGCTATCCTTCTCCTCGCGCTTTTGTGGCGTCTACGCCATCCACTGTTTCTGCTGAATCTTCTCCCTGGTACCTTGATTCCGCTGCTTCCGATCATATTACGAATGATCTCTCCAATCTTCACATGTATCAGGATTATCAAGGATCTGATCAGATTACTGTAGGTAGTGGTAAGTCTATTCCTATTCAGCATACAGGTAAAGGCTTACTCCCTACTCCTCATTTTTCCTTTAAACTTAACAGGCTTTTGCATGCTCCTATCTCCTCCAATCTTCTTTCTGTGCATCAACTCACCAAGGATAATAACTGCACTGTTACATTTGATGAATCTTCATTTGTGATCTAGGACAAACATTCAAAGGCCATTTTGCACAAGGGCCATAATGCTCATGGCTTATATCACTTTCCACATTTGTCCTCACCTCATCCTACTGATGTGCATGCTCTACCTGCATCTTCAGCTCATACTGTCTTCTCTGCCACTACTAGTCCTGCATCTGAGATTACTTGGCATAAAAGATTGGGTCATCCCTCACAACCAAAATTTGCAGTTTTAAAACACCATTTATCTGTTACTAATAAACACTCTAAGTCCACTAGTTTTTCTTGTAATCATTGTAGCATAGCTAAAAGTCATAGACTTCCTTTCAAGCTTTCTAATTCAACTGTCAATAAGCCCTTATCTCTTATACATAGTGATGTATGAGGGCCCTTTCATTCTTCTTCCTCTTGTTACAAATTCTATGTACTTTTCATTGATGAATTTAGTAGGTTTACTTGGCTTTATCCTCTTTGTTATAAAAGCGAAGTGTTTTCAAAATTTGTGGAATTTAAAGCTTATGTTGAGACTCAATTTTCCACTAAATTGCAAGTGCTTCGAACTGATGGCGGTACTGAATTTGTTAATTCTTCTATGACTCAATTTCTGAAAGCACAAGGCATTGTTCATCAATTATCTTGTCCCTACACTCCTCCTCAAAATGGGGTCTCTGAACGCAAACATAGACATATCATTGAAACCACTATTGCTTTGCTACATCACTCTTGTGTTCCCCTCAAGTTTTGGTTTGATGCTGTCTCTACTGCTACTCATCTCATTAATAGACTCCCTAGTGACACTCTTTTGCATAAATCCCCGTATGAACTTCTTTTTCATGCTTTACCTGATTATTCTTTTCTCAGAGTCTTTGGGTGCCAATGTTTCCCTTGGTTGAAACCTTATAACACCCATAAGTTGCAGCCTAGGTCCACTCTCTGTGTTTTTCTTGGTTATCATTCCTCCTATAAAGGTTACCGATGTTTGGACATGGCCACAGGTAAAGTTCATATCTCTAGACATGTGAGTTTTAATGAAGATATTTTTCCCTTTTCTGCTATTTCTTCTCTTTCTGCAGCATCTTCTTTGTCCACTCTTCAGTCTTTCTTTTGGCCTTCTTCTTCTTTAACCTCTGTGCCTGCAGCCCCAGTGTCTCTATCTGTCCCAGCTTCTACATCTGGTTTACCTCAGCAGCTTTCTGGTGATGCACCACCTCAGCCACCTGCTGTCCCAGCACAAATTCAGTCTGTTTCTGCCACAGTTTTGCCTCAGCATTCATCACCCTCTGCCACTGTTTCTGCCACGGTTTTGCCTCAGCATTCATTACCTTCTGCAACTCCTACTGTCCCAGCACAAATTCAGTCTGTTTCTGCCACAGTTTTGCCTCAGCATTCATCACCCTTTGCAACTGTTTCTGCCACGATTTTGCCTCAGCATTCATCACCTTCTGCAACTGTTTTTGCCACTGTTTTGTCTCAGCAGCTCCCTGATGCTGCACCACTTCCACCATATCAGTCCACTGTTGCTCCACCTCAACCTGTTACCTCTGTTTTGGCTCAGTCATCTGCTGCCCCAGCACAGTTTTCTGCTGCACCAACTCATTCTCCAGCTGCCTCAGTTCAACCTCCTACTGCATCATCTCAGCCTATTCCTGTTCACTCTATTTTTGTTGAATTACCTCCTATTTCCTCTACTACAAATATTCATCCCATGATCACTCGTTCAAAGGCTCATGGTCTTTTAACACAAACATCTTCCTCATTTATTGACGTTGAACCTTCTACTTATCAACAAGCCCTTGCCTCTCCACATTGGCATGCTGCTATGCTTGATGAGTACAAAGCTTTAATGGCTCAAGGCACCTGGTCTTTGGTCTCTCTTCCACCTTCTAAACAGGATATTGGTTGTAAATGGGTATTCCGCATTAAGCGTAACAGTAATGGTTCCATTGCTCGATACAAGGCCCGATTGGTAGCTAAAGGTTTCTTGCAACAAGAAGGTATCGATTATAATGAAACCTTTAGCCCTATTGCTAAACATCCCACAATTCGCATTTTACTCTGTCTTGCTTTGCATCATCACTGGCCCTTAAAGCAACTGGACATTAGCAATGCCTTCTTACATGGTCACTTGGATGAAGAAGTTTATATGACACAACCACCAGGCTTTGTCAATCCTTCTTCCCCTCACCTTGTGTGCAATTACAAAAGGCTATCTATGGATTGAAACAGGCTCCCCGAGCTTGGTATTCTACTTTTTCCAAATTTCTTATTCTCAGGGATTTGTTAATAGCCATTGTGATACTTTGTTCATTCATAAAACTTCTGATTCTATCACTATTCTTCTAGTCTATGTTGATGACTTTCTTCTGACTGGTAGTAATCCCTCTCATATTCAAGCCCTTATTCACCATATGCATTCTGCTTTTGCTATGAAAGAGTTAGGTGATATTTCTTATTTTTGGGTCTTTCAATTCAAGCTCTCGGGATTCTTATTTCCTATCTCAACAGAAGTATGCCACTGATATTCTTGTCAAAGCAGGTATGACTTCTTGTAAATCTTGTCCTACACCTAGCTCCATGAAACCTCCTCAAAATGCTGCTGCTTCTCTTCCATTTGATCAACCTCAGTTATATCGCAGCTTAGTTGGCGCATTGCAATATCTTACAATTACCCGTCCAGATCTTTCCTTAGCTGTTAATCAAGCTTGTCAATACATGCATGCGCCTACCAATGGTCACTTTGCTTTGGTCAAACGCATTCTTCGATTTGTTCAGGGCTCTCTTTCTCATGGCTTCATTTTTCGTCCTAGCTCTTTTACTTTACAAGCCTTCTCTGATGCAAACTGGGCTGGGGATCTCCTTGATCGTAAATCCACTTCAGGTTATTGTGTCTATCTTGGTTCCAATATCATCTCTTGGTCTGCCAAGAAACAGCCCACTGTTGCTCGGTCAAGTACTGAGGCCGAATATCGATCCCTTGCTCAAACTACTGCTGAATTATGCTGGCTACAGATGCTTCTTCATGATTTGTCCATTTCTCCTCCCTCTCCTCCTATTCTTTGGTGTGACAACTTATCCGCAATTGCCCTTGCTTCTAATCCCGTGTTTCATACACGGTCCAAACACATTGAGGTGGACTGTCACTTCATTCGTGACAAAGTTGTTGAGAAACATCTTGTTCTCAAATATATTCCCTCTGAGGCTCAGATTGCTGACATCTTTACTAAGCCTCTATCAGCTTCTCGGTTTCAATTTCTTCAATCCAAGCTTCTGGTTTGTCCTTCTCCCATCAGCTTGAAGGGGGCTGTTAAAACTATCAAGAGTGAAGAATATTCTAGTGCAGCAGGTGACTTCCCAGCTGCAGAACATTCTAGTGCATCAGGTGGTGCAATCTCAGCTTCAGAACATTCTAGTGCATCAAGTATCCAGCTGTAGCTTCAGCTTCAATGTCACTCACAGATTACAAGCTTAAGCTCAGTGACAGTTACAACTACTTCCATAATTCATGGAGATTAGTTAGCAGCAGTTAGAATTCAGTTAATCAGTTAGATATCATTTGTATAAATATCCTCTGTATCTTTAATATTCTTTTAATGAGAATTGACTTCAATCTTTCGTCATAAACCATATGTCTATTTCTGTTTAGCAAAAATGACGAGAAAAATTTTTTGTCATTAAATTGAACAAAAATTAATGATTTAGACATTTTATCTACACTCATATTGAGTTAGGTTATTAATTTTATGATTGGCAATCTCGTTGAACAAAATATCATCAAATTATAATCACATTTGTTTTTTTATATTTGCGAGATTGAGAGTTGATTAGATGTGAATCCAACTTAGTTTGTCTCTAGCAATCATTAGACAATTATTCTCCCATGTTAAAGACAATCCAACATAGTAATATAGTTTGCTTGATCGACTAAATGTTCACTCGAGTGACTAAAACATTCTTGTTACTTCTTAAAACTTAAAGAAAAATTCTGCAAGAACAAAAAAAATTTGCTCAAGCGACCAAATGTGTGCTTAAGCAACCAAGGTGGTTACAATTACTTAAAAAACGCATTTCTGGATCAGATCTAAGGTGAGACTCTAAGATATTCATTCTTGAAGTGTGAAACACACACACACACACACAAAGTTCTCTAGTGTGATTTGTATGTGTACCTTGATGAATTAAGAGCGATCAATGGATCAATGCGCTTTATATTGAAAATCATCAAGGAATTATCATTTAAATACACGTTTCAGAAGAGATGTTCTTCGGTGGATTCTACAAAACTTAAGCTTGGAAGTTTTGGTGGATTCCGAAGTGGCTAATTGTCATGAATTCGATATCAGCATTATGGATTCAATGTTATGTAAAGCAATTCTGAAATGAAGACGGTATTGGAGGAGACACAAGAAGTTGGGTTCAATTTGGATATGAAAATGTTAGGTAATTGAGAGTTCTCTTATGTAATTCTATTGTCTTCTTAGTGAATTATTTTGTGATTTTGGTCCATGATTTTTATCACAATTAGAGGAATCAAATTGTGATTTTTTTCACGTTAAATTATTGTGTGATCTTATTGTTGCTTAATAGTAGAACAAATTCAATTTCTCTTATAATTGGATTAGATCTATGATTGTTTAATTGAGAATTGTTGTTTATTATTGAAATCTAATCCTAATTACAAATCACAATCTTGAGAATTTTTAGATTTATCAAGTTTAATTATTAAAATACTTATTTTTTGTCGGTTTTATTTAACGAAAATAGACTGATAGTTTAGATTGAAAATAAATTAAAAGATTAGAATTCAAATTAACAAAATTAAATGCTCATGTTATTTTCTTACAGGTTCAAATTATAGAAACAGATATTGATGTCTCGTTTAGAAATTAACTATTTTAATTAAAATAAAAAATAATGTTACAATTTTAATAATTTTTGGACCTTTCAGCTAAAAATCAAAGTTCGATTTCGGTGTCTTCTTACCGAAAGGAAAATAATAATAATAATAATAATAATAATGACTTTGGTGTTTGTGTGCGACACTGATGAAAGAAACAAAGAAAAAAAAGAGAAAGTAACTGTTTAGTGTGGGTTTGTAATTTAAATTTGTGATAAAGATTATAAATTTTAATGATTCATGTTATAATTTTTTTTTATCAATTAATAATTATTTTTGAAGAATAACACTGATAAATAATTTTTTCAAAAAAAAAAAAAAGAAAAGAAAATAAATGAGTTAGTTTTTGTAATTGCCAATTCCGTTTGACAAAACTCTTTTAAGTTGTAATTTTATTTGCTCGTTTGTTTCAGTGAAGCTATGAGTGTTTAGATGTGAATCCAACCTGAATGGTGCCTGTGTAAAGGAGTTTGTGTTGACATTCTGTATCTTGAGCCTTGCTTGTTTGCCATTTTGCTAACTATATATGGGAATCAAGTCGATTAAAGTAGTTTGACGGCTCGAGCAGTTATTTGTGTGTTTAAGCGGTAAGTTGGAGTTTCTAGTATTTCAACCTGCAGTCAGAACTTCTGGAAAACTTGTTTTACTACTCAACTGGTAGATGTTTCACTCTAGTGGTTGGCCTATATGATTTGCACCGCTCGAGAGGTCAAGTGGTGGCTCGAGCGATCAGCGCAGTTCTGTTTTCTATAAAGTGTGTCATTTGCTATTTTTAGGATTTAACCTATCTAGATTTTCAGAAAGGAGAAAAATACAAAGTGCTCTACATTGGAGGGTATTTTTTTATGAATTTCCTTATATAGAAGGTGATCGTTTGATCAACGAACTATATAGTATCAAACATTAAGGGATGTTTAGTTCTTTTATACGCATAAAGAGAGAGGTGTTCTTCAGTGGATTCCGAAAAACTTAGGCTTGAAGCTTTGGTGGATTCCGGAGTAGCTCATTGTTGTGGAATCGACATTGGCATTGTGGATTCAACGTTGGGCAAAGCATATTCGAGGTAAAGACGGTGTTGGAAGAGACACATTGTATTTGGTTCAATTCAGGCGTAGATTCGCTAGGTAATTAAGGGTACTCATATGTAAAATTTTTTTGACTTTTCAGTGGATTGTTTTGTGGTTTTGGCCAATGAATTTTTTTTTTTTTTATCACAATTGAAGGTGCTTCAATTGTGATTTTTACCAGGTTATGTCGATTTGTTGTTGATTGTTTGATTGTGAATGATATTCACTATTTTAAATTGAAACATAATCAGGAATCAATATCTCAAGGTTTATTTAGATTTTTCAAAATAATGTACGGTGATTTTTTTTAAAAAAATTTATTTTATATAATAAATATTTATGTAGATTTTACTCGTACATAACTCAACTTAAATTTAAGGGGAATTTATTGGAAACTCCTATTATACTAAATTATGGTCCATTTGGTCCCACGTTTTTCCCTTTGTTTGACAATACATTTAGTGTTACTTCTTACTGGGTATCCTTTTTCAAATGTTAGTAGGGTGTAGCCAGACAGATATGCCCTCACTTTCCAATTATGAGGATTCTTATGCGTTTATTTTTGTATGTGGCAAGTCACGTTTGGGAGTTTAGGAAAGCAGTTTACATAGGTATCAAATTGGGGGGGGGGTAGGGTTTTATTGATTTCTTTTGTTCGTAGTACAACAACGTAGTTAGGATTGTAGTGTGGGGTTACGTGGATCACTGGCTTCCACCGGTTGGTTTATCACAGGTACGTTATGAATCCATTTTATTATTCAACATTTGTACATTCAGGATCACTCAATATTTAGGCTGTCATTGAACATTGTTGGATGTATACTCTTTTTACGTGTTCCTGTTCTTTTTTATCAGTTGCATTATTTATATGTTACGTTATTTTGTCGGTAATTCACGATATACCCTATTCGGTGATTAATCAATGCCATCGTTTACGACTTCATTTTTTTCCCTATTCGACTTCTATTGTTTTCTGTTATCGCACATGGTTCTTACTGCAGGTTTATTTTCAATTGTGGGTTCACGTGGGAGGGGGAGTGCTTTTGTTCTTAATGTGGGAGAGGGGGATTGTATCATTTTGCACCAATGGTGCTTATTTATACGACTTACACATCTTTCACTTACAGATGATGCATTTATAATGCTTATGTTTGTTACGAATCTACGAATGTTGCGTAAAACCCACAACTGCCACACACTTATGACAAATTAGCTCAATTCGTTTGTTCAAAATTTAAGGAACTCACCCCGGGGAACATATTGTTTTTCTTCAAAAGCCCAGGTTACAATGAGTTCACGCTACAAAATGACGTCGATGTGGAAAATATACATTGTCTTGCGCGGTCGTTTCGATTATAGGTTGTCAACGTGGTCGTCAAACAAAATTTGGATTCGGACACATGCATTCAATCCAACAATCAGACTGCTAGCGAAACATTATCGCCGCATCGGACAAGTGAGTTGGACAATTTCGACATAGATGATGAGGTTGACTTGTTGCAGACATTCTGCCCTCATAATGATAAGGTATTCATGTCGGAGTCATGGGCAAGTGGGTTCACTCTTATAGGACAACATTTTGAAGGCGGCGCAGCTGAATTCCGCAATGTGCTGCGCAAATACGTTGTTCAGTGCGGCTTCAAGTTCACTTATGTTAAAAACGACTCTGTCCAGATTACCACCATTTGCGCAATGTCTGCAACGAATGGTTGCAATTGGAATGTTCATGCAAGAAAATTGGAGGCAAATGGGTTCTTCTACCTCCGCAAGTGGGTTAGTGAACATACCTGTGGTGTTGCTGTACACACGTCCACAAATCAGCTTGTTGGATCTGACCTGGTGGCCGACATCATAGCAGAGCGGATATGTGACAGGCCACTCACACGTCCAACCGAAGTTATACTTGACATGAAAAAAGATTACGGTCTGACATAACTTACCTGTGTGCGCTGGGGATTGAAAAAGCAAGGGGGGAACTGTTTTTTTTTTTTTTTATCGGCAAAATAAATCTTTATTGATGATATGATAGGATACATCAATAAAGAGGAGCTCAGAGCTCCAGTTGGTGAGAAACCAGTAAGAAGAGGAAACAAAAACAGAAAGTTGGCTGGACGTCACTGATCTAACAACAGAGTGATAGAATAGTAAAACAGAAGACAAACAACCAAAGAACCAGCCCAGAACACCAAACAACCAAAGAACACTAAGTCAGCAAATCACCTATGAACAACTCCACTCTATCATCACTTTGTTTGCTTGCAGTTCACCCACATAACAACAAATTGCAGATCAGTACAGAAAACCAACAAATCACTACTTGCATAAAACCAGTTCAGATCACCCACTGGGATGACAGATTGCATTCATAACAACACAACACCAATTGCAGAGGCCCACTGGGATGACAGATCACTAATTGTAGGCAGAAGCCCAGTTCAGATCACCCACTGGAATAATAGCAGCAGAAGAAGATAGAGTAGTGATAACATTAGTCAAGAATACTGGAGCTGAAACTGAACAAACAGTGGTAGATTTCTTTTAAACTGAATAGCATAGCTTGGTTTGTCTCCAATTGAGAACCACATCCTCAACTGTAAAGGGGAAATCCCTGATAGAAGCTTTAAGCCAAAGAGCCAATCTGATCTTAATAAGTTCCCACAATTCTACAGAATTAGGATGAGCATCTCTAAAACACACTCATTCCTTAGCCTCCAAAGGACCACAGTACAACCAGTGGATTGCTCCCCAAAATTCCTGAGAGGTGCTTGAGCTTAACCCCCATCCACCAGTTAAACAGAGCTGCTACAGATTGAGGGAACACCAATAGAGCCCCCCACTCATATAGCACAGATGACCAAATGGTCCAAGAGAAATGACAATGACGCAAAACAGGAAGAAGCAGATCAGGCCACTTTGCAGAGAGGACATAAAGGAAAACATTGTTGCCTAGGATACCAATATCGAGCAGAAACACTGCTATTTAACTCTGCTTTTTCGAAGCTAACCAGCCAAAAAAGCAACTTTGGGAGGTAAGTATTACTCCAGATGAATTTGCTGGTGTTGAGGGCGGCTAAGGAGAGAATTACAAAGAGAATATAGAAGACACAGAGAAAACACAAGAACCTGGACAGACCACACCAGTTGTCAGCACTATTGAGCACAAAGGGGGGGCAGAAATAACATTCTAATCAACCTAGCTTCACTGTCTCTCTTCCCAGGTATACAGGTTTCTTCTATATGAAAGTTCGAAACTGAAGTGCTGGTTTTCTTGTCATAGAATTGTTGAAAGAACCATTCTTATCAACAGATAGTTGAAGAGAGAGGGGAACTCATCTTTAGATAGGTAGATCCACACCACTTGTCATGCCAAAATCTGATACGACTACCATTGCCAACCTGATTTGCAGTTATCCAGGAAGAATTGAAACGTATGAAACTATGGACTCCTTATACAAGTGATATCCTTCCATACCCTAGAGAACTTGTAGAGAGATTGCACAAGAGGATGCCAAACACTGAACCTCAATTTTATACTTGCTATAATTAACGTTCCTCCATAATGCTAGATTTTATTTCCAAATTTCCACCACCATTTTTAGAAGCAAACATGCATTAACATCGCTGATCCTTCTGATGCCCAACCCCCTTGGCAACACTCTTTGTAACCTCCATCCATTTTACCAGATTGAACTTTTCTTTTAGCCATCACCACCCCACAAGAAAGTAGCCTCAATCTTTTCATTTCACGGCCACACCTTCGGGCATCTTGCAAAGGAAAGATAGTACACCGGGAGACTAGAAAGTACAGACTTGATCAAGTTAACCTCCCAGCAAAAGACAAACATTTTCCTCTTCCAAGCACAGCTTCCAGTTGATTTTCTACCCAGGTTTGCGCCTGAAGGTAGCCCCAAAAATTTCAGTGGCAAGCTTTGCACCTGACAGTTCAAGAGTTTGGCAATTTCATTTAATACTCATCATTCACACCTACACCCACACACAACACTCTGTGATAATTATTCTAAGCCCCAAAAGAACTTCGAAGCATCGGAGGAGGACAACATTTTCCTCTTCCAAGCACAGGCTTCCAGGTTGATTTTCTACCAGGTTTGCGCCTGAAGGTAGCCCCAAAATTTCAGTGGGCAAGCTTTGCACCTGACAGTTCAAGAGTTTGGCAATTTCATTTAGATACTCATCTCTTGTGATAATTTATTCTAAGCCCAAAAGAAACTTCGAAGCATCGGAGGAGTCTTTTGACAATCACCACCTGGTCTATATCAGCCTTGCAGAAGAAAATTGAGTCATCAGCAAATTGAAGGTGAGATAAAAGAACCCCATTAACCCCAACTGAGACACCATGAAGGATGCCAAGATTTAGTGCTCTATTTAGGAGAATATTAAACCCCTCAGCCACTATATTGAAGAGAAAGGATGACAATGGGTCACCTTGACGGAGTCCTCTTTGCGGAGAGAACTCATTAGTTGGTGAACCATTGACTAGGATGGAGATTCTAGATGTAGATACACAGGTTTTAATCCAGGAGACCCATTTAGTCCCAAAACCAAAGCTAGACATCAAAAAGAACAGGAACTCCCAGTTAACTGAATCGAAAGCTTTCTCAAAATCTAGCTTGATGAGCAACCCTTGTTGCTTAGCCTTCTTCCAACCATCTACTACTTCATTAGCAATAAATACCCCATCAAGGATATTCCTTCCCGCTATGAAAGCAGTTTGAGAATCACCAATAATGGAGGGCATTACGGACTTCATTCTGTGCGAGAGAACCTTTGCTAAAATCTTGTATATAGAACCCACCAGGCTAATGGGTTTGTAATCTGACAGATTATTGGGATTATGAGTCTTGGGGATAAGTGTAATGAATGAACTGTTGATGCCATAGGTAAGTCTGCTGTGGTTGTGAAAATCTTGGAAGAATTGCATAATCACTTGTTTCATTATTCTCCAAAACTTCTGATAGCATAGGAGATTAAACCCATCTGGTCCAGGAGCCTTGTTGCTATTACTCTCTTTCGTGGCAGCCCATACCTCTGCTTCAGTGAAGACTGATACAAGATGATGGGAAATGGTGTCCTCAATTAATCTGAAATCCCCTCCCAATACATGCCTCTTGACCCAACCTTCCTTGAAGTGTTTCTTAAAATAAAGGAACACCTCATGTTTAACTCTGCTTGGCGTCTCGAGGGACACACCATTAACTGAGATGGAATTTATCATGTTCCTATTATGTCTGGTACTTGCAACAGCATGAAAGAACCTAGTATTTTTGTCCCCCTGCAGAGACCAATTCATTCGGGGATTGTTGATGCCATAGCCACTCCACCTTCCTGTAGAGTTTCCACACTTCACATCTCACTTCTCTTCTTCGATCCATTTCTAATTGGAGCAGTACTCTTTCCTCTGCTATTCTGTCAAAGGCATGCAATTCCTCCTCTGTTTCCTTGAGCTTAGTGGTAATATTACCAAACACTTCAGTGTTCCAAACCTTTAACTTCATCTTAAGATGCTTAAGTTTTTGCTGGATTATGAAGCCTGCCCAACCAGAGGCAGTAGAATTCTCCCAGCAGGAAATGAAAAAATGAGAGAAATTGGGGTGCATGGTACAAGCATTAATAAACCTGAAGGGCTTAGGGCCCCAATCTCTTTCATCTTCCGTCATTATAGAGGGCAATGATCTGATATTAACCTAGGCAGGCCTCAGAGTTTCATTTTGAAGTGAACCAACCATTCTGGGCTGAGCATTATTCTGTCAATTCTACTCCATTTCTGGGCCTTCTGAGAGTTACACCAAGTGTAGGACCGACCAAGGAGGGGCAGATCACTCAATTCGCATTTGTCTATAAATTCATTAAGATGGCACATTCTCCTATCTCTTCTGACACAGCCAACTCTCTCCCCCATGTGCCTAATTTCATTAAGATCACCAGCCAAGCACTAAGGCCTAGGGAAGGAGTCCTTGAGCTTGAAGATGGAATTCCAAAGAGTGGACCGACTACTAACATCATTAGGAGCATATACATTTAGGAGGACACGATCAAAAGAGCTGTAGAGTGTACCTGAGAGAAGTATAAACCTCCTGTTGCAGCAGCTCCCAACTAGTTGGAAAACATCTGGATCCCAAATGCAGAGAAGCCCACCTGCAGTACCAACAGGGTCTACAGGCATAAACTCCATTTTCCTACTTCCCCAAAGCCCACGAGCAGCAAACTCTAAATCTATTACTTTCTTGGTTTCTTGAAGGAAAGCAACATCAATATGTCTATCTCTCAGGATACGTTTGATTCTACCCCTCTTTTCAGGCTTACCAATGCCTCTGACATTCCAGGAGAGAAGCTTCATAGAGACCAGATGATGCACTGTGAGGCCCCCGGACACAGTAATCACGGCTTTGCCGAGCCCACTTCATTGATTCTCTCTTTATTATTAAGTTCAAGATCAATAATCTTGTCCATCACAGCAACTTCTTTACCCTTAAAATTAATTCCAAGCTGCTCCCCCAACTTGATGGTTGCTTTAGCTTCTTTGAGGAGGAAGCTGCTTGAGCTGGAATTTCCTTCGGACAAATCTGATTGAGTAAGGGCAGTAGCAGCAGGTTTGAGGATGACAGACCTGGATGAGTGCTTAACAGCAGTTGCAGTTGTTTGGCCATAAAGCCTAGCAAAACGGGAGAAGCCCTCCACATGAGCCTTCTTCTTCCCAGAATTCTTTACCTTCCGAAAGGGATTAGTGGTGAAAGAAGATGAACTATCGAGGCTTTGATCCTTAAGACCCAGAGTGCCCAAAGAATATGGGCAAGCAGTAACATGTGGGCCTGAGACTAGAGCATGACAAATAATAGGCCTAGTGGTAGGGAGGTCAGGTGACTTGAGAATAGTTAGGCTTTGGACTCTTTGCAACCCATTTGGTTGGGCTAGATCCACCTCAAGGGAAATACCAGGCCCAAAGTCATCGATTAGTTGTGGTGGTACAACGCTGTTATGATGGAACACAACCCCGGCAGTTACGTTACCCTCGAGCACGATGAACACATCCACCGGTTCACAAGATACTTCATATCTTTCAAGGCATGCATAGATGGGTTCACCCACTGCCGTCCACTCCTTTTCCTTGATGCCACATTCCTCAAAGGTCGTTTCAAAGGATTTTTACTAGCAGCCACTGTAAAGGATGGCAACCAAGGTTTGTATCCTCACCAAATTTTCCTACTAACGCATCATTCTATCATACATTTACATTTTCACCATTCACTAATTCACGTTTGACATTCACAACATACAATTTGCAGACAATTTGTTGTGATCGTCCATCCATGTGTTACAGGGTTATTCCCACTAGCGTTTGCTGTGGTCGACTCCGAGAACACGACAAACTGGTCATGGTTTCTACAAAACCTTGCACATGTTCTAAATGAGGACAGACCACTCACATTCATTTCAGATCGGAACGCCGGGTTACTGGAAGCAATGCCAACTGTTTTCCCTAACGCGGAACATGCCTTTTGTTTGCAGCATTTGCAAAGAAATCTGCGCGATAGGTTGCGTTGTACAAACAGTATGCATCGGGCTGGGTTGGTGAGCAAATTATGCCACTACGCATATGCACCAACGGTGGCCGCGTTCAATGATAAACTCGAACAATTCCACAAATCAGGCCGCGGTGTTGCATCTGAATTCCTTGCTACCACACCACCACAGCATTGAGATAATGCATTTTTCAGGTAAACGAAATGGGCATCACCATAATTTTGAACAAAATTCACCCTACACAATGTTACCAAACTATCCACATCGTTCTACAATCCATAACACCTGTATCTCATTTTTTAAATTGCAAGGGACGACGGTACGGCGAGATGTGCTCAAATGCTGCAGAATCATTCAACTCATGGATACGGGAGGCTCGTAATCTGCCAGTCACCAGGATGGTTGACAGCATTAGAGACAAAATAATGCGTCAAATGTCAAAGCGTAGAGATGCATCCCAATCATAGACTGGTACAATATGTCCAAAAAATGAAGTCCCGTTTGGAGAAAGCATTCAACAAAGGCAGGTCATGGCGAGTCAGCCAATCAAATGCAATGGCGAGTCTACTCATTCCCTTCGGTTACAGTCATTATTGGCACCCAAACATGTTCATGCTTCCAGTGGAAACTTAATGGGTGCCCCTGCGCATACGCGATGGTCGTCGTTAGGAAGAGCGGTCGTGATTTGAACGATCTTGTAGAACCCTACTTCCATGTGTCAACATACCGTTCGACTTACGCCGTAAGTATCTTCCCAATTCCAACTGTGGAACAACCATCGTTTGATCCGCATGACTACCTCATCAACCCCCCCGCTGTCAAACGCCCTCCCGGCAGGCTAAAGAAGAAGCGAATACTATCAAGGGGTGAGCATGTGTAACAGATCCGTTGTGGCAGGTGTGGCCGCGTGGGGAACCACAACAGGAAAACATGCAATGAGCCCATTTAAACCGCTCACAAACGTTCAACATTACAATTTTCAGTTTCCATACCTACGTTATGACAACACTAAATAAATAATTATTTACATTTTTGTTATTTTCACGAACAATCTCTATCCATTTTTTTGGCAATTATATAAAAAGTGTGCAACGACACACCATTTACAAATATTCAATGTGTAACGTACACATCATATAGTATGTGTATTAAGGCAATAGTCAACCCTCCAACTTTCACACATCCACACATTGCCAACGAAAAAAAGAACAACACATACTGTACCAACATTACCGTCGGACTAAAACAACACATTTTAATCACTCACCAATTCTCGAACATTGAATGTGAACAAATTTTTTGCCTGTACCATCACCAGACAATATCGTCGTGTTAGGTTGACATTACACGTACACAAACACTCCCCTCGAACGTCAACATAGGAACGCACATGCTAGACATTACACTCCTAACACTTTCAGCAACCAAGTCATACAAAACACAAACACTATTGCAACCACAATGCCAAGCACAGTGACATAACACCCTTTTCTGATAACGTTATTTTCACACATACACATCACTCAATCGCATCCACTTCCATCCTATCAAACGTGTGACAAAAAATAACACTGCGTTAGAAACACTTCACGATACGCAATACATGGTTTTCGTTCCAACCAACATGTTCTCGTCATTTTAACATGCCATTACACATACACCAAAACTCCATTCAAATATCAACATATCTTTCTACATGCCCACTACCCTCACACTGCGACGTAGTGTCCAACGTGGTTGACATTGCATTACTCCCACCCCCAGCAACCACGTTCCACTAATATCCACACAAAACATCGTCATGTTATGTTTACATTACACGTACACAAACACTCCCCTCGAACGTCAATATAGAGTCGCACATGCTAGACACTAGACTCCTAACACTTTCAGCAACCAAGACATACAAAACACACACTATTGCAACCGCAATGCCGTGCACATTGACATCACACCCTTTTCTTGTAACATTATCACCACACATTCACATCACTCAGTGGCATCCACTTCCCTCCTACACACGGAAGACAAAACATAATACAGCGTGATGAACACTTCACAATACGCAACACATGATTTTCGTTCCACCCAACATGTTCTCGTCATCTTAACATGCTATTACACTTACACCAAAACTCCCTTCAAACATCAACATACCTGCCTACATGCTCACTACCCTTACACGGCGACGTAGAGGCCTACGTGGTTGACATTGCATTACTCCCACCCCAGTGACCACGTTCCACTACTACCCACACAAAATGACCACGTTGGACTATTCACATTGCACGTTATGACAACGTCATTGTTAACATAACACTACCTTCAAAAGAGTATGCCAACCATAGTCACACCCCACACTTTTCAGCTAATACAAACAACTCACCACCACCCTTCCACTACATCCATACACTATCCGCTGCACTATACAAATATTTAATACACGCTCCCACGCAAATGACCACGCTACGTAAACAACACCAACCCCTCCAAACTTAATACGTCTCCAACTCCACTCACTCGTTCCATGCACACGTCCCACGAACAACACATCAATTGACCCCAACGTTGCCCAATAACCAAACGAAAACCACAACTTAACCCCGCACACCCACCACCCAAATAAAAAGAAAAAAACAAACAAAATCGCCCCATCCACTCCACCAAACACACAACCAACACACACACTCACTGTTGTCCCGCCAACATAAATTTCAATCCACAACCTTAGCGCAACAAACCAACCAAAAAACATTCATGTGCAAATAAACAGTTTCACCAAATTTCAAAAAAACTCAAAAAACAAAGAAACATTTTTCCCATGTTCCAAACAAAATAAATAAACCACAATAACTGTATGCACACAAAGTTCACTACACTTTCCCCAAAAAAATCCTAAATCATTATAATCTTCCACATTATACCAATGTCTGCCCCATATTGCTGGCAACCCCTCTTAGCGGATCCCCAATCAAGTGCTTCACCATGTTAGCCTGAAGAACATTGCAGTTGCCTCCTTGCAAAGACCGCGCAACATCCACATGGTGCACGTACTGTCTTATGATGGCGCAAACTACATTCGCACAGTCAAGCTTGTGAAACCAAACATATAATTAAAAAACCAAATTACGAAACGTTACGGATCCAATTTTTGCATCATTTAACCCAACTAGATTACATGCCACTTACGATTCTGGCCGTTGTTGTAGGCATTCCACGACTGACTCCACTGACGTATCGACTTCCTGTGTTCCGATAACGTCAAACACTCCACGAGACGCCATCGACTCCCGTTGCACTTAGACAAAAATTCTTTTCTGCACAATTACCAAACAAAACAAACTAATACTAACCCTCATGCAATTTCGGGGGGAACCCAACATATGCACTAAATCACCACTGTGCAAACTCACCAACGTCATAGCTTCCTTGGTATGAGCACCTCCCGCACCACCCCTATTACGCATCGAGTTGTAATGTTTCCAACTACTATCCTCCGTGTCGTGCACAACAAGAGTCCAATGCGATTGGTGGCACAAGGGGAAATGGAAGTAACAGGCGTCTCCTGCAGCACACACGTTATTCATCACGTATTTTGCCGTGGCAGACTTATTCTCATTCTTCATCATGTCATGAATCAGCCAAATAATCAACAACATACAACGATACAATGTGCCAAACAAACACATACACACATGCAAGCGTAAGACGCTCACCAAACATATACTGCTAAAGAAGTAAGATTTATCCGGGAAATCGTTCCCTGCATTCAACTTCTCCTGCTCATCTGTAAGAACCTCGGCGTACGCATCTATCACCTGTAAAAAGGTAATAACAAAATGTGAACCATCACACACACGATGAAAACATGTGCGACCGAACTATTATTCACAAGCACTGCAATTTCCAATTACTACAAAAATTCACCACAACTTACATTTCCTCTCACAGCCCCCTGCCGCACAATAGCTCTTACATCAGAAAAGTAAATGGCGTTACCATCCACTCGGCTAACCCACATCACCACCCTGCACACATTTTACACGAGAACACATTTACATAAAGCAACACACATCAAACACATTATGCCCAAAAAAAAAAGACAAAAAAAAAACAAAAAAAAAAACAAAAAAAAACAACAACAACAACAAATATCAACACACAACACATTTGCTCACCCATCACCATATTTGTCATACGCAGTCCGTATGACACCTTTCTCGCACTCAGACACCATCTTCCACACAGTGTTACGGTTGTTTATACCAAACCCAGAAAAATTCTTAGCCACATCACCAACCTCTTCAACGTCAACAACTTCATCACACTCAACACGGTCCAACCCACGCCCAACAACACCCTCCCGTGCACTTCCACATTTGTTACCCACCTTCTACTGTCGCAAACGCACATCCAGATATTCAAATTCTGATAATTTCAAATTTTTCCTAACCTTTCCCTTTATATTACGCACAAACAAATTCATACCATCATCCAACACACCACCATTCCCAATCACAGGGCTGATGACAACCACTTCATGCTCTCCAACTTGACCCAAACCAGTATTTACGTCCGTATCACCACTATGTCCAAAACCATGCACATACGACAACGGGGACGCATTTACCACAGCATCGCTACAAACTGATTTCCGACCACTTCCCACCCCCTGCAGACCCCTCCCGTCGTCCCTCTCAGGTACCATTCACCCACAGCCTCACCAATGAACCCACTGTAACGTTGTGTGACATTGTGCACGGTCTGATCCGCAAGCTGCTCTTCCAAGCACGCTACAGTCCTCTTCAACTCCGCATTCTCCTCTGCCAGTTTTTTTAATTTTCTCATCTTTAACTTTGAAAATGCTCTCGAACCCTTCAACCAGATTCACTGCCTATATCTCATTCTTCCGTTTCAACATTGCAACCTCGTCCATCAAATTCGCCATAAATTTTTCTGTCTCACCTCTTCTTACACCATCAACCACATATTCCGTACCAGCTCAAAGACGACCCCCCTTCCCGCTAACGTCTTCAAACTCTGACCTGGATGTTCCCACTTTTATCCCCGGACACGCATCCTTGTCGCCCCCTAATTCCCTGAACTCTCTACCCACTCCTTCATCATTGCCAACGGACATCCTGCCACCTACTGCTTCAGTCTTACCCCCAACATCATCGACATTCACGTCACTACAACATTCATGTAAACCACCAACCACTATCCCTGTACCGTCAACGACTAGATCTGCATCATCACTCGAGCGTATACAGCCCATTAGGATGGCACGTTCATGTTCTGCAACCACCAAATTATCTGGTAATACCTGCACGCAACACAAATTCACCAAACCATTAAGATGTTGTCCACAATTTACATCGAAAACAATAAACACACTTTCTAACATTAACACCACACATAAACAAAACAAACAAATACCTCAAATTTTGCTTACACTGACAGTTTCACCCCTTGTGCGCTAGATACCAAATCACCAACATTCCACTTCAAAAATCTTGGAAACATGTGCACTGATTTCGCTTTAACTATGGTTGTGTGTTCACATAACTAGAACTAGGGAGAACAATACACAACACGTTACACGTCATACACATGTCTAAAACAATCAAACAAGAAAATAAAAACAAGCCATTTCAAATCAACTACACAAACAGTTATTCCACACCACTTACCAACAAGGCAATGACACATCCAGTCACCTTCTCAGGCGTCCTGTGGAAATCCCTAACAGAACAAATCAGTGAGTGCCGTATCACTCCACACCAATCGTACAATTTCATCGCTTCTAAATTTTCAACATATCGGATAAATGTCCAACTAATTGTCTCTCTGGAGTTTGCAAAAAACAACTTCCCACAAACATGAAGGCATAACAGTTTTGCTGTGTCCTCATGATCACGTGGGGTGCCTCCCGATGCTGCCTCAGTCAACATATCCCTGGCAAGTTTTGCTGTAATTCGACTCGTTCCTCCACGCCTACGTTGCACAAAATCCGACAGAGGCCTTGGTCTTGGCGTCAAATCAAGAAAAGCATCTCCACATTGCAATCCAAACAACTTAATATCCTCATCTATCAAATCAACACTCTAGCCACCAATAACAAATGTCCCATGCCGTATGCTGTATCCCTTTATGATGCTGACCACCAAATCATCACCTTTTCTGAATTCCGTGTGATCAAGCTGATTTATCAATATCGCTTCATACATCAGCTAGAAGGAGGTTTTCCTCAAATGCACAAGGTGCACGTCCCGAAGGTTCACCACGTACACCAACTTAATAATGCCTGACATGTTTTACCGAAAATTTAGACGTGCCTTCAGATGTTTATGTGAACCCCTCGAACATGCGCCAACTTCTTTCTGGTTGAACAACACACGCGCTGCCATCTTCATGCATTTTTCCTTGATGTCTGCCAAGCCTAAAGTTTCCTGTCGTTCACGTTCACATGACCGCATCCACGGGCTGAGACCACTTCCACGCCCTATACCATGGAACAACAACATCACAAATCGACAGCCCCCAAGCAAATTAACTTGACAAAGCAAAGTTCACTATTTGCATGTATCAGGTTTTTATCATTCGCCTTACCCGTGTCAAATGTGTGATGCGAAATACAATCCAAACAAAAAATAAAAGTAAGCACGTGATGATGTTTGATCCAGAATTACAACCCATGCACCCACACCACAAAAGTCAGACAACTATACTAACATAGTCAACACAACGAAACTTCTCACCCTAAACTAACTCACAGCACCCACCCCACAACGTTGCCACACAAATATGTTCACGTATACAAAACCAAACATATGCAACCACTTGGGAGGTTACGTATCACATTAACATACACAATTAAACATTACAATTACATTTTCGTCACGACCTACAGTTTTTTTTCAAAACAACAAAAACACATAAAAAACACACATTGCATCCCCAAATCCACTCCAGCAACCGTGACGTATGGACCACACACCCATAACATCTTCACGTACCCACGATTTGGGCATTTTGCAACTGACCCCTTTTCACACACACGTATAAACAAACTAACAATAAACACTATTGAACTTGGCAACCCGTTAACGTACCTCATCTACACCCTACAAAAATTGACACTGTACCCACAAACCCTTTCTGCCCACAAACCCAAAACCACTAACAATGAAACAACCGAAAACCACCATACATAACCACCGCACACAGCAAAGATCCACAAAAAATTAGACAACACCACACAGCCGAACAACATCCCCAACAAAATGATCCACCCCCCTACAAATCATTTCTCAAAATAATAAAATTCTTTATGGCCATAAAGGGACCACCAACAGCTTATTTAACAACAAATTACCAATAATCACCGTGACGCTAACATCACATGTTAACCAAACAACAACAGAAGAAACTTACAAACATAACGTGACAAACAAATTGACAGACCATGATTGACACTATTACAAAACAACCAACATAACAAATGATAAACTAATATAAAAACAGTATCTCTCACTCCAACTTACTTTTTGCAGACATTGACGGAACGGAAGAAGACGTCCACGGTTCCCTCTTAGACAGAACGAACTCCCACATTGTAACCCCCAAGTTAGGGTTTCAAGAAATACCAGTAATCACCCAAAACCACACCAACACCCACACTACTATGACCTAAATACCAATTCGTTTACAATCCCACAAATCACGTTGCTTAGCTCCGCCTAGACGTATTTGAATTTCAAAATCTATAGCAACAGCAATCGGGTAAAAAGGAAGGGTTTCTATCCAAAATCCCCAAATCGATTCCTTTCCATTTGGGGGTTAATTCCTTTTTTGTGGATCGAATTGTCGTGAACGGGTCGGAAATCCATACACGTTTCACATCCGACTGAATGCCCGTGTGGACATCACATGCGACCCAACTTTTAAAACGTAAAATAATGACCCACTATGCGCGTGTCACAAACCCACAAAACTTCAAAACAGTACTAGTGCGCGTTTCCAATCCAACGTGAAACAGACACTCCCATTTAGCGTCCTTACACATTTGGAAACCTTTATACTACTAGTGGCAAATACGTCAACAACCAAATTAGGAGACCATTCAGTTACTAAGAAAGCATTTAGGACCATACGGATTATAAGTTCAAAAAATGGATTTTTGGGTCAATTCCCCTAAATTTAATAAAAATTAATATTTTAAAATTTATTTTGTTATAAAAATTAAATCTTAAAGTAAAAATTAAAAAAATTAATGAAACATCCGATCTTTAACTTTGGATAGTAGGAGAGGTTCAATAAATTGTTTTTTTATTAGTTAAGGTCTCTTAATAACATTATTAGATAAAATTCAGCTTGTCACAGATTAATTTCAATTCATCATTTCCTCTGTGAAAAATCCAAAATTTCTCCATAAAAATATAAGAGATCCCAACTAATATGAATTTTTGTTTTTAAACAAACTAATATGAAAATGTTACATATTTTTTTATCTTATAAAATTTTAATATTAAGGAACTTAAACTAAAAAATTTAAAAAAATTTATATTCTTTATTGGTAAATTACACTTACACAGTTTGAGATTTTGATTTAATACATATCACCCCTTGACGTTTGGGAAATTACACTAACTCGCCGTTATTATAATTATTTAGACGAAATAAAGGCATTGAACTCATGCACTCTGTCTTTTTTGCTTTGTTTTACTTCATTTATTTTTTTGTTTTGCGTTACTTTTTTTTTTCCCTTTTCTTTACGTTACTTTTTTTTTTCAATGCAATTTTCTCTATTTTTCTACTAAAAGATGTTATCTTTTATATAAGTAAAAAAGTTTTTAAAATGAGACTATTAATCACAAAAATAAAAATATAATTTTTAAAATGTTAAAAGATAAGATGTAATTAGACCAAATCTTAAGAGATGTAATTTACCCATTCTTTATTTTGTATACTTTTACTTTACATTTTTGTGTTTTACGGTACAACTGTGATACAGAGCATTAGGTATAGAACTTTAAATTGAGCACTGCACAGTTGGTAGAGAAAGAAAGATAAAAAAAAAATCATGACAAAAAAAAAAAAGAATTCCTAATTCAAAATTGTTAAGGGTGTGTTTGGTAACGTTTACGTTTTCAGTATATATTTACAAAAATTTTATAAATTGGTTTTTCTTTATTTTTTGTTTATTTTTAGAAAAACATAAACTACAAATGCGTTTGGTAATTGACAAAATGTTTAAAAAAATTTAAAAATATAAAAAAGAGTGAGAAATGGCAAGTGGCAGTGGAAGACGGTGGTGGAAAGTGGTGACGGTGGGTGGTGGGTAGCTTGTGGTGGTGGGTGGTGGCGAGTGGGTGGGTAGGTGGGTGACAGTTGCGGGTGGTAGGTGGTAGCGAGTGGGTGGTGGTAGTGGTGGTGGCGGGTGGTGGTAGTGGTGGATGGGTGGGTGGGTGGGTGGGTGGTAGCGAGTAGGTAGTGGTGGTGGTGGTGGTGGTGGTGGTAGCGGGTGGTTGGTGGTGGTGGCAGGTGGGTGGCGGATAGCGGGTGGTGGGTGACGGTGGCGGGTGGTAGCGAGTGGGTGGTGGTGGTAGTGGCAAGTGGGTGGCGGATGGCGGGTGGTGGGTGGGTGACGGTGACAGGTGGTAGGTAGTAGCGTCTAGGTGGTGGTGGTGGGTGGTGGTGGTAGCGGTGGGTGGCAGGTGGCTGGTGGTGGATGGTGGTGGCTGGTGGGTGGTCAGTGGTGGTGGCAGGTGGTGGTGGCTGGCGGTGGATGGTAGTGGCGGGTGGATGGCAGGTGGGTGGTGGTGGGTGGTGGTGGTGGTGGTGGCGAGGGGTGGGTGGTGGTGGCGAGTGGGTGACTGGTGGGTAGTGGCAGGTGGGTAGTGGTGGCGGGGTGGTGGTGGCGGCGGCGGGTGGTGGGTGATGGTGGCAGGTGGGTGGTGAGTGGTGGTGGCACCTCTCCATGTCCAACACAAACAATTTCCTCAAAAGTAACAAATACAGAGCCTTCACGGGTTGTACTTAATAATATTCACCCGGTTTAGTTTTGGTTTTTAGAAAATATTTTTTAAAAAAATTTATTTTCTATTTTCTATATTTTTTTATTTTGACTGAATTTTTTTAATATTTTAAGTAATTTTTAAATTTTTTAGATATACCTAATATAAATATACTTGAAAAATATAATTTTTGTGAATTTATTTTTTAAAAAATTCACTAAATACCAAAATTATAAGAATTCAATACATTTTTATTTTTATTTTTATGTATTTATTAATTTTTTTAAATATTTTTTTACAAATATTTTTTTTTTAGATACATCTATATAAGGTGTTTGTAAAAAAGTAAAAAAAATTACTTAAAATTTTAAAAATATTCATTAAAAATAAAAATAAAAAACAAAAAAACTCAATTTAAAAAGAATTAAATTAAAAAATTTGAAACCAAACACAATGATTAGAACCCATTCTTATGAATTTATAATTTATTTTGAATATATTTATGTGATAACAATTAAATTGATAAAATGTGTGATTCATAAATAAAATAGATTTGAATTATTTATTTTATTGTGAATAAATTTTGACTGGACAAGAATAAATTTGTATTGTTAACATCTTTGAAAGTTATAACGTTACTGAATGGATAAGAATAAATTTTGAATGGATAGGAATAAATTTATAACGTTATCGAATCAGGTAGCATCTTTGAAAGTTTTTACTTTAGATAGTGAAAAGGAAACCTCCTGGTAAGAAGTTAAAAAAAGTGTAGAGAGAGATGATGTTTGGAAATAATATAAGATAAAATAGGCTATTTTAATTAAATAAGATAAAAATATCATATCAATTTCATAATCATTTTATTTTTTCTTTTACAAAAGTTAAAAAAGTCAAAAAGTTAATCCTAAATGAAACTTTTTAACCTCAGGTTAAAATAGTCAATAAATTGAAAAGCTAAAAAGTCAACTGTGGTAAAATGGTTTGAAAATACTCTTTGATCCAGACAGCCGCTCTTGATTCTCGAGTTGCTACCTGAAATGGAAATGAACATTCCGGTCGAGGGTGTTGGAATTAGCACTCTAACGGACAAGTCAATATTCTTTCAAGTTTTCTTATCTCGCAAGTTATCTTCCTTTTTTTTTTTTTACATATCTCTCTGTGGCTGACGCCCCTCCTTTTTATATTGTTCTTTAAGGGCCCACTTTCCCATCATCACCTTTCATCATCACATCTGGGACCCCCAGATGTGCTAGAAGCATTTCAGCATACTCGGCTCGTGGGATAGATTCTACTCAGCCTTGGTCTTGTTCAGATGGGTCTGGTCGTGCAGAGTTATCCTCTCTAGTCTAATCGATGTCCTATGTGAACAACTCAACTGAATGGTTCTATATATTCGGCCCCCACAATTGCCCCCCAAACATCCAAATAACATATTTACTTGGCGTGTTTGGTTTCTCGGCTAATCAAAACAAAAACCCTCAAAAGTCAAAAATACGACGGTTGCACTCCTTTTCGTATTGATTGGTCAAAGCATACGTGCTACTCAAATCATTACAACTTCCTGCCCCTTCGTATTTGACATTCATTTAATGCGTTTTGAAATTTGTACCTCCGCATACTTTTGAATCGAAAGGCTATTGACATCCTTTAAGCCAGTGTACTCTTGAATTGAAAGGTTATTGACATCCTTTGAGCATCCTTCATATCAACCTCTTTCAAGACCTCTGCAACCCTGTTTTTTACTGTTCGTCTTCTTCCTTAGCCTGTAAGTCCCATTTCTCTTCTCATTCTATTCTTCCTTCTAGTTCCCTACGTCTTTTGCTTTTGTTTTTTGTACACGCTGTTTTCATTCCATCTTGAATGGCAAGGCATTTGAAAGCTCTCATTTCTGAGGATCGAGTTACAGCCTTCCGTCATCATTTTTCAAGTCCGGACGACATTCACCTATCCCTTGTTTCAGACAATGTAATGGACATGGAGAGGGTTGACACAAGTACCATTAACTTTCCTCTTTTGACAATTGCAGAGGGTGGAGTTCGATTCCCCCATCATCCTCTTCTTGGGACAGTCCTACACTACTGGGGATTAATTCCTTCCCAGCCAAACGTGAATTTTTACCGAATAATCATGGGTATAATGGAATTGAATCGCCGACTGGGTCTTAAACTAGGAATCCCAGCTATTCGGTATTGCTACGTCATGGCGAAATCAACCGGTCGATAGGGCCGTTACTTTTTAAGAGCCAAGGACATTGACCATCATTTAGTAACAATGCTCGCCAGCTCTGGAAAAAGGGTTGATGATGTCATGGTCACTGTCCGAGGCAAATGGGAATTCGGTGAAAGAGAAGATCGCCAAGACCCAGTGCCAAGGCAAAAGGGGAAACCAGGTGGTCGGCTAGAATTGTTAACATGTCTTCACATGTCTAAAAAATGAACGGTTTATTCAGCTTAAATACTATGCTGATCTCTTGTGTTTCTTGTAGGCAACGACTTGAAAAGAGCATAGACATCTGTGGACGAAGCCGTTTTGGAGTAGGTTAAGGCGGTCCTCAATTGCAAAGGCCGTGCAAACCTTCAAGGACAAGGGCGTTCAGCCTATGTTTTGCTAAGATACGATCCAACTTACTCCACTTTCTCGGCTGCAGATAATATCCCTGTGCCAACACATGAACGGCAGCTTACTGCACTCATCTTTCCAAGCTACAAAAGTCTAAGGGATATTGGTGTTGAGGGTTCTGATGTCGGCGAAGAGATCGGCGAGGAGGTCGGTGAAGACGCACAATCGGAGGGCCGTGCAGAGGACTAGGAGTTGAATAGAGAAATTGACTTGGCATTTAAGCATATCAACCCAGACCATTGCACCAATCTCCCTTCTACTTCTAGCTGAGTAGACTCATCTGCTCCAGAGGATGATATCTTTTTCTGCATCGAAAATCTTCCTGGGGCCGAATCTAAAGCCAAAGAGATGAGCGGAGAATCACTTGCTCAATTTGCCAGGCGACGAAATGCAGAGTGGATGGCGGCCAAGAGGCAAGCCGATGGGTTTGGGCGGAGCCAAATAGCACCGACTTATGAGATGCGTCAAGAAGAAATGGCACTCGAAACAACTATGGCCGAGTTAGTTCCTGAACAGAATCAAGAAGAAGTCCAGGGAGCCGATCTGACAGGGCAAAAGCAACCTGCCGAGATTGTGATCGATTTACTAGAGACGCCGATCGAGAAACGGCCAAGGGTGGATACGTCGCTCGTCAAAGATGGTTTGGCCGAGGCATTCGTCATCCAACCATGGATGAAGAATGCGTGTAGACACCCCATTTTTGACCGTCCTCAAAACTTGGACGTCACCGTTTGAACACTCGGTGATCATCCATGTTTGTGTTCGTCCTGAGTTCCCGGAGGTCTCGGCTGTGCGCCTTGCCTCAGGATCTCTCGACTCAACTGTTTTGTGTCTGGTTTTGCACCAAACACTTGTGTTTTGCCTTTGAGGGGCAGGGAATGGCTTGTGGGCCATCCCCACACTCCACCGGCCATGGCTTGAGGCCACCAACTGTGTTTTGTTGCCACCGGCCAAATGTTTGGCCGGCTGGCACTATAGATGGTCGACCGGCCATCTTTTTTGGTCAAATTGCATTTTTGGCTAGCCGACTTCTATGCATCTGCTTTTGTAGATATTTTTATGCCAGCTGTGCTAGCTGGCATACACTTTGCTCCCCTCTATGCACGTGTATGGAGGGATCTCCCTCTTGTTAGCTTGCCTTGGAAGCTTTACAAGATTGGATTGTCTATAAGAGGAGGTCTCCTCTCTCTCTATTAGGTTAGACAAAATTTCCACAGAGAGAGCTCTGGTATTAGGGTTAGGGTTTGTATCCATTCTATCTCTATAATCTCCCTCTCTCTTTGCCTTGTGTGTGTTTAGTCTTATTATTGCACACAAACACATAGTATTACATTATCCTCTTGGAGCTGAGGCCCTTGGAGGTTATTCTTGGTGTTCTTAGGTGGTTTTGAGCTCAAAGAACCAGCTGGACCATTGTTCTTGAAGGAGGTCAACAAGGGTAAGAACTTCACTCTTTTTACCCCATTTTTGCATAGTTTTTTTGACTACCTTGCAACTATTTTAGGCTTTACATATAGCATATAAAATTCTTATTTTTCATTGCTTTAAATAGTTGGTTAAGGGTGTTTTGAGCTTTGAGGTTGTTTGACCCCTCTTAGGGCTTATTTGACCCCTTTTTTGGTGCCATTTTGGTGTGCTCCGGGACCATTGTGTTTGGGCCTCCTCACCACTGAAATCTTGAGGGATTTTAGTGGTGACGATGGTGCCTTGAGGTCCTGAGAAGGAGAGGGCCACCACCTCTCATTGTTGTCCTTGAAAAGGGCCATTTTAGCCTCTTGAGAGAGCATCTTGTTTAAGTGTATGTTGGCCATGCCTTAACTAATTTTTGTGCTTATTATGTCATAATATAGCTATGTTTTTGCTTGGTTTAGGTATACCATGCTTGCTTAGCATACATGCCTTGTAATGCCATGTTTTGGCCTTAGCATGCTTTAAGTGTTGACCCTTGTTCTAGCATGATTTTGGCCAAGCTTTGTGAAGTTTTTGTGTATGTTTTAGTGTGCTGTAGCTTTGTTTTCAGTTGCTTTGGTCACGTTTAATATATTTTGTATAGTGTCTTTGCATTCTAGCTTGTAGGCCTTGAATGTGTGATGTCATGAGCATGCTTTGCTTGCTTTAATTAGTTGGTTTGGCACCTCTATTTTATGCAATTTTAGAGTTTGGTATGCTTTCCATATGTCCATGATCATCTCCCTTAAGTGTGCTTAAAAGTTGCCTTTTGATGCTTAGGAATTGGGTCATACATGCATGCATGTTTGTATGTGCATTTGGTCCCCATTTTCATAGTTTATGGCCACTGTTTTAGGCTTGTTTGAGGGCTGCCTAAATTAGTCTAAGTCCATCCTTCATCTGTTATAGCATGCTTGTCATTAACATGATTGTTATATGCCTTGTATGTTTGCTTGCATACTTGCATGTCCACATTGCATCTTGTATGCTTGTCACTAGCATAGTGGTTGCCTTGCATGATTGTTTGCCTTGCATGATTATTTGTTTAGGTTGCACGCCTAAATACACATTGCATGTCCATGTTGCATACTAGTTCACATGCCTAGGATGCATTGCATTACATGCATCTTTCACCTCTTGACCATTTGAAATCAAAATGTACACTTCATTTCCTTAGGCCATCACGCATTGAAATGCGCGATTGGTGGTCCGAGAACCGAGAACCATGTCCCTTTAAGTCATAAACATGATAAGGGATGTGGTGGTGCACACATTTGCTTGAAATGCATTACCATGCTATGTTTTGCCCTCTGCTGCTATCAAAAACAGATTTTGCATGAAGTTTTGGCCGGTCGGCTACATACAGTGCCGACCGACCAACAATTGGTGGCCGATGGCTCAATTAGTGGCCGGTGAGCATTCCCCATGGCCGGTGGCTATTTCCCTTAGCCGGTGGTGTTCCACAGCACTCAGAGAAGCAACCCTGGGACTTGTACAGTCTTCAGAGGAGGATAACAGTCAAAGCAGAGGCAACTTGTGCATGGTAGTGGCTTTCCGAGTGGAGCCGAGCACGCATTGCATTGAGCCCTCTTCCCGAGGCTGTTTATTGTTTAACTAGATTGGTTAATTTTCTTAACTAGTTTAATCGGTCTATACTATTTAATTAGCTTGTAGGCTAGTTTAATTTGTATTATTCTTTTGGTCCCTCCGAGCGAGGGCAAATTTGTAATAAGTGTGGGTGCGTGTGTGCATATCTTCTAACCCCCACTTCTTTCTCCCTTTTACTTACTTGCTTTGATGGTTAGTATTAGGACATGTTTACTTTAGCATCCTTATGCTATGCATGCGTGCATCATTCATCAGTATTGCATGCACCGGGCTCGGCGCATCATACTAACAGCATAGTATTCCAAATCTGACTTGAATACGTGCTACTTGTTGCATCCCATATGTCATCTTAGGATTAGGCGAGCCTATTCTAGTGACATTTTGTATGCGTTGCATTAGCCACTTGACATGGATTAGGATCATGCATGATTACTAACATGTTTATTGTTTTGGCTTGGAGTACGATGTAAGTATTTATGTTTTAGCATCTCGCATGAGTGTGAATATTAACATGACAGCATGCTTACCATGTGGCTAGATGCTTATGTGATTTAAACTGCCTGAATGCCTATGGGTGAAGGTTGGATTGTTTGAGTTGGAGCAACTCGCTAAAATCCGTGTTTTAGCCTACTTACGAGTAGTAAATCTCAAAGCGTTTTCCAAACAAATGGATATGCAATGCATCGTTCCAAATTAGGTAATCTAGTCTATACTTTTGTGTAGTGCGCATCATATAGTAATTCTAGCTAATTAACCGGATTAAGAACACATAACGTTTTCAAAATCAGATATCATGGTTAGTAGAGGCCGATCTTCGGATCGGGCGAGAGGGGGTGCTCATAGCTGACCTTCCCCAATCGTACCCAAGTTCCCGAGCCGAGGCAACTTTGGTAATGACGGACACATGGCCTTAGGCAACGAGTCAGGGTTTCCTAAATTTCCCAAAATAAAATATTTAGGTGGCGACTCTATATCAGGCAAAGCAGTCCATGTTTAGCACTTCTTTACAAAAATCTGTTTTCCAAAACGATTTGCCGGATTGGGACTCTTTGGTTCAGATTAAGAATCGTGACAAAATCGAGTCCGAACTGTGGGGTGAGGCCCTCACGCGGGGTGCGTCCACAGTTTCTAGCGACTCTACTGGGGATTTTAGAGAGCTTGACTCGAACTCGTGATATCTTGTTTTGATTTCACTTATGTGTTTCTTTGCATTGCATGTGCATTGGTGCGCCTAGGACACCGTGTTGGCCATCTGCTATTCCTGAGTGGTTTGCCAGAGGCTTGACTTTATCAAAGCATGCCATAAGGCTGACCAGTTGCGGGCTCTTCCAGTATGGGAACACAAACCCCGGTTTTACCGGGGCACCCTCTTCGACCATTTGACCCAGTGTATATTCGGAATCCATAGTGACCATTCCAAGCTAGGACAAATTGCATACCCGATATAGGTTGTTTAAAACCGCTACGTGCATAGTGAAACCCTAGCTCCTGACAAAATAGGACAGGGAAACCCTACCCCAACATAGGGGTGTTTTGGCTCTCTTTTACCTGCTATGTGCTTTTAGAGTGTATCCCTACAGGAATGTACATATCAGGCTGTGAGTTTGAGCATCAGCCCTGAGGGCATCAGTATCGATGTTTTTGAGAAATAGTTATATCTGCGGGTATCCGATTCAGTGTTTTGGGGCAGTGATTTTGGGGAACAGTGATCAGTATTAGAGTACAGCTGTTCGGCTATGCCTATGTTTGTATCGTCTGGGCTGAAATGCTGCATGTTTACTCTTTCAGTTCAGAGAAGTGATACCGAATAGCCAGCGTTCCCCCTTTGCTGAGGCAAGACAGATATCTGATTCGTCAGTCACCGTTCAGTACAACGGACTTATCATGACCCAGAATTTGGAGGAGATTGTGGTTATGACAGCCGCATTAGATCAAGGAATCACTCTGCAAAATAAAACCAATGTTGATGTACCGCATCCACCCAGGTCGCCTGTTGCGCACCTGGTCTGGACCCCCCAGTTGTATCAGGCTCATGAGCCCACCACGTTTGAATTGATGAAGATGATAGGTGACCTCCAGAGGTCTATGGCGGATCTTGCTTACGGAATGTCGGCTTCGCCACCAGCTACACCATATGCCGGGAATTTTGTACCACAGGAGCCCCCGCTATTGGGGCAAATTGTGATCGAGCTTAGCCAACCTGAGGTTGCCTCCAGCTATGGCAACGACGTATCAACATCAACCCAAACCCTCGATCAGGCTGAGGCCATTGGTAAGGACAAAATAAAGGCAGACGCTGATCCCATTGAACAACTGCTGTGGGCAGTCGAGGCTTTGAAAGTCGGGGGGATGAGTAAGCAATAGGTGTTCGCAGCTGTGACCAAGACTATGGATGATGCCTTTCCCACTCCAGCTGAAGGCAGTTTGAGCCAGGTAGAAAACCGAGATAGGCCCCATCATGCCAGAACAGTTCCTTCCACTCCCAACCCTGTACCTAGGAAAGATCAGAAAGTCAAGGCAGTGCCTACCGACCCTTTCGCTAGTGCGTCTGGCAAAAATTCTCAGACTTCAAAGTACCTGCCCCGAGGGCGCAGGGTCTTCCACGCTCTCTACATGCCGTTGTCTAAGGCACTTCAGATCCTGGCCGAAAGAGGCATCTTAAACCCTTAGAACCTCGGCCTCTCCCAAAGAATCTCCCTCTCACACATGATGCTACTTTGTACTGCACGTACCACCAGCAAACCGGTCATGCTACCGATAATTGTTTCCGCCTTTGTCATGAGATGCAAGATTTGATCGACAATGAGGTTATCCTCCCACCCACCTCAGCCAAGTCTGTTACTACCCAGCTGTTGGATTTTGAGGATACTGCGAGTATGTGATCGGGGACTGAACCACCTGCGGGCGGCGCCTGGTGTATTTCGGATGTGGCGTGTGGCACGCATTTTTGAGCATCTGCGAATGCTAGTTTCGTAATTTCTGGATTGGGTATCGAGTCAGTTCTTTGTTTTGTTTTGAGTCTGTCTCATTCGTCTTGAATCAGTTCTTTTTGCTTAAGGTTCTGTCTTGTTGTAGCAAGTCAGTCCCTTTGTAATTCGTCTTGAATCAGTTCTTTTTGCTTAAGGTTCTGTCTTGTTGTAGCAAGTCAGTCCCTTTGTAATGAATGTCAGGTGATTCTGGGGTTGTTGCCTCGAACACCGTTTGTTTTGTAATTACCCTTTTGTTTTCTTTTTGAGTCTGTCTCTGTTGTGCGGCCAGTTGCAACCAGGAAATCTGAATGAAACAGCTGCGGCTATCATGTTTCCGTGCTTATTGCTACCTTGAGCTAGTTGTGCCAGAGGATTTGAATGAAACGGCGGGGCATCTCACTTACTCTTCTGTGCCCTACACTCATTGAATTGACCTAAGTTTTTCAAAACTGTTTCTAAACACTGTGGTGATGAAAACGAAGAGGAAAGAATTCCTCGGGTTTTACAAAATTTTGAACAATTTGAGAGAAAGAGAGGCATGCTGAGCCTTTAATGAATGAAATCATGATTGTTAGTGTGAGTATTGAGAAGGACCCTGGCCGGATCCAGATTGGTTCCACACTATCTTCAGCGCGAGCGATTTGTCGCTTTCGTAAAAACTTTCAAAAACAAAATGTTTGGCGCAGTCCTGTGAAGACCTATGTGGAATCGTTCTTGAGATTGTGCAGCCTAAGATCGCTCTCAGCCTCCAGATTCAATCCATTTATTTTCAAACCTTGAACCCATTCAGAACGTTCAATGATCAATAATCAAGAGAGGCCTGTGTGGCCAGATTTGAAGCAGCCCTCAAATAAGAGGCACCAAAGTCAGATCAAGAGCTCAGACGTCATCAACAGAAGCTTGTGAAGCTAGAACAGAAGCACCCATTAAACCAGGGGCAAAATGTCCGATGTGCTTGAAGAGCCGGAGATGGATCATTTTGCAAATCAATAACAACAGCTGCTCTACTGGATACGGATGGCTTCAAAACCCTAAAACCATTTGGCATAGACTTGTTATACTTTTACCCTTTGAGAGGCTCGCTGGGCCGAAAACCCGAAAGGGCGACCTAGGCAAAAGTTAGAGCAAGAGAAGAAAAGAAAAAAAAGAAAAAAAGAGAAAATACAAGAATACAAAAAAAGATGAAGTATAAATGTGATGGCCCGAATCTACACTATTGGTTGCGGTCAAGGGAGAGTCACTAATGAGTCCTATGGTCAATAACCAAGTAAGATCCCAGATCGCCGGAGGAGTCAAATTAGCCTCCCTTCTAAGTCCGGCTTTCTTGGGCAGCGCACTACCCTTTTGACAGATCTTAAACGGTATTGACACAAGGTCTCATAAGCAACGATAAGGTTCATACATATAAATATATAGAACATAAGTTCATAACAACCTCGAATATTCTTAATTCCAAAGGCTTGTTCCATTACATTACATCCCAAAAGGAAAATTTAAATCTTCACATGAGCCTTACAAAATATCAAAAGGAATTTCTAACTTTTCTAAGATAGCCAAAAGTCTTCGAAGGTTTCAGGTTTGTCGTCTCCAGTTATAAGCTCCTTTTCAGCACCTGGCATGACATGCCGTGAGCTTTGAATGCCCAGTAAACACACACAACCCCAACCCTTTTTCCCAGTCCAATACACAATCACAAATATAACATCAAATAGTAAAGCATGATACTTAACCAAATAAACAAAGGGTTACAAGTTAGATGTTAGTAAACTAGAAATCCCCGAAAGAGATTTCGTCCTCCCAACCACAAGAATTGGACACCAGACTATTCGGAACTCCCCCTTTTGCTGCTTTGTTGCAGAACTAACCTCGAATGCCTACCAACGGTTATATACCGCATAGCGCCAACCGCAGGGCCTCAAAAGGGATAGCGAAAAGAAAAAGTTTTATCTCCTGAATCCAACCTCATGCTTCCAGAAAAAGTTTTATCATCCTGAATGTCGCATCCAGACCCAACCTTATCTCACCATTCAAACCGTCGCAAGGAGTCCGAATACGTCCGTTCCATTCCAGGGTTTACGCGACAACTACTTGCGCAAGACTTTAACTTTCAAATAGGGAACGCATCCCAACAATCCATATGTCACATATTCTCATCTTTTCATTACTCAAGTGCTCGAAAACCCAATACCCTCCCAATTAGGTTTCCCGTTGAGTTAATTGTTTTAAGACAAGGTTAGTCCAACTTACAAGATAATAATATCCACATAAGCATGCATCCTTAAGATGAGAAAGATAAATAGCATAACATAACACATACAATATCATGCCAAGATACGACCATAAGCTATTAAACATTTTCATGAATACAAGGGCATAAAACATCCATACATAACAAAATTTCCAGATTTAATATCACATAAAGATTAAAATGAAAGGACTATTTTAGATCTTCCACCGGACTCGGTCTTCCTATAGTTCGTAGAGAATTTGATCTAGTTTCTAGAACATTTTTCAGAAATGAGATTGCTTTTCCAGATTTTAAGTTATTTAGAAAATTTTCCAGCGCTGTCCAGAATCTGTCCAGATCTGTCGACCGTTACGAAAATTTGATTTTCTTGCAAACCGCTTAATGTTTTTCGATGAAACCAATTTTAGTTGAAAGATAACTCCTTAAGGAAGGTTTTGACATAAAATAGAGGTCCAGAATAATTTTGTACATTTTTCTAGAATTTCTGGAAGTGGGCTGCAAAAATAGACTATGGGGTACTTTGCCCAAAACAAGAAGATTTATGAAAAAGGGATTCCATTAGGGGAAAGTTTCATTTTTTTGTGAAGAAAACATGCTAACTAACATATATTTACTAAGAAAGTTTTTTTGAAAGCGTGCCCTTGGAAACTTGAGAGATTGGTAATAAAAGGAGATGGTTTTGTGCCAAAAAGGGAAAAAATACAAGAGAGATGGAATCAATACTCAACCTTTAGCATTTTTTAACATAAGAAATTATTAATACAGATCTGAAAACTTCATTTAGAATCCTTAGGAACATGTATTGAAAAAGGAAAATGAAAGAGAAGGTTGTGTTGTGGCTTACCTACTAAGCTTTGCACAAGAAGCTCTCTTCTTCCTCCTTCTTCTCCTCTAGACTTTTCTTCCTTGCTCTCCTCCCTCTCTCTAACCGAAATGTGTGAGTGAGTGAGTGTGTTGTGTCTGTTTGCAAGCTAGGGGGTGTGGGTATTTATAGACAATTTGGTGTAAAAAGACAAAAAGGCCCTCTAGTTGAAAATGGATGGAAAGTTTAGAGTTTTGCTTGGAATCTAATGGGATAGGAGTGATTAAGGTGTTAAATCATTGGATTAGGCATCATCTAGTTGGCTCTTAGTTGAAAAGTAACTAGCATTGAGAATTGTATCCTAGGTCTAGGGTACTAGGTTGTGTTTTCTAGAATTTCATGATGGTGGTTCTTGGAAATTGGTTTCTCACTTTCTCCTAGGAAGGCTAGCCATAGGGAACGGTGAAGGGGCTATTATTTTAATGATTTTAGGTATTAGGGGCACAGTTCTCAATGTATGCATATATATAGATTTCAATTGATTGATGGTACTAATAGTATTAGGGTACACGTACTATTTTTGGGATAATTCTTAATAAAAGAAATGAGGGCTTGGAATTAAACTCATGTATTGGAACCTTATTTATGTATTTACTTATGATCTAGTTAGGTTTAGGGCTAATTTAAATACTCATAGAAAATCTTTATTGGTACCAAAGTCATTATTGCTCCAAGATTCAAGGGATTTGTTTATACTAAAGTATAATGATGACGGCTAGTCATGTCCTCGAGATTTGGGGAGATTTCCCTATTTATTTTGTATACAAATCTTGAAAATTGTAAAATATAATGTTAAAAAAAGATTTTAGGGTACAAGTGTATATATAAATATATAATGGTACTTGTTTGAGGTCAATTTGTGATTTAATAAAAATGTGAGGGCTTGGGCTCAATTAAAATATCTATTTCAAGTGAAGAGTTAATAGATTAGTGTTTAGGAAAAATAATTCGGTTTGTATTATCTTGCTTTGAATTTAAAGGTAAATAACTGAATGAAGACTGTAAAAACCGGAAGTTAGGGTTTAGAGCAATTAATCTAAAATTTGAGAGTTAAATAATTAATATTACAGTGTTATGATTCTAAGCTTCCAGGGTCGATTTGGGTTTGTATGGGTTCGTCCGTGATACGTTTTCGGCTCTAGGGTTTAATTTGCTAGCAATCAACGAATTAAAGGCTTTGTTATAGTAACTCAAAATTTAGGGACCTAATAAGGTTTACAAAAGCTAGGGGTCTCGCAACCTATCCCCCTTAAAATAAATTTCGTCCTCGAAATTTAAAACATTCTCCATTTCTCAAATGTTGTGGGCAATTAGCCGGATCATCTTCTTCTCTCAAGTTCTTCTTCCTTTGCCCAAGCCATAATTGGTCTCATTCTAATAATAGCGTTTTGAATCAAATTCCATCCCAATTAATGACGTTATGAGATAAGCTAACCTCCCGCGTTTCTTGAACTGTTCAGTATATAGGTAATGACACCGCTGCTCCAGTGTGAGGGCTTGTATTGCCAATTTCCTGATGTGGCGATCTACACTTTCCATTTGATTTGTTGAATCATTAATCTATCCCCTTTAAAATAATAAAAGCATTTTGTTGGCTCATCTCCTTTTTGGTTCCTCATGACGTTGGGTTTCCTTTCCACAACCTCCAAATCCTTTTGGATTCTACCTCCTCTCATTTTGAAGTTATTTCCACGAAGATGGTAAGACGCCTCCAAAATTTGATTCTTGATAGGGTTTGGGATTTCAACCATGGTTACTAGTCCATTCTTAAGGTTTCAATTTCCTGGTACTGCATTCCTATTGTTGCTTGTGAGCTCGTGTTATTACTTGTCTCGAAGTATGGTCCACCATTTGTCGTTCTTTGAATGAGGTGAGGCGTAAGTCGAATTCTAACTACAGAGGCAATTCCTTATGGGTAAGCAACTAATCTTAAGTTAGAGTTTAATTATCCTAGGGTGTTCACGCAGCACAACTTCACGTATAAATAATAATTACAAGATTCCTGAAATTGGATCGAAGTGGAAACGAAGAATATGAAGCAGTTATGGTGATAATACCAGGATTAACTGAAATATGGATGAATGGTATGATGTTATGGTTTCGAACTTCAATGTGATCAAGGTTATAAAGGTAGTGACTAAACTAGATATTTAACTTGAAACTGCGCTGGCCATCAGCTTTTCAAACTGAACATCCAAGATTCGTCACTAGGTAAAGAAAATGAAATTATTTACAAGAAGCCTTGGGCTAAATAAAATAATCAAGGGTCAAAGGAGGTCAAATTTACAAATAGTAGTGTATAAAACAGGACTAGATGGACAAGACTCAATCTGGGAAAATGATGACATCGAATAAAGGTTACGAATACAAGATGAGGGTACGACGATCGATAGAAGACATGTAGAACTAATAGTACCCCTACTGCCCGATGTGAGGCCGTACTCAAAGTTAAAACCATTTCACGATCCAGAAGTAGGTCCTCATGAGTTGATCTTGGCGTGCCCGAAATTCGAAGAAATTTCCTAAGATAGGTCAAGAAATATTCTATTTTCGATGTCCTTGATAGAATAGGTATGTAATAATATAACATAGTCTGGGCAAGGTAGTCTCTAACCGCAGGTCAAAACGCGTGGGTAAGGGTTGAACCTAGGCTCTGATACCAAGTTGTGACGCCCCGAATCTACACTATTGGTTGCAGTCAAGGGAGAGTCACTAATGAGTCCTATGGTCAATAACCAAGTAAGATCCCAGATCGCCAGAGGAGTCAAATTAGCCTCCCTTCTAAGTCCGGCTTTCTTGGGCAGCGCACTACCCTTTTGACAGATCTTAAACGGTATTGACACAAGGTCTCATAAGCAACGATAAGGTTCATACATATAAATATATAGAACATAAGTTCATAACAACCTCGAATATTCTTAATTCCAAAGGCTTGTTCCATTACATTACATCTCAAAAGGAAAATTTAAATCTTCACATGAGCCTTACAAAATATCAAAAGGAATTTCTAACTTTTCTAAGATAGCCAAAAGTCTTCGAAGGTTTCAGGTTTGTCGTCTCCAGTTATAAGCTCCTCTTCAGCACCTGGCATGACACGCCGTGAGCTTTGAATGCCCAGTAAACACACACAAACCCCAACCCTTTTTCCCAGTCCAATACACAATCACAAATATAACATCAAATAGTAAAGCATGATACTTAACCAAATAAACAAAGGGTTACAAGTTAGATGTTAGTAAACTAGAAATCCCCGAAAGAGATTTCGTCCTCCCAACCACAAGAATTGGACACCAGACTATTCGGAACTCCCCCTTTTGCTGCTTTCTTGCAGAACTAACCTCGAATGCCTACCAACGGTTATATACCGCATAGCGCCAACCGCAGGGCCTCAAAAGGGATAGCGAAAAGAAAAAGTTTTATCTCCTGAATCCAACCTCATGCTTCCAGAAAAAGTTTTATCATCCTGAATGTCCCATCCAGACCCAACCTTATCTCACTATTCAAACCGTCGCAAGGAGTCCGAATACGTCCGTTCCATTCCAGGGTTTACGCGACAACTGCTTGCGCAAGACTTTAACTTTCAAATAGGGAACGCATCCCAACAATCCATATGTCACATATTCTCATATTTTCATTACTCAAGTGCTCGAAAACCCAATACCCTCCCAATTAGGTTTCCCGTTGAGTTAATTGTTTTAAGACAAGGTTAGTCCAACTTACAAGATAATAATATCCACATAAGCATGCATCCTTAAGATGAGAAAGATAAATAGCATAACATAACACATACAATATCATGCCAAGATATGATCATAAGCTATTAAACATTTTCATGAATACAAGGGCATAAAACATCCATACATAACAAAATTTCCAGATTTGATATCACATAAAGATTAAAATGAAAGGACTATTTTAGATCTTCCACCAGACTCGTTCTTCCTATAGTTCGTAGAGAATTTGATCTAGTTTCTAGAACATTTTTTAGAAATGGGATTGCTTTTCCAGATTTTAAGTTATTTAGAAAATTTTCCAGCGCTGTCCAGAATCTGTCCAGATCTGTCGACCGTTACAAAAATTTGATTTTCTTGCAAACCGCTTAATGTTTTTCGATGAAACCAATTTTAGCTGAAAGCTAACTCCTTAAGGAAGGTTTTGAAATAAAAGAGAGGTCCAGAATAATTTTGTACATTTTTCTAGAATTTCTGGAAGTGGGCTGCAAAAACAGACTATGAGGTACTTTGCCCAAAACAAGAAGATTTATGAAAAAGGGATTCCACTAGGGGAAAGTTTCATTTCTTTTGTGAAGAAAACATGCTAACTAACATATATTTACTAAGAAAGTTTTCTTTTCAAAGCATGCCCTTGGAAACTTGAGAGATTGGTAATAAAAGGAGATGGTTTTGTGCCAAAAAGGGAAAAAATACAAGAGAGATGGAATCAATACTCAACCTTTAGCATTTTTGAACATAAGAAATTATTATATACAGATCTAAAAACATCATTTAGAACCCTTGGGAACATGTATTGAAAAAAGGAAAATGAAAGAGAAGGTTGTGTTGTGGCTTACCTACTAAGCTTTGCACAAGAAGCTCTCTTCTTCCTCCTTCTTCTCCTCTAGACTTCTCTCTTCCTTGCTCTCCTCCCTCTCTCTAACCGAAATGTGTGTGTGAGTGAGTGTGTTGTGTGTGTTTGCAAGCTAGGGGGTGTGGGTATTTATAGACAATTTGGTGTAAAAAGACAAAAAGGCCCTCTAGTTGAAAATGGATGGAAAGTTTAGAGTTTTGCTTAGAATCTAATGGGATAGGAGTGATTAAGGTGTTAAATCATAGGATTAGGCATCATCTAGCTGGCTCTTAGTTGAAAAGTAACTAGCATTGAGAATTGTATCCTAGGTCTAGGGTACTAGGTTGTGTTTTCTAGAATTTCATGATGGTGGTTCTTGGAAATTGGTTTCTCACTTTCTCCTAGGAAGGCTAGCCATAGGGAACGGTGAAGGGGCTATTATTTTAATGATTTTAGGTATTAGGGGCACAGTTCTCAATGTATGCATATATATAGATTTCAATTGATTGATGGTACTAATAGTATTAGGGTACACGTACTATTTTTGGGATAATTCTTAATAAAAGAAATGAGGGCTTGGAATTAAACTCATGTATTGGAACCTTATTTATGTATTTACTTATGATCTAGTTAGGTTTAGGGCTAATTTAAATACTCATAGAAAATCTTTATTGGTACCAAAGTCATTATTGCTCCAAGATTCAAGGGATTTGTTTGTACTAAAGTATAACGATGACAGCTAGTCATGTCCACGAGATTTGGGGAGATTTCCCTATTTATTTAGTGTACAAATCTTGAAAATTGTAAAATATAATGTTAAAAAAAGATTTTAGGGTACAAGTGTATATATAAATATATAATGGTACTTGTTTGAGGTCAATTTGTGATTTAATAAAAATGTGAGGGCTTGGGCTCAATTAAAATATCTATTTCAAGTGAAGAGTTGATAGATTAGTGTGTAGGAAAAATAATTCGGTTTGTATTATCTTGCTTTGAATTTAAAGGTAAATAACTGAATGAAGACTGTAAAAACCGGAAGTTAGGGTTTAGAGCAATTAATCTAAAATTTGAGAGTTAAATAATTAATATTAGAGTGTTATGATTCTAAGCTTCCAGGGTCGATTTGGGTTTGTATGGGTTCGTCCGTGATACGTTTTCGGCTCTAGGGTTTAATTTGCGAGCAATCAACGAATTAAAGGCTTTGTTATAGTAACTCAAAATTTAGGGACCTAATAAGGTTTACAAAAGCTAGGGGTCTCACAATAAAAAAGAAAAGAATTGACAAAAAAAAAAGAATAAAAACAGAAGCTCGCTAGGCCGAAAACCCGCAACGGGCACCTTGGCAAAAGTTAGAGTCTAAAAAAAGTGAAGGTTAAAATACCCGAGTGTACCTTAACCGGAACTACGTAAGGCTTGATTCCCATGTTTGGGATACGTAGGCAACTTCATCCTGAAGTCCAACAACCACCGCTCTCAAAGTGACTGTGTCCATATATTGGTTCTGACCATCTTCGTCATCTCCGTGTCCGAGAGTTCGGTCGTGATCATCAGTAATGAGGACTGTTTACAAAACGCTACAGTGTTCATCCAGACAAGGGGTAACTTTCCGTTGCCATGAGTCGCCATTCAAACCAGGGGCACCTTTCCGTTGCCGTGCAGCTCTTTCAAGCAAGGGGCAATTTTCCATTGCCTTCGATCCGGGGTTGCGCATCTCAAGGGTAAATTCTGCGTCGGTTGAGCATTGACCGTTTGCAAAAATATTTTTTGAGAGTTTTTACTGAGGATGACTATTTTTCGAAAAATTATTCCATCTTTTCCAAAACTGGACTATAATTTGGACCCAAAAAAGGAAAATTTTTAGTGCTCATAGCCTAACTCGCATGATTTTCAAATCAAAAATCGAACAAGTATGTTAATCTAACTCTCATATTGGTCGAAACTGTTTTAGTAGAAAACCAAAAAAAAAAAATGGCCAAAATGATGAACTAGGGGCACAGTTGCGTCAGGCTTCCTGTCTTTCCCTCGTCGCCAGCATACTTGCCAGAAAGGGCACAACTGAAGCTATCAGTAAGGGGCTGAAAGCTCTCTCACCCTCCAAGCAACGAGGTATCAGGCCAAGTGTGAAGCACAAATTGGAATGAATCAAGATACTCCATTCCCCATTCGGAACATCGACTAAATGTCGCTGGAAGAACTACCCGCGAGCTAATAATGTTGGGCGTGAACCCACGACTTCCTATTCATCTATCAATCACTCTGGGAAGGGATGGAAAATGAGAGAATAAAGAATAGAGAGGTGTAAGTCGAGAGAAAAGTGAGGAAAAGGGTTTTGAGAGAAAAACCGAGCCTGAGGGCCGAGTGATGTGAGAATCACAAATAAGAAAGGATGGGAAACATACCTGGAGGAACTGGCTCCTCGAGATCTGAGGTCTCTCGTTTTTGTAAACACGTCCGTTTGTCGTGTCTTTGGTTTTGTTTACCTCGACTTTTGTTTTGAGTCTTTTCCAAGCGTGTCTCGTTGTGATTAGGCCGTGTGCGTTTTGTTTGAGTCTTTTTCGCTGTGTTCAGTTATAGGCTCGATACCCCAATTGAAACCCTTTTTCAATTTCAAAAGTCAATCGTTTGTGCTCAGAGTGCTTTGTCGTTCTCCACATTTATGCGAAGCAAAAGAAGAAGGGGAAAATTTGGGGCATTCGAGTGTGTTTCAACTTCAGCAGATTCAACCTTTGTAGTCTGTCGTGTCAGATTGGACTGTTTGTTCAGGATCCGCTGTGTGCAAAATGAACCAAGCGCTATGTTATGGGCTGTATGCAAATTAATCCCCGGCAGAGTAGGAGCCGAGTGTTCAAAATGAGCAGTGGTTGGTGTAGACACCCCATTTTTGACCGACCTTAAGACTCAGACATCACCGATTGAGCGCTCGGTGATGTTACATATTGTGCTCGTTCAGAAGTCTTAGAGTCACGGCCGTGAGCCCTGCCTCCGGACTTCCGAACCCTCTTCTGTACCTTGTCTCAGTTTGCGAACTAGACTCGTTTTTCTCTATTTCTTTTCCTGAAGGGAGGGAGAGGTCCCGTAGACCATCTCTCAGTGGCCGTAGGCCATTTTGCCCATTTCGGAGCCCGGTTCCCAATTTTCGGAGCCGTCAGGCCGTGTGCCTCGGTTCGGGACCGTCTAACCATCTCCGATTCCTCCGGTTTTTGGCATACATCTTATTTACTCCCTTTTGAGGGACACTGAGGTCTGAGAGACCCACTTCGTGGTCGAATGCCACTTTCGGTGCTTAACAGCCTATTTTCGGGACCTCGAACTGCGTGTTTTGGCCCCCGAGCATTCGTTTTGCATCGGTTTTCGTTCATTTTTGGCAGGTACCTCTGTTTTATCACCAGGAAGGTCACTGAAGGGTGGGAGGCCAGCAATTGTCTCAGCGACCAGTTATATTCCTCCGGCGTCCTCCGACGCCCGTTTTCCTTACTTCCGAGCCAATGTTGACCACCCTAGGGCCATTTTCTTCAACCCCAAACCACATACTTGTGTTGTACACACATGGGAGGACCCTAAAAGTCTATGGCCGGCCAGTAATTCAAATTGAACCTTTTGAACCCCTCCTAAAAGTGACCTATTCTCTCTCCTGTTTTAGAGTTGCCAATTTTGAACCACAGGGTTGTGATGAGGAGACCTGGGAGGACACCTTCCTCTGGTGGCCGGCCAGAAAATCTTCTTGAGCCTTTTGACCCTTGGCCGGCCGGCCATAGGGGGTGGTCGGCCGGCCACCTGCAACAAAAATAGGTGGCCGGCCATGTTCCTTGGGATGTGTGCTTTACAGCTGTATAGCTTTTTCCCCCAAAATATCTGATTTCGCGGGACTTTTGTAGAGGAGGGAAACTTAATCCCTTTTTCCTACACATTTTCCCTCCATTTCCCCACCATTCTTGCTTACATAACAGCAGCTCAAGCTTTGTTTAGAGGGTCGGAAAACTTGCTTTGAGCACATAGATACATATCTCTCCATTTCTCTCAAAAATCCCTAAGCTTGGTACCATTTCTTTATCACTACCAAGCACCACCATCACCACTCCATTTCCAGCAGCAAGGAGAGGTTTTCAGAGGCTTAGAAGCAACATTCCTTGGTCCAAGAGGTAGCAAAGAAGTGGTCTTCAAGGGTAAGTGTCAATCTCCCTCTTTTGTAGCACTTTTTTGCACCATTTTTCTAGCCTATTTTCTTACTGTTTTAGGCTCCGACCCTAACTGAAAGGGTCATTTTTTTGAGCCATTATTCATGTTTGTTTAAGGGCTCAACCATGTTTGAGCCCCCTATTTGGTACTTGCTTCAATACCCTCTTAAATAATATAATCTTGCATGATATTTCTAGCCTATGTGTGATCTGTTTTTGAGCATGATATAAACTGTGAGTTGGCTTATTTTGAGCCCCTCTACAACATTTTAGAAGGGCTCAACACTGTTGGGGGCCTCCATGTAGCACTTACCATTATACCCCTCTTTGGCCCCCATTTTTGCATGCTTTATTGGCCTGTCTTGCTTCTGTTTTTAGGCCATCATCAGAACTGAAAATGGCCATATTTTGACCTTCTTGGAATATCTCATTAAGGGTCTTTGGCTTTTTGGTGAATTCTTTGTATACTTCATGTTATAGCCTCTTGTTGGCCTATTTCTTGCATTGCATTTTGAGCATGTTTTCATACTGATTTGAGGCTTGTAATCTACTGTAAATGTTCATATTTTTAGTCTCTCTTCAGTGTTTTAGAAGGGTATTTTTCCATTTGGGCTTTTCATCTACCACTTGCTTCATGACCTCCCTTGCGGAGCCATTTTTGTATGCCATTTTAGGCCTACTTGTGATTGCTGTTTGGCCATGTTTTGTACTGTAAAAATGTGATTTTTGGGGCTTCCTTGCTTCTGATTTTTCATCTCATGTATCAATTATGCATGTATTGTATAGCTGCAAGCCATTTCGTGCATTTATCTTCGCATTTCGGGATCATTTCATGCATCGGGTATTATTTCGCCTCATTTCGGGGCTGTTTTGCCCCTCATTTTGCCACTGATTTTTGCATGTTTTCATATCATATTCCATGTCTTTGCCATGTCTCATTAGAGTGGCATTTCAGTGCCCGAGGGTCCGTTCTCGGTTTGTGCGCCCGCGGGCACGCACTTCGAGGAATCTTGTTTTCATCTGATGGCCTTCTATGTGAGTGTGGCTAAGGCTCTCTCATGTTGGTGTAAGCCCATTATTGCATTGCGTATGCCATTTCATCCATAGCATTGTGTATGCCCGGTTGTGTATTACCTCGTATAGCGTGTATGCCATTCCATGACATTGTGTATGTTAGGATTGTATCTTAGTCGCATTTCATGCATTCATGCATATCGCATTGTGTTCGGGATAGGAGTTAGCCCGGGCACGGGAAACGAGGTACGTTCCGTACTCCGAAGTGACGGAACGTGTCTCAATTCCCAGAGTCACCGACACTCCGGATTATCCATGATGGAGTTAGGTTTTGTTGTATAGCATTCATATGCATTCATTCTATATTGAGTTGTGCAATTCGGCTCCTCGGCCATCATGCATCGAGATGCGTGATTGGTGGCACGAGGATCGAGACATGCATATATTTGTGAAATACATTGCTATGCCCCTTTCCTGCTCTCTGTTGCAGCATATCAAGAATCAGCAGTCTTCCGAGGCTTGGCGCGCTTTTCAAGAAACATTGCAAAACAGAGGCTAATCGGGGCATCGCCGTGGATTTCCGCGCAAAGCAGCCCAAACATGCATCATTCCATCATCCGGAGCAGAATCAAGGCAGTCCCTGGCTTGCATGCCAGTTTTATTTTTCTTAGTTAATTTGTTAATTAATTAGGAATTTGTATATTATTTGGACTGTATATTTTGGACTGTATTATTCTTTCATTCGGGACTGTATTATTTATTCGGACCCTCTGTGCGAGGGCATAATTGTAATAAGTGTGGGTGAGTGTGATGTATGTCTTCCAACCCCCACTTCTTTCTCCCTTTTATTTACCTGCTTATGATGGTTAGATTAGGGCATATTTCAATTAGCATACAGTATGACAGCATGTTTGCATCATTCATCTATTTTGCACGCACCGGGCTCGGCGCATCATACAAACTGCATTTGTATTTCAATTCCAAATTGAATACGTGATAGTTGTAGCATTCCATATGCCATGTTTAGAATAGCCGAGCCTGCTATAGTTTGCATCTTTGCATGTGTTGCATTAGGCAATTCAGTACGGTAGGGTCCATGCATGGATTTCTAATGAGCTTCTGTTTTGGCTTGGAGTACTCGGTGAGTTTTATGCTTTAGCATCCTTGCATGCGTGTGAGTGACTGCCATGAATAGCATGCTTACCATGAGGCTATTTGCTTATGTGATATAACTGCCTTGAATGCCTGTGGGTGGAGGTGGGGTTACTTGGATTGGACAATTCATCAAATGTTTGTTTTAAGCCCACTAGATAGTGGCAAAATCACGTTTTTCTAAGCCCACCCGAGGGTGGCAAATCCACGTCTTAGCCTACCTGCGGGTAGCACCATCAAACCATTTTCAAACAAACAAACATGAAATGTTTTGTTCCAATTCAGGCGACTCAGTCTATACTTGTATGCTGTGCGCATCACATAGTAACCTAGGCTAATAACCGGAATAAGAACACACAATGTTTTCAAAACAAGATATCATGGTTAGTAGAGGCCGGTCTTTGACCGGGCGAGCGGGGGTGCTCACGAAGTGACCTTCCCCAATCGTACCCAAGTTCCCGAGCCGAGGCAACTTTGGTGATGACGGACACGTGGCCTTTGGCACCGAGTCAGGGTTTCCTAAATTTCCCATTTAAAAAAATATTTAGGTGGCGACTCTGTATCTGGCAAAGCAGTCCATGTTTGGCACTTCTTTTCAAAAAATCTGTTTTCAAAATCGATTTGCCGGATTTGGACTCTTTGGTTCAAGATTAAGAACCGTGACATTTGAGTCCTTGAACTGTAGTGACCCCAATATCGAACCAGAACGGGGGGGGACTCGCACTCCTTTCCCCGGGATGCGTTCGGGGACGTCTACAGTTTCTGGCGACTCTGCTGGGGATTTAGAGAACTTGACTCGAACTCATGATATCTGGTTTTGACTACACTTGTGTGTTTCTTTGCATTGCATTTGCATTGGTGCGCCTAGGACACCGTGTTTGCCATCTGCTATTCCTAAGCGGTTTGCCGGAGGCTTGTCTTGTCAAGGCATGTCCATAAGGCTGACCGGTTACGGGCTCTGCCAGTATGGGAACACAAACCCCGGTTTTACCGGGGCACCCTTTTTGACCATTCGACCTAGTGCATATTCGGATCCATAGTGACCATTCCAAACTAGGACAGGTTGCTTACCCGTTTATAGGTTGTTTGAAACCGCTGTGTGCGTAGTAAAACCCTAGCTCCTGACAAAATAGGACAGGGAAACCCTACCCTAATATAGGGGTGTTTTGGCTCTCACTTATCTGCTATGTGCTTGTTAGAGTGTCTCTACAGGGAATGCATGTATCAGTCTATGAGTTTGGGCATCAGGCTTGCGGGCATCAGTCAGTATCTGAGAATCAGTTGTCTGCGGATATCAGATTCAGTTTTGGGGAACAGTGATACAGGAACAGTGAGCAGTGATTGAGGACCGTGTATTTTCAGCTTATCAACTGTGTGTTGTATGCCCAACTGTGTGTTGTGTGTATTTAATTTAAGCTGTTATGCTGCCCGTTTATCTGGTTATTTATTTCCTTTTTGCTTTATTATCTTTTGCTAGGGCAGTTTTAGCACGATTGCTTCCGAACCAGTAGATACTCCCCAAGCACTTTGGACACGAGGTCGCCGACTCAATCGATCCGAGGATCTGGTTGACGGACATCCAGTGTTCCACTCTCTACCCCCAATTATCAGAAGAAGGCCGAGGAGGCGCAGTGTGTCAGAACAGGGATTACCGGGACAGAGGGCTACTTTGACAGTAAACAGTCAGGTTGAGATTTCTGTGTCTGCCATAGAGATACATTTACCGGTCATTCAGATGGAACAGCAGAATACATCAGGGATGGAGGCGATGATGCGCCAAATGCACGAGAGCATGAAACAGATGCAGGAGGATGCCATCCGCCAAGCGGAATTTGCTAAACAACAAGCCGCAGTCATGGCCCAGCAGGCCGAGCTGATCACTAGGCTGCAACAGCAGAATGCAGCGTCTGCTTCACATCAGGCTCCTCCTCCACCAGCGGCTCCACTACCCGAGCAGGCACCTACTGGTCAGAATACCCTGCCAAATCCTCAGAATACCCTCCCGAACACCCAGAACACCCTACCCAATGTCCAGAATATCCAAGAGGACACTAACCTTCCAACGGGGCTGGCTCCGCCCCGCTTCTGCCGCAACTGTCCAAGAATCTTACACCCAACCACCCGGACTCTCCATTCGAGTTCGAGGTAGATCATACAGCTCTAAAACTGAGTAAGTTGGAGAAGCTTTTCAAGAAATCGCAGGGGGTGAAGGCCATCCCAGACATCGAAGATGGGTACACCGACGTGGCCGTAACATTGCCAGACAGATTCAAGATGCCACAGATTGATCGTTTTGATGGGTCAGGGGATCCTATGGTCCATCTCCGGCTATTTTCAGACATCCTGAGGCCAATGGGCCTAACCCGACCACAAAAGCTTTCCCTGTTTGGCCGAACTTTGTCGGGTGTGGCAGCCATTTGGTACGCGAAGTTAGAAGATGACGTGAAAAGAAGCTGGGATGAGATGGCTGAGGCCTTCGTTGCACAGTACTCGTACAATACACAGATCGAGATTACAACCCGTGATCTCGAAACGACGAGGCAGGAACCCAAGGAGTCTTTCTCCGATTTTGTAACTAGATGGAGGGCAAAGGCGTCGATGATGACCTTGAGGCCTACAGACAAAGATCAAATCCGGATGATTGTGCGCAATCTCCAACCGAAACTCATGCAGAAGATGATCGTACTCCCCTTTCCCACCTTCTCAGATTTACACGAGATGGGGGTACAGATCGAGGATGCGATGAAGCAAGGTCTGATCGACCAGGACCGAGAGCAGCCCCGAAGGACATTCAACCGCAATAACAACGCAGGCCCGAGTGGCGCTGCAAACACAAGGACTTCGGAGGTCAGTATGGTCACCACCACTCCCCCTCCCCATCCAAGGCCCGCGGCGGCCACACCCTTTTCCAGTACATCCGGGAGCAGTACCCAAGCCCCGAGATATCAGTCCAGAGGCCAAAGAACCTTCACTCCACTATACATGCCTTTGTCCAAGGCTCTCGGGGTTTAATCAAAAAGGGCATCTGAAACCCCTAGAGCCGAGGCCATTACCAAATCCACTCCCCCTTCCCACAACCCGGCCAAGTACTGTGCGTACCACCAGCAGCATGGCCATGATACAGACCAATGTTTCCGGCTGCGTCACGAGATTCAGGACCTCGTTGACAAAAAATTTATTCTGCCTCCCGAAAGACCCAACGTCACAACCAACCCACTCCCCGCACATAACCAAGATCCACCACCCAAAAGAGTCAACCTCATCCAAACTGGGGTCGTGTCCTACGATCCTAGTATCTATATTACTCCCTCTCACCTACCCAAGCCGGAGGTGATCCTTCCTGACTGCACTGACTTGTGCATGTTGGACACCTTCACAACCCAATCTGAGCCAGAGGTGGTGACCTCCGAAGATGGAACAGGGCAGGTTTCAGAGGAGAGGGAATTGTTGAGTCTGGGATGGAACAGCCTGGGAATTATGGGAGGAGCCTATGATCCAAGCGGATACATCCTACCAGTGGGCCAGTCGGAGCTGAGTGTGGGGCTGCCAGAAAAAGCTGAACTGTGCATGATTCGGGGGGACAGACTTGAACAAGGGGCAGATGATCTGACAACAGTGGAAGAAGATTTGCCAACCTCCAGTTCTTCAACGACCAGGAATCAGGGGATATAACAGTCAACTGGTTCGATATGAGGAGTCGGCAGAAGTTATCGGATGGTTAGATGATCAGCCAGACGTTGTGGAATTTCAACCAGAGCAAGGCCCGGCAGGGGCAAGGGTATCAATGATGGCCGGAAGGGCCGAGAGTCAGAATGGATTGCCGGAGAGCGCCGGTACAAGAATTTCGCTCGGGATCAAGATATTGTGAAAACTGAACAACAAATCGTGCTAACGCGTGGAGCAAGAGAAGAAGTGGGATTCTGAGAGAATCCGGAAAGCCAAGAACCATGAAGAGGTTAAAGTGCTGCGAGCACGAAAGCAGGATATGCTGTGAGCATATGGGATGAAAGTACCGAGAGTACAAACTTGCCAGAACCAGATAGGTGTCTGTTGAACGCTAGCGGGATGTGGTGGGAAGACGATGACTTATGTCTTGCCCACACAGATGAAGATTGGGCAGGCGCTCAACCAGATGATACTTGGTACCTCGATGAGGTGGACCACATGACCAGGAGCGGGCGGTACTTCAAGCCCCCACACCTAGACCAACCCGAGACATCTGGAAAAGATAAAGAAGTTGAGAAACAGAGAGAGAAGCAAATTGAAGAAGAAGCTGTACTGAGACAGTTAAAGAAGATACAAGCAGACATCTCCATCTGGGGACTGCTTATGGCGTCAAGGGTACATAGACAGGCCGTCCTATCTGCTATGGACAAGGCCAAACTCTCCATGATACTACACCAGAGCAGCTGGTTGGGCTGGTTTTTCCGGGAGGAGGTTCCCCGGCATTAACCTTTTCAGACAAAGAACTGCCGCCTGAGGGCGTAAATCATAACAAACCCTCTACATCTCCGTGGAATGTAGAGATAAGTGGATACCGGTGGTACTTGTTGATATCGGGTCTGCTATCAATGTCTGCCCAGCCAGAACAACATATGCAATCGGGTTGAAACTCGCGGACTTCATACCAACCGCTCAGGTGATCAAAGCTTACGATAATACTAGCAGAGAAGTGATGGGGACTGTCAAGATTCAGGCCCAGGTTGGTCCAGGACAACACAACATCGAATTTCATGTCTTGGACGTTCCTGCAACCTTCAACTTACTCTTGGGGCGGCCGTGGTTGCACCAAGTAAAGGCAGTCTCTTCCACTCTACACCAGATGTTGAAATACCCTCACGGGAAGGGATAGCATTGTTTTCGGAAACTCATCCATCCACCCCGCCGAAGTGTCTACACCAGTTTTGGAAATCGAGCACGGCACGGAGGATGTGTTCTTATCAGGGTTCACTTTGGCAGAGGCCCGGGTAGTGCAGAATATTATGGCTGTGAATGAAGGTGTGTACGTCAGTGCTCAATCCGTCTACCTCATGAACAAGCTACAACATATTCCCGGGATGGGATTAGGAAGGAGCGGCAGGAAAGGAGTCGCTGCGTTGGCCGAAGTGCCACACAACCCGCATACCTTTGGACTGGGTTATCTGCCCACCAAAGAGGACTGGGTGAGGAAAGGAAAAGAAATGGCCGGTAGAGCCAGAGCGAAGCAGGCTGGGAAGCCTTTTGAATTAATGCACAGGCCCATCCAGGGTACCCTGAACGGACGCTTCGTCCGGGAGGGGGAGGACTTTCCATTTTGCGGCTTCCCAGAGCCATGGTTAAACGCGGAGAAGAAGCGCGTACCAGGCTTCGAGATCTTCTTCGACCTGCAACTACCGGGGATGACGTTGCCACAGAGCAGACAGACCCAACAGCTGAGGTTGAGCAGTGCAAGGCAGTGGATCCTGAGGGCACAGAATTTGAAATGGGGGTAGCACTGGCATGTCTCCTCTCTGATCCTCCGATCGACCAAGAGTGCTTGGGGGATAACTTCGTGGTTTCCATGATTGGGGATGGAAACGGCTGTGAGCCTACCAGCAGCTATCTTGGACGCATCAATCGCGCCCTCTCTCACCTGGCAGTACGAGGAGGGATTTTTGTCCAGCAGCACCGGGTCAAGTAGTGAGCCGGAATCTGATTCCACCGAGTCCTGTGAGTCGGAATCAGGTTCCAGCTCGACTGAGTCTGAGTCTGGTACTCCTGAGGATGTTAACTCGGATGCCACAGTCCTGTCTAGGTCGTCTTTTTCCTTTTCATTTGAGTCTGTTGTAAGTGAATCGGACGATTTGGATGTGCCTAATGAGAATGAAATCTGTGGTTTCCGAGTACTTTTCTGTGCCCTTGATTTATTGCATTAATTCAGACTTTCAAAACTTTGATGAAAACGACGAGGACGAAGTTCCTCCGGTTTTACAACGTTTAATTGAGCAAGAGCAAGAGAGATTTGTTAAACCATTAATGGATGAAATCATTACCGTGAACATTGGTACTGAGGAGGACCCGCGGCTGGTCCAGATCGGGTCCACGTTGTCTTCGGAGGAACGCGAGCGCTTAGTCGCTTTATTAAAAGATTTCAAAGATGTTTTCGCGTGGTCCTACGAAGACATGCCTGGAATCGATCCTGAGATTGTACAGCATCGGATCCCCCTTGACCCCGAGGCCCGACCTGTCAAGCAGAAACTCAGAAGGATCCGCCCGGATTGGGCTCTTAAGATTAAGGAAGAGGTCACCAAGCAAATCGACGCAGGCTTCCTGCTGGTATCTGAATATCCGACTTGGTTGGCCAACATTGTTCCGGTGCCGAAGAAAGATGGCAGGATCCGGGTGTGTGTAGACTTCAGGGATTTGAACAGAGCTAGTCCGAAGGACGACTTTCCCTTACCGCACATCGATGAGTTGGTAGACTTCACAGCAGGGCATGCATTGCTCTCATTCATGGATGGCTTCTCAGGATACAACCAGATAGTGATGGCACCAGAAGATAGGGAAAAGACTGCATTCACCACCCCGTGGGGGACATACTGCTACCGGGTAATGCCGTTTGGGTTGAAGAACGCTGGAGCTACTTATCAACGGGCCGCGACCACAATACTACATGATATGATCCACAAAGAGGTTGAGGTGTATGTGGACGACATGATTGTCAAGTCCAAGGAAAGAGAGGGCCACTACACCGCCTTGCATAAGTTTTTCCAAAGGATCAGGGAATTCGGTTGCGGCTAAACCCTCAGAAATGTACATTTGGTGTTACAGCGGGAAAAATGCTGGGGTTTCTGATTACACAAAGAGGCATCGAGGTCGATCCTTCCAAAATCAAGGCCATCTTAGAAATGCCACCACCAAGGACTGAAAAGGAGGTGCGAGGCTTTCTGGGTAAAGTGCAATTCATAAGACGGTTTATTTCAAAATTAACCTTGACTTGTGAACCACTTTTTGGCCTCCTGAAGAAAGGAAAGAAGTTCCAATGGGACGGCCGATGTCAAGCTGCATTTGAACAGATCAAAGAATATCTACAGAACCCACCCGTTTTATCGCCACCAGAACCAGGGAAACCGTTGATTTTGTATCTGTCAGTGACTGAAACTACAATGGGCTGCATGCTTGCACAAGAATCAGAAGATAAGGTGGAGAAAGCCATCTACTATTTGAGCAAAAAGATGCTGGAGTATGAGACCCGATATACACCGCTGGAAAAGGCTTGCTTAGCTCTGGTATGGGCTACCAGGAAGCTGCGGCACTACCTGTTAGCTCACTCTGTAATGTTGGTTTCACGACTTGATCCCATCAAATATCTTTTCGAGAAACCAGCGCTTACGGGTAGGCTAGCTCGTTGGTTGCTGTTGCTCTCCGAATTTGATCTCACGTACGTGACACGCAAGTCAGTGAAAGGAAGAGCAGTGGCAGAGTTCCTTGCCGACCACCCGGTTGAGGGGGATGAAGCAGTTGAGTACCTGTTCCCGGATGAATCAATTCTGCATATCGACGATGAAACTTGGACGATGTACTTTGACGGAGCGTCAAATCAACATGGGTATGGGATAGGAGTGTTGCTGATAGCACCCGACAATTCCCGTATCCCTCTAGCCTTCAAACTCCGATTCAAAGTCTCGAACAATGAAGCAGAATACGAGGCGTGTATTGCTGGTCTAGAAGCAGCCCTGGAACTAGGGGCAAGACGGTTGGACGTCATTGGGGATTCGAACCTTGTTGTGTCTCAAGCTAAAGGAGACTGGAAAGTGAAAGAGGAAAAGATGATGATGTATCACCAAACCTTGGATTTGCTGATTCCTCGGTTTGAGAAGCTAAGTTTTACTCATCTACTAAGAGAGAACAACAGGTTCGCAGATTCTTTAGCAACTCTATCATCTATGATAGACATCCCGTGTGGAGTCCGAATGCGTCCAGTCATCATTGACCAGAAATTTGCACCTGCCTATGAGTCGATTGCAGCCATAGATGAAGTTCAGGACGAACACCCCTGGTATTACGACATCTGGAACTTCTTGGAGAAAGAAACATACCCGCCAGGGGTAAATGCCAAAGACAAAAGGGCAATCAGGAGAATGGCAGTTCAGTTCATCATCTGCGGGGGTAAACTGTATAAACGGGGTCATCTGGGAATGCATAAACTGTGCGTTGATGCCGAAGAGTCAAAGCGTCTGATGGAAGCCATCCACGGGGGAGAATGTGGTGCACACATGAATGGGGTAATGTTGGCACGGAAGATTCTCAGACAGGGTTATTACTGGTCCACCATGGAGGAGGATTGTATTAGTTTCGTCCGGCGATGTCACAAATGTCAATTCATGCAAATCGCATGAACATCCCGCCGTCAAAGCTGTACAACATGACTTCGCCATGGCCGTTTTCAGTCTGGGGAATTGATGTAATCGGAGCTGTCACGCCGAAGGGGTCGAATGGGCATGAGTTCATCTTGGTAGCGATAGATTATTTCACAAAGTGGGTCGAGGCCCAATCTTATGCGGTGTTGAAGGCTTCGCATGTAGCAAAATTCATCAGAAACAACATCATCTGTCGCTACGGGGTCCCAAATGAAATCGTTTCAGACAATGGTTCCCACTTCAAGAAGGAGGTGATTGATTTGTTGGAGAAATACAATGTGGCTTTTCATAAGTCATCTACCTACCGGCCGCAAACTAATGGAGCAGTTGAGGCCGCCAACAAGAATATCAAGCGCATACTACAGAAGATGGTGGAAACCTACCGGGACTGGCCAGATAAGCTGCCGTTTGCTCTGTGGGGCTACAGGACTTCAATCAGAACTTCTACTGGGGCGACTCCGTACTCATTGGTTTATGGGATGGAGGCCGTTCTGCCTATTGAGATTGAGGTTCCGTCATTACGAGTATTGGCTGAGTGCCAGATAGCCGAAGCGGATTGGCAGCAAAGCAGATTTGAGGAACTCATGCTTTTCGATGAAAGAAGGCTGAAAGCACTGTACCACGTCCAAAGTTATCAACGCAGAATCGCCCGGGCTTTTAACAAGAAGGTTAAGTCCAGGAATTTGAAAGAAGGAGATTTGGTACTCAAAGACAACCGAGCTCCCATCCACGACCCAAGGGGCAAGTTCAGACCCAATTGGACTGGTCCCTACATCATCAAGTCAATCTGGTCTGGTGGAGCTGTGGTTCTGATGGATCTAGATGGCTTAGAGTTTTCCCAACCGATCAACATGGACAAGTTGAAGAAATACTACCCCTGAGAGGCTCGCTAGGCCGAAAACCCGAAAGGGCGACCTAGGCAAAACTCAGAGCATAGAAAATTTGAAATTATAAAAACTGAGCTCGCAAGGTTGAAAACCCGCAAAGGGCGGCTTTGGCAAAAGTTAGAGCGCAAAAGGAGAGTAAAATACCCGAGCGAACCTAAGCCTGAACTACGTAAGGCTTGATTCCCGTCTTTGGGATACGTAGGCAGCTTCATCCTGAAGTTCAGCCACAATCTTTTCCCCGATCAACTTTGTCCATTTGATCATCTCAGTCATCTCTATTCATCAGCATTTATCGTGATCTCCGGTACAGTGCTATTCAGACTAGGGGCAACTTTCCGTTGCCACAAGTGCCGCGGTACTATCAGACTTTCCGTTGCATGAACTTTCAGACTAGGGGCAACTTTCCAGTTGCTAGGATCCGGGGTTGTGCATCTCAGTGACAGATCTCAGGCGTGTCCAGTTCTGATCCATATCGAAAATAGTTTTGAAAAGTTTTAATAAAAGTTGACTTTGCTCAAAATTAATCTTTTTACAACTAAGACCATTTTTGGACCAAAGCGGAGAATTTTCAGTACCACAACCTTCAATTTCATTGATTTCAAAACAGAGTTCTCTTGCTCTTGCATACAATTGAAGTTGCTTTTTATTACACTCATAAAGAAAACTTGAAAGTACTAATAAAGCAATAAATCTGGGGCATAGTCAAGTCAGGTGTCCCTGCGCCCCCTCCCAGAGCTAGTCGAAGCCTCTGACGCCAACCTAGGCCCAATCTGTGCCTCCTCATTGAGCCAATCCCAGCACTCGTCAGATAAAGTGCAACTAAAATAGGGGCGGGGGCAGGAGCTCTCTAGTCCTCCAGGCCGTAGTATGTCGGGCAAGGTGTGCACCTCGGACCGGGAAAGTGACCGGGTACTCAATCCCCTCCGGAGGGCAAGTCTGGTCATGACCAAATTGGCGCAGAATACGGAATGGGAAATAGAATACGCAGTGAGTCAAGCCGACCAACCGGATCCCCGTATCCTGGAACATGCTATAGCTCATCGCCGGAAGGTTAAGCCAAGGACAGCGCCAAGCAATGCGATCAGCAGACAAATTGCACATCCATTCAAACCACCATCCCTCATCAAGGGCGTCGACTAGGCGTTGTCGAAAGAAGTAGCCGCGGGCTGAGTAAGCAGGGCAAGAGTCCACAACTTGCAATTTATCCATCAACCATATCTGGGGAGGGATGAAAAATGAGAGAATAAAGAATAGAGAGATGTGCGATGAGAGAAAAGTGAAGATGAGGGTTTTGTGAGAAAAACCGAGCCTGAGGGCCGAGTGATGTGAGCAAATACATATGTAAGCTTGGGTGGGAAACATTACCTGCAGCAGTAGTGGACTCCCTGCAAATCTAGTCGTCTCCTGGCGATAGAAAGCATCCAAGCCCATCAGTGTCTCGGCCAATGTCATGGCGATACAACTCTTTCCTTCCCTCAAGCCTTGAGCGACTTCAATCAAACGGATGCTAGCTCCTCCGGAGCCCGAGACAAACAGAAAATGAGATAACATGCACAAGCAGAGGGCATGTTGTCGGAAACCTTGCCAATGATGGTCGCTGCGGTCACCGACATCAGAGAATCGGTAAATCAGGCTCGGGATATCCAACATCCCGTTACAGGTCAGAGATCGAGCATCATGCGCGTTGAGACCGCACATCCGCCCTAAAGCTTGGGCGTGGCCAAAACGAGACTGAGGCAAGATCTCTTCTGAGCGTTCAGACTCCATCAAGACTTGAAAATCTTCAAAAGTGGGACATACCTCTTGCCCTCCGAAGCTGAAGACATGCGTCACCGGGTTCCAAAATCTCACCGCGGCATGGAGGAAAGGAAGGTGCAGTGGAGTCCGGCCCAGCGTGAATAGTGCATTCAAGCCGAAACCCCGGAAGTTCAACTTTTCCGAGCCATCTAAAGAAGAGATCCAAGATGTGAGATTTTCTACGAGAAATGCCTCCATTTTTGTGCAAAGCAGTGATGAAATGAAAGAGTTCCAAAGTTGGAGCTTTATAGGGAGGTAAAACACTACTCAAGGACAAGTGTCAAAATTCTAGGAGTTGCAGGAAAGGTGGCCGGCCGGCCACCTATTCTAGCAGGCCGGCCATCTTATTTTCAAAAAATTGGCCGGCCGGCCACCTTTCAGTCCCCAGATGCAAAATGTGGCCGGCCATGCATTGGTCCTGTTTTGCCCTCCGGAAGGAAGTTTGAGGCATTTCTATGCATCGGGGATGTCGAAGGCCTCCATTTCTCTCAGTTTCGGATGCGTTCCATCATCCAGATCGTCCGTCCGAAGTACGCTTTGTTGTATTTTGCTTATCGAGTTGTTGCTTTGTTTATCGAGTTGTAAGTTTTGTCGAGCTGTCGCATTTTGTGTTTTGAGTTGTTACTTTTTGTTTACGCAATTTTGTTAAGTCTTGTTTATCGAGTCGTTAACATTGTTGTATTTTGCTTATCGAGTTGTAAACTTGCTAAGATTCTGTTATTTCTTAGTGAGTCGAGTTGTTTGATTTGTTGCGTCGGTTCATTACCTGACCCGGTAAATACACAAGGCACATTCCCATTCAATTCCATTTTTGTGCAAAATGATGCGATGCGATGCTAAGAGTTTCAAATACAAACACCTTTTCAAAAGCTGTTTCATTCCATCATGTTTTACAACAAAATAAAGGTACAAGTTTTACAGAAAATAAAACTGCCTAACAATGTGCAAAGTGCTACAAACTACTAGCAAAAAGTAAAATAAAGCAGGAAATAGCATCAATATCCTCGGGAGCGGGAATGAGGGGCCCCCTCATCCTCTTCTGCGGGACAACCTCTGCACCATCATCACCATCCGGGTCGGAGCTGTCATCCTCAGGATCCCCCTCAGCCTCGCCTCCACTCCCGGAACCAAGGCCGGAGCCCCCTCCTCAGCAGATGTCTCTGACTCACGATCTGCGACCTCCTCCTCCTCCTCATCAGGCTCTGCCTCTATAACATGTGCCCTACGTCTGCGAGACGACCCCGCTCCTCGAGCTCCTCGGAAAGGCCTAGATGGCCCTGCTCCCTGAGAAGGCCTGGATGGCCCTGCTCCCTGAGAAGGCCTGGATGGCCCAGCTCCTCGAAAGGGCCCAGATGGCCCAGCACCTCGACCTCTCTGAGAAGGCCCGGGTGGCCCGGCCCGCGGCGGTGCATATACAGGAGGCATCTGAAAGTGAAGAGTTCAATACATCAGTTCAAATATGAAAAGCAGATGCAAGTACAATATGTGAGTAGGGTGTGTGTCAGATGTGCTCTACACAGCCTATCAATACAGCAGAATGTTCAAAACCAGTATGTCATCAGAAATATGCTAAATACAGGAAAGATGGACAGTACCTGCACGCCCATAATGGCCATCTGTGCCTCCCTCCGTAGGATCATGCCCTCGAAATGTGGCCAGCATCCAAGCATCTCATCCATGTACTCAACTGGAGGCTACAGATACAAATGCAAAACTATCAGTAAGGAATGAATGTCCAAGTATCTGACTGATAAATCAAAGCTGTAAAACATACCGGGGGTGAATCAGGATCTCTGACATATCTGTGGTCAGGAAGAGGAGGCTCTAGCGAGACCTGGTAAGGAGTCCCAAATCGCCAACTCGTCAACTCGGTCGGCATGTCTGGCCACCCAGGATGATGAAGAGTCGGAGGAATCGGGGGAATGGATCCGCGCCCACCTCGAGACGTACCAGCCCTGCTGGAGGATGGGATATCCGTAGCACGAGCCCGACTTGAAGACGGTACATCAGCAGGCCTCAGTGGCGGAGCACGCACTCCCGTCAAGGGAGGCATCAGATATGTGTGACGATAAGTGGCGTAGTCCCCGTCCGTAAGGTGTAGCAAAGCATCGGTGCCCTGCATAGCACTGACGACCTCCTGGATAGAGAGTCTATCAGCAGTCCGCATAGTGGCTGGAGGTGCGGCAGGAGGGTCCTGAGAAGTACCCCCATACCTGACGCAAAAGCGTTCCCCCAGGAACCATGCCCTACCAACCGGTCCTTCGAGCAGGAACCTGTACTGGGAGTGCCCGATCCTCCGCATACTGAAATCGGAGACCATCGCCCAAGACTGCCCAGGGCTGCCACGTAATCTGCGGATAACCAGTGCATAAATAAATCAGAAATCGGGAATATACAGGGAAAATCAAAGATGAAAACGGAAAAGAACTGAGAGTTCTGAAATACCTCTGTCGTCCGAACAGTGTCAAAATACTGTCGCAGGTGGAAGAGAGTCTCTCGAGGTCTCGGTCGGTGCTGGCCCTCGAATACCAATGAATACGGGGTCATAAGGGGTCCTGCCACCTCCATCTCTAGGGCTAACGTCGGAAAATATACGTAGACCCATAGCTGAGAAAAACAGTGCGGAATGTAAATACAAAGTGCTGAGGGCAAGATACAGAATGTAAAGTGCGCCGTGTGTGCAATGAACAAGTAATGAGGAGCAGAAATGTAAATCGAGAGGACAGAACGTACCTTCCAGGCTCTCCAATAGCCGCCGAGTAAGTCTCCCCGCCCGCGAGAGGCCGCGCTCATATAGCAATAGAGGGTAGCCAGGCCGGCGCCACCCTAGTCCTACCGACTGACCTGTGATAGGTCCACTAGGGCGCTCAAAAGACACAACCCGACAGTGTTCCCCCTATCAGCAAACAGAGTGGTGCCAAAGAGGAACATAAGGAAACCGCGGGTATACTGCTCAACCTCCTCCGGAGACTGGGGCTCCATCCCCTCCCTCCGAAAACGGGAAGAGAACCAGGTGTACCGGACTCTCCCAGAAGCTCTGTCCACAGGCGGGCGGGCCCCCAACAGATGTACCCAAGCGGCCTCCCATTCGCCCATATCCTCGTCATAAGGAATGGGCCAGCCTCCTATGTCCAGACCGGTAAGTACAGCAAAATCTAGCGGGGTCATGGTCAGATCCCCGGTGGCGGAAAAATGGAAGGAATTGGTGGTGTCCCACCATCTCTCCACCAAAGCGGCTAACAGTGTCCTACTGGCAGGACAATGTGATAACCCCATACAGAAGGCCCCGAACCCTGCTAAATCAACCAAATCCCGGACAGCCTCCGGGAGCTCGGTATACCACTCTCTCGCAGCAGTGGAGCCGTATCCTCGCACGGTACGAGAGCCAACCTGCATTCAGAATGAATGCACGTGTCAGAATGAAATGAACAAGCCGTGTGCAAATGAAATGAACAAGCTGTGTGCAAATGAAATGAACAAGCCGTGTGCAAATGAAATGAATGAGCTGTGTGCAAATGAAATGAATGAGCCGTGTGCAAACGCAAGTAAATGAACTGTGTGTTCAGAAAATCAAAATATGGGCTGCGTGTTCATCTCAAATGTCTGGGCTGTGTGTTCAGAAAATCAGTGGTCTGGGCTGTGTGTTCAGAAAATCAAAATATGGGCTGCGTGTTCATCTCAAATATCTGGGCTGTGTGTTCAGAAAATCAAAATATGGGCTGCGTGTTCATCTCAAATGTTTGGGCTGTGTGTTCAAAAAATCAGTGTTTTGGGCTGCGTGTTCAAATCTTAATCAGTGGGCTGCGTGTTCGCTTTAATCTGGGCTGTGTATTCAGAAAATCAGTGTTCCTGGACTGTGTGTTCAGAAAATCAAAACATGGGCTGCGTGTTCATCTCAAATGTCTGGGCTGTGTGTTCACCATCAACTTGGACTGTGTGTTTAGAAAATCAGAGTTTAGGGCTGCGTGTTCTACTCTCAATCAGTGTGGGCTGTGTGTTCAGAAAATCAGAGTGTGGGCTGTGTGTTCACCATCAACTTGGACTGTGTGTTCAGAAAATCAGAGTTTAGGGCTGCGTGTTCTACTCTCAATCAGTGTGGGCTGTGTGTTCACCATCAACTTGGACTGTGTGTTCAGAAAATCAGAGTTTAGGGCTGCGTGTTCTACTCTCAATCAGTGTGGGCTGTGTGTTCACCATCAAGTTGGACTGTGTGTTCACCATCAACTTGGACTGTGTGTTCAGAAAATCAGAGTTTGGGCTGTGTTTCACTCTCAATCAATGTGGGCTGTGTGTTCTACTCTTAGTCAGTGTGTGCTGTGTGTTCACCTTCAAATTGGGCTGTGTGTTCGAAAATCAGTGTTTGAGCCGTGTGTTCAATTCTTAACTAATGTGTACCGTGCGTTCACAATCAATCAATGAGCCTAGTGTTCAGAAATTCAAGTGTTTAAGCCACATGTTCAGGATGCAAGCAAAGTACTATGTCATAAGCTAAACTGTGTGTTCAAGCATGGCAAAGGTATGAAATGCACGAAAAATACAGAAAATGAAGTAAAATACCTCTCGTGCCTCGTAAGAGAGGTGATGCTCTGGCTCTCGCAGAAGTAGATCTCCGGGTGCCCGATCATTGAAGTCAGTAAAATGACGAAAAATGGCCCGCGGAAGAATGTGTACCGACGGGGCGTATCTCTCGGGAATAAAGGGTCGGACCCTCGGGGGCAGCGTCATGATATCGAAATCATCCCCGGCACCTGGAGGACCTCCACCATGAGGGAAATTACCCGCCATTTCGAAAAATCTGCAAAAGGAGCAAAAATGAGCCAAAATTGGAAAAAGTCAACAAAAGTCAACTCTCGGGAAATGGAAAAGTCAACAAAAGTCAACTCCCGAGAAAATCTTCCAAATATTGAGACAAACTTACCTCAAGTGGTGAAAATGAGAAAAGAAGCCCCGAAATCAAAATTTAATCGGTCCAAAGTGCTTAAAATCGAATGTTTTTGCGAAAACAACTTGCGTGGAAGGTTGAAAAGCGCGTATAAAGTGCAGATCTGAAGGAAAAAATGGTTTGGGAAGCAAGAGGAGAAGTTTTCGCAGCTGTGGGTGTGAGCTCGAAGTGAATGGATGAGAGAATATAAGAAAATGAGGTGAAAAGACAAATTGCCCACTGTTTTGGCAGGTGGCCGGCCGGCCACCTTTTCTGGCTGGCCGGCCATTTGCTTTTTGGAAACTGGCCGGTGGCCTCCCCTTGGGCAAATAACTGGCCGGCCATGTCCCCCACATGCTCACCTAGCTCTCTGCAAATTTTGAGGAAGATTGGAGTTCCCGGGACCTGAAAAAGTTCAAGAAAAGTGTACTTTCTGGCGCGAAATTGCTCCGCCGGAACTTCAGCTGCAATTTCTGACATGTGTCTCATCATTACTCATCAAAATCAGAGTGTATCCTTTTTGAGCATGTTGTAACCTCTCCGGGAGGTGAACCAGAGGCCGCGATCGAGTCGCCTTCGCCGAAATGCGCGTTTCCTTACTCGTTGTTTCGCAACAAACGGGCACCCTGATTTATGCTCGTTTTGCATTGTTGTGCACATAACTTGCATTCTCATGAGCATCTTGCATTGTCATGCATGTCTTCTTGGTGTACCATGCCTCTGTGCCTGAGCATGCGTTGTCATGCACGTTCCCTTCTCGCATTGCGATGCATTCACTCGCCGACACTGCGTGTGTCAAACTTTCGGAATCACAGGAATCACATTGAATATATGTTGTTAGCATATTGTTCTTGTTGAATTTCTCTCTTTTGCAGGCACGATATTGTATGTACGGTTCATTTGAGGCTGGTGCGACCAGACGAATCGCGCAGGTATCGTATCTTCTCCGTGTGAGACGCGACGAGAATTGAATAATTCTCCGCATTCCTAACTGCATGAAATGTAGTTGTTGCTTTGCATTCTTGCTTAAAACTGTTGCATCTATTTGCGAATACTTGCTTCATTACAGCTTGCTGCACTTGCATGATCATTAAGTTACATCTGGCTCCGTGCATATCGCTTTGCATTTTGCCCCTTGCCTGTGGGCACGCCTGCGGGCACATATCTCTGTGCATCTTGTATGATTGTCTAAGTCTTCGGCCTTGTCAAAAATGGGTCGTCTCTGGGCTTTGACATTCACTCCCGTCACTTGTGACTTCCGAGTTCTGTCAAAGAGGGGCAACTGTAGACACCCCATTTTTGACCGACCTTAAGACTCAGACGTCACCGATTGAGCGCTCGGTGATGTTGCATATTGTGCTCGTTCAGAAGTCTCAGAGTCACGGCCGTGAGCCCTGCCTCCGGACTTCCGAACCCTCTTCTGTACCTTGTCTCGGTTTGCGAACCAGACTCGTTTTCTCTGTTTCTTTCCTGAGGGAGGGAGAGGTCCCGTAGACCATCTCTCAGTGGCCGTGGGCTACATTTCGTGGCCGTAGGCCATTTTGCCCATTTCGGAGCCCGGTTCCCGGTTTTCGGAGCCGTCAGGCCGTGTGCCTCGGTTCGGGACCGTCTAACCATCTCCGATTCCTCCGGTTTTTGGCATACATCTTATTTACTCCCTTTTGAGGGACACTGAGGTCTGAGAGACCCACTTCGTGGTCGAATGCCACTTTCGGTGCTTAACAGCCTATTTTCGGGACCCCGAACTGCGTGTTTTGGCCCCCGAGCATTCGTTTTGCATCGGTTTTCGTTCATTTTTGGCAGGTACCTCTGTTTTATCACCAGGAAGGTCACTGAAGGGTGGGAGGCCAGCAATTGTCTCAGCAACCAGTTATATTCCTCCGGCGCCCTCCGACGCCCGTTTTTCTCACTTCCGAGCCAATGTTGACCACCCTAGGGCCATTTTCTTCAACCCAAACCACATATTTGTGTTGTACACACATGGGAGGACCCAAGTTTATGGCCGGCCAGTAATTCAAATTGAACCTTTTGAACCCCTCCTAAAAGTGGCCTATTCTCTCTCTGTTTTAGAGTTGCCAATTTGAACCACAGGGTTGTGATGAGGAGACCTGGGAGGACACCTTTCTCTGGTGGCCGGCAGAAAATCTTTTGAGCCTTTTGACCCTTGGCCGGCCGGCCATAGGGGTGGCCGGCCGGCCACCTGCAACAAATAGCAGGCCGGCCATGATCCTTGGATGTGTGCTTTACAGCTGTATAGCTTTTTCCCCAAAATATCTGATTTCGGGGGACTTTTGTAGAGGAGGAAACTTAATCCCTTTTCCTACACATTTTCCTTCCATTTCCCTCCATTCTTGCTTACATAACAGCAGCTCAAGCTTTTGTTTAGGGTTGGAAACTTGCTTTGAGCACATACATACATATCTCTCATTTCTCTCAAAATCCCTAAGTTGGTCACCATTTCTCATCACTACCAAGCACCACCACCACCACTCCATTTCCAGCAGGAGGAGAGGTTTTTCAGAGCTTAGAAGCAACATTCCTTGGTCAAGGGAAGCAAGAAGTTGGTCTTCAAGGGTAAGTGTCATTCTCCCTCTTTGTAGCACTTTTTTGCACCATTTTCTAGCCTATTTTCTTACTGTTTTGGGCTCCGACCCTAACTGAAAGGGTCATTTTTTGAGCCATTATTCATGTTTGTTTAAGGCTCAACCCTGTTTGAGCCCCCATTTGGTACTTGCTTCAATACCCTCTTAAATGCCATTATTTGCATGGTATTTCTAGCCTATGTGTGATCTGTTTTTGAGCATGATATAAACTGTGAGTTGGCTTATTTTGAGCCCTCTACAACATTGTAGAAGGGTCAACACTGTTGGGGGCCTCCATGTGTACTTACCATTATACCCTCTTTGGCCCCCATTTTTGCATGCTTTGTTGGCTTGTCTTGCTTCTGTTTTTAGGCCATGATCAGAACTGAAAATGGCCATATTTTGACCTTCTTGGAATATCTCATTAAGGGTCTTTGGCTGTTTGGTGAATGCTTTGTATACTTCATGTTATAGCCCTTGTTGGCCTTAATCTTGCATTGCATTTTGAGCATGTTTTGATACTGATTTGAGGCTTGTCATCTACTGTAAATGTTTTATTTTTAGTCCCTCTTCAGTTTTAGAAGGGTATTTTTCCATTTGGGCTTTGCATCTACCACTTGCTTCATGACCTCCCTTGCGGAATTTTTGTATGCCATTTTAGCCCTACTTGTGATTGCTGTTTGGCCATGTTTTGTACTGTAAAAATGTGAGTTTTGGGCTGCCTTGCTTCTTTTTTTTCATGTCATGTATCAATTATGCATGTATGGTATAGCTGTAGGCCATTTTATGCATTATCTTCATGCATTTCGGGATCATTTCATGCATCGGGTATTATTTCGCCTCATTTCGGGGCTGTTTTGCCCTCATTTTGCCACTGATTTTTGCATGTTTGCATATCATATTCCATGTCTTTGCCATGTCCCATTAGAGTGGCATTTCGGTGCCTGAGGGTCCGTTCTCGGTTTGCGTGCCCGCGGGCGCGCACTTCGAGGTGTCTTGTTTTCATCTGATGGCCTCCTATGTGAGTGTGGCTGAGGCCCTCTCATGTTGGTGTAAGCCCATTATTGCATTGCGTATGCCATTTCATCCATAGCATTGTGTATGCCCGGTTGTGTATTGCCTCATATAGCGTGTATGCCATTCCATGACATTGTGTATGTTAGGATTGCATATTAGCTGCATTTCATGCATATCATGCATATCGCATCGTGTTCGGGATAGGAGTTAGCCCGGGCACGGGAAACGAGGCACGTTCGTACTCCGAGACGGAACGGGTCTCAATTCCCAAGTCACCGACACTCCGGATTATCCATGATGGAGTTAGGTTTGTTGTAGCATTCATATGCATTCATTCTATATTGAGTTGTGCAATTCGGCTCCTCGGCCATCATGCATCGATATGCGTGATTGGTGGCACGAGGATCGAGGCATGCATATATTTGTGAAATACATTGCTATGCCCTTTCCTGCTCTCTGTTGCAGCAAATGAAGAATCAGCAGTCTTCGGGCTTGGCACGCATTTCAAGAACATTGCAAACAGAGGCTAATTGGGGCATCCAGTGGATTTCCGCGCAAAGCAGCCCAAACATGCACATTTCATTATCCGGAGCAGAATCAAGGCAGTCCCTGGCTTGCATGCCAGTTTATTTTTTCTTAGTTAATTTGTTAATTAATTAGGAATTTGTATATTATTTGGACTGTATTATTTTGGACTGTTTATTCTTTCATTCGGGACTGTATTATTTATTCACCCTCTGCGCGAGGGCATAATTGTAATAAGTGTGGGTGAGTGTGATGTATGTCTTCCAACCCCCACGTCTTCTTCCCTTTTATTTACCTGCTTATGATGGTTAGATATAGGGCATATTTCAATTAGCATACAGTATGACAGCATGTTTGCATCATTCATCTGTTTTGCACGCACCGGGCTCGGCGCATCATACAAACTGCATTTGTATTTCAATTCCAAATTGAATACGTGATAGTTGTAGCATTCCATATGCCATGTTTAGAATAGCCGAGCCTGCTATAGTTGCATCTTTGCATGTGTTGCATTAGGCATTCTGTATATTAGGATCATGCATGGATTTCTAATGAGCTTTCTGTTTTGGCTTGGAGTACTCGGTGAGTTTTATGCTTTAGCATCCTTGCATGCGTGTGAGTGACTGCCATGAATAGCATGCTTACCATGAGGCTATTTGCTTATGTGATATATAACTGCCTTGAATGCCTGTGGGTGGAGGTGGAGTTACTTGGATTGGACAATTCATCAAATGTTTGTTTTAAGCCCACTAGATAGTGGCAAAATCATGTTTTCTAAGCCCACCCGAGGGTGGCAAATCCACGTCTTAGCCTACCTGCGGGTAGCACCATCAAACCATTTTCAAAAACAAACATGAAATGTTTTGTTCCAATTCAGGCGACTCAGTCTATACTTGTATGCTGCGCATCACATAGTAACCTAGGCTAACCGGAATAAGAACACACAATGTTTTCAAAAACAGATATCATGGTTAGTAGAGGCCGGTCTTTGACCGGGCGAGCGGGGGTGCTCACGAAGTGACCTTCCCCAATCGTACCCAAGTTCCCGAGCCGAGGCAACTTTGGTGATGACGGACACGTGGCCTTTGGCACCGAGTCAGGGTTTCCTAAATTTCCCATTTAAAAACATTTAGGTGGCGACTCTGTATCTGGCAAAGCAGTCCATGTTTGGCACTTCTTTTCAAAAATCTGTTTTCAAAATCGATTTGCCGGATTTGGACTCTTTGGTTCAAGATTAAGAACCGTGACATTTGAGTCCTTGAACTGTAGTGACCCAATATCGAACAGAACGGTGGGGGGGGGGGACTCGCATCTTTCCCGGGATGCGTTCGGGGACGTCTACAGTTGATAGCTTTTTCCCCCAAATATCTGATTTCGGGGGACTTTTGTAGAGGAGGGAAACTTAATCCCTTTTTCCTACACATTTCCTTCCATTGCCCCACCATTCTTGCTTACATAACAGCAGCTCAAGCTTTGTTAGAGGGTTGGAAAACTTGCTTTGAGCACATAGATACATATCTCTCCATTTCTCTCAAAAATCCCTAAGCTTGGTACCATTTCTTCATCACTACCAAGCACCACCATCACCACTCCATTTCCAGCAGGAAGGAGAGTTTTTCAGAGGCTTAGAAGCAACATTCCTTGGTCCAAGAGGTAGCAGAGAAGTGGTCTTCAAGGGTAAGTGTCAATCTCCCTCTTTTGTAGCACTTTTTTGCACCAGTTTTCTAGCCTATTTTCTTACTATTTTAGGCTCTGACCCTAACTTAAAGGGCCATTTTTTTGAGCCATTATTCATGTTTGTTTAAGGGCTCAACCCTGTTTGAGCCCCCTATTTGGTACTTGCTTCAATACCCTCTTAAATACCATAATCTTGCATGATATTTCTAGCCTATGTGTGATCTGTTTTTCAGCATGATATAAACTGTGAGTTCGCTTATTTTGAGCCCCTCTACAACATTGTAGAAGGGCTCAACACTGTTGGGGGCCTCCATGTAGCACTTACCATTATACCCCTCTTTGGCCCCCATTTTTGCATGCTTTATTGGCCTGTCTTGCTTCTGTTTTTAGGCCATCATCAGAACTGAAAATGGCTATATTTTGACCTTCTTGGAATATCTCATTAAGGGTCTTTGGCTGTTTGGTGAATGCTTTGTATACTTCATGTTATAGCCTCTTGTTGGCCTATTTCTTGCATTGCATTTTGAGCATGTTTGAATACTGATTTGAGGCTTGTTATCTACTGTAAATGTTTATATTTATAGTCCCTCTTCCGTTTTTTAGAAGGGTATTTTTCCATTTGGGCTTTGCATCTACCACTTGCTTCATGACCTCCCTTGCGGAACCATTTTTGTATGCCATTTTAGCCCTACTTGTGATTGCTGTTTGGCCATGTTTTGTACTGTAAAAATGTGAGTTTTGGGCTTCCTTTCTTCTTATTTTTCATGTCATGTATCAATTATGCATGTATTGTATAGCTGCAAGCCATTTCGTGCACTTATCTTCGCATTTCGGGATCATTTCATGCATCGGGTATTATTTCGCCTCATTTCGGGGCTGTTTTGCCCATCATTTTGCCACTGATTTTTGCATGTTTGCATATCATATTCCATGTCTTTGCCATGTCTCATTAGAGTGGCATTTCAGTGCCCGAGGGTCCGTTCTCGGTTTGCGTGCCTGCGGGCACGCACTTTGAGGTATCTTGTTTTCATCTGATGGCCTCCTATGTTAGTGTGGCTGAGGCTCTCTCATGTTGGTGTAAGTCCATTATTGGATTGCGTATGCCATTTCATTTATAGCAATGTGTATGCCCGGTTGTGTATTACCTCGTATAGCGTGTATGCCATTCCATGACATTGTGTGCGTTAGGATTGTATCTTAGTCACATTTCATGCATGTCATGCATATCGCATTGTGTTCGGGATAGGAGTTATCTCGGGCACGGGAAACGAGGTACGTTCCGCACTCCGAGTGACGGAACGTGTCTCAATTCCTGAGTCACCGACACTCCGGATTATCCATGATGGAGTTAGGTTTTGTTATAGCATTCATATGCATTCATTCTATATTGAGTTGTGCAATTCGGCTCCTCGGCCATCATGCATCGAGATGCGTGATTGGTGGCACGAGGATCGAGACATGCATGTATTTGTGAAATACATTGCTATGCCCCTTTCCTGCTCTCTGTTGCAGCATATCAAGAATCAGCAGTCTTCCGAGGCTTGGCGCGCTTTTCAAGAAACATTGCAAAACAGAGGCTAATCGGGGCATCGCCGTGGATTTCCGCGCAAAGCAGCCCAAACATGCATCATTCCATCATCCGGAGCAGAATCAAGGCAGTCCCTAGCTTGCATGCTAGTTTTATTTTTCTTAGTTAATTTGTTAATTAATTAGGAATTTGTATATTATTTGGACTGTATATTTTGGACTGTATTATTCTTTCATTCGGGACTGTATTATTTATTCAGACCCTCTGTGCGAGGGCATAATTGTAATAAGTGTGGGTGAGTGTGATGTATGTCTTCCAACCCCCACTTCTTTCTCCCTTTTATTTACCTGCTTATGATGGTTAGATTAGGGCATATTTCAATTAGCATACAGTATGACAGCATGTTTGCATCATTCATCTGTTTTGCACGCACCGGGCTCGGCGCATCATACAAACTGCATTTGTATTTCAATTCCAAATTGAATATGTGATAGTTGTAGCATTCCATATGCCATGTTTAGAATAGCCGAGCCTGCTATAGTTTGCATCTTTGCATGTGTTGCAGTAGGCAATTCAGTACGCTAGGGTCCATGCATGGATTTCTAATGAGCTTCTGTTTTGGCTTGGAGTACTCGGTGAGTTTTATGCTTTAGCATCCTTGCATGCGTGTGAGTGATGCCATGAATAGCATGCTTACCATGAGGCTATTTGCTTATGTGATATAACTGCCTTGAATGCCTGTGGGTGGAGGTGGTTACTTGGATTGGACAATTCATCAAATGTTTGTTTTAAGCCCACTAGATAGTGGCAAAATCACGTTTTTCTAAGCCCACCCGAGGATGGCAAATCCACGTCTTAGCCTACCTGCGGGTAGCACCATCAAACCATTTTCAAACAAACAAACATGAAATGTTTTATTCCAATTCAGGCGACTCAGTCTATACTTGTTTGCTGCGAGCATCACATAGTAACCTAGGCTAATAACCGGAATAAGAACACACAATGTTTTCAAAACAAGATATCATGGTTAGTAGAGGCCGGTCTTTGACTAGGCGAGCGGGGGTGCTCACGAAGTGACCTTCCCCAATCGTACCCAAGTTCCCGAGCCGAGGCAACTTTGGTGATGACGGACACGTGGCCTTTGGCACCGAGTCAGGGTTTCCTAAATTTCCCATTTAAAAAAACATTTAGGTGGCGACTCTGTATCTGGCAAAGCAGTCCATGTTTGGCACTTCTTTTCAAAAAATCTGTTTTCAAAATCGATTTGCCGGATTTGGACTCTTTGGTTCGAGATTAAGAACCGTGACATTTGAGTCCTTGAACTGTAGTGACCCTAATATCGAACCAGAACCGGGGGGGGGGGGGGGGGGGGGGACTCGCACTCCTTTCCCCGGGATACGTTCGGGGACGTCTACAGTTGGTATGCGTTGTTTTGCTGTTGGCTGGTTCGTTATCTGAGTATTATAATACAAGTGTTCAATTTTTTAGACAAAAGATCAATCTCATTTACATTGAGGTGTAATATGATGCAATGCGATGCAATATATGAAATGTACAAATGTAACACTTTTTTAGACAAAAAGTTTGTTTCATTTCATTATCTTTTTCAAGTACAAAGTTTTGGAGAAAACAAAACCTGCCTGCGACAGTACAAGGTACTCTAGCTACCAGCAAAAAAAAGAAAAGTACAAAAAGAAAAAGAAAAAGAAAAACAGCAAAAATCTGGGTCAATGTCAAAAGGTCTCAGGGCTAGGGGTCCGTCCTCGTCCTCTTCCTGGATGAAGGTCCAGAAGCATCGTCATCAGCATCGTCATCAGAGCCTGAGCCCGAGCCGTCTCCAGTCTCCTCCTCGGACGACTTTGCCTACGCCTCAGCCTCAGCCTCGGACTCATCATCATCATCAGGGACGGGTGCCCGAGAGCTACTCCCAACATGGGTGCGCCCCGCCTTGGTGCGGGGGTATACTCTGCCATCTCCTCCGGCAGGAACAGAAGCTCCAGCTGGAGCACCTCCCACAGTAGGGATCTGGAAGGGAGGCTGAAAAGTACAAAAGGCAAACGCATCAGTATACTACGAGCAAGTATCAGTACAGAATGCAATGTATGAGTACAGTGTGTGAATGCTGTGAGCAAGGTATCAGTATTGAATGCAATGTATGAGTACAGTGTGTGAATGCTGTGAGCAGTGTATCAGTACAGAATACAGTGTTTGAGTGCAGTGTATGAATGCCGTGAGTAATGCTGTGAGCAGTCCGTGGACTGCAGTATATCAGATGCCGTGAGGGCCGTGTACTGGGTGTTGTGTTAACAGTATGATGCATCAGATCGTGTAGAGTTTAAGACTGCGGTTGAAGAACATACCGGAATTCCATAGATAGCCAGAAGATCGAGACTCCGCTGGAACATCCCCATCACAGAGGCAGCCAGCTCTAGGGACTGGCGGGTTGTACTCGGAGGAAGCCTGTAAAAGTATTAGATGCATCAGTATTCCACGAAATATCAGATAAAATGAAGTGAAATAATAATGCAAGATACAAGATGAAGTAGTACATACCGGAGGTAACTCGTAGAACCCGACTAACTCATGATCAGCACGAGGGGAAGCAATGGGGATCTGATAAGTCTCCCCACCCTGCCCTTGGCATGTCATCGTAGTGGCAGTGCTGGCCAACTAGCCCCCCGCCCCTCTGAACTCCACTCCTGCCATGGACTCAAGCCACCCTCAGTGCTCTCACCCCTGCTCCTGCCCTAGCCGCCGGCGCCGTGGGCCTCTCTCGCTCAACTCGACGGCCACCGCTTAGAGGCCGCATAATGAAGGTCCGGACGTACTCTGAGTAGTCGTCTATGCCTCTGAAGCGAATCGCATCCCAGCCGATCGTGCAGTCGGCCATCTGTTCAGAAGTGAACCTCTCGGTGTCCCTCATATGCTCAGGAAGGTGAACCGGGACTATCTGCTCCAGTAAACCTAGGGTCTGGTGTAGGAAACGCTCACCCAAGTACCAAGCCCGACAGACCGGGCCCTCCAGCAAAATCCTAAAGCGAGCGGTCTCCTCAGCACCGACAAACCGCGCCCGAATCGCAGCTGGCAATGGAGCCCAAGGCTGCCAGGTGATCTAAAAATAAAATACAGTTTTATCTACTGTCATTGAAAATACAGTGTAAGCGAAGCTTAAATGAACTGCAAGTTGAAAATACAGTGTAAAGCGGGGGTAATGGTGTCGAAGTAGTGGCAGAAGAAGATAAACGTCTCCTGGGGCCCCCGCACGCACCTCACGTCAAAGCGGCGCGAGAACGAAACGACGAGAGGGGTCTCCACGTCTGGCACTGGGGCGAGTCTCGGAAAGTAGGCATAGACCCATAACTGCAGAGCAAATATCAGTATGCTTATCAGATCAAGCAAAATACAGAATAAAGCAGAAATTGCAGAGCCATGTATTGTGTTGTGTATTGTGCAGAGTGTACGGTGTGTGCAGTGTACGGTCAGTGTAAAGCAAAGTCTGTGTGTACCGTGTGTGCAGTATACAGTCAGTATGAAGTAGAGTGTACAGTGTGTGCAGTGTATAGAGTACAGATAATGTAGAGCAGAAATGAAAAATAGAAGAAGAAAATGTATCTCCCAAGCTCGCCAGTAACCCCCGAGCAACTGTCCGCTGCAACGGGAGGCTGAGCTCGTATATCCGTATAGAGTGGCCAAGGCAACGCCACCCCAATCGAAGCGCAAGATCCTGGTGACGTCCACGAGTGCGTTGAGCAGATAGAGGGGCGCGGTGTTCGCCCGGTCGGCAAAAATGGTCATCCCCAGCAGAAACATGAGGAAGCCGGGCCGTACCGCTCCACCTCCTCCTGGGTCATCGGAGCCTCCTCGGTCAAGGCTGGCTGAACCCTGAACTGGACCTTAAACCACGAATATCTGATGAAGCTGGGACGCGCGAGAGGCGGCACCTTGCCGAGCAGGTAAATCTGAGCGGCCTCCCACTCGTCCATGTCGGTATCGAAGGGGATCGGATCACCCCCTACCCCAATGCCGGTGAGCATCAAGAAGTCATAGGGAGTCATCGTCATATCTCCCGTAGCAGAGAAGTGGAAGGAGTCGGTGGTGTCCCACCACCTTTCCACTAGAGCGGCAAGGAAAGGCTTGCTCGCAGTGAGGCGCGAGAGTCCCCTGCAGAATGCGCCGAACCTGACCTGGTCCACAATGTGACGGACCGCATCGGGCAACTCCATATACCAGTCTCTGGCGGCAATATTCCCATACCCCCGGAAGGCATGGGAATCTCCCTGTATTCAAAAACAAAACAGTCGCGAAGCAATATAAAATATACAGTTTTGAAGGGCATTCAGAATTGGTCAATACAGCGTATGTGCATGTTTTCAGATTCAACAGACATTGGGTGCCGGTGTGCTTACAGTGAACTACAACATGCGATGTGTCAGTGTGTTTGGGTGGTTCAGGGCCAATACAGCGTGTGTGCATGTTTTCAGATTCAAACACACATCGGGTGTCGGTGTGCTTACAGTGAACTATAACATGTGATGTGTCAGTGTTTTCGAGTGGTCCAGTACAGATGCAGTGTATGTGCACATTTTCAAGTTCAAACCGGTATCGGGTATCAGTGTGTTCACAGATGAATTACAGTGTGTAGTGTATCAGTGTATCTGAGCTAAGTAGTTAAAGAACAGAATCAACTATGACAGTTAAAATGTTCTACATTGTGGAAAACAGAGGGAAGAATATGCCTCGGAAGCGCTGAAAGACAGATGAGACGTCGGCTCACGCAGGAGAAGCTCCAGTAGCACGCCCTTGTCGAAACTCCTGAACTGGCAAAGACTGTCAGGAGGTAGCACGTGGATCGCCGGCCAATAGGTCGCCGGGTCAAACGGGTGGAAGCTCAAAGGGAGGAGCTCGGCCTCTGGGTCCATCTCATGCTCCGGGGGAGTCCCGCCCCGTGGAATATCATCCGCCATGTCAAAAGTGGTATGAAAATGACCGGGAAAGTGAAAACCAAGTGAGAATGCGAAAAGTCAATAGAAAGTCAACCCCGAGAGGGCGGAAAATGGCCGGAAAAGTTGAAGTGTGGAAAAGGCACAGAAATCAAGAAAAACTCGGGGGAAACAAACCCCAAAAGGAGGAAATCAAAGAGGAGGCATCGAAACGAAGTTTCGTTCGGATGAAAATCTTCAAAGCGTGAAGAACTTCGCGAATCAAAAGTCGAAAGGGGCACGAAAATCAAGGAAAACGAAGAATAGAGGCTCGGCAAATACTCTAGAGAGAGAGAGAGGAAGAAATTTTGGCCAAGAGAAAGTAAGAAAAATAGGGTTTGAAACCCTATTTTAAAAGACCCAAGGCCAAAAGACCAAACTGCCCCGAATCAGGCTTGTTTGGCCGGTCGGCCAAATATTTGGCGGTGGAATGTTTTGATGGCCGGTGGATGGCCGGTGACCTCCCCTGATGGCGATGAGCCTCCTACAACCTTGTTTGGGTCAGATGTGTAGTTTGGGGCCTTCATTATTCAAGACAGTGCAAGAAAAGTGCATTTCCGAAGCTCAACCGGCCCCTGTTTCGACCTCAGACTGTGTCTTCTGCGTGTAGTGCTTGAATATGGGTGCGGTGTATCCTTTTTGTATCCTTTTGTCTTTTTCAAGATTCGAAAGTTGCCTCGCATGAATTACTTTACAATGCTTTGTTGTGAACATGCGTTGGTTATATGTCCTTTCATTCGCATCCTTAAATCTGCTTGGTCTAGCGAGACCTTAAATACGCTCGGTCTGGCGAGACCTTAAACACGCACGATCTGGCAAGACCTTAAATACGCTCGGTCTGGCGAGACCTTAAACACGCACGGTCTAGCAAGACCTTAAATCCGCTTGGTCTGGCGAGACCTTAAATCCGCTCGGTTGCATTGTCATGCATTTCAAGCGACTTGCGTTGTCGCGCATTCCATGCAACATGCATTTCAAACAAAAAAAAAAAAAAAAGCCATGCATCATTTGCATTTCAAAAAACAAAAACAAAAACAAAAACAAACATGCATATGTCATGCATCATTTTAGTATTGCATATGTCATGCATTACATTGTATATAGTGCATATGTCATGCATTTCGTTGTAGATAGTGCATATGTCATGCATACATTGTGAATAATGCGTATGTCATGCATTTCATTGTAATATAGTACATGTGTCATGCATTTCACTGTAAATATTCTATCCATTCCATTGCATATTGTAAATATTGCATCGTAGTTTCCATTGCATATTGTAGATATTGCATTGTAGTTTGCATGCATTCATTGCATCACTTCCATCTAGGGTTTGCGCCTTTCCTTGTTGAGCTTGGTCTGGTATGTGCCCATACTTTTCACGTCTATACACTCATAGTTCTGTATGACCGTTCTATGTTAGACGTGGTTTGTTTGTGTCCATGCCTTTCCTAGGCAAGATACAGTTTGGCCATAGGCCTTAATCCACTATATCCATTCCATTGCATATTGCATATATTGCATTGTAGTTTGCGTGCATTCATTGCATCACCTCCATCACCTCCATCTATGGCTTACGCCTTTCCATGTTGAGCTTGGTCTGGTATGTGCCCATACTTTTCACGTCTATACACTCATAGTTCTGTATGACCGTTCTATGTTAGACGCGGTTTGTGTGTGTCCATGCCTTTCCTAGGCAAGATATGTTTTGGCTGCATGCCATATCCATTATATATATTACATTGTAGTGTAATTTTCACATCCAGCATTAGGATCATTGTTCTTTCGTTAGCGGGTCGTTTCCCCACTTATGTCATTCCACCCAATTACTTGTTCTTGTGGTCCATCTACACACTCATAGTTCTGTATGACCTTTTCTATGTTAGACGGACCTGTCACCTCCATCAATCTATTTGACATTTGTGTGGTTTTGAACCGCTCATGATTTTATCATGATTCAATTGCATTGCATTATCATTTGCATTGTTTATACATAGTTTTGTATATACTGCATATCATTTTGCATTCATTTTGCATGTTATGCATGTTGCTAACGATATCGTACCTGTTAAGTTGCTTTCTTTTGCAGGCACGATATTGTATATACGGTTCATTTGAAGCTGGTGCAACCAAACGAACCGGACAGGTATTGTATCCTCCGAGTGAGACGTATCGAGAATTGTGAAATTCTCTTACATCCTTTCTGTATTGTAGTGTAGTTTGGTGTATGCTAGCTTAAAACTGTTGCATGTTATGCTTCGTTACAGCTTTCTTTGCAAGATCATAAGTTATGCTTGGCTTCTTGCAATGTCAGTTGCATTTTGCCCCTGCCTTCGGGGGCATATCTTTATTGTCTTGCATGTTTCTCTAAGTCTTCGGCCTTGTCAAAAATGGGTCATCTCTGGGCTTTGACACTCACTCCCGTCATTGTTATGACTTTTGAGTTCTGTCAAAGAGGGGCAACTGTAGACACCCCATTTTTGACCGTCCTCAAGACTTGGACGTCACCGTTTGAACACTCGGTGATCATCCATGTTTGTGTTCGTCCTGAGTTCCCGGAGGTCTCGACTGCGCACCTTGCCTCAGGATCTCTCGACTCGATTGTTTTGTGTTTGGTTTTGCACCAAACACTTGTGTTTTTCCTTTGAGGGGCAGGGAATGGCTTGTGGGCCATCCCCACACTCCACCGGCCATGGCTTTAGGCCACCGGTTGTGTTTTGTTGCCACTGGCCAAATGTTTGGCCGGCCGGCACTATAGATGGTCGACCGGCCATCTTTTTTGGTCAAATTGCATTTTTGGCTGGCCGACTACTATGCATCTGCTTTTGCAGATATTTTTATGCCAGCTGTGCTAGCTGGCATACACTTTGCTCCCCTCCATACACGTGTATGGAGGGATCTCCCTCTTGTTAACTTGCCTTGGAAGCTTTACAAGATTGGATTGTCTATAAGAGGAGGTCTCCTCTCCCTCTATTAGGTTAGACAAAATTTCCACAGAGAGAGCTTTGGTATTAGGGTTAGGGTTTGTATCCATTCTGTCTCTATAATCTCCCTCTCTCTTTGCCTTGTGTGTGTTTAGTCTAATTATTGCACACAAACACATAGTATTACACTATCCTCTTGGAGTTGTGGCCCTTGGAGGTTATTCTTGGTGTTCTTGGGTGGTTTTGAGCTCAAAGAACCAGCTGGACCATTGTTCTTGAAGGAGGTCAACAAGGGTAAGAACTTCACTCTTTTTTAACCCATTTTTGCATAGTTTTTTTTTTTTTGGACTACCTTGCAACTGTTTTTAGGCTTTACATATAACATATAAAAGTCTTGTTTTTCATTGCTTTAAATAGTTGGTTAAGGGTGTTTTGAGCTTTTGAGGTTGTTTGACCCCTCTTAGGGCTTATTTGACCCCTTTTTTTGTGCCATTTTGGTGAGCTCCGGGACCATTGTGTTTGGGCCTCCTCACCACTGAAATCTTGAGGGATTTCAGTGGTGACGATGGTGCTTTGAGGTCCTGAGAAGGAGAGGGCCACCCCCTCTCCTTGTTGTCCTTGAAAAGGGCCATTTTAGCCTATTGAGAGAGCATCTTGTTTAAGTGTATGTTGGCCATGCCTTAATTGATTTTTGTGCTTATTATGTCATAATATAGCTCTGTTTTTACTTGGTTTAGTTATACCATGCTTGCTTAGCATATATGCCTTGTAATGCCATGTTTTGGCCTTAACATGTTTTAAGTGTTGACCCTTGTTCTGTCATGATTTTGGCCAAGCTTTGTGAAGTTTTTGTGTATGTTTTAGTGTGCTTTAGCTCTATTTTCAGTTTCTTTGGTCACGCTTAACATATTTTGTATAGTCTCTTTGCATTCTAGCTTGTAGGCCTTGAATGTGTGATGTCGTGAGCATGCTTTGCTTGCTTTAATTAGTTGGTTTGGCACCTCTATTTTATGCAATTTCAGAGTTTGGTATGCTTGCCATATGTCCACGATCATCTCCTTTAACTGTGCTTAAAAGTTGCCATTTGATGCTTAGGAATTGGGTCATGCATGCATGCATGTTTGTATGTGCATTTGGTCCCCATTTTCATAGTTTATGGCCACTGTTGTAGGCTTGTTTGAGGGCTGCCTAAATTAGTCTAAGTCCATCCTTCATGTGTTATAGCATGCTTGTCATTAACATGATTGTTATATGCCTTGTATGTTTGCTTGCATACTTGCATGCCCACATTGCATCTTGTATGCTTGTCACTAGCATAGTGGTTGCATGCTTGTTTGCCTGGCATGATTATTTGTTTAGCTTGCACGCCTAAATACACATTGCATGTCCATGTTGCTACTAGTTCACATGCCTAGGATGCATTGCATTACATGCATCTTTCACCTCTTGATCAAGCCATGATAGAGGTTGAAAGCCCCTTTGTTTGATTATGTGCGTTGCATTCCATTTGAAATCAAAATGTACACTTGGTTTCCTTGGGCCATCACGAATTGAAATGCGCGATTGGTGGTCCGAGAACCGAGAACCATGTCCTTTGAGTCATAAAATGATATGATAAGGGATGTGGTGGTGCACACATTTGCTTGAAATGCATTGCCATGCTATGTTTTGCCCTCTGCTGCTATCAAAAACAGATTCTGTAGGAAGTTTTGGCCGGTCGGCTACATACAGTGCCGACCGAACAATAATTGGTGGCCGATGGCTCAATCAGTGGCCGGTGAGCATTCCCCATGGCCGGTGACCATTTCCCTTAGCCAGTGGTGTTCCACAGCACTCAGAGAAGCAACCCTGGGACTTGTACAGTCTTCAGAGGAGGATAACAGTCAAAGTAGAGGCAACTTGTGCATGGCAGTGGCTTTCCAAGCGGAGCCGAGCACGCATTGCGTTGAGCCCTCTTCCCGAGGTTGTTTACTGTTTAATTAGATTGGTTAATTTTCTTAACTAGTTTAATCGGTCTGTACTATTTAATTAGCTTGTAGGCTAGTTTAATTTGAATTATTTTTTCGGTCCCTCCGAGCGCGGGCAAATTTGTAATAAGTGTGGGTGCGTGTGTGCATATCTTCCAACCCCCACTTCTTTCTCCCTTTTACTTACCTGCTTTGATGGTTAGTATTAGGACATGTTTACTTTAGCATCCTTATGTTATGCATGCGTGCATCATTCATCAGTATTGCATGCACCGGGCTCGGCACATCATACTAACAGCATAGTATTCCAAATCTGACTTGAATACGTGCTACTTGTTGCATCCCAGATGTCATCTTAGGATTAGGCGAGCCTATTCTAGTGACATTCTGTATGCGTTGCATTAGCCACTTGACATGGATTAGGATCATGCATGATTACTAACGTGTTTATTGTTTTGGCTTGGAATACGATGTAAGTATTTATGCTTTAGCATCTCGCATGAGTGTGAATGTTTACATGACAGCATGATTACCATGCGGCTAGATGCTTATGTGATTTAAAATGCCTGAATGTCTGTGGGCGAAGGTTGGATTGTTTGAGTTGGAACAACTCGCTAAAATCCGTGTTTTAGCCTACTTACGAGTAGCCAATCTCAAAGCGTTTTCCAAACAAACGGACATGCAATGCTTCGTTACAAATTAGGCGATCTAGTCTATACTTTTGTGTTGTACGCATCACATAGTAATTCTAGCTAATTAACCGGATTAAGAACACATAACGTTTTCAAAATCGGATATCATGGTTAGTAGAGGCCGATCTTCGGATCGGGCGAGAGGGGGTGGCCATAGCTAACCTTCCCCAATCGTACCCAAGTTCCTGAGCCCAGGCAACTTTGGTGATGACGGACACGTGGCCTTAGGCAACAAGTTAGGGTTTCCTAAATTTCCCAAAATAAAATATTTAGGTGGCGACTCTGTATCTGGCAAAGCAGTCCATGTTTGGCACTTCTTTACAAAAATCTGTTTTCCAAAACGATTTGCCGGATTTGGACTCTTTGGTTCAGATTAAGAACCGTGACAAAATCGAGTCCGAACTGTGGGGTGAGGCCCTCACACGGGGCGCGTCCACAATGCGCCAATGCTTACCAGCGGGTCGATGATTAGAGATCCCGCCGTGGCCTTGTGTGTGGCTTCGGCGCTATCTCTGCCGGTAGACCGAGCAACTTTCTATGCTGAACAGGATGTCATCTCAATTGCCTATTTTGGTAAGTTATTAAAACACCTCAAATTTCCCAATAGCTTAAATACTTGTTCCTACCAAACTAATGTCTTCATGCTTTTCCAGACAGCGAGGAGGATCGTAGAGATCGGTCGTCGTCACTATGATGTCGTAGAGAGATTCGGCGTCCTTGAATGCCAGTTAGAAGAAGAGAAGGGCAAGGCCATTGCGGTAATTGCCAATTTGTCTACAGTGACAGAAAAAGCCGAAGAAGAGCAGGCAAGGGCAGTTGCTGCTTAAGAGAAAGCTCAAAACGCCGATCTGCTCCACAGGGCCGCCGAAGAGAGAGCAAACTTGATAGACGGCTCTCTAAAGTCAGCTCAAGAAGAAATCTCCTAGCTAAAGGCCGATCTCGAAGCTGAGAAGAAGGTGAGGGAGCTCACTGAGGCAGATGCGGCCAAAGCCTTTGATGTCGGCTAGTTGAAGGCCAAGGAGTTGTACACTAACGAAGCCTTGAAATTCGAGAATTGAGGCTTCAAGCATGGATGGCTCAAAGCTTTGGTGGTTGCTAAGGTGACTCTCGATCAGCCGATTCCTTATGAACAATTGGAAGTCGAACAACTGGAATCAGATCAAAAGGAATTGGACTTTTGATCGGCGTTGTTTGCAATGGATATTTAGCTTTTATTAGTTTTTGTTAGCTTTGTTTGTTTTGTAAGCTTTTATTAGTTTTTGTTAGCACTTTATTTTGGATGTATGTGATACCCCTGTTCTGTATTGTGCTAAACTGGTCCTTAATTTATTTATGGTTATGTGTTTAGCATGATTTTGTGTGCCATTATGTGATAATATGTGATTTTGAATTCATATCTGTTCGCCGTAGGAATATCTGTTGAGTAATCTGCTTTGAAAATTTAATTGAGGGCCTTATCGGCCATAGAACCCAAAAATTGATACGCCATTGTGATTAGCAAAATTTTAGAGCCTACGGTAAAATTTAATTGAAAATTGATTCTGGTTAATTTTAACTGATTAAATTGATTAATTAAGTGCCCTATTATTTTATATTAAAATAATTGTTGGAGGGACTTTTTACTTATGGCCATATACTCTCTCTACTCCTTTTTGAACTCAAAATCTGAGTTAGACTGTGGAGAGGAAGAGAGAGTCGGCTGTAGAGAGAGGAAGAGAAGAGAATTGAGCAACTTAGCTCAAAGCTTGGGAACCTTGAAGATTATTCAAGTTTTGATCATAGATTGTGAAGATTAGAGCTTCTAGGTAAGTGAACTCATGGAATTTTGTTTGTAAATGTGTAGATTCAAGTGTTTTGAAGATCAAAACATGAGATGAGTTGGTTTTGTTGATGTAATAGCCCCTATGCACATGCATGTAAGAATTGTTTTGAATTTGCATTTTGAGTTTCAAACACATGATTTATGTGAGTTTTGAGTAAGCTCATGTTATTATCACCATTTTGTCATCTAAGATGGAAATGAAAGTAATACATCACATGCATGTACAATCTATGAGGATAGGACTTTAATGCATGAATGTGTATGATAGAATTGAGTTTGGTGTCAATTTGAGACATGCATGTGTTTGATCCTTGAAATTGAGCTTCCTAATGGTGTAATCTTGTAAGGGAACCATGTTAGCATGATTATATTTGAGATTTGGGCCTTGCATGCAAGATGGCAGCTGGGAAATTGGTTTGAAGCTCAAGAACACATTCTGGATTTTCCAGAAATTTGAGTCCCGCTCGAGCGGGGAGACTGCCGCTCGAGCGGAGAAAACGAGCTCCCAGCATTTTTCTGCAGACATGGCTCCCGCTCGAGCGGGGAATTTGACGCTCGAGCTAGGAGCTATGGGGTAGGAGGCGTCCGCTCGAGCGGCCGATTTCGCGCTCGAGCGGGGAATTGAGGCAACCAGTACTTCTGCAGACTTAAGGGTCCGCTCGAGCGGGGAATCCCACGCTCGAGCGGGGACCCTGTTTCCAGAAATTCTGTTCTTGCATTTTGTGTTCGGTTTTCCGTTCTCTTTCACTTGTAAGCACTCTTAGGCATATGTTAAGCATTGTAAATGAGTTATGAGATAAGAATGAAGCCTAAAGAGGGAAATGTGAATTTTGAACGGATTGAATTGTTAATGACCCTTTTATGTTCATGGCATGTGTAGGGTCGAGTTCCAGGGCGAACCAATCAACCGATCACTGTGAGTAATATCTTGACAAGATATTTATAGTATGTCATTGTTTAATTGTTACTTCTGTGTGAGTTGCAATTCAATGAATATTGGGCCAAAGGCCGATGGAAATGGATGATGGGCCAAAGGCCGATGGAATTGAATAATTGGGCCAAGGGCCATGGAATGAATAATTGGGCCAAGGGCCAATGGAAATGAATAATTGGGCCAAAGGCCGATGGAAATGAATAATTGGCCAAAGCCGATGGAATGAATAATTGGGCCAAAGGCGATGGAATTGAATAATTGGGCCAAAGGCCGATGGAAATGAATAATTGGGCCAAAGGCCGATGGAAATAAATGATTGGGCCGAAGGCCGATTGACATGAATGATTGGGCCGAAGGCCGTTTGTTAAACTGTTCCAATAATTGCTTATGTACTTGTTTATTTGATATTATTCACTGGGCATTCGCTCACGCTCATTCATGTGATTGTAGGTGAGCCAAGTGAGGAACCAACCCCAGCCCCAGTGAAGTCAGCCGGGACAGCAGGAGTTTTGGGAGAGTCAGCCTTGGGTCTCACGCACGAGACCAAACCTTGCCCTTTTGTTACGTGTTTGTATTCTGTCGTGTTGGCAAGGATCTTGTGTATATTGTATATAGTTGCTTTGGGTTGACTCAGTCTAGATGATCCTGTCTGTAAAGAAGTTTATGTTACTGCAATTATGATGTGGGTTATTAACGTATATGGGTTTGGTTGTTTTGGGGTGCATTAGACACAGCTCTATGGACAAAGTTTTTTAATTTTTACTTCCGTTTGGCCCCTTTACTCTGATGAGTTATGTCTTACTTGTATGGAGGCCATAGGTAATCTCAGGATTACTGGCCGGTTATGTCCTTGACCCTTGGGGGCGGGTTCAGGTCATGACAGAGTGGTATCAGAGCACGAGTTAATAACTCACACACTTGTCCAAAAGAGCAATAGGCGTCTAGATGAGATCTAGGATGCATTCATATGATAGATATGAAATTGGAAGCATTGACGGTATGCTTAAATGCTTTGACATGAACTTTGAAGACATCATGAACATGCTTAATTATTTTGATTTGTGTAATTGTGTGCTATAAGTGGTGACCTACTTGCATTGCAAATTATCTGGATATGTATATTCCTTGTTACGTGCATACTGGTGCATATTTTGTATGAATATAATGCAAGTCTAATCAGATGGTGAGAACAAGAGGTGATGAGTTGGAGGAATCCTCTACAGCCAGAATAGACAGGATGGAAAGATTGCTACAGGAAATGGCCGAAGCCTTGAGACAGCAACAGGAGTGGCAACAACAGTGGCAGCAACCACATCCGCCACCTCCACCACCGGCACCTCCTGTGCCAGATAATCAGAATGACGACTGAATCATAGCCCTCACCAAAGAGTTCAAGAAAATGAAACCACCCCAGTTCCATGGTGGGTTAGATCCTCTGAAAGCTGAAGCTTGGGTCCTCGGCATCGAAAAACTGTTTGAAGTATTCCCATGTTCAGAGGCACAGAAAGTGCTTCTAGCCACCTTCATGCTAGAGGATGAAGCGAGAAGATGGTGGATGTTGATGCGGGAGAGTTACAAAGATGCTGATTGGGCAAAGTTTTTAGAAATCTTTTATGACAAGTACTTTCCGCAGTGTGTTCGGGATAGAAAAGTGGCGGAATTTATGGAGCTGAAACAAGGCAGTATGACCGTAGCTGAGTATGAGGCCAGATTCACCGAATTGGCCAGGTTTGCGCCACATGTGATTGACACAGATTATAAAAGGCGCGACATTTTGAAGGTGGGCTCCGAGATGATATTCTAGAAAGGGTGAACGTCTTGAAGTTGGAGACATACATAGGAGTGCTAGACAGGGCCATTATCTCGGAGGCTAATATAGCCAGGCAAGCTAAACCAACAACAGAATGGAAAGGTAACAAAAGGCAAGGTTTCTTTTCGAAGAAAAAGTTCTCAAAGAAGCAAAATACTGGTTCCTCCAATACCTCCAATTCCTCCCGAGACGTAACCCCGTTGTGTGCCACTTGTGGTAATAGGCATCGGGGGACTTGCTACCGTGTGACAGGAGCTTGCTTTAATTGTGGTAAGCAAGGGCATATTGCCAGAGAGTGCAAACAGAACCGCGGAAAGTTTGCTACTAGTTCAGCAGCATCAGTCCCAAGGCCGGGGAATGTTATGGGACCTACCCCCACCGGAGATATCGTGAGACAGGGGAGAGTTTTTGCACTTGTTCCGGGTGATACACGGAATGCCAATGCCGTTGTCGCAGGTACTATCTCAATATGTAATCAGGATGCTTTTGTATTAATTGATTCTGGGTCGACACACTCATTTGTGACACATGCATTTGCATCTAGACTGAAAAGACCCCTAGAATTGTTACCATATTTGTTATGTGTGTCTGCTCCATCGGGGAATCTGTGTTATGTGACTATATATATCGGTTTTGTGACATGCATATTGAGGATACTACCCTATGTGTAGATTTGTTGCCCTTAAACTTTAGACACTTCGATGTAATTTTGGGCATGGATTGGTTGACCAAATATTGTGCCACCATAGATTGTGTGACAAAGAGGGTTGTGTTTAAACCACCAGAGCAGAAAGAGATTGTGTTTGTGGGAAATGGGGTAGTGCCTCCACCATATTTGATATCTGCAATGAAAGCATGTAAATTGATCAGGAAGGGGTGCCAGGGTTATTTGTGTTATGTATTGACTGAGCAATCCGTGAATGTTGGATTGAATGACATTCCCATTGTTAGAGAATTTCCAGATGTATTTCCAAATGAATTACTAGGGGAATTGGTAGACAGGGAGATAGAGTTTACTATTGAGACTGTGCCAGGCACCCAGCCTATTTCTAAAACTCCCTACAGGATGGCTACCGCCGAAATGAAAGAATTAAAGGAACAGTTGCAAGATCTTCTTAATAAAGGGTTTATCCGACCTAGCACTTCGCCTTGGGGTGCACCGGTGTTATTTGTGAAAAAGAAGGATGGCACTTTGCGCCTGTGCATCGATTATCGGGAATTGAACAAGGTAACGATAAAGAATAAGTATCCCTTACCCCGTATTGATGATTTATTCGATCAGTTGCAGGGATCACAGGTGTTTTCTAAGATTGATTTGAGATCCGGGTATCATCAGTTGAAGGTTAAGGCAGAGGATGTTGAGAAAACAGCTTCAGAACGAGGTATGGTCATTTTGAGTTCCTTGTTATGCCATTTGGAGTAACTAACGCCCGGCAGCATTTATGGACTTGATGAATAGAATATTTAAAACCTACCTCGATGAGTTTGTGGTAGTTTTTATCGACGATATCTTGATATATTCTAAAGATAGACTTGAACATGAACAACATTTGAGGGCTGTTTTACAAATACTTCGGGAAAGGAAATTATTTGCGAAACTAAAGAAATGTGAGTTTTGGTTGGATGAGATTGTTTTCTTAGGGCATGTGATCAACAAGGAAGGAATTTCAGTGGACCCGCAGAAAATAGAGGCAATTGTGAATTGGCCTACACCAACTAATGTAACAGAGGTCCGTAGCTTCATGGGCTTAGCAGGGTACTACAGAAGGTTTGTGAAAGATTTTTCGAAACTAGCAGTACCTCTTACCCAATTGACACGTAAAGGGCAACCATTCGAATGGAATGATGAAAGAGAATCTGCTTTTCAAGAGCTGAAAACAAGATTGACCACCGCACCAATTTTGACACTACCTTCAGGTACGGAAAATTTTTTAATTTTCAGTGACGCATCTTACAAGGGTTTGGGTTGTGTGTTAATGCAGAATGGAAAGGTTATTGCTTACGCCTCCCGACAGTTGAGGCCACATGAGAAGAATTATCCGACGCACGACCTGGAATTGGTCGCAGTTGTTTTTGCCTTGAAAATCTGGCGGCATTATTTGTATGGGGCAAGATGCGAAGTCTACACGGATCATAAGAGCTTAAAATACCTCTTCACGCAGAAAGAGCTGAATATGCGTCAGAGAAGATGGCTGGAATTGATAAAAGACTATGATCTTGAGATTCAGTACCACCCCGGGAAAGCTAATACAGTTCCGGATGCCTTGAGCAGAAAATCAACAGGGGGTATGGCTTGTTTGCTTACCGAACAGAAAGAAATCTTGCGAGATTTTGAGAACTCTGGGATTGAGGTAGTGGTATGTGAACAGGACGGATTGATAGCCGCTATTATAGCCGAGCCGGCAATTATTGAGGAGATCAAACAGAGACGGAAAGAGGATGAGTTCCTCAGAAAAATAATCAATGAATTTGAGGCGAGTCCAAAAGCAGAATTTAGCATTGAGAATGAAATGTTGAGATTCCGAAACAGAATGTGTGTTCCCGATATTCCGGAACTTAAGAAGAGGGTTTTAGATGAAGCCCACAGATCCGTTTTTGCTATGCATCCAGGCAACAATAAAATGTACCGAGATTTGAAGCAGACCTGCTGGTGGCCTAAAATGAAGAAAGAGATTGCAGAATATGTGTCTAAGTGCCTTTAGTGTCAGCAAGTTAAGGTTGAACATCAGAAACCAGGCGGTCTACTTCAACCTCTCCCTATTCCTGAATGGAAGTGGGAACACGTGACTATGGACTTCGTTGTTGGCCTACCTCGGACTTCACGAGGTATGGATTCTGTTTGGGTTGTAGTTGATAGACTAACTAAATCCGCGCATTTTCTGCCTGTCAAAACCATGTTTACTGCTTATAGATTGGCTACCATTTATGTTGATGAGATTGTCCGTTTACACGGAGTCCTAGTGTCTATTGTGTCGGATAGAGATCCGAAATTCGTATCTAGATTGTGGAAGGGTTTGCAAGAAGCTATGGGAACAGAACTAAGGTTCAGTACTGCGTTCCACCCGCAGATAGATGGGCAATCAGAAAGAAGGATACAAACTTTGGAAGATATGCTTCGCATGTGTGCTTTGGATTTTCAGGGGAACTGGAAAGATTACTTGCCGCTTGCAGAATTTGCCTATAATAACAGCTTCCACTCCAGCATCGGTATGGCACCATACGAGGCTTTGTATGGTAGGAGGTGAAGATCACCAATTTGTTGGACAGAGGTCGGGGATAGAGCCTTACTTGGGCCAGAAATTGTGCAAGATACTTCCGAGAAAATCAAGACTATTCGCCAAAGGCTCAGAACGGCTCAGGACCGACAAAAGAATTATGCAGACGTTCGGAGAAGACCTCTTGAGTATGAGGTTGGTGACCATGTGTTCATCCGTGTTTCTCCGATGAAAGGCCAAGTCAGATTTGGGAAAAAGGGCAAGTTGTCGCCCCGTTACATCGGGCCGTTCCAGATTCTGGAAAGACTTGGTCCAGTTGCTTATAGAGTTGCTCTGCCACCAGGATTTGAACAAATCCACAATGTATTTCATGTGTCGATGTTGAGGGTTACCTCCGAGACCCCTTCATGTGATTGATTATCACCGGGTTGCTATTGATGAAAATATGGAATATGCTGAATGGCCAGAGAAAATTGTGGACCGACAAGTGAAAGAATTGAGAAACAAGTCCATCCCAATGGTGAAAGTGGAATGGAAAGAACACTATGGGACAGATGCTACATGGGAAAAAGAAGAGGAAATGCGCTTACGCTATCCCCATCTGTTTCCCGACGAAGGTAACTTAAGTTTGGAGGACCAAACTTTCTAAAGGGGGGGAGACTGTGATACCCCTGTTCTGTATTGTGCTAAACTGGTCCTTAATTTATTTATGGTTATGTGTTTAGCATGATTTTGTGTGCCATTATGTGATAATACGTGATTTTGAATTCATATCTGTTCGCCGTAGGAATATCTGTTGAGTAATCTGCTTTGAAAATTTAATTGAGGGCCTTATCGGCCATAGAACCCAAAATTGATTACGCCATTGTGATTAGCAAAATTCTTAGAGCCTGCGGTGAAATTTAATTGAAAATTGATTCTGGTTAATTTTAACTGATTAAATTGATTAATTAAGTGCCCTATTATTTTATATCAAAATAATTGTTGGAGGGACTTTTTACTTATGGCAATATACTCTCCCTACTCCTTTTTGAACTCAAAATCTGAGTTAGACTGTGGAGAGGAAGAGAGAGTCGGCTGTAGAGAGAGGAAGAGAAGAGAATTGAGCAACTTAGCTCAAAGCTTGGGAACCTTGAAGATTATTCAAGTTTTGATCATAGATTGTGAAGATTAGAGCTTCTAGGTAAGTGAACTCATGAATTTTGTTGTGGGTATGTAGATTCAAGTGTGTTTGAAAATCAAGAACATGAGATGAGTTGGTTTTGTTGATGTAATAGCCCCTATGCACATGCATGTAAGAAATTGTTTTGAATTTGCATGTTTGAGTTTCAAACACATGATTTATGTGAGTTTTGAGTAAAGCTCATGTTATTATCACCAATTTTGTCATCTAAGATGGAAATGGAAGTAATACATCACATGCATGTACAATCTATGAGGATAGGAGCTTTGAATGCATGAATGTGTATGATAGAATTGAGTTTGGTGTCAATTTGAGACATGCATGTGTTTGATCCTTGAAATTGAGCTTCCTAATGGTGTAATCTTGTAAGGGAACCATGTTAGCATGATTATATTTGAGATTTGGGGCCTTGCATGCAAGAATGGCAGCTGGGAAATTGGTTTGAAGCTCAAGAACACATTCTGGATTTTCCAGAAATTTGAGTCCCGCTCGAGCGGGGAGACTGCCGCTCGAGCGGAGAAAACGAGCTCCCAGCATTTTTCTGCAGACATGGCTCCCGCTCGAGCGGGGAATTTGACGCTCGAGCGAGGAGCTATGTAGGCAGGCGGTCCGCTCGAGCGGCCGATTTCGGGCTCGAGCGGGGAATTGAGGCAACCAGTACTTCTGCAGACTTAAGTGTCCGCTCGAGCGGGGAATCCCACGCTCGAGCGGGGACCCTGTTTCCAGAAATTCTGTTCTTGCATCTTGTGTTCGGTTTTCCATTCTCTTTCACTTGTAAGCACTCTTAGGCATATGTTAAGCATTGTAAATGAGTTAATGAGATAAGAATGAAGCCTAAAGAGGGAAATGTGAATTTTGAACGGATTGAATTGTTAATGACCCTTTTATGTTCATGGCATGTGTAGGGTCGAGTTCCAGGGCGAACCAATCAACCGATCACTGTGAGTAATATCTTGACAAGATATTTATAGTATGTCATTGTTTAATTGTTAATTCTGTGTGAGTTGCAATTCAATGAATAATTGGGCCAAAGGCCGATGGAAATGGATGACTGGGCCAAAGGCCGATGGAATTGAATAATTGGGCCAAGGGCCAATGGAAATGAATAATTGGGCCAAGGGCCAATGGAAATGAATAATTGGGCCAAAGGCCAATGGAAATGAATAATTAGGCCAAACGCCGATGGGAATGAATGATTGAGCCAAAGGCCGATGGAATTGAATAATTGGGCCAAAGGCTGATGGAAATGAATAATTGGGCCAAAGGCCGATGGAAATAAATGATTGGGCCGAAGGCCGATTGACATGAATGATTGGGCCGAAGGCCGTTTGTTAAACTATTCCAATAATTGCATATGTACTCGTTTATTTGATATTATTCACTGGGCATTCGCTCACCCTCATTCATGTGATTGTAGGTGAGCCAAGTGAGAACCAACCCCAGCCCCAGTGAAGTCAGCCGGGAACAGCAGGAGTTTTGGGGAGAGTTAGCCTTGGGTCTCACGCACGAGACCAAACCTTGCCCTTTTGCTACGTGTTTGTATTCTGTCGTATTAGCAAGGATCTTGTGTATATTGTATATAGTTGCTTTGGGTTGACTCAGTCTAGATGATCCTGTCTGTAAAGAAGTTTATGTTACTGCAATTATGATGTGGGTTATTAACGTATATGGGTTTGGTTGTTTTGGGGTGCATTTAGACACAGCTCTATGGACAAAGTTTTTTTAATTTTTACTTCCGTTTGGCCCCCTTTACTCTGATGAGTTATGTCTTACTTGTATGGAGGCCGTAGGTAATCTCAGGATTACTGGCCGGTTATGTCCTTGACCCTTGGGGGCGGGTTCGGGTCATGACAATGTAGGTCATTTTCATGTATAAAGTGGATGTACTCATGTAGTTTATTAATAAAAATGTCCATTTCGTTAATGAATGTTAATAGTTAAGTATTGAAAAACTAAAATATGCCATATCAATTAGGATCATGACTCACCGAACACATGGACAAAACATGTTCATGGGGTTAGGTGGGGCATTGTCATAATTAGGCAAACTGCTTGAAGATGAGCCGAATATATTAATAAATCTACCCTTGCCCCAGCTGAACACTGAACGTAACCACCGAATACATAGACGAAACATGTTTCATGCAGTTAGGTGGGGCATTGTCATAATTCGGCAAAATGCTTGAAGAAAAGCCGAATAGATTAATAAATATGCCCTTGCCCCAGCTGAACACTAAGCATAATCGCCGAATACATAGATGAAACATGTTCATGGGATCAGGTGGGGCATTGTCATAATTCGGCAAAATGCTTGAAGAGAAGCCGAAGAGATTAATAAATTTGCCCTTGCCCCAGCTGAACACTGAGCATAACCACCGAATACATAGACGGAACATGTTCATGGGGTCAGGTGGGGCGTTGTCATAATTCAGAAAAATGCTTGAAAAGAAGCTGAATAGATTAATAAATGTGCCCTTGCCCCAACTGAACATTGAGCATACTCGCCACATACATAAGTAAATGGTCGCTTTGTAAACGGTGCATCCATAATTAATAAGCGGGGTGGGGGCCAGGCGCGTGTGGGGCTCGTGACCTTTAGAATGATTATTTTGGCTGTCATTAAATCAACACTACTCAGACCCAGTAGAGTGTGAAAGGGAAAAGAGGAGATTCGTATGTCAAGAAAAATATTCTTTAACAGCAGTGGAGAGGGCAAGACGCTAGTTGAACTGGACTTAGAAATGAATTGAGGGTCTGGTGGCGAGCTTGTGTGAACGGGTAATAAGACGTCGGAGGAGTGTGAGAGGCGTTGTTCCCCTCGTCGTCAAAGCAGGTCTCGAAGAGAAAGCGGGGTAGAAAAGTCACCAAGAAGGGGATGCAACAATGAGGGAGCTCCAGGACTGGGAGTGCACACACCTCACCGCGAAACGAAACTAGCAGGCCACCACGCCCGTTAAGTTTTTTCGATTTTTTTTTTGGGAATAAACCAATGACCAAAGCGGATTCAATCATCCTCGATCTGAATATCGTAGTAGAGTTAAACCGATAAATTTTTCCTCCCGAAGTCCAACAATCAGTGGTCGGTCGGCCGAATTATGAAATTTTTCGAAAGGTGTCCACGGAGCGGTCAAAGGACTCTATAGTTCATATGAGATCGGCATGCACCTTCATGCCGGGCAAAGAGAGATCGAACAGAAAGACGGCCGCATTCGGGAGTTGGAGCACTGCGCAGAGAAGGCCATGAGTGAGTTGAGAAAGGCCAAGGCTACTGAGATGCAATCGGCGGGTCAAACGAACCCAGTCATAACGGACTGAGTAAACTAGCACCTGCTTGATCATGCCATAGTCGATCGGGATACTACAAGCATGTTCGCAAAAGAGGTGATAAGAACGCGGGCCTACGGACAAGGCTTTTTTGACGGCTAAAAGATTGGCATTGAGAAGACCAAAGAGAAGTTAGCGGATGATGTTTGCTGACGTGAGAATCGTGGATTTAAGCACATATGGATTAAGGCTTTGCAAGCTGCGGGTGTCGATTCGGCGTCGTCATTATACCAAAGTTACAAGGTCCCCTTCGAGGCTTATGAAGCTGAAAAGACCAATGACGAAGAAGAAGCGGCTAACCAGGAGAAGACCTAGATAATCAGAAAGACAATGTATTTCTTAGTTTGTCGGAATCCATGTATTTGTATAAATTATGAAAAAGAAATATCCTTTGTGCTTGTTTGTTTGATAGCTTGGTTGTCCCTGTCAAAAATGTGTTTGTAGTCATGCATCTTCAGAATTATTTTTCTATTGATCGTTGCAGTTTAATTAATAACTTTCATCGACTTAGGCAATGTTGATCTAATAATCCTTTTAATGAGTGCCCCGAATTCGGTGATGATCGTGATATCCATGAAAGGCCCGAATTCGGTGCCAATCGTGATCAGGCACGAAAAGCGCTTCGAATTTGGAGTCTTTGTTTTGGCCAACCGTGATATCCACGAAGGATGCTCCAAATCCGGAGGCTTATTTGGCCCAAGCGTGATCATGCACGAAGGGCACTCGGAATTCGAGGCTTTGTTTTGGCCAATTGTAATATCCATGAAGGGCGCTCCGAATCCAGAGACTTATTCGGCCCAAGCGTGCTCATGTACAAAGGGCGCTCCGAATTCAGAGTCTTTGTTTTTTGCCAATCTTGATATCCACGAAGGGCACTCTGAATTCGAAGGCTTATTTGATCCAAACGCGCTTATGCACGAAGGGCGCTTTGAATTTGTAGTCTTTGTTTTTGGCTAATCGTGATATCAATGAAGGGCGCTCCGAATTCGAAGGCTTATTCGGCCCAAACGTGATCACGCACGAAGGGCGCTCCAAATTCAGAGTCTTTGTTTTTGGCCAATCTTGATATCCAGGAAGAGCGCTCTAAATCTGGAGGCTTATTTAGCCCAAGCGTGATTATGCATGAAGGGCGCTCCAAATTCAAAGTCTTTGTTTTGGCCAATCGTGATATCCAAGAAGGGCGCTCCGAATCTAGAGGCTTATTCAGCCCAAGTGTGATCATGCACAAACGGCACTTCGAATTCGGAGTCTTTGTTTTTGGCCAATCATGATATCTACGAAGAGCACTTCAAATATGGAGGCTTATTCGGTCTAAGCGTGATCATGCACGGAGGGTGCTGCGAATTCGAAGTCTTTGTTTTTAGCCAATTGTGATATCCACGAAGGGCGCTCCAAATCTAGAGGCTTATTCATCATTCAACCATTTTTAATGAGGCATCAATAAAAAAGGCATATTGTATTATGCAGTACATAGATACATATATATTTGTATAGCAGCGAAAATCAAAAACGAACTAGGGTATTATACAAGCTGGCTTAATGATAAAATTTACGCAAGCGGGTCGAATTCCAAGGGCGTGGTAAAATTCTGCCAGCCATGTTTGAAAGCCGATACGCCCATGTTTCAGCAATCGAATCAATTTGGTAAGGACCGTCCTAGTTGGGGCCTAATTTGCTGTCTGTCGAATATTTAGTAGCAGGAAGTACTTTCTTGAGGACCAGTTCTCTAGGTGTATAACGACGCAACTGCACGCGCTGGTTATATGAGTTAGCGAGCTACTGCTGATATCACGCCATGCACACAAGAGCACAATCTCGGCATTCTTCAATCAAAGTCAGATCTAAGGCCAACATCATGTCATTATGCCCCATGTCAAAAACCTTGGATTTTAGTTCGAGCAGGCCAATTTCAAAAGAGATAATAGCCTGTGTCACAAAGCACAGGGCAAACAGCGTTTCTCCAGTAGACCACCTCGGAGTGGTGTGATGAGACGACAATACACAGGGCAGCTCTTCAACTCACTCACCTTTGGCCTTCTCTAATCATTTCTTAATGTCGTCTAGGATCATTTTATTTGGGGGCTCAGCCTGACCATTGCTTTGCGGGTATGCTGGTGTGAAAAAGTAGGGCTGAATGCCGTATGTATTGCATAACTCTCGGTAGAAGCCATAATCGAATTGGGTGCGGTTGTCGGATACTAGTGCTCTCGATATGCAGAATCGACTTATAATGTTCTTCCATACAAAGTGTTTAACATCGACATCTCGAATATGTGTTAATGCCTCTTCTTCGACCCACTTCGTGAAGTACTCAGTTGCGAAGATCAGGAATAGTTTATTTCCAGGAGCCCATGGTAATGGTTCGACAATGTCAAGTCCCCATGGAGCGAATGGCCAAGGACTACTAACGGAATTTAATTCTTCGGCAGAAAGATGAGTTAATGGGGAAAACTTTTGGCATTGTTCGCATTTCTTTACGTAGTTCTCGGCACCAGTACGTATGGTCGGCCAGTAATACCATGCGTTACGGTTAGGTGGGCCAATAAGCGTCCTCCAGAGTGGGCACCACAACTACCTTCATGTATTTCAGCCAAGAATTTCTTAACTTTATCTGGATGAACACATTCCAAATACGACCCAAAGAGTGTTTTTTTGTAAAGCCCCTGCAGATCTAGATAATATCGCAGGGCTTTATTCTACAATTTGTGGGCTTCTTTCTTATCTGTTAGGAGCTATTCTACGGAAAGAAATGCAGCAATAGGGTCCATCCAACTCGGTCCTGGCTCAATGATGTTAATCTGAACTGGTTCAAAAAAGGTGATACTCGATTCTAGGATGAACCCTACTTTGATTGTTCGTTTGACTTCTGAGTTAATGGCGGAAGCTAGGCAAGTAAGGGCATCCACATGCATGTTCTGATCCCGGGTTATCTGATTCAACTCGTGGTGGTCGAATTTTGTGAGCAAGGAATTCGTCGTTTTCATGTAGGCTGTTATTCGACCATTTTTAGCCGCATATTCCCTTTTCAACTGGTTGATGACTAACTTCGAGTCATAGAAAACATGAAACTGCCGTGCACAAGATTAAGTGTGTTACGAAGGCCGGTTAGCAATGTTTCGTATTTAGCCTCGTTATTTGATGCATCGAAACCTAGTTTGACTGCCTGCTCAATTATTAACCCTTTGGGGGTCATGATTACTACGCCTGCCTCACTGCCACGTTGGTTGGATGATCTGTCACAATACATTTGCCAAATGTCTCTAACATATATTCTCCAGTTGGGTTTAGGTTGAAGGTGGACTTGATTGGACTTGAAGTTGGCATGGCATCTCGTGAACTCGGCTACAAAGTTGGCAAGCACCTGCCCCTTAATGGCCGTTCTGGGAAAAAAAATGGATATCATTATGGCCGAGTTTTAAAGCCCATTTAGAGACTCGCTCTGATGCTTCCGCGCTGCGGCGTGCTGATCGAAAAGGATAGCCTGTTAATACCCGTATGGTATGAGCCCGAAAATAGTGCATCAGCTTCCTTGCAGCCACCACGAGAGCTAGGATAAGCTTTTCCAGCGGTAGGTGTTGTGTTTCGGCATCAACAATTGCCTTGCTTACGTAGTAAATTGGTAACTTCTCCCTGAGTTCTTCCTTTAGTAACACGGCGCTAACTGTCTGGTCGGATATTGCCAGATACAAGATAAGCGGATCGCCTAGCGATGGGGTTGCCAAGAGTGGCATTGAACGGAGATAAGTTTTCAAGTCGTCTAGCGTGACCTGGCACTCGGGGGTCCATTCAAATGCTTTGCCCTGCTGAAGTGTGTGAAAAAAGGGTCGGCAGCGATCTGAGGAACGACTGGTAAACCTATTGAGGGTGGTAGCCATTTCTATCAATTTTTGAACTTTTTCGACCGACTGACGGGAGTCGAGTTCTAAAATTTCTATGATTTGCCTCGGGTTGGCCTCTATTCCGCGATGGTTGACAATATAGCCGAGAAACTTTCCAGATCCGACACCGAATGCACATTTCGAGGCGATGTCGAAGGTCTCTACTAAATCGGCTAGATAGGCATGCTTTTCCTTGGATTTCACCACTATGTCATCGATGTATACTTCCATGGTATGGCCGAGTTGTTCTTTAAACATATTGGTAACAAGCCTCTGGTAAGTTGCTCCATCATTCTTCAACCCGAAAGCCATGATCTTGTAGTAATAGGTTCCCCATGGTGTGAGGAATGTAGCCTTTTCCAGATCCTTTGGATGCATGGCAATTTGGTGATAACCCCTGTAAGCATCCAAGAAGCTCATGCGCTGATGATGTGCCGTTATGTCCACAAGTTGGTCGATTCTGGAAAGAGGAAAACAATCCTTGGGATAGATCCTGTTCAAATCCGTGAAATCCACACAGACGCGCCAAGATCCATTTTTCTTCTTTACAATCACGGTATTGGATAGCCACGCGGGATAAGTTACTTCACAAATTGCCCCGGCATCAAACAACTTGTCAACTTCATCAACAACGGCCGATGTATGCTCTGCGGCTGACCACTGACTTTTTTGAATGATTAGTTTGACTTTTGGATTGACGTTTAAATGGTGCTAGGCCACGACTGGATCCACCCCCAGCATTTCATATGGTGTCCATGCAAACACATCGAGGTTGCCGAGTAAGAAGGAAACCAACTTGCATCTTTCAACTTCGTTCAGGGAAGTACCGATCATGAAGAATTTGCTAGGGTTCCCATTGATTTCGACCTGATCAAGGTCTTTAGTTGCCTTCTCCCTGGGGGTTTTCCCAATGTCGTCGAGGCTTTCTCGATCTGGTACTTCAATCGAGTTCACTTCCAGTTCCTTCGGCCTTTTTGCAACAGCAATAAGATAGCATGCCTGTGTCGATTTCTGAGAGCCTCAAATTTGCTCAATGCCATATTCAGTTGGAAAGTAGAGAAGTTGATGGTAGGTGCTTGGCACAGCTTGCATAGCGTGCAATCAGGTCCTTCCCATGATAAGATTGTATGGTGACGGGAGTTTGACGACCAAAAATTTCACATCAACTGATTTGGTACCCGCCTACATTGGTAGTGTGATCTTGCCCAAGGGATACTCGGCGTTGGCATTGAAGCCAAACAATGGGTAATCGGCCAATAACAGATCTGAATCAGTGAAGCCAGTTAATGAATGTCTTGTAATACATTATTTCTAAGGTGCTTCCCTGATCGATGAGGACACGCTCGACTGCGAATCTGTTCACGCGTAGCTCAACGATGAAGGGATCATCGTGTGGGAGAGTTACTCCATCTAGGTCAGTGTCGTCAAAGCTAATCCTGCCAATTTTATGGGGCTATTTGGCTGGTGTGATTAGCTTGGCTAGGCTAGGTTACAACTGAATTGTATGTACTTAGGCTGACAATGGTAGGCTGTATATCATATGAATTACACCAAGTGGAGGTGAATCCAGACGTAGAGCTACCGTGTTCGATGGATTGCTCTTTCGGATATGTTACACCAGCCGGACGTCTTGCACTAACTCCTCTAGGTGGTCCTTCAGTGCATAACAGCTGTCAGTGTCGTGGCCATGGTCCTTGTGATACTCACACCTCATATCCCTCATTCTAGTATCGAGAGGCCCTATCATTTTGGACGGCTACTTAAAGAATGGAAGATGCTAGACTTTGGGTAGGATCTTAATGATCGGCTCCGCCAATTCTGTGTACTTCTTATCCGAACGTCTGGTGCGCCTGCTATCCACTTGATATTGTTCGTTCGAACGATGCGAACACTGCCCACTTGATCGGCACAAATCGCACCAATTATCTCGTTTTGCTTGAGTCCGAGGTTCAGGGCTATTTGGTGGCACGACGCTTATTGGTTGAACCAGACTAGATGGCGCCGATTTAACGACTTTCTATCCGGCCTTAACGCGGAGGGCATCGTCTTCCACCTTGCAGTACTCATCAACTTTCTTCATTAGTGCCCAGACTGTTTTGGGAGGCCATCTATTCAACGAACTTCGGAGAGGGCTATCGGGGTGTAACCCCATTTTAAAGGCGGTAATGGCTATGGAATCATTGTAGGCATCGTCCACCAAGTTGAAACGCTCCAAATAGCATACCGAATACTCACGGAGGATCTCTTCTGGTTTAATTTGCATCACCTAGAGAGAGTCGACTTGCTTTAGCTGAACCTTGTTGGTGATGAATCTTACCCTAAAGGATTTTTGGAGCTGATGAAAGCTTTTTATTGACGCCGGCTCTAGTTTATAGTACCATCTGACGACCAACGATCCTAGGCTACTTGGAAACATTCGACACATGAGGGCTTCATCATTTGCATGCAACGTCATCGCTTGTTTGTAATGACGAATGTGGTCTGTGGGGTCTGACTTTCTGTCGTACAAGGTCAATGTTGATGCTTTGAACTTTTTAGGCAGCACAACTCTTGCAATGCGTCGTATGACAGGATCATACCTGTCCTCTTCATCCGAACCATCATTTCCTTTCTCTCGCCTGTGTCATATATACTGATTGCCCTCGGATGAGCCAGATACATCAACTTGCCCCTTCTTTCTAGGTTCTTGAGATGGAAAATCAGAATCACTACCACTATCATGTTTCCAATGTCGACACCGTTGATCACCCTTCTTCTTCACTAGTGATCGACCCTGGTCATGACACGCGGCTTGTTGGGATTTGGCTACCTCCAAGGCCAATTCCTTATGTAAGTGCTCGTTATCGAACGCCATATCTTCCAGGCATTGTTCGTTTCATTTTGCTTGATCCATGATCGTCTGCATAGTCTCCTGCATAGAGGTTGAGGGTGAGGTTTGAGCAACTGAGTCGAAGTTCAGGGACCTTCGCGCTGCGATATTCTCCAGTCCAAGCATGTTTCTTGGAGTAACATCATCTCTTGGTGTAACATTATTAGCAAAGAGCGGAGGATCATCTGTTACACCTACCATGAACGCACTAGAGTATTCCCATATACGGCGCCAACTGTGGTAAAGTGGCTTGGAAATACTCTTTGATCCAGACAGACGCTCTTGATCCTCGGGTTGCTAGCTGAAATGGAAATGAACACTCCGATCGGGGGTACCGGAATTAGCACTCCAACAGACAAGTCAGTATTCTCTTAAGTTTTCTTATCTCGCAAGTTATCTTCCTTTTTTTTACGTACCTCTCTTTGGCTAACGCCCCTCATTTTTATATTGTTCTCCAAGGGCCCACTTTCCCATCATCACCTTTCACCATCACATCTGGGACCCCCAGATGTGCCAAAAGCTTTTTCGCATACTCAGCCCGAAAGATAGATTCTACTCGGCCTTGGTCTTGTTCAGATGGGTTTGGTCGTGCCGAGTTAGCCTTTCCAGTCTAATTGGTGTCCTGTTTGAACATCTCAACTGAATGGTTCTATATATTCATCCCTAACATCAACTTACATCCCAAACGAGCTCTTAAGAAGTTGATATTCTTAAGGTTGTTTTAAGGAGTACAATATAGCAGAATTACTTAATTATATAGTAGTAAATCATAGATTCGCACTAGAATTACTTATCATATAGTGGTAAATTGTAAATTCACATACAAATGGAAATTTGAATCCACATTTTTGATATTATATACGGTTAGTTTAGACCTAAAAAATTCATTCTACCAACCATATATGTTATTGGCTAAATAACTAGCTCCGAAAAGAATCAAACGTAAGATCTCGATTTTTATATCCTTATCAAGTCGGCTACACAATTGGTTACCAACAATAAGTTGTTTGTGACAAAGAAAGAGAGTTGATTTCAAACTCTTACACCATAAAAAGGTCTCGTTTGGAAAGTTGGCTATTTCAGTAGGCTATTTTAATTTTTGACTATTTTAACATATAATCAATTAGGTCCGATGTGACATTTTATCTTATTAACTATTTTATTATGTTTTGCCTTTTTGGGAATTTTAATAAAAAAAAAAAGAAGCTACAAACCCACTTGCCAAATAAAACCAAAAAATAAAAACTTTAAAAGCCATGAAGTTTAGCCCATTGAAGGCCCAAAACTAGTTGAAATAAATGGCCCAAAAAATATTTAATTTAATTTTTTTTAAAAACCCATAGCACATAAAGATCACTTAGGTCTCATGGTTTTAAAGGGCAGCCAACATTTAGCCATAATTCAAGTCCAGAAAAGCCTGTGACCTTGCCTTTTATGAGCTCAAATGTGATAAGCACAAAAACCAAGTAAAATCCCAAAAGGGCCTAAAAAAACTCAACTCAGGTTTCGTTTGGGAACATACTTTTTTAGTAATTTTTTGGTTTTTCGAATAAAATATAATGTAAACAAAACTAGTATGTTTGGGATGATTTTTGGCTTTTTACAAAAAGTTGTGCAAAAAGTAGAGAGAAAAATGAATCTTTGATTTTTTGGTATAAGTTGTTGGCTTTTTGATCTTTTTGGTTACTTTTTGACTTTTTAGCTAAAAAAGTCATTTGCCAAACGAGACCTCAAACAGACTTTCAGGCCCAAATTTTCAGACTTTATAAAGCCCAGATATAAGTCCTTAAATTCCAGCAAGTAAACCTACCAGGTCCTTAAATTCCAGCAAAGTCCTTAATTCAAGTATGATAAATTTAGGGGTTATTTGGGAAGTGTTAGATTAGTATAATTTTTGATATTTTACATAAAAGAAAAAAAAAATGTGAAATATGAGTTGAGTTTGAAGTGATGTGACAGAGAGATGATGTGACTTAAACAAGATGATTGTGATCCAAATAGGATAATGTGCCAAAATAACATGTGTTATTTTCGCACATGCCAAACAAAGTCTTAATTTATCAAATTTCAAATGTTGATCCCAAAGTTTGAATTGATTCCGGTTCAAACTTGTTTCTTGATTCGAATATTTAGGGTTGGTCGACCTTTTGGGAGACGCGACCAGGGTGGTTGGTTGTCTTCAACACCCAAATTTTAATAAATTTAGGGCTCCTATTTTAGGTGGGTATTATGATGTGTTATTTTGAGTTTGTGTTAAAATTATCTTATTACTAATTCAATTCATTTATTTTTCATGCTATGGTATTGTGTTAAAAGGGTGCATATGATATGCACTTTATGTAAAAAGTATAATTTTTATCAAAAAAGTCTAACTTCTTTATTTACAAAAAAATATAACTTTTATAAAATAAAATTAAAAAAAATAATTTTAATATTATACATAACTTTTAGGAGTGCACATAATAACTTCACTATTCATAATTTTCATCACAAAAATCATAGGTAGTGTTTGGTAGAGTTTTCTAAATACGAGTTGAGAATAGGAGTTGTATTTTGAGTTTGTGAGTTTTGGAATTATGGTTTGAGTGTGGAAAATTTGTTTGGTGAATGAGTTTTGAAGAGTGTTTTGAATTGAGTGAGAAATTTTTTATGTGACATGATATTTGATATAAAAACTTACAACTCATAACCAAACACACAACTCAAAATTTTATTCAAAGCTCATAAAAAATTTTTAAAATTCGAAAAATATTTTTTACTGAATATATATATATATATATATAAATTAACTTGTGTCAATTGCCAAAAAAAAAATGTACTGTTCCGGTCAACCGGCTGGATGACCGGTTAGCCCAAATTTTCTCACCTTAGACAGAGTTTTCAAAATTGAATGCAGAATTAACTTTTGAAAACCGTAAACAAACGTCAAATACAAATAAAAGGACAGAAATATATTTAGAAAATACAACCAAACACAACCATAATTTTTCTCTCAAAGTGCAAATGCACATTATAGCATTTTTAAATGTGGTATCAACACATCTAACTATACATAATTCTAATTTTTTTTTTTTACTCCATTTTCTCATTCTAGACAAAAATACACGTAACACTCAGCTCATTTAGCCTTCGTTTGGCAACTTGGGTTGGGTTGGGTTTGTGGTTATTTTAGCTACAAAAAAAAATAAAATAAGTTTTTTAGCTTAATAAGACAAAATATCACATTTAACCATAATCATTACATTCTTTTTCTTATAAAAAGTCAAAAAAATATAAAAACCTATTCCAAACGAAGACTTTTTAGCCGCAGACTAAAATAACCAAAAAACCAAAAAGCCTTTGTTGGTTCAAATAATATTTTCTTACATGCTAAGAAATCCATTGATTTGAATTATAGATGTTTTATACAACAAAGACCAATAATTTTGTGGAAGAGTATAGAGAACGCCTTATCAATCAATCATATTACAACACTAAAGTTACACACATACACACACAATCACAAAACACACAAAATTTACCAAACCTTTTTAGTAGTTTCTGAAGATCATTACATACCTGTGGTGGTGATATCCATGGTTGGCTAAAAGTTGTCATTTAATAATGGCCCAAATCAACAAGGCCAGAGTAGATGTCATGGAAACCATAGAAGAGTACTTGAAGAAGTTAGCGATAAACGAAGTGTCGTGGATTAACAATGCGCTCAACGCACTAGAAAAGGCAAAAACAAGGCAAACAACGAAGGCGTGGAACGTGGAGGGGAGTCCCTTGAATATGAGACTTGGAATTGGGCTGCCATTTATGAACTCGCATGGAAATATGATTAGAAGTGTGGTGATTGTGAAGGAAGCAACCAAGATTGATTCCAAGATGTTGGTTTTGATTGGTGGTTATGGTTGGACAGAGTTCGACTTCACCACCATATTCATATTATGTCTTTGTTGCCACGAAACAAAAACGTTTGGTGGCCTATGGCAATTTATAAAATGGGTAGGGATTGCAAAGAGGCTTTGAGTGAAAATTAAGATTGCGTTTGGTAGAACTTTCTAATTATGATTTGAGAGTAGGAGTTGTATTTTGAGTTTGTGAGTTTTGAAATTATGATTTGAATGTGGAAAATTTGTTTGGTGAAAGAGTTTTCAATTGAGTGGGAAATTTTTGATGTGACATATGATATTTGATACAAAAACTTACAATTCATAACCAAACATACAACTCAAAATTATATTAAAACGCATAATTTTTTTTTAAAAATTCGGAAAATATTTTTTCCGAATATATAAAAATTAATATATGTCAATTGCAAAAAAAAAAAAAAATGCACTGTTTCGGTCAACCGGCCGGATGACCGGTGTGACGACTAGTGGGACGTCCGGTAGGACATCCGGTGGGACGATCAGTTTGGCGAAATTTGAAAAAAAAAAATTGGAAAATGCGTCCCACACAGAGTTTTCTGCAGAGTTTTCCAAACACAACGGAAATGCGATTTGAGAATTCATTCCAAACATCATATTGGAATATAGGTGTAGAATCATTGTTTGGAAATCATTCTGGCTGCCTCTCTCTCTAAAATACCCCTTTTCTCTACAAATACTCTTGATCTAGAGTTCTTCTACCATACTTCCTTTGTAAAAAGCGTAGAGTGTCGCGTGGGCTTCCTTGTGATCCGAAAAAGGTGGGATTTGAAGCATCTTGGGTTTCACTCTTCTTTTCCTTTGAGCTTCTCCATTTGAGGTAGGGATAATCTACTCTTTAATATGAGCTTTGACATAAATATTGGGCATTTTGTATAAATGGTGGGATTTGGAAAGTTTGGTTGAAGTTAGGGTTTGAGTTTTGAAATTATGAAAGGGAGGTTTTCTATTTTTGGGCTCCATGTGTATGTGAAGTCTTGGAAATGGGGTTGTTCGTATATAATGGATGAAATTTGGCCTTAGGTGCAATATTTGAGAAACGGGGAAAAATTCCCTAATTTAATTTATATAAATTATTTGTATGAATGATGAAATGAATGTAAAAATATGAAATTGATTTGGGAATTGTGAAATTGAGGAAAATTGTGGTTAAATGGTGTAGTTGGATTAATAAATCACTCACCTATGGAAATTTGATAAATTATCTGTTAGAAAGATTGTATATCTGTTTAGAAATATCTATTTTTGGGCTATCGGTGGAGGATAGCCATGATTGTTGTAGAAATTGCATGCGGATTAGGTGAATTGAAACTAATCATTTAAACTATGCTATTGAACATGACGGTATGATTAAATCATTGAATTTGTGTTGTGGATAGTCATTGTATATAACGATGCCTTTAATACATTGTATGTGTATCATTGTTTGGGAAGAGATAGGGGATGTACTCCATATGTGATTATGTGCTTTAATACATTGTCTATGTATCATTGTTTGGGAGGAGATAGGGGATGTACTCCATTGTTTAGGAGGAGATAGGGGATGGACTCTATTGATAATTAAGTTGGTCGGAGTGTCCAGGGTGAAAGTCTCGAAATCTTATATATATTGGAAGGATGTTGATGATTAAAGTGCTGATAATATGAGTTGTAGTCTCATTTTGAATTGTTTGGATAAAAATGAACCATGTCAATAAATTAATTTGGATAAATAAATGAAAGTGGATTAATTAATGGATGTTAGTGTTGATTGGTCATGGAAAGGATATAAGTTGGTTCACAAGTGTTATACATTTATTAGATGCTAATGTTTTAGTTGATTCTCACATACTATTTAGCATATCTCTACTGGGCTTTGGCTCACCCTACTTGGGATACCATTTTCAGGTATAGGTGACATGCCGCCTCCAAGGACATAGCTTGGGAGGTTTTGAGGCTGAGGGCTTTGTTTTGCTATTGCATTTGTGTTTATATGTTTCCTTTGTAAGCCGAGGCCTTTCTATGTATAGAGCTAGGGCTCTCTTTGTTGTAAACAAGTTATTACTTGGAAAACTGTAAGCCCGTAGGGCATTTATTTGTTTAATATCTTTTGTAAAGAATACTCTGATGGATGTAATATGTAACATTTCTATTATGTTTTATGGAATTTATGAATAGATGATTATGTCTTATTTTGGGGTCGTGACAACTTGGTATCAGAGCGTACTGGGTTTCAATACTTTGGGTATGTGGGAAGTGGTTAGAACCACAATGGGTTTGTCTCACTTGTTAGAGACTTAGGTATGATGTTATGTGTTTATATGATAACATACTTATGTGACTATATGGATAAGAGATTTAATTTCTAGGATGTTGATCGGGTCTATGGGTTTCTGGGAGTCTCGTTGGAAAGGGACTTGACCATTGCCATTTCTAACTGGAACTCTAGTGACACGACGGGACGGTCATTATCTGGAAATGAAATTCGTATGTGTTTATGTGATTACGTGTTTATGTGGAATGAATTACAGTTGTCCATTGTATTAGGACGCGAGTGAGATAGCCTAATATCTTTGTTACCTTCACTAGGATGCCTAGACGAGGAAGTGATGATTTCCCTCCTTCCACATGGGAAGAGTTACGGAAACAGTTTGTGGAGTTACGCCAAGGTACTACACCTTTAGTACAGTTTGACACATGGTTTGCTAATTTCATTACCCGAACCAGCCCCTGTGGGTTAAGGACATAACCGGCCAGTAATTGTGAGATTACCTACGGCCTCAAACCAAACCATACGTATTTTAACAGAGTTAATGGGGGCCAAATGGAAGCAATTTAAAAACTTTGTTCTTAAAGCTGTGCTTACATGGCACGTCAAACAAGTCATACACATAAACATTAATAACTCACAACAAAATTAAAGTATCAAAAAGTTCTATACAGACAAGATCATCCAAAACTACGTCAACCCATGAACTATATACAAACATATACAAAGGCTCCGCGAACGTGACAACATAAAACAAAATGACAAAGGCGAAGGCGAGTCTCATGCGTGAGGCACATAGGCTGACTTTCCAAAACTCGGTTGTTCCATACAGACTTCACTGAGGCTAGGTCTGGACCTCTCTTGGCTCACCTACAAACACATGAATGAGCGTGAGCAGAAGCCCAGTGGATAATATCAAATAAAGAAACTACATTGGAACATTATACATCGAACGGCCTTTGGCCCAATTCATTCATGTCAAACTGGCCTTTGGCCCTTTTCGAACGTTTATATCAGATTGGCCCTTTTGGCCTTATCAAACTTTCGTATCAGACTGGCCTTTCGGCCCTTCCAAACTTTTCATATCAAACTGGCATTTAAGCCTTTCAAACTTGTCATATCAAACTGGCATTTAAGCCTTTCAAACTTGTCATATCAAACTGGCATTTAAGCCTTTCAAACTTGTTATGTCAAACTGGCATTTAAGCCCTTCAAACTTTGTCCACTATTCAAAATTAATGAACTTTACAAAACTTACACAGAAGTAAGCAATTGGACAACAATATGTATTTCAGATATTACTCACAGTGATCGGCTTGTGGATTTGCCCTGGAGCTTGACCCTACACATCACATAACACATATGGGTCACAATTAATTTAATCCGTTCTTTAATTCACATTTTCCTCTTCAGGCTTCATTCTTATCTCTTTAATTTAATTACAATGCTCAATGTTTTCCTAAGAGTGCTTAGAAGTGAAAAGGGAACGGAAAACAGAACACAGAATGCATTTTCAAAATTTCAGAAAACAGGGTCCCCGCTCGACCGTGGACTCCCTACCTCGAGCGGACCCTGAAGGCCTGCAAAAGTACTAGTTGCATAAAAAATACGCTCGAGTGTTAAATAGGGCGCTCGAGTGGAAGGCCTGTGTACTTAGCTACCCGCTCGAGCGTGAACTAACCCGCTCGAGCGGACACCAAGTTTGCAAAAAGTACTGGGAGCACATAATTCACGCTTGAGCGGCGGGTTCCCCACTTGAGCAGACCTCAATTTTCTGGGTTTTCCAGATTGTGTTCTTGAGCTCCATTTCAACTTTCAACTAACGATTCATGCATTTTATAGCTCCAATTCTACACATACTTGTACTAACATGGTATAAACACCAAAACACATATTATGGAGCTCAATTTCAAAGATTTAACACATGCACGGCTCAAATTGACACCAAACTCAATTCTAACATACACATTTATGCATTCAAAGCTCTTATCTTCATAGATTGCACATGTATGTGATGTCTAGCTCCCATTCTCAACTTAGATGATACCAATGGTGATTATGCATGAGCTTCAATTACCAATTTACATGGATTTCAACCAAATTGCAACATGAATCATGTAATTCAAGCTCAATTATGCAAATTCCAAACAATTACATACATGAATGCATATATGGTCTTCCAATTCAACAAAACAAATTCAAAACATGCTCTTGACCATTAATTAACTATGAACACACAAGATTACACCTTAAACTCATGAATTCAAGAATCAATGCTTACCTAGAGGTTCAATTCCTCTAATCTATGGTCAAATCTAGAGTTGGCCCCCAAAATCAAGCTTCAATTATCAAACTCTCCCTCTCTCCTTCATTGAGTCCAAAAATCAACCAAAATGCCCCAAGGAAGGAATTTGAGGGTGTAATGCCCTTACAACATAACCAACTAATGCCAATATAATAATAATAAGGTAATTGGGCACTAATTCATCAATTTAATCGATTTAATCTGACTCGAATCAATTTTCAATTAAATTTCACCGTAGACTCTAAAAATTACGCTAATCATAATGGCGCAATCAATTTTGGTTTCGGTGGCCGATAAGGCCTTCAATTTAATTCCCAAAGCAGATAATCAAACAGATATTCCTACGGTGAACAGATAGAAATTTAAAACCACATATTTCCACATAATGGCACACAAAATCATATTAAGCACATAAGCATACTCGTATTAAGGACCAATTAGCACACTACAGAACAAGGGTATTACAGTCTTCCCCCCTTTAGAAAGTTTGGTCCTTCAAACTTAATTTACCTTCACCGGGAAACAAATATGGATAGCGTAGTCGCATTTCCTCCTCTTTTTCCCATGTAGCATCCATTCCATAGTGTTCCTTCCATTCCACTTTCACCATTGGGATGGACTTGCTTCTCAATTGTTTCTCTTGTCGGTCAGCAATTCGTTCCAGCCATTCGGCGTATTCTATACTTTCATCAATAGCTACCCGGTGATAATCAATCACATGAAACGGGTCTCGGAGATAACCCCTCAACATCGACACATGAAACACGTTATGAATTTGTTCAAATCCCGATGGCAAAGCAACTCTATAAGCAACTAGACCAAGCCTTTCTAGAATCTGAAACGGCCCAATGTAATGGGGTGACAACTTGCCCTTTTTTCCAAACCTGACTTAGCCCTTCATTGGAGACACACGAATAAACACATGGTCAGCGGCCTCATACTCAAGAGGTCTCTTTCGAACATCTGCATAGTTCTTTTGTCGGTCTTGAGCTGTTTTGAGCCTTTGACGAATAGTCTTGATTTTCTCAGAAGTGTCTTGCACAATTTCAGGTCCAAGCAAAGCTCTATCGCCGACCTCTGTCCAACAAATAGGTGATCTACACCTCCTACCATACAAAGCCTTGTATGGTGCCATACCGATGCTGGAGTGGAAGCTGTTATTATAAGCAAATTCTGCAAGTGGCAAATAGTCTTCGCAACTCCCTTGAAAATCCAAAGAACACATCCGAAGCATATCTTCCAAAGTCTTTATTGTTCGTTCCGATTGCCCATCTGTCTGTGGGTGGAATGCAGTACTGAATCTTAATTCTGTTCCCATAGCTTCCTACAAACTCTTCCATAATCTAGATACAAATTTCAGATCTCTATCCGACATAATGGATACCGGAACTCCGTGTAAACAGACAATCTCCTCAACATAAATAGTAGCCAATCTATAAGCATTAAACGTAGTTCTAACTGGCAGAAAATGTGCAGATTTAGTCAGTCTATCAACTACAACCCAAATAGAATCCATACCTTAAGAAGTCTGAGGTAGGCCAACAACGAAATCCATAGTCACATGTTCCCACTTCCATTCAGGAATAGGGAGAGGTTGAAGTAGACCACCTGGTTTTTGATGTTCAGCCTTGACTTGCTGACATTGGAGACACTTGGACACATATTCTGCAATTTCTTTCTTCATTTTAGGCCACCAATAAGTTTGTTTCAAATCCCGATACATTTTATTGTTGCCCGGATGCATAGCAAACATGGATCTGTGGGCTTCATCTAAAACCCTCTTCTTGAGTTCCGGAATGTTTGGAACACACATTCGGTTTCAAAATTTCAACGCTTCACTTTCAATACTGAACTCTGCCTTCGGACTTGTCTCAAATTCATCAATCACTTTCTTGAGGAATTCATCATCGTTCTGTTCTGCTTGATTTCATCAATGATTGCTGGTTCAGCTGAGATAGCGGCTATTAATCCGCCCTTTTCACACAATACCACTTCAATTTCAGACTTCTCAAAATCTTGCAGAATCTCCTTCTGTTCAGTAAACAAACAAGCCACACTCCCTGTTGATTTTCTGCTCAAGGCATCAGCAACTGTATTGGCTTTCCCGGGGTGGTACTGAATCTCAAGATCATAGTCTTTTATCAGCTCAAGCCATCTCCTCTGTCGCATATTCAGCTCTTTCCGTGTAAAGAAGTATTTCAGGCTCTTGTGATCTCTGTAGACTTCACACTTTGCCCCATACAAATAATGCTACCAGATTTTCAAAGCAAAAACAACTGCGGCCAATTCTAAGTCATGTGTTGGGTAGTTTTCTCGTGCAGTCTCAACTGTCGGGAGACGTATGCAATAACCTTTCCGTTCTGCATTAACACACAACCCAAACCTTTATAAGATGCATCACTGAAAATCACAAAATTTTTCGTACCTGAAGGCAGTGTCAAAATTGGTGCGGTGGTCAATCTTGTTTTCAATTCATGAAAGGCTGATTCTCTTTCATCGTTCCACTTAAAAGGTTGCCCCTTGCGTGTCAGTTGGGTAAGAGGCATAGCTATTTTGGAAAAATCTTTCACAAACCTCCTGTAGTATCCAGCTAAACCCATAAAACTGCGGACTTCTGTCACATTTGTCAGTGTAGGCAAATTCATAATCACCTCTATTTTCTGCGGGTCTACTAAAATTCCCTCCTTGTTGATCACATGCCCTAGGAAAACAACTTCATCCAACCAAAACTCACATTTCTTTAGTTTAGCAAGCAATTTCCTTTCCCTAAGTATTTGCCGGACAGTTCTCAAATGTTGTTCATGTTCAAATCTATCTTTAGAGTATATCAAAATGTCATCAATAAAGACTACGACAAATTCATCAAGGTAGGTCTTAAAAATACGGTTCATTAAGTCCATAAATGCTGTCGGAGCATTAGTTAGTCCAAATGGCATAACAAGAAACTCAAAATGACCATACCTTGTTCTAAACGCTGTTTTCTCAACAACTTTTGCCTTTACTTTCAACTGATGGTACCCAGACCTCAAATCAATCTTGGAAAACACCTGTGATCCCTGCAACTGGTCAAATAAATCATCAATACGGGGCAGGGGGTACTTGTTATTTATCGTTACCTTATTCAGTTCTCGGTAATCGATGCACAAACGCAACGTTCCATCCTTCTTTTTCACAAATAATACTGGTGCACCCCAAGGCGAAGTGCTAGGTCGGATAAACCCCTTGTCAAGTAGGTCTTGCAACTGTTCTTTCATTTCGGTGGTAGCCATTCTGTAGGGAGCTTTGGAAATAGGTTGGGTGCCTGGCACAGTCTCAATTACAAATTCTATCTCCCTATCTACCAATTCCCCTGGCAATTCACTTGGAAACACATCTGAAAATTCTTTAACAATAAGGATATCATTCAATTCAACATTCACAGATTGTTCCGATAACACATAACACAGATAACCCTAGCACCCCTTCCTGATCAGTTTACATGCTTTCATTGCAGATATCAAATAAGGTGGAGGCACTACTCCATTTTCCACAAACACAATCTCATTCTGTTCTGGTGGTTTAAACACAACCCGTTTTGTCACACAATCAATGGTGGCACAATACTTGGTCAACCAATCCATGCCCAAAATTACATCGAAATGCCTAAAGTTCAAGGGCAACAAATCTACATATAGTATAGCATCCTCAACACGCATATCACAAAACTGGTATATAGATTCACACAATACAGATTCCCCAGATGGAGCAGACACACATAGTAGATATGGCAGTAATTCTAAGGGTCTATTCAGTCTAGATGCAAATGCATATGTTACGAATGAATGCATTGATCCAGAGTCAATTAACACAAAGGCATCTCGATTACATATAGAAATGGTACCAAAGACAACTGCGTTGGCATTCCGTGTGTCGCCTGAAACAAGCGCGAAAACTCTTCCTTGCCTTATAGTATCCCCGGTGGTAGTAGGTCTCATAGTATTTCCTAGTTTTCGGGTCGATGCAGTGGAACTAGCAGCTACCCTCCCACTGTTCTGATTACAATCTCGGGCCATGTGCCCTTGCTTACCACACTTGAAACAGGCCCCTGACACACGGTAACAAACCCCACGGTGCCTTTTGCTGCAAATATTGCACATGGGAGGTGTGTCTTGGGAAGTATTCGAAGTATTTGAGGAGCCCATATTCTGCTTTTTCATAAATTTCTTCTTTGAAAAGAAGCCTTGCCTTTTATTGCCTTTCCATTCTGCTGTTGGCTTAGTCTGTTTAGCTATGTTGGCTTCTGATATAATGGCCCTGTCTAGCACCCCAATGTAAGTCTCCAGTTTCAGGACATTCACTCTTTCTAAAATGTCACTTCAGAGCCCACCTTCAAAGTGTCTCGCCTTCTTATAGTCAGTATCAATTACATGTAGTGTAAACCTGGCCAATTCAATGAATTTGGCCTCATACTCGGCTACAGTCATACTATCTTGTTTTAGTTCCGTGAATTCTACCACTTTCCTATCCCGGACACACTGCGGGAAGTACTTGTCATAAAAGATTTCCAGAAATTTTGCCCAATCGGCATCTTTGTAATTCTCACGCATTAACATCCACCATCTTCTTGCTTCGTCTTCTAGCATAAAGGTGGCTAGAAGCACTTTCTGTGTATCTGAACACGGAAATACTTCAAACAGTTTTTCAATGCCGAGGACCCAAGCTTCAGCTTTCAAAGGATCCAATCCACCATGAAACTGTGGCGGTTTCATCTTGAACTCTTTGGTGAGAGCTATGATTCGGTCATCATTCTGATTATCTGGCACAGGAGGTGCCGGAGGTGGTGGTGGAGGATGTGGTTGCGGCCACTGCTGCTGCCATTCTTGTTGTTGTCTCAATGTCTCTGCCATTTCCTGAATCAGTCTTTCCATTCTATCTAGTCTGGCAGTAGAAGATTCCTCTATCTCATCACCTCTCGTTCTCACCATCTGTTTAAACTTGCATTATATTTTATACTAAAGATTTACATGTATGCATGTATTAAAGACCATGCACATCTAAATAAATTGCAATGCAGACAAATCATCACTTATAACACATAGTTGTTCATATTGAAACATTTAGATGCATTCTCGATACTATCAAAGTCAAACTTATCACATGAATGCATCCTAGGTCTTATCTTGACGCTTATTGCTCTTTTGGACAAGTGTGTGAGTTATTAACTCGTGCTCTGATACCACTCTGTCATGACCCGAACCCGCCCCCGTGGGTTAAGGACATAACCGGCCAGTAATCGTGAGATTACCTATGGCCTCAAACCAAACCATATGTATTTTAACAGAGTTAATAGGGGCCAAACGGAAGCAATTTAAAAATTTTGTCCTTAGAGTTGTGCTTACATGGCACATCAAACAAGCCATACATATAAACATTAATAACTCACAATTGAATTAAAGTATCAAAAAGTTCTGTACAGACAGGATCATCCAAAACTAATTCAACCCATGAACTATATACAGACATATACAAAGGCTCCGCGAACGTGACAACATAAAACAAAATGACAAAGGCGAAGGCGAGTCTCATGCGTGAGACACATAGGCTGACTTTCCAAAACTCGGTTGTTCCATACAGACTTCACTGGGGCTGGGTCTGGACCTCTCTTGGCTCACCTACAAACACATGAATGAGCTTGAGCAGAAGCCCAGTGAATAATATCAAATAAAGAAAATACATTGGAACATTATACATCAGACGGCCTTTGGCCCAATTCATTCATGTCAAACTGGCCTTTGGCCCTTTTCGAACGTTTATATCAGACTGGCACTTTTGGCCTTATCAAACTTTCGTATCAGACTGGCCTCTCGGCCCTTCCAAACTTGTCATATCAAACTGGCATTTAAGCCTTTCAAACTTGTCATATCAAACTGGCATTTAAGCCTTTCAAACTTGTCATATCAGGCTGGCATTTAAGCCTTTCAAACTTGTCATATCAAACTGGCATTTAAGCCTTTCAAACTTGTTATGTCAAACTGACATTTAAGCCTTTCAAACTTTGTCCACCATTCAAAATTAATAAACTTTACAAAACTTACATAGAAGTAAGCAATTGGACAACAATATGTATTTCAGATATTACTTATAGTGATCGGCTTGTGGATTTGCCCTGGAGCTTGACCCTATACATCACATAACACATATGGGTCACAATTAATTTAATCCGTTCTTTAATTCCCATTTTCCTCTTGATGCTTCATTCTTATCTCTTTAATTCAATTACAATGCTCAATGTATACCTAAGAGTGCTTAGAAGTCAAAAGGGAACAGAAAACAGAACACAAAATGCATTTTCAAAATTTCAGAAAATAGGGTCCCCGCTCGAGCGTGGACTCCCCAGCTCGAGCGGATCCTTCAGGCCTGCAAAAGTACTGGTTGCATCAAAAATACGCTCGAGCATTAAATAGGGCGCTCGAGCAGAAGGCATGTCTGCTTAGCTACCCGCTCGAGCGTGAACTAACCTGCTCGAGCGAACACCAAGTCTGCAAAAAGTACTGGGAGCACGTAATTCACGCTCGAGCGGCAGGTTCCCCGCTCGAGCGGACCTCAATTTTCTGGGTTTTCTAGATTGTGTTCTTGAGCTCCCTTTCGAATTTCAACTAACAATTCATGCATTTTATAGCTCCAATTCCACACATACTTGTACTAACATGGTATAAACACCAAAACACATCATCATGGAGCTCAATTTCAAAGATTTAACACATGCACGGCTCAAATTGACACCAAACTCGATTCTAACATACAAATTTATGCATTCAAAGCTCTTATCTTCAAGATTACACCTTAAAATCATGAATTCAAGAATCAATGCTTACCTAGAGGTTCAATTCCTCTAATCTATGGTCAAATCTAGAGTTGGCCCCCAAAATCAAGCTTCAATGATCAAACTCTCAATTTCTTTCACTCTCTCTCTCTTAGCCGACCCTCTCTCCTTCTTTGAGTCCAAAAATCAGCCAAAATGCCCTAAGGAAGGAATTTGAGGGTGCAATGCCCTTACAACATAACCCACTAATGCCAATATAATAATAATAAGGTAATTGGGCACTAATTCATCGATTTAATCTGACCCGAATCAATTTTCAATTAAATTTCACCTTAGGCTCTAAAAATTACGCTAATCATAATGGCGCAATCAATTTTGGTTTCAGTGGCCGATAAGGCCTTCAATTTAATTCCCAAAGCAGATAATCAAATAGATATTCCTACGGTGAATAAATAGAAATTCAAAACCTCATATTTCCACATAATGGCACACAAAATCATATTAAGCACATAAGCATACTCGTATTAAGGACCAATTAGCACACTACAGAATAAGGGTATTACAGCTAACCTGTCGAGATTTGCTCCAGAGTTAGTGGAGATTGAGGAACTTCGTTGTTCAGAGTTTGAGAATAGGTTGTGTGATGATATCTGAGAAAGGATTGCTAGCTCTTGGCATAGGAGTTATAGTGTGCTGGTGAAGGCGGCAGCTCATATAGAGGCAGCGGTGCTAGCCATGGGACAGAGTAGGGAGGAGGCCATTTCAGCCACTCCTGTAACTCGGTGTGTTGGTAGGCCTTTTAAGAGGCAGAGGGGTTTTTACCCACAATAGTTTCAGAGAGCCCAGTCTAGTTCTACCTTTCCAATGTCGAATCTAGGTTCGGGAAAGGGTAAGCAGAGAGATGTCACTTGTTTCAAATGTGGTCGACTGGGCCACAAGTCTCCGGCTTGCCCACAGAGGAAGGGGGCAGGGTTGATAGTTTAACCAGTAGTTGCACCACCGAGATCATCTAGCCAACCAGGATTTGGAAAGATCGAGTGCTCGTTGGGGAAGCAGTCATTGGGATCCCCATCAGTTCAGACTTTGAACCAGTCACGTACTTGGGAACCACTTACTTGTTGGGTGTGTAATCAGCCGAGTCATATCAAACGTTTTTGTACCTAGCCAAGGACTTCTTTAGGAGTTTTGCAACCTAGTCGGGTTCAACCTTATTCATCTAGGCAGGGGCATTACCGTTTTGAGGAACAAACAGGCCAGATTTCGAGGGCCTAGGGAGAGTCGAGTTCTCAATCCCCAAGTGGGGAAATTTTCAATTGTTCCAGGTGTGGTCAGTTGGGACATATCAGTAGTTCTTGTCCATGGCTTGTAAGCTCGTAGGATATCTTGGGTTTGAGAATGACCAACTTTAGCAGTCCAACAAGGGACGATAACGGTAGTAGTACCGACGGAATGGTTTTGTTTTGGCTATGCTATTTTGTAATCGGTGAATTATCGTTTTGTAATCATTGGGTTCTGTTGTGTAACCAATGTGTTTTGGAGATGTTGAAACATCAAAATTGCTTGTTTATAGATATGTGCCTTTGCTTGTTTATTTCCATAGATTGGGCGGATTGGAGCATGTAATGACTCTAAAATTTTATTGATATGACGAGTTGTTGTGGAGTCAAAATTTTTTTGTATTGATGCATATATACACTTATTATTTGGTTAGGAAGTGTGATGGTCGGTGAGCCATATTTTGAAATAAGAAAAGAGTTGTTGAGGGATGTATGTTTTGGTCAGAATTTCCATGGGGCGAGAACAACTATACTTGCCAAGTGTACATAATTTCATGAGAATTTCTTATTTGGCCTTGTGTGCGTGGTAGAGATTTTGATGTACTGTCGTGGAATTCCTCGAGAGAATATGCGGTGTGTGATTGGCACTGGGTTTTGAACATGTAACATGATGTTTTAAGGATGAATAGCATATAGTTTCGTTAGGTATAAACTTGTACCTTCGTGATAGGTGATGTTATTGGATCTTTATATTTTCTGATTGCTTGTTTCTTTTGTAGGGACGTTAGTCTCTTATCAAAATTGTGTATGTTAGCATCGGTGAGTGGTGTGTTGTGGGCAGCTGGTAACACATTTCGAGTAGTAGTGTAGTGGACGCTTCCTAAGTTTTAGGACTTTTGTATTATGTTTGAATGCGATAGATGTATATCTTAATTCTGGTTAAGTTAGGAGATGCTGCCGGAAGGGTTGGTTGGGCATATAACCCGTGGTCAGGGCGTGAACCGTGTGTAGGGTCATAATGGTATAGTGTTTATGGAGGAAGGTTCAGGATAACGACGAGGAGGGTGAGGACTTTTGCTCTTCCGGTGAGCTAGGATGGTAAATCTTTGAAAGCCTTGTCGGTGACCTGCGATTGTACCAGGGCATGGTCCAAAGTAGTTGTTCAGTGGTAGCGATGGCTAGTGGATTGACACGGAGGATTAGTATTTTGATTGTACTCTTATCACGAGTGGCAACACTACAACAAAAAAGACCTCTGGTGACAGACTGATTTTGTCTCCAAACATCAAATTTTCGTCACTAAAGTGATCTGTGGCGAAAAAAATTTGTCACCACGTTTGTTGCCTATACGTTGTCACTGAAAGTACCTGGTGACGAAAAACAATTTCATTGCCTATTTTTCATTTTTGGCGATGAAATGTTTCGTCTCCAAATGTTGCATTTTTCGTCCTCTGTAACATCAATTTCATCACCAAAACTAAATAATATTTTATTTTAATTGTTTTTGGCGACGAAATATTTCGTCACCAAATAGATTTTAGTGACGAAAGTTTTCCTCACCAATGATATGGATTAAGGTGACAAAAAACTTCGTCACTAAAATGAGCAGAAAAGCAAATTCTTCAATGACAAAAAACATTTTGTCACAAAATATTTCAATTTAGTGATGAAATATTCAGCAAATGTGACGAAATTATTTGTTTGGTACTATATCATTAGTGTCAAAATTATTCGTCATGTTTTTTGAAAACTAATAGCGACATTTTTTATTTCGCCGCCAATAAAAATTAAAAAATTTGAAAATGGGGGTCCTATTTTCGAATTAAATTTAACCTGTTCATCTTAAAATTCCTTCCGCATTTCAATAACCTATTCAATAAAATATCTATTACAAATCAATACAAAAATCTGTTCATTTTCATAAATATCACAATCGAATTTCAGAACTATCCACAAAAATACAATATGAACTGCATGCAGATTATAAACATATCTCCTAATATCCACAAAAAACATGTCAACTAATGTCCACATAAATATAATATCAACCGCATGCGTATTACCAAACACGTCTCCTAATATCCACAAAAAACATGTCTACTAATATCAACAAAAATAAAATATAAAGTGCGGATTACCAAACATGTCCTGTAATAGCAACAAAGATATAAAATTTACAACGCAACCAAAGTACATGTAAGGTAATATGAACAAAAACACAAAATGAGCTAGCTTCTGCTCTCCAAATTACTAAACATGTCCATATCAAATCTCGAAGCTGCAAAAAAATGAAACACAAAAAAAGAAAAAACAAAAAAGAATGCAAGTTAGACAATTGTTATCTGATCAATAAAATATACAGTTCAACATGCATTTTTTGACTTAGTTTTCAAATCGGGAGTCCAATGCTAATTCCATAAGTTTTCACAACTTAAATTGGTCCCTCCCGAGGTGTTTGAGGTGTTCCCGAGGCCTTCCCATGCCTGTTATACGATTTTGGGCCCCGATGGCCTATTTTCAAGCTTAAGTGTGAAAAAGTGTATTTTTGGACTTAGTTTTCAAACCGGAAGTCCCGTGCTAGTTTCGTAAGTTTCCACAACTCACATTGGTCCCTCCCGAGGTGTTTGAGGTGTTACCCGGGCCGTCTCGTGGCTGTTGCACGATTTTGGGCTCCGATGGCCTATTTTCAATCTTAAGTATGAAAAAGGGCATTTTTGGACTTAGTTTTCAAACCGGGAGTCCCGTGCTGGTTCCGTAAGTTTCCACAACTCACATCGGTCCCTCATGAGGTGTTTGAGGTGTTCCCCAGGCCATCTCATAGTTGTTGCACGATTTTGGCCTCCGATGGCCTATTTTCAAACTTAAGTGTGAAAAAGTGCATTTTTGGACTTAATTTTCGAACCGGGAATCCCGCGCCAGTTCTGTAAGTTTCCACAACTTACTTTGGTCCCTTCCGAGGTCTTTGAGGTGTTACCCAGGCCGTCTCGTGACTATTACACGATTTTGGCCCCCGAAGGCCTATTTTCAAGCTTAAGTGTGAAAAAATACATTTTTGGACTTAGTTTTCAAACTGAGGGTCCCGTGCTAGTTCTGTAAGTTTCCATAACTCACATTGGTCCCTCCCGAGGTGTTTGAGGAGTTCCCCAGGCCGTCTCGTGGCTGTCGCATGATTTTGGCCTTCAATGGCCTATTTTCAAGCTTAAGTGTGAAAAAGTTCATTTTTGGACTTAGTTTTGGAACCGGAAGTCCTGTGCTAGTTCTGTAAGTTTCCACAACTTACTTTGGTCTCTCCCGAGGTCTTTGAGGTGTTACTCGGGCCGTCTCATGGCTGTTATATGATTTTGGCCCCCAAAGGCCTATTTTCAAGCTTAAGTGTGAAAAAGTACATTTTTAGACTTAGTTGTCAAACCGGGAGTCCCGTGCTAGTTCCGTAAGTTTCTGTAACTCACATTGGTCCCTCCCGAGGTGTTTGAGGTGTTACCCAGGCTATCTCGTGGCTGTTGCACGATTTTGGCCTTCGATGGCCTATTTTCTAGCTTAAGTGTAAATAAGTGCATTTTTGGACTTAGTTTACAAACCAGGAGTCCTGTGCTAGTTTCGTAAGTTTTCACAACTCACATTGGTTCCTCCCGAGGTGTTTGAGGTGTTCCCCGAGCCTTCTTGTCGCTGTTGCACGATTTTGGCCTCCGATGGCCAATTTTCAAGCTTAGGTGTGAAAAAGTACATTTTTGAACTTAGCTTTCGAACCGAGAGTCCCGTGCTAGTTCAACAACATACTTATAACACTACAATATCCCATGATTCGAAATATCACCATTTCCAGTAGAAATATCTTTCCATAGAATGGATGATTAATCAAGTACTGTTCTGAAGACTTTAATAGTTCCAACATCTATAAGAGGGTAGATTCTAGCAAAAAAGGTGCACTTATTGATGGAGCTCACAAGTGGATGGTTCTCACACTCTATAGTTGTTGTTACAAAAGATCAATTTAGATGATAATATTTTGCCATTATGCAATTCTTTTTATTTGTGCACATAAATTTTCATCCCATGAGCCTCTTCTGATTCAATCTCCCCATCACTCCAAAAGTTAAAAACAAAACCAACTCTAGTGTGAAAGCATTTTCTAATATGAATTTAATTCTCTTTCTGCATGCTTGCATATCATGGAAATCCCTTCCAGCATGCGGGTTAGCTTCAAATAGCAAATGCAGATACAGATGTAAAAAGTATCTGGAATCACACTTATTCCCCATAGCCAAAGGTTGTGAAACAAATTCAGATGTAGTGATTAAGTCTCTGTGCTGGGTCAACAATGGTACCGCACGTTTGCAATCTATCATCATCAATTGGACAACCTACACATTCATAGATTACAAAAAAAGTGTCAATAAAGAAGTTTCAATGTTCTCTTTAAATTTTTCCTTTCTAGGTAACAACTGATAATGATTACAATAACAACAACAGAAACAAAAAGCAAATCAAGGAAATGGGCAATTTCAAGCTTAGATATGATACGAACCAAAAAAAAATCACCTAATGTGGTAACATACACATACCTTTTCACCAAGAGCATCATGTAAGTTATGTTTTTCGAGAAAGTCAAATATATCTGGCTTCATAAGCTGAAGAATAAAAGAAAATTAAATAGTAAGGAAACAAGCAAGTTAATGTCAACAAACTAGTATAGCCAGAGCTTCATTTTGCAGAGCATCATGTGAATTATTCAGTAGAGTAACTACTTTAAGCTGTCGCTGGTTTTCTGCGTAAACTATGCAAGACTCCATATAGAGCACTTATATCAGCATATAGTGCAAAAGCTTTCTCGTACCGTCCATCAATTACACACAACTCTGCTAGTGCTTGACATGGTAAAGTAATTCATAATGGAAAAGATTTAATAATAACCAAAATACGTAATCAATATCAAGATAACAATGTTCATACCGACCTCTCCTAGTGCATCAGTCATGGATGAAGTACTAAGCTGAGGTTCTATGGCTGAGACAACAAGCAAGGCAGAATAAATTACAGGCGGCCAAGATTTGACGGCTGATAAGAGATCCTTGTGAAAAGATGGATTTGTTGTCAGAGCAACAAGAGCTACATGTAGATGACTAACAAAAATCGCTAAGACCTTTATTTCCAATTTAGCAAGTCCAAAGAGCTTATGAAGTATCAAATTAAGTTTTCAGGAAATGTCAAATATTGCATACCTCATAAGCAATATCACGTAACCTTGGGTTTTCAGTTGGTATGTATGGAACCAATACAGGAAGCTAACAAAGATGAGCGAAGTGGAAAACCCATCTGTGAGAAATAACCCATTGCTAGTTATTAAAAATAAATTTACAGGAGAGTCATACTTAATAGTATTTAGTACCTCTCCCATGCTAAAGTCGATCCTTGCAACAATTTGGGACATAATGATGCGGCTTCAATATATTTCCTTTCCACAATCAAATGATCAAGATAGCTAGACCCCACATGCATGCATAGTGGACAAATTGAAAATGTATTACTACCAATACTATAATATAATATGGAATTGTGGAAGGAAATACATAGCAAAGTTTAGTTATTGTCCACATGTACAGGAAAAAGATTTTGCAATTGAAACAATCAAAACTGACAACAGGAGATAGTGAAAACAGCCATACCATGGCTACAAAAATGACTGTCTGAACGTCATAAATGGAAGTGGCATATATAACCAATTGTCAGGGACTAGGCACCATCTTTTATCTAGAAAATGACTAGATTTTAATTTTAACCACCTCATACTTCGGGGGAGTTGGAATGCCTAATGTGGCTCTTTTATCTTTTAGAAGCACAATGCCCTTAAAAGGCTTTAATTTGGAGCCACAAAAGAGGCATGAATTTTGGTTCGTAAAGTTTTGGAGCATTGAATTATTTATGCTATGGAGTGATTTCAGTGGGTTGATCATTTTCTTGGCTTTGTTGCCGAATAAGTATTTAGGCCATAAAGGCAATTGTTTTGAATTTCCAAATGTTAGCATTTGGGGCATAAAGGCCATTATTTTGAATTTTGAAATATTGGGCCTTAAACAAGTATCCAGTGCATTGCACTGAGCCAAGAAATATGATCTTCTATATCCCTAGTAATCAACAAGAAATTGCATTTGTAAATCAACAGAGTTTGTGATTTTTAATATGGCATGGGAGATGATATAATGGCAAAACAAACAATGCGAGCAGTAAAGGAATCAAAATTATGCTTTTAAATCCCACAATTTTTTCTATTAAGGTGAATTAAAATTTAAAGCATTCCATTTTCAGGCAATTCACTCACCATATTAAGATGAGATACACTTGAATTTGTTAAATAAAAAATTCATTGAACTCACTAAAACTAATGGATGAATTCTACACTTGTCTGCTCAAGCACCCCCCAACCAACTAGGACACCTATCTGCTCATACACCTTCTTACTTTGTTTCGCCATTTTCTTATTTTACAATAAAAACTTCCAGATTTTTTTCACTTCTATTTACCTTCTCACAAACTTGAAGTATTCAGATTTAGATATCCATAAATGGTGAGGAGCCTATGCTTAATTGGGATTCTAAAGATACTGCATTTGGTGAGCAGACATATGAAAAAGATGAGAAGCAGAGGAGAACTTTAAACAAATAACTCCTAATGTTTGCATAACAATCATCTCATGAACTAAACTTGACAGATAGCATTAAGCAGTGATTGGATTCACAAGTGCGAAAAAAGTGTCTTCTTACTTTATAGATAAGATAGCATATAGATTGATATAATTAACGATAATGCTAAAAATAGCCCTTAGGGCTGTTATTAGTGTTGAAAAATGTGTAAAGTGTATTGAAATATGTAAAAAGTGAATAAAAAAATATGAAAGTATTTTGGATATGTGAAAAGTGTATTTGGATTATAAATATTTTGGCCTTTTGTGCTGTAATTAATTATCAATAGGAAAATTACATACTGACATTCTATTAAAATAGAAACTAAGGAAAGATAAAATTGAACTAACCTAGGTTTTTCAATAACTACATCCTTTGGGGATACAATATAGTATAATGGCTCATCACTAGCAGCCCACTGCCCACCTACATAGCTGCTACCTACATAAAAATGCATAAGTATTACCACTGTTTGAATGTAAATTCATAAACTCTTGGACATTTTTACCTGAGAAAGGAGCATGAGTAGGGGTATAGTTCTTTGCCTTGTAATGCTCAAAGCCATGGATAGGTAGTGCATCTGTTGCAAGCTCATCATTGTTCCATGTGACTACACGCACTCCGGTCTCTCAGCATTTCCCTGCTTACAACAAATTTCTACATCTTAACACTTATCATGTAAACTACTAACTTCTACCTATCTATATTTGTATAGAAATATGACAGTGTTCTAGTACTATAGAATAAATTGAATAAAGTAATAGAACTGAACCATAAAGGTTATTAGAGGCTTAGACAACAGAATAGTCCATGATTCAAAGGGTCAATGAAGGACAATATGCAATGTCATAGAAAAGAAAAAAAAGCTGTCAGAAGAAGATTTTGAGGCATAAAAGGATTATAGAAATCATAGTACTAAATAGCTCTGAATAATTAATAGATGAAAAGCACAGAAAATTACGTTGTGAAAAGGAATAAGGATAGATAAAGCAATCACACAAAAAATTGGCATTCCATGGGCAGAGATGCTGAAAGAAAATAGACATATCAACAAAGTATAGCTTATAAACATCTAAAAATAAAAAATAAAATTTCCCAACGTAACAATAATGAACTCAATCAAATATCCTATTACTTCATCTACAATCTTCACATCCTTCAAGCTTACTCTAAGATGAGTTTTGGCCTCTTTTCTTTCTGAAGACAAATGTAATAAAGAAATAAAAATAATAATCAAATCCCCTAGTTAACAAAAGCATTTAAAAAGGTAAGGTTAGTTAATTAAACAACCAGGAAAGCCAATGGATTAAATCTTGGTTCAATACACAAGCCAATAAAAAAAAATTCATATAAAGAATTCAATTTCTAGAACAATGGCTTTAATTGGATTTGCAAAAAGAAAAAAATTCACATACAAAGAAAGATGAACATTGGCTGCTGAAGTTATATATATATTATATGTATCTAGAGCATATACACCAGAGAGGGAGAGGAACAGACGAAACTATTACACAGAGAGAGCATCGAGAGAGAGAGAGAGAGAGAGAGAGAGAGAGACTAACAGTGGTGGTGGTGAGCCGATCGGCACAGCAGCGGTGGTGAGGAAAGGAGAGGCTAACGATCGGCAACAAGGAAAGGAGAAACTAACGGCGGCGATGAGGAAATGCTGTCGGTGGTGAGCCGATCGGCACACCGACGATGTGTGTGAATTGATGAAATGTTAGCAGCGACGGTGAGGAAACTCAATCCTGTGAATGAGTATAAGGTGTATGTGTGTGTGTGTGTGAAATTAGGTTTGATAGAGAAATTATTGTGTGTGTGTGTGTGTGTGTGTGTGTGTGTGTGTGAGAGGTCTGTGTGTATAACCAAGCATAACAGGTTTTTTATTTTTATTTTTTATTAAGAACAGATTTGCTTCCATAGGTGCCAATATATTTTCATTTCCCTCTTAAATATTTAGCAACTAAATCATTTATTGGTGACAAAATTATTTCTTCACCAAAGATAAAAATATTGGCCACAAAAATAGTTTTGTCACTAAATGATATTAAAATATTAAAAATTATTGGTGACAAAAATATATTCTTCATTAATAATTTTATAATTGGTGACCAATTATTTCGTCACCAAAAGTCTCAAAATTTTGATACCCTCCGAAAAAATAGCGGGAAAATCTTCGGTGACAAAGAAAATATAAATAATGACGAAAAATAATTTCATCACCTAATTTTTTTATTATGTATTTAGATTGGTGACGAAATTTTATTTTTATCTCTAAAAATGGTACATTTGGAGACGGAATATTATTTTCGTCATTAAAAGATACGTATTTTGTGACAAAATTTATTTTCGTTATTAATTTTTGTCTCTAAAGACTATTTTTATTGTAGTGCAAATAGAATGTAGAATAAAGAGTTGACCTTGTTGGTCATCGAGGGATGGGGGTGTTATGTTTGCTTGTGTTCGGTTCGAACGGTTACGTAATAATGATAGGTGTTGTGGCGTGGTAAGCCTTGCTAGTTAACTTGGTGTGAGGGAATAAGTATGTAAATTTCGTTATTATGCATTCAGTCAAGGGTGTGAGTACATTTTCAAAATGAGGAGGTTTTACTAGTTTGGCGTGTGGTGGTGTGTGGTTCATTTGTTGATTGATGTGTAGAAGGGGATCGGTCATAGGGCAATCCCAGGAGAATGCCTTGGTAAGGCAATAGCGTGGTAAGTGATTGGATTGAATAGTTAATATTAGATAGTGCTGGGTCACTTTGGTGTTGATATTTGTTGTCCAGTCTCGACAATAGAACTCCGAGTGAGGCAGTCAGATGGTGTAGGATGAGTAATGCACTCTGTCAGAATTGTTTTGACCTATTCGGTCCTTGTGTGCATGATGTGAGGGACCGGTATGAGCGTTGACTTGAGATTGTGTATCATGTTTAATTTGAAACGAATTTAGTTAGGACTCAAATGTGAAGCGAGGATATGCGTGTCACATAGGCATACGCATGGAGGGTGAATGGAAAATCAAAGTATCGTGGGTTAACTTTGAAGAATTCGGAGTGATTTATTAAACCTGAGAGATTGTGTATGGAACTCTATTTCGGAGTTGGTGAGGTTAGACAGAAGTTGGTATTGTCACAAAGTTGGGTGAAGATAAGTGGTATGTTGGTGTTCGGGAACTGGTATGAGTAAATAGTGTTGGTTAGTTCATGGGTTAATACTTGGGTTGGTTGACATATGGTCACCTCAAGGAAAATTCAAAATTGTGGGTCGTGTAATTAAACGATGTCTTGATGCGGAATGTGATTTCCAAATGAACAAGTGGAAAGTTATTTGAGTTATAGTAACCGGTTTGAAATTTCGATTGGGAACTTTGGCCTTATAAGCACCTTGCCCCATTATATGATTAGCGGGTGTGCGATTCCTTCCCTTGTATTGTTGCGTTGTTGGCATTTCAAAATTTGTAGGGGTCCTCGTCATGGAAATTTTGTTTTGGATATTGCGTCATCACCGTGAGTGTGACAGGTTTGTTGGATGACTCTGTGGTGTTTAAATTGTGACGATGCAAGTCGGAACACCTTTTGGGGGAAAATTAAGTATTTTGAAACAATTGGGATGAATAAAGCACTTTTTATCCTGGATGGAATATCTTGTGAGAAGTCAGATTTTTTATCTAACTTGAGTTGCTGGTTACATATTGTGTTTCGTTTGGCAAGGACTTGAAATTGTCGAGCATTAATATGCCATAACTTTATTGATTACTCGTGCTTTATTTTGCATTCTTGTTCTATGAAAGTTGACGGAAAGCCTTGTGTACGAGTGGTTCCGTGTTTCCTATGTCGGAGTGTTAAGCACTCAATACTAGCTTGGGTATTGTCGGTAGTTGAGGCGTGATGGATGTTTCAGAACGTTGTAGTGGTTGAAGTTGTCGTACTGTTATTATTGTTATCGAGTCTTGTGAAACAGGACTTTTCCATTTATTATGGTATTGTGGAAAGATCACGGAGTCGAGAAAAAGACTTGAGAGAGGGAATTGAAGTCTGTGAGAAATATCCTAACTTATTTGTTGATGATTGAACATATGTCGAGAATCTAATTTGGTTAATGAAATGCAAAAACATTGTATATGTTTAAAAGTATGGAAGCAGTATATATGTTAAATATGTTTTGGAAACACGGACTAATATAAACATTGTATATGTTACAGATACCTCGGGGACTTGATTTCGGTTGAACACTACATATGACCTGAGAATATGGAATATTGTATGTGTTGTATCAAATGTAGAAACATTGTATATGTTTTAATGAAAGCATTGTGTATATTAAATATATCTCGAAAACACAAGTTGATAAGAACATTGTATATGTTTGAAAAGGGAGAAGCATTGTATATGCTGTCTACTTTAAGAAATATGAGTTATTATAAACATCGTATATGTTTGGGAATATAGAACATCTAACGTATTACGTCACTTTTGGAGGCATTGTATGTGCTATATAAAATTCTGAGAACTTGGACTTTGATTTGACATTGCAAATGTTTGAAAAAAAAACATATATATATATATATATAATGTAATTTCATTGCGGGACTTGTGTATCGAGTAAACGGAAATGGATGACTGGAGAATGAGTCATGTTAATTGAAATTGATAAGATTATCACGCGGGAATAATTTGATTTATTTGGCACTTGTCTTCAAATTTCGGGGACGAAATTCTTTAAGGGGGGGAGGTTGTAGCAATCCAAGTTTTACCCCGACCTTTATTGTGTTCTGGACTCGGGTTCAGTGGTTGTATGCTGTTGTCTATATCTTATTTCCATCCTTTAATTCCTTGTATTTGAGTTTTGGGACGTGTTGGGTGAGTTTGGAACAGGTTGGTTGTGAGTTGGTACAAGTGGTTGCTGCCCAGGTCTTGGCCTCTTCGCTTGAGCAAGGCTTTTTGCGCTCGAGTGAGCTTTGGGTATTTGTCTCTTCGCTCGAGCGAGAACTCTTGCACTCAAGCGTGTGTCTGCGTCTTTGAAAGACCTGAAGGTTGGTATTCTTGTGCTCAAGCGAGCTTTCTTGCGCTCAAGCGAGCCTTATGTTATGTGTTACTTCGCTCGAGTGAGCATTCTTGCGCTCGAGCGTGCTTCTGTGTTGCAGACCTAAAGCTTTGCATTGTTCGCTCGAGCACGCTTCTTGCGCTCGAGAGAGGTTCCTTTGTGTCTAGTCGCTCGAGTGACAACTTTTTTGCTCGAGCGAGACCTGTATATATCAGTTCACAGCAGCGTGATTTTATAGCACTTTTGATTTCCTTTTTACTCCAAACCCTAATCTGGCTGCCTCTCTCTCTAAAATACCCCTTCTCTCTACAAATACTCTTGATCTAGAGTTCTTCTACCATACTTCCTTTGTAAAAAGGGTAAAGTGTCGCGTGAGCTTCCTTGTGATCCGAAAAAGGTGGGATTTGGAGCATCTTGGGTTTCGTTCTTCTTCTCCTTTGAGCTTCTCCATTTGAGGTAGGGATAATCAACTCTTCAATATGAGCTTTGACATAAATATTGGTCATTTTGTATAAATGGTGGGATTTGGAAAGTTTGGATGAAGTTAGGGTTTGAGTTTTGATATTATGAAAGAGAGGTTTTCTATTTTTGGGCTCCATGTATATGTGAAGTCTTGGAAATGGGGTTGTTTACGTATAACGGATGAAATTTGGCCTTACGTGCAATATTTGAGAAAAGGGAGAAAATGCCCTAATTTAATTTATATAAATTATTTGTATGAATGACAAAATGAATGTGGAAATATGAAATTAATTTGGGAATTGTGAAATTGAGGAAAATTGTGGTTAAATAGTGTAGTTGGATTAATAAATTACCCACCTATGGAAATTTGATAAATTATCTGTTAGAAAGATTGTATATCTGTTTAGAAATATCTATTTTTGGGCTATCGGTGGAGGATAGCCATGATTGTTGTAGAAATTGCATGCGGATTAGGTGAATTGAAAAACAAATCATTTAAACTATGTTATTGAACATGATAGTATGATTAAATCATTGAATTTGTGTTGTGGATATTCATTATATATGGCGATGCCTTTAATACATTGTATATACATCATTGTTTGAGAGAAGATAGGGGATGTACTCCATATGTGATTATGTGCTTTAATACATTGTATATGTATCATTGTTTGGGAGGAGATAGGCGATGTACTCCATTGTTTGTGAGGAAATAGGGGACGGACTCCATTGATAATTAAGTTGGCCGGAGTGTCCAGGGTGAAAATTCCAAAATCTTATATATATTGGAAGGATGTTGATGATTGAAGTGCTGATAATATGAGTTGTAGTCTCACTTTGAATTGTTTGGATAAAAATGAACCATGTCAATAAATTGATTTGGATAAATAAATGGAAGTGGATTAATAAATGGATGTCAGTGTCGATTGGTCATGGAAAGGGTATAAGTTGGTTCACAAGTGTTATACATTTATTAGATGCTAATGTTTTAGTTGATTCTCATATACTGTTTAGCATATCTCTACTGAGCTTTGGCTCATCCTACTTGGGACACCATTTTCAAGTATAGGTGACATGTCGCCCCCAAGGACATAGCTTGAGAGGTTTTGAGACTGAGGGCTTCGTTTTGCTGTTGCATTTGTGTTTATATGTTTCCTTTATAAGCCTAGGGCTTTCTATGTATAGAGCTCGGACTCTCTTTGTTGTAACCAAGTTATTACTTGGAAAATTGTAAGCCCGTAGGGCATTTATTTGTTTAATATCTTTTGTAAAGAATACTCTGATGTATGTAATATGTAACATTTCTATTATGTTTTATGAAATTTATGAATAGATGATTATGTCTTATTTTGAGGGCGTGACACATAGCATTCACTATCAAAAACACATACTAGTTGCCATGACTGTGAGACCTAATAAAATCCTGTCATATGGATTGTAGAGATCCAACAAAGATATAAGATTTGCCCCTGTATATCTACAAAGATGAACATAGTCGGCACCACCTAACTGGGGTTACTTGCCGGAGACACTCCGATGATAAAGTTAGCCATTGGAATTACAGAAGGAATATAAAGAAAATGAAGAGTGTTAGTATGTTCTGTGTTAGATGTGTTAGAGAGATTAGACCTCCATATATTCATGTGGTGCCCCCCTTTTATAGATGGAAGGGTGTGATATTTGTCCCAAGGATTTCCCTGTTTGGGCTGGGCCCAATAAGCTAGCATCTTCTTCTTCTTCTTCTTCTTCTTTTGGCTTCTACAATGACCAATACACGAGGAGGTTGATAAAGATAATTCCAATGATACTAACACAACCCCAGAGCTAGGGCTGGCTTATGAGGCGATGAATTATAAAAATGGACCTCTTATATATTTTTTTTTAATAAAAAAATTTATGTATAAAATGTTAAGTATCAATAAGTTTTTTATTTAAATTTACTTGCACATATAATAATTAAACTTATAAATTAAAATTTATTTTTATATATTAAAATAGGAAGAAATCATTACAAATACTCAAAAATATTAAAAATTGAGCTAAAACAACTTGTTTATATATATTTTAATTTCAATTGGGCTAAACCACACTTATAAATAAATTTTTCTTTTAATATGGGCCCGAGAGAATTTTTTGAGCCTTTTAGATTGGCCCTAAAACAACAAAAATAAATTGGGCCTATTTGAATTTGTAATATATATACTATAAGATACTACAAAATTTGGAGGCCCAATTTTAAATTATTTTTTTGGGGCCTAAGGCACAGACCTCAATGGCTTTGGCCCAGAGTTGGTTCTGCCCAAAGCAAACAACAACAACACTTTGCAGCAGTAGCACCACCCCATCAACACTAGTCGGTGGAATGCAAATGCGAAGTTCAAGCTTGAATGTGATGGGGACTAGCGACAAGGGGTTGAGGTTTGCTGACGTCATTCTCCTTTGCAATGCCATCATCGTCGAGGCCATCATTCCCTGTATGTGAACAAAAGGGCTTTCCAAAATTTGGGACTTTAAAAAAAAAAACAACTTAGGTAAGCTTAGGTAAGCTGCATCAAAATTAAATTAAAAAAAAAATTAAATAAAAAAACAGCTTAGGTAAGCTGCATCAAAATAATCCCTAAATGTGAACTACTAATATTGTCATATATCAGCCAATTAATATACTTACCAAATACCAACAGGGTTGGTTCAGTGGTAAGGCCTTCGAAATTGTCACTCAAAGCCTGAGTTCAAGTATCCATAGCCCCTTATTGGGATTAAATATACTTCGTAGCATCCAGAGCATGAGAGGGGCCTTAGTTTCGACCCTGACGTAGGTGCAGTGAGGTTCCCTGCGGATGCCTTGTGGGTACTAAGAGACAATACTTCCTGTCAGGTATCTGGAGTAGCCTATCTACCTATCTATTTTTTTTTTTTTTTATACCAAATAAATAATAGGAGCCAATCAATATAACAGGCCAAGTACCCTTTCATACTATTGGCCCAATACACTATAGTTGGGCAGATCATTAAAATAGCAAAATAGTGTGTTTTCCAAGTCCAAATTTGCAGATATGTTCAGTATGAATTAGTTTTTTTTATCGAATTAGTTTTTTTATCTTTTTATTTTTCAAAACCGGATATACAATTGGATGTGTATTGGGCTAGACATGGCACAGCTTAATTCAGGAAAAAAACTCAGCCAATTTCGGCTTACAAATCATTTTTCAAACACAGATTAAAAAATTAGAATTTTTATTGTACAAAAGGGAAAATTGGTTGTCTTAAAAATTCACCTTTTCCAATTTTTTATTTTTTATTTTCATTTTTCAAACAGAGAGATTGGAACCCAGATCTAGGCAACGCCCACATCAACCCATTTCTCGACAAATTGGACGACAAATAAAGATGTAAGAGCGTTAGCATCTTTTCCTGTAATGTACTGAGAAAAGCCTCGTATTCATATATATGATGTTTCTTTGTCCAAGCAATTCATCAAAATTTTCTTGAATTAGGAAAAAATCAATACAATGGTACATGTGGTTGGTTAATAAGAGAGTATCAAATATATGCATACGTGGAATACAACGTTAAATTTAGCACATACGAGGAAACAAAAGGCCATACAATTTGCCTTGATTAGCCACAAGTAAAAGCTTTTTTTATTACTTTCTTGAACAAGATTTCCTTGTTTGAGATCCATGTTCTTAAATGGGTAAATCATACTACAACCCCTATATTCTTATATGGGTAAATTACACTGACATCCCTTAAGATTTGATCCAATTATATTTCACCATCTGACGTTTTAGAAATTACATTATCACATTTGTGATTAATAGTCTTATTTCACGAACTCCTCTACTTATATAGAAGACAACAATTCCTAATAGAAAAACATAAAAAATTACATTGAAAAAAAAAAAGTAAAGGAAAGGAAAGGAAAGGGAAAAAAACAGAGGAAGTAAAGCAAAGTAAAAAAATGGAGAGTGCATGAGTTTAATGTTTTCATTCCGTTTAAATAATTACAATAACAGGGGGTTGGAATAAGTTGGGGGAAAAGAAAAAAAATATAAAAAAATAATAAAAATTAAAAAAGTAAAACTTACTTTTTTGAGGTTAAAAAAATTTAGTAAAAATTATTTATAAATTTTTGAAAACAAAAACAGACACGTAATAAGTTTTATTTACAATTTTTAAAATTCTGTACATATAAATAAAAGTTATAAATATAAACATTACCAAACAAATGAATCATATGAATTTGAAATTTATGATTCATTTTTTTTTATTATTAATATGCGATGAATAGGAGCAATTATGATATCTACATATAGAATTTTTCATTAATTTTTTCACATATTTTTTTTATAAATAAATTAATTATAATTTGACATAATCACATGATTTCATTATATTTATCTTACGAAAATAGGTATGATCTTTGAAAATAAATATGATAAAATTACATGACTATAATTGTTAAAACATCTATTTATTTTTTTAATTATAAAAATGATCTACATATAAAGATTTTAAAAAAAAATAACAAATGAAATTATCATAAATAAGACCGATCATGCATAGGACAGCAAATGAGTTGAGTATTAAATATTCAAACTTAATTTAAAATTTTAACGAGTTTTAAAATATGTTTAAATTTGACTTGTTTATATCATGAATTAATCTTAAATGAGCTTTTACCGTATCACGAGTATTTTAGCTTTCTCTAGTATATATAAATCATGCTGAGTTGTAAGTTACTCAATCTTGGTTAAAAAGCTTAATAAGCTTTAAAATATATTCAAGCTCAGTTTGCTTATATAAAAAGTTGATCTCAAAAGAATTTTTAACGAGTCAAGCTTGAATAACTTAATCCATTTTATAGTGATGAGAAGATAGTTTGGTCTAGATGATTAGCCCAAAGTGTAGTCTTATTTGATAGGGTTAAGCTTCCCTCTACTTCATTGTTTGGACTAATAGGTCTAGTTTTGTCCATTTAGGGCCATTTTGTGTCTTATTTGATGATCTAAACCATTCAATTTTTAATGCATTTTGAGTATATTATTTATAAAAAAAAAATTAAGTTAATTGAATATTGGTAGCCACATGTTTAAATCACATCAACTTAAAAAAATGGATGGTCTATTTTTTAAATTATATTTATTGTCTGTTTTTAATAATAAATGTGATCCACACATGTGGCCACCGATATTTGATTAATTTAATTCTATCAACAACAAAAAAGATAAATTTACATGGATGATCTTCTGAAAATGCACTAAGAAATGAACCATTTAAATTAACAAATGTGATGTCCTGGGTCTTGGGCCCGAATTGAATGTGCCTTTTCGGACTTACAACTTTCTTTTTGGTACCTTGAGGGGTTGTGTTTGGTCGATATTTGGGAATTTGAACTTGTTTAATCCTCTTAACATTAGATCGAGTTAAAATTTTCAAGTTTCGAGCGTAAGGACAAAACTAAGGAGAGCTGGATCACCTTTAGAAGTGTGGGCTGAATCAAGTAGAACCGCACATGCGAGAGAATGGGCCGCATGTATGGGACAGGGTTCGATCAGGAGTTAGGGTTCTGCTTTAAAGACACGTGCAGTGGAGGATTTCTATACGTACCGGAAGGGTGCTGTATGTGTGGCCGGGGCTTTCGTACATGCAGCCAAGCGTATGAACAACCTCGAATTTTGTGCTTTTCAACCTATTTTTTGCCTCTCTCTCTCTCTCTCTCTCTCTCTCTCTCTCTCTCTCTCTCACTTTTTCCCTCATTTCAACATATCCCTCTTTCTCTCTCTTCAATCTTTTCTCTCATCCCTTTCTACCAAAACCCTCAAACATCTTACATTTTCGTTTGGTCCTATGAATCCATTGGGAGTTTGATACTAGTTCCTTATGCCAAATTGACGAGCGTGTCGACGACTTTGTTTTGACCAATGGAGATCGAATTTTGGCAAAGTTGATTGTTGGGCTTTTCTCATTGCTCCTCTTCAATACCTAGTTATAGATAGACATGTGGTAGATTTTATTGCATTAAAAACTTGATTTGTTGGGTATTTTTATAAAGCATGTGATGAGGGTTAGGGTTTATGATATAGAGTTAAATTTTGTGTTTTGTCGTGAATATATGGGATTGCATATTTGAGGAACATGTTTAAAAGGATTAGAGTAAAAAACTCCTAATTATTTGTTATGGGTTATGAGAAAGAGAGAAAAATTGATGATTTGATATTATTTGAACCATGTGTGGTATTGCGTAGTAGAAGTGTGAAGAATTGGTGTGAGAGAAGAATAAAGAAAGTGATCATGAATTTAATTCATGTTAGTCATTGTTGAGGGTTTTATAATTGTTGAGTTGTAACGATTGTCGTGGGATTAGGATTTCGGGGAAACAAAGAGGGTGTTGGATTATGATTATAAATTAACTAATTGAGTTTTAATAACCAAAGATAGAATATGAAAAAACTAAATAACCCCCAAGATATTGATACGTAATTATGTTTCAATTTAAAATAGTAATAACAATCTCAATCATACAATCAAGACAAATCGGCACAACGATTTAACATAGAAAAAACCACAACTGGAGCACCTTCAATTGTGATAAAAAAAACTATGAGCCAATGCCACAAAATTATCCACTAAGAAGACATAAAGGAATTACACATGAGTACTCTCAATTACCTAGCAAATCCACGCCAGAATTAAACCAAACTCGACATGCCTCTTCTACCACCGTCTTCACCTCGGGATTGCTTTGCCCAACATTGAATCCACAGCGTCGATGTCGAATCCACGGCGATCAGCTATTCTGGAATCCACCAAAGCTTTAGGCTTGAGTTTTTTAGAATCCACCGAAGAACACCTCTTTCTTTATGTGAATAAAGGAACTAAATCAACCCTTGATGTTTGACACTCAGTAGTTCGTTGATCAATTGATCATTTTTCTATACATCAAGGAAACTCACAGAAAAACACCCTCTAATGTAGAACACTTTGTATTTTACTTCTTTATGAGAATCTAGACGGATTAAATCCTAAAAGTAGCAAACGACGCACTTTATAGAAAACAAATCGAGCAGACACTTCATCGCTCGAATGGTGTGAGTAAAGCGGTGCAAAACATATAGGCCAATTGCTAGAGCGCATATTTCACTGCTTAAGTGGTGAAACATATTTCCCTTCATAAGCGATGAAACATATTTCTCAAAAGTTCAGTTTGCAGGCAGAAATATTGGATGATCAACTTCACCATTCGAGTGCACAAATGACCACTCGAGCTGTCAAACCACTTTAACTTCTTTTTAGTAAATACAAATGATTAGGCAGCTCAATTCCTATATACAGTTGGAGAAGTGGCAAACAAGTAAGGCTCAGGATACAGAATGTCAACACAAACCTTTCTGCACAGGCACAATTCCGGTTGGATTCGCATCTAAATACTCACAACCTCACTGAAACAAAAAAGCGAATAAAATCACATGTAACGCCCTGAAATAAATACAAGAAACCCATCCCATAAACAATAGTATAATTGAAACGACACGCTTTTATTAATCAGAGTTTAATATACAAAAGTGACAGATGCGATAAGGGATGAAAGCTACACACGTATCATATGCCTTACTGGCTTACATCTTTCCAAGTCGCTGCATGGGTACAACAAAGGTGAGTCATAAGCTCATTACAACTAAAGCCCTCGGCTTGTACAAATATGAAATTCAAAATACAAGCAAAATAAACAGTATGAGCCTTTAGCTCCACAGTCCTCCCAAGCTAAGCCCTTGGCAGAGACATATCACCAACACCTGAAAATAGTTTTCCCATATAGAGTGAGCTAAAGCCCAACAGAAATAATCCAGTACAACATATGAAATTGAACGAAGATATAAGGGTAATATGCAGTTACAATGCCATTGATAAACCATTTCATAATTCTTTTGCAAACCAAACAGTATCAATTGTGTTATTTCAATTCATGACATCAATTCAATTTCATTCAAACAACCAAACTGAGAATACCACTTAATAGGTCTCTGTAGACTCGCCTTTTTCCGTGCCCTGGCCTTTCGGGAAGGGTTTGAAAAGAAAGGGCCTCACAGTTGAGACTCCCACAGTTCTGAATCTAGTCTCACAAGTGCAATGTGAAATTGATAAACACCAAAGAGTCCAAGCCAGCAAATCGTTTTGGAAAATCGATTTTAAATCAAATAATGCCAAAATTGGATTGCTTTGCCAGATATAGAGTCGCCACCTAAATATTTTGTTTTCGGAGAAATTTAGGAAACCCTGACTCGTGCCAAAGGCCACATGTTCGTCATCACCAAAGTTGCCTTGGCTCGAGAACTTGGGTACGAGGGGGGAAGGTCATGAATTAAGCACCCCCGCTCGCCCGATCAAAAATTGGCCTCTACTAATCATAATATGTTATTTTATAAACCTTATGTGTCCTTGTTTTGATTATTAAACTAGCTTTACTATGTGATGTGCACATGCAAGTATAGACTAAATTTGCAATAATTGGAACAATTCAACTCATGTTTGTTTGCAAAAATGGTTTGAATTAATTTATCGATTTTTCGACGCTGGTGATCGCGACGATCGTCTTTGGTAGGGTTTTTAGCAACATGCCCTTTGTTTGTGCATGTTGGCTAATTTTCTCCTTGCCCTGGGTTTCAGCGGGTCTAGCATTCGCTTGATTAGAGTAACCCAAGGTTTAAAAGAGGGCAAAAGCTGCATTAGCTTAGCACTGGCCGAGACTTTGATGGGCTTAGACGCCTTTCATTAGTGGGAGATGACCAAATTCGCCGGAAGTCCACTGCTTCTGCAGGTAATGTTTCCCACCCTTTCTCATATGTGTTTCTCACATCACTCAGCATTCATGCTCTGCTTTTCTCTCAAAACCCTTTCTCACTTTTTCTCTCAGTGCATATCTCTCTATTCTTTAATCTCTCTTTTTTTTCATCCCTCCCCATATATGGCTCATAGACAAGCTGAAGGTGGTGGATTCTTGCCCTACATATTTAGCACGAGGCCATTTATTTCGCCAATGGCTAGTTGATTTCTCAAACAAAGGGTGGTGGTGCCATTGGATGTGCAACAGGTCTATTGCTGACATTGCTTGGCGTTGTCCTTGGTTTGATCTGCCCGAGATGAGCTACAACATGGCTCGGCAACCCGGCATTCAACAGATTGGCTTGACACACTATGTGTTCTACTTTCCATTCCGGTTCAGGCGTCAGTTCGGATACGACCAGACTTGCCCAGAAGAGGAGGTAGAGTACCCGGCTTGATACCTAATCCGAGGTTCACAATTAGTTCGACATCCCACTGCATGGAGGACAAGGGAACTTCTGGCTCCTGCCTCTAGTTTCAATTGCACACTTTCTGGCGAGTGCCTAACTTGGCTTGAAGATAAGGCGCAAGATGGGCCTACTTTAGCTTCTGAAGCTTCTACGAGCTAAGGGAGGGGACGCAGGAACACCTGACTCATCTATGCCCCAAGTTCATTGCCTTGATCTAACTTTTTAAGTTTTCTTTTTGAATGTAATAAAAGCAACTTTGATGTGTATCGAGAGTTAGAGAACTTTGTATTGAAATCAATGAAATTGAAGTTGTGGGTATTAAAAATTTTCCTTTTGGTCCAAAAATGGTCTAAGTTGTAAAAAGACTAATTTGAACAAAATCAACTTTTCTCAAAACTTTTCAAAACCATTTTCGATAAGGATCACAACTTGACACACAGAATTTGTCCTCGAGATGTATAACCCCGAATCTAAAGACAACAAATTGCCCCTTGTCTGAATAACACTGCTTAACACTGTAGTAAGCTCTTCTCTCAGTGTAAGGATCACAACCAATCTTTCAAATAACGAACAGACAGCGATGCCTTGATTAAACACATGGACACAGTAGATTTGGAGGTATTTACGGCCGGACATCAGAATGAAGTTGCCTACGTATCCCGAAGATGGGAATCAAGCCTTACGTAGTTCGGTTTGTGTTCACTCAAGTATTAATGCTCTCCTTTTGTGCTCTCACTTTTTCCAAGGCCGCCTTTTCTCAGTTTTCAACCTTGCGAGCTCAGTTTTTATTTTATTCTTTTTTCAATCTCTAACTTTTGCTTAGGTCGCCCTTTTAGGTTTTCAGCCTAGCGAGCCTTTCAAGGGTAATATTTCTTCAACTTGTCCATGTTGATCGGTTGGGAAAATGCTAGGCCATTTAGGTTGATAAGAGTAATAGCTCTACCCGACCAGATAGCTTTTGATAATGTAAGGACCAGTCCAATTGGGTCTGAACTTGCCCCTAGGGTCATGGATGGGAGCTCAGTTGTCCTTCAGCACCAAATCCCCTTCCTTAAGATTCTGAGACTTAACTTTCTTGTTAAAATCCTTAGCAATCCTACATTGATATCCTTGAACATGGCATAGTGCTTTCAGCCTTCTCTCATCGAACAACATTAGTTCTTCGAACCTGCTCTACTGCCAATCTGCTTTTGCTATCTGACACTCAGCCATAACCCGCAGCGACGGAACCTCTATTTCAATTGGCAAAACAGCTTCTATCCCATAAACAAGAGAGTACGGAGTTGCCCCAGTAGATGTCCGAATTGAAGTTCTGTAGCCTCAAAGAGAAAATGGGAATTTGTCTGGCTAGTCCCTGTAGGTCTCAACCATTTTCTGCAAAATGTTCTTGATGTTCTTATTGGCTGCCTTAATAACTCTGTTGGTTTGCGGGTGATATATGGATGATTTATGAAAAGCCACGTTGTATTTCTCTAACAAGTCGATCACTTCTCTTTTGAAATGGGAGCCATTATCTAAAATGATCTCATTTGGGACTCCATAACGGCAAATGATGTTGTTGTGGATGAACTTAGCCACATGCGCTACTTTCAACACTGCATAAGACTGAGCTTCCACCTACTTCGTGAAATAACCAATTGTCACTAGAATGTACTCATGTCCATTTGACCCTTTCAGTGTAACTGCCCAATGATGTCAATTCTCCAGACTGAGAAAGGCCATGGTGAAGTCATGTTATACAGCTTCGACGGCGGGATATTCATGCGATTTGCATGAATTTGGCATTTGTGGCATCGCCGAACAAAACCAATACAATCCTCCTCCATGGTAGACCAATAGTAACCTTGCCTGAGAATCTTCCGGGCTAGCATTACTCCGCTCATGTGCACTCCACACTCTTCCCTATGAATGGCCTCCATTAGGCGTTTTGACTCTTCTGCGTCAACACACAGCTTGTGTATTCCCAGATGACACCTCTTATACAACTTAGCCCCGTAGATGATAAATTGAATGGCCATCTGTCGTATTGCCCTCTTATCTTTAGCATTGACCCCTGGTGGATAAACCTCATTTTCCAAGAAGTTCCAGATATCATAATACCATGGGTTTTGATCTTGCACTTCATTTATTGCGGTAATTAACCTGTAGGCCAGCGTATGTCTCTGTTCAATAATGATCGGATGCATCTGGACTCCAAACGGGATGTCTATCATGGAAGATATAGTTGATAAGGCGTCAGCGAACCTGTTGTTCTCTCTTAATAGATGCGTAAAGGTCAGCTTCTCAAACCTAGGAATCAAAACATCCAAGGTTTGGTGGTAGATCTTCATTGTTTCTTCTTTGACTTTCCAGTCTCCTTTTGCTTGAGACACAACTAGGTTCGAGTCTCCAATGGCGTCCAACCTTTTTGCCCCTAGTTCTAGGGCAGCTTCCAAGCTAGCGATACATGCTTCGTATTCTGCTTCGTTGTTAGATATTTTGAACTAGAGTTTGAAGGCTAAGGGTATATGGGAATTGTAGGGTGCTATCAGCAACACCCCTATCCCATAACCGTACTGGTTAGACGCTCCATCAAAGTATTGCCACCCTCAAGTGGGCTTAAAGATGCAGATTCGCCACCAAACATAGTGGGCTTAAAACATGATGATTCGCCACAACAAAGTGGGCTTAAAACTTACATTTGTTGAATCGTTCCAATTCAAACAACAAAGCCTTCATCCATAGGCATTTATGCAATTTAGAATTTAAGCACATAGCCTCATGGCAAGCATGCGAAACATGGCAATCACACTCATGCAAGTATGCTAAAGCATAAAGACTTACCGAGTACTCCAAGCCAAAACAGAAACTAGTTAGAAAGATGCATGATCCTAACTATGTAAGATGCCTAATGCAACATATGCAATATGAAATTAATAGGCTCGACTACTAATATGGCATATGATTTGATTCAATTTGATGACATGCTTTTAAACACATATTCAAATAAGTATTGAAATTGCAATGCAGTTTGAATGATGAGCCGAGCCTTGGTGCATGCAAGACAAATGAATGGATGCAAACATGTGAGCATAATGTATGCTTAATTGAAAATGCTCCTAATCTAACCATCAAAAGTGATTAAATAAAAGGGAGAAAGACGCGGGTTGGAAGACACGCACACACACACGCACACTTATTACAACATTGCGCCCTCGCGAAGGAGGGTCCAAATGAATAAGAGCTAACTAACTAGCTACGCTAATTAAGCTAACTAATTACAATAATTCAAATGAATTAACTAACTTATGCTAAGCAAATTAAATATTACAAATCGGAATTGAATAACTAGTTACACTAACTAATTAAGAAAAGAAAGTAAATGGCCTCGAAGGGCGAGGAACGCATGCATGCTTGGTTGGCTTCCTCTCCGAAAATCCACCGCCTTGCCATCGGATGCCTCTGTTTGCACTTGTTTGAACACCGAAGATTCTGCTAACTTCTAGAACACCTCTACTCCACCTCACGAACATACTTGTGCAAAGTTTCATTGATGATTGGTCGGTTACCAATGATGGACGTCGGTTACCATTGGTGGCTGGTCGGCCACTACTGGTGGCCGGTTGGCTACCCCTTCTTGGAACTTCCTTTTTTGCTGTAACAAAGAGCAAACAGAGGCAAAACAGTGCATACTCGAGGGTTATCTGTATTGTTACCCTCTTTATCATCACACAAGCTTAAAGGAGTGCAACTCTTGGCTCTCAAACCATCAACCAAGCAATTTCCATGCATGACGGTCAAAGAACCAAGTTTGTACAAGTTTAATGAGTGCAAAACAAGACTCAAAAAGACCACCACCATATCATGCATAATCAAGGGTGATGGTGACCAAGGAAAGTGGCACATTTCATCACTTTGAGTATGAAATGTCCCATTTTCATTGTGTTCGAATTAATGTCCAACTTGAACACATGCAATGCAACATGAAAGATGCTTATCTTGCCTCGTTTACTTTGTTCATTTTGGTTTACTCATTTTAGCTTACCAATCCATTTTTTAGTTGATTAGTCCAAAAGTGAATGTCCTCTAATGGAAGAGGTGTCAACCAAGGGGTAGTTCAAGGCATGAGGGAAGCTTCATGCCATTGGTAATGAACCCTCAAAAGAGGATTAAACCATTAAGTATGAGCCTCAACTTCAAGCTTAAACAACCCTAAGGTTGAAACAACCATCAAAGCAAATGAAAAAGTGAAGCAAAGAAGGAGGTTATAGAGATTTTAAGTGCTGGAATTAGGCATGAAAAAGCATTAAAACATGCAACCAAGACACACAAATGATGCTCAATGCCTAGAAACACTAAGCTAGTGAAGGAAATTACACCACAGCTATGCAATACAAAGTTCAAAAGCAACAACCAACCCAAAACAGATGCAAAATAGCCCAAAATATATCTTAAAACATTCTGAAATTAAGCTAACACAAGCTAGAATAATAGGCTAAAACATAGAGCTACCTAGACTAGCAAACAAGACACAAGGAGGGGAGGCTAAGCCCTCCAATTTTGGATTTCAAAACAAGATTTTTACCACTAAAGTAACTCTGAAAAACAGTGTTTAAAAGCTCTGAAAAAGATGATGCAAGGGTGGGAAACACAAGGGCAAAGGCCTCCAAACTAAGGTACAAAGAAGGGTTATCAACCCCTCAACTTTTAATGGCCTTAGGACCCAAGCTTCAGCCCCAAAACACATAGTTTTTATAGCCCAAAATCAGTTGGAAAACATGCTAAAAGAAGCTAAGACAATAAGCCAAAACACGGAGCTTTTGAACTAGTAAACAAGCATGAAGAGGGGTAGTCAACCCCTCTATTTTTGGGGCCTCAAAACAACATTTTTAGCCTCTGAAAGCCACTGAAAATCAGTGGTAAAAAGGCCCAAAAAATTTGGTTTTAAAGTGATGAATAATGGCACAAAAGCTTAACAAGCAAAGGAGCAAGAAGGATGGACAACCCCTTAACTCAAAATAGCCTCGAACCAACACTTCTAAACCATTAAAATAGAGGTTTTTGTAGTTGAAAATCAGGCCAAAAATAGTAAAAAAAGATGGTAAAACAAGTTATGCAAAACAAGTTTTAAAGGTGAGTCTTATACCTCTTGAAGCACAACACAATTTTAGGCAACAAAACAAAGCAAAATCACTTTTAAGAGCTCCAAGAAGACCTCCTAGAACCTCAGCTCAAAGATAACCAACTTTGGTCAAGGATGTATAGGCAAAGGAGAAGTGTATCTCTACTTGTATGCACGAAAGTTCAAGAGAGAGAGAATTGTAGAGAGAGACGCCTCCAAAATTTTTTCAACCTTCAAATGTTCTAACCTTTAAAATAATAGAGACGGCCCTCTATATATACCAATATATGAGCTTCAGGTTGAAATATCAACAAAATAGGCAGTTGGAGCTTGCGGGAGACAGTTGGATGAAAATATATACAAAATTTGAGCTTTTTTCAACAGTGGCCGACATTTTTCCAGTTGGCCACCAAAAATCTGCTTCCAGCCCCGACTACAAACGGGCATATCTCCTTCATCCGGACTCCTTTGTAGGTCATCCTTGAGTCTAAATTAAAGCCCCTGAAGTATTCTTTCCAATGGTGGTAGCCTCACACCAAAATTACAAGTGTGCAAAAAGATATGCCTCTTTTAGTGAAGGTTGCTCATTTCCAGCTCAATCGAATTGATGCCCAACTTCAACCAGCCATATCTCCCTCATCCGAACTCGGCTTGAGGAGATTCTTGAGTGTAAAATGAAGCCCCCGAAAGTCCAATGTGGTGGCCTCACAACTTAAGTCCAAGTTTACAAAAGGATAGACCTGATTTAGTGAAGGCTGCCCAGTTCTCTCTTAACGGTTCATGCCCAACTTCTTCCCCAACTTGGTTTCTTCCCTCTTCTCCAATTTTCTTTAACTCCAAACCTCTAAATAAAGTGTTTTGAAAAAAATTTCAAAGATTTCACCTCTCTGTCATTTATTTCCACTTTGTTCTTGCTCGGTTTACTGAAAAGTGCAACATTTAACAAAATGCGAGCTTCGGAACATCGTAGAAACCTTTTTTCAAAAATATTTGGAAAGAGAGGATTTTAAGGTCTAAAATCATTTTGGTCAAAATAGTTTTGGTCCAAAAAAAGAGGTGTAAGGTTGGGATTTGAAGCTCTCATTGCTGAAGAAACCGAACCTTTGCACAATATAGCCTTCGTCCTGCCTTCATTCTCTAACAATCAACCTGAGGCTCCCAAGTCTTAAGAGCGGTTAAAAATGGGGTGTCTATAGTCTCTAACCAGTACTACCATTATACATTCACTTCTATTTGCCATTTTATGGATCTTGTATCTACGGGAATTGACACCTATATATATATACATACGCGCGGTTTTCGAGACTTTCACCCTAGACACACAAGCCAACTTAATTCAATAGAATACATCCCCTATCTTCTCCCAAACATGGAGTACATCCCCTATCTCCTCCCAAACATCATACATATACAATGTATTTAAAGACATAATCATATTCAATGGCTGTGGATGAGAAATCAGTTTCAATTCACCTAATCCTCATGCAATTGCTACAACAATCATAGCTATCCTCCACCAACAGTCCAGAACAGATATATAATCTTAAGACAGATAAATTATCCAAATTTCCATAAGTGAGTGATAATACTTATTCAACTCCACCATTTATATAATCAACCATCCAATTCCACCTTTCCAATACTAATTTTATTTGTTTATACAAAATAAATATTTGAAACATTTTAGGGCTAACTTTTCCTTTTCCCCAAAATTCAACCCAAGTATCAAAAACAACCATTTTGTTGCCACACGACCTCATAACCACTTCTATAATCATTTTCAATACTCCCATTCGTAAACCTCTCTTTTAAATTTTAAACCAAAACCCTAGGTTTGTTCAAAATCCTCCAAAATCACAATAATATTTGTACAAAACAAATGACTAAGTTAAAAGTCAAATAGAAGTATAGAAAATCCCTACCTCAAGTTTAGAAGATGAGAAAAGAAAGGAAGAAACTTCAAAGATGCCAAAACCAAGTTTTGTTCGGACCAAAGTGAAGCTCTTGAGACGCTCTACCTCTATCCCAAAGACACTAGGATAGAGAAACCAATGGATCTAGCTGGAAATGTAGAGAGAGTGTGAGTTTAGAGAGAAAAACTCTAGATCTAGGGTTTTCAGAAAGTTTAGAAAGAGAATAAAAGTGAAAAAGTGATGTAAAAGGTCACTTTTACGAACTGATATACGCATAGTCCGCTCGAGCGTCAGACACAATAAGTTGTTAAGCTCGAGCGCAAGAAGTGATGCTCGAGCGCAGAATGTACACTCCCAGTAGTTTTGTACACAATAGCCCAACGCTCGAGCTCAAGAAAGGCCGCTCGAGCTGAGACCGTTTGAGCATAGAACACACTCTCCCAGTAGTTTTGCAAACCCGCAAAAGTACTGAGAGTTCGCAAAGCCCGCTCGAGCGCAAGAAGTGTCGCTCGAGCGGAGGAATAGAATTTTAGGCAACAAAAGTTTGAAAACCAAGCAACCAACATGCTCCAAACACAACCACTACAACCCAATAACCAAATTTAAAGAAGTATAAGAGAAACAAGATATGATCAACAATACGAAACCATGAAACCCGAGTCCAGAATACAACAAAGGTCGGATCAAAAACCGGGATCGCTATAATCTCCCCCTCTTAAAGAATTTTGTCCCTGAAATTTCAAATCAAGCTTTGAAGCTATGTTTAAACCAAACGCAATAACAATAATTAATCAATTTCAATTCTATGACCCATTCTCCAGCCATCCACTCTCATCAACTCGATACACAAGTTCCAACATTGAAAGTACAATCCACATTTTCCGAAACATATACACTGTTTATATTAAACCCGTGTTTCTAAAACATATACAACATATATAACATATACAATGTTTCCATATTCTCAAACACATACAATGTTTTCATATTTCATTATCATAACAAAATTTCAATATATGCTCAAACATCAACAAATAAGTCTGGATACTTCTCACGGACTTTCAACTCACGTTCTCAAGTTGCTTCCTCAACTTCGTAATATTCCCACAACACCTTAACTAATAGAAAAGTCTTGCTTCACAAGACTCGACTTAACAACAAGGAATGAACATGGATGCCTCCCTAACGGGCAAAACTCGTAGTGGTTTATGAGACAAGAACAAATACCCCCGATAACAATAATAACAGTAACAACAACTGCAACAACAACAGTGTTCTAAGGCAACCACCACATCTCGACTACCTACAATACCCAAGCCACCATTGAGTGCTTAACACTCCAACATAGGGAATAAGGAAACCACTCGCACACAAGGCTTTCGGTCAACTTTCGTAGAACGAGAATGCAAAATAAAACATGATTAACCAACATTATGGCACATCAATGCCCGACAATTCTAAGTCCTTGCCAAAAAGACATACAACATGTAACTAGCAACTTAGGCTAGATCAAAATGCAACTTCTCAACACTAGATATAAGATATTCCATTCAGGTTAAAGAAAATGCCTTATTTATCCCCATTTGTCTCAAAACACTTGGTTTTCCCCAAAAGGTGTTCAAACTTACACCGTCACAATTCAAACACATTATCAACTAGCCACAGCAAAACTCAGAGATCTCTAAACTATTTTTCTGAAAACCAAAACCGCAAATTCACGTTTCCATCCAAAACTGTTTTAGTTTATGAAAAGTACCCAAGGCCACAATACTAAAAAGAAGAGTTTGGTTTTCCTCCAAATCATTCATCAACATTCCTCTAGTGAATCACAACATAGTCACCTAACAAAACCCATCATACTCACGGTGGTGCCACAATACCCAAAACAAAATTGCCCCGATGAGAACCGCTATAAATTTTTGAAATGCCAGCAATGCAATAACACAAGGGAAGAAATTTCACACCCACCAATCATATAATGGCGCAGTGTGCTTATAAGACCAAGGTTCTCAACAAAATTTCAAACCGGTTACTACAACTCAAAACAACCTTCCAATTGTCCTTGCGGGATTTACATCTCATACCAAGACATCGTGAAATTACACAACTCTCAATTTCGACCTATTCCCGAGGTGACTATATGTCAAACCAACCCAAACACTAACTGTAGACACCCCACTTTTGACCATCCTCGAGACTTGAATGTGCTTGCAGGTACATCCAATAACAAGTTTGATCGCTCGTCGAGTGCTCAACTTTCGCAAGAGAATGCTCCAGGTTTGATACTTCCAAACCCTATTTCCATTCTGTCTCATTTTTGGACCATGTTTTGGTCCCTCCATATTGTTGTTCATGATGGCCTGCCGGCCATGGGAGAGGGCTGCCGGCCATGGGCTTTGCCCTACCTACCATCAGAGAGGCCCTGCCGGCCAACAATGAGGCACTGCCGGCCACCACTAATGCCCGACAGGACACCTTGTTTCAGCAGATATTATTTTAGATCTTTTGAGCCAGCTGTTTCTCACTGAGCCATCCTCCATACACGTGTATGGATGGATGGAGGCAAGTTTAAGCTTGTCACACAAGCTTTGTATTGCATTGCTCTATATAAGGAGAGGCCCCTCTCCCTTTCCAGAGGTTCTAAGATTTCTTGAGCCAAAATCTCTCTCTCTCTCTCTCTCTCTCTCTAGAATTCTCACTCTCGCTCTCTATATTATACTCAATAGTGCCTTAAAGTGTGTTTTCTTTATACTTTTGCACACAAACACCTAGTAGAACACCTTCATTTTGGAGCTAAGGTCCATTGGAGTTTGTTTTGAGGTCCTAGCATTGGTTTTGGTCCAAACTTGTTGCTGGAGTTGCTATCTTGCCATTGTTCTTCAAGGGTAAGCATATACCTCTCTTAAAGCTTTGTTTTGACTAAGTCTTTTACCACCTTTACATGCTTGTTTTGGCTTAATTGTCAACTACAAAAAGCTTTGTTGTCAAGTGTTTAAAATGGTTGTTTAAGGCCTTGTTTGAGTTAGGGGTGATCTACCTCCTTTGGTGGCTTGTTTTGCTTTGCTTTGTACCATCTCTTAAGGCCTTTGAGATCATCTTTGTTTGGCCTTTTCAGTGGTAGAAATGTGATTTTGAGGTCCCAAAAAGGAGGGGGTGGTCCCCTCACCTCTTGTCATGTTTGCTTGCCTTGTTGGCCTAATTATTGAGCATGTGTTTCTAGCATGTGTTGGCTTGTTCTCAACCTATTTTTGGCCTTATTTCAGCATGGCATAACTCTATTTTGGCTTGGTTGAGTCACCTCATGCATGCTTTTTACACTTGTAGTGTAATCTTGCCATTTAGCCTTGTGTGCTCAATGCTTTGATCCATCATGCTAGCCTATTTTAGTTCTATCTCAGCATGTTTTTGGTGTTATTTTAGCATGCCTTAGCACTATTTTGGCTGGTCTTGGCCATGTGAGGCTTGCCTTTAATGGTTGTAGTGTAAGTGGCTTTGACTAGCTTTGAGTGTCAAGTCTCTAGTGTGCATTACTTTAGTTGTTTGCATGCTTTGGCCTCATTTCTAACATGATTTCAGTGTATATGGTATAGCCATACTCTCACATGTTTCACTCTTTCAATGCTTTTGGAGAGTTGTGTCTTGTGTCTTAATCATGGGCTAATATGTATGCATTTTTGTCTAAGCTTTTGGGCTACCATCTCAGCATGTTTTGGATCTTATTTTGCCGTATTACAACTCTAATTTCTATTGGTCGAGTCACCTCTTGCTTGGTTTTGATACTTGTAGTGTAATCCCACTCATTAGCCTTGCATGCTTAGTGTTTTGGCTTACAATTCTAGCTTGTTTTCGCTACACTTCATCATGTTTCTAGCATTGTTTTGGCCTGCCTTAGGACTGTTTTAAGTGATCTTGGTCCTTTGGGGCTTGCTTGATATGGCTATGGTGCAAGTGCTTTAGCTAGTCTTGAGTTTTGAGCCTTCTATCATGCCTCATTTGTGGTGTTTATGCGATATGGCATCATTTAACATGTTATTTCAGAGCACATAGCCTTGCCATATTCTCATGCATATCACTCTTTGATTGTGTTTGAGAGTTGCGTTTAATGCCTAGCTTGATAGCCAATGTATGAGCATGTTGTTGTAGCTTTTGGTGCTTCATTTCCAGCATGATTTTGCCACTATTTTGGCATGATATAGGTCTATCCATAGTTGGTTTGACCATTCGAGATTGATAGTGCATGGCTCATGTGTAACACCCTTCACTTGCTTTAGTGCCCTTGGTTCTATAACATGTCTTACATGCATTGCTTCCATGATAAAGTCTTGTGCATGCCACATTAGCATTGGTAGATTTTGCATGTTACATTTTGCATTGCATCATGTTCAATCAGATGTTATGTTGAACACAAGGTGAATTGGTTCGTTTCATATTTGAAGTGATGAAATGAGCCAGTCTCCCTTGGTCTCCATTGCCTTTGATCTCTCATGATAGGGCCATGGTCTTAGTGTCTCATTTGTTGTGTATTTATTAAATTTGTGCAAGTTAAATCTTTGGCTATCATGCATTGCGATGCTTGATTGATGGTTTTGGATCCAACGGTGCCTCTTCCTTGATGTTTTGAGGTGATATGGAGAGGTATGGTACATACATATCCTTGGGAGACCCTCCTGTAGACACCCCATTTTTGACCGCCCTCAAGACTTGGACGTCACCGCTTGGACACTCGGTGATCTTCCATGTTTGTGTTCGTCTTGAGTTCCCTGAGGTCTCGGCTACGCGCCTTGCCTCAAGATCTCTCGACTCGACTGTTTCATGTCTGGTTTTGCACCAAACACTTGTGTTTTTCCTTGAAGGGGCAGGGAAGGGCTTGTGAGCCATCCCCACACTCCACCGGCCATGGCTTGAGGCCACCGGCTGTGTTTTATTGCCACCGGCCAAATGTTTGGCCTGCCGGCACTATAGATGGTCGGCCGGCTATCTTTTTTTGGTCAATTGCATTTTTGGCCAGCCGACTACTGTGCATCTGCTTTTGCAGATATTTTGGTGCAGCTGGCATGCACTTGGCTCCCCTCCATACACGTGTATGGAGGGATCTCCCTCTTTAGAAGCTTGTCTTGTAAGCTTACAAGACTAAAAGCTCTATAAAGAGGAGGCTTCTTCTCTTGGCATAAAGGTTAGACAAGGTTAGACATTTTAGACAACCATTTTTAGGGTTTGAGTTCTAGGGTTAGGGTTTGGTTCATATCCTATCTCTATATCTCTCTCTAGTGTGTGTTTTGTCTCATTTTTGCTCACAAGCACCCACCATCACACCATCTCTTGGACCTAAGGCCCTTGAGGGTTGTTTTGGAGTTTTGGAGCTAGTTTCAACCTAAAGAAGCTGCTGGAGCTCCATTGTCGAAGAGGGTCTTCAAGGATAAGAAGCTTGTCCCTTTATTCCCCATTTTTGGAAAGATTTTCTACCTATCTTGCAATTGTTTTTTGGCTTTGCATATAACACATTAAAGTTCTGTTTTTAAGGCCTCTAAATAGTTTGTTAAGACTGTTTTGTGGTTTGAGGTTGTTTGACCCCTCTTAAGCCTTGTTTGGCCCTTGTTTTGTGCTATTTTGTGTGAGCTCCGGGACCACAGTGTTTGGGCCTCCTCACCACTGAAATCTTGAGGGATTTCAGAGGTGAGGATGGTGTCTTGAGGTCCCAAGAAGGAGAGGGTCACCCCCTCTCCTTGTTGTCCTTGAAAAGGGCCATTTTTGCCTCTTGAGGGAGCATCTAGTTTAAGTGTGTGTTGGCCATGCCTTAACTGATTTTCAGGCTTATAATGTCATAATATAGCATTGTTGTATGTTGGTTTAGGTACACCATGCTTGTTTAGCATACATGCCATGTAATGCCATGTTTAGGCCTTAACATGCCTTAGGATTGTAAGCCCTTGTTCTAGCATGTTTTAAGCCTAGCTTTGTGAAGCTTTAGTGCATGTTTTTGTATGCTTTAGCTCTATTTTAAATTGTTTGAGTCATACTTGCCATGCATTGCATAGCCCCTTTGCATTATTAGCTCGTAGGCTTTAAATATGTGAAGTGTTGAGCATGCGTTGCTCAATTTATTTCGGTGGTTTGGAACCACTTAACATGCAATTTCAATCCTTATATCATGCTTACATGCTTGCCTTTCAATGCTTCTTTGATGCTTTAGAAGTTTGTGTTGTATGCTCCATGTTAAGCATTTGTGAATGCCTCCATACTTAGACCATTTAGATGCTATCTAGGTGTGCCTTTGTCCCTGTTTTGGCATGATTTGGGACTGTTTTAATCCAACTTGGTCATTTGCTTCATGTGTCACATGATCTTGGTTTAAGCCCCTTGGCTTGTCTTGGGTTCTTGGCTTTGCTTGTCACATGCTATGCTTGTCTTGTTTGCTTGGTTTGGCACCTCTTATAACATGACTTCAGAGCTTTTCCATGCATGCTATACACCCATGTTTGCATTCTCTTAAGTGTACTTGAGAGTCCCTCTTTGTGCTTAAGTGGTGGCCCATGAACATGTGCATGTGTGTGTGTGTGTTAGTCCTTCACTTTGAGTACTTTGGCCACTGTTTTAGGTTTGCTTGAGAGTTGCGTAATTAGTTTAAGTCCATCCCTTTTGTTTATTGCATGCACTCCTTGTATGTTGTAGCATATTGATGAGTTGTCGCATGATTGAAATCGCATGATTGAATGAAGTTACATGTTGGCTTGCTTGCTTGAATACCTATATTAGCCTTGCACACTTGTTGGTTGCATTGTTTTATGCATTGCATGTCTTGCATGCTCATTTGCATTGCCATGTTGCATGCCTAGTTAACATGCTTAGGTTGCATTGCACTAGCATGCATACTTGACCTCTTGAAATGAGTATGATAGAGGTTGAACCCCATTGCTTGTTTATTTGGTTTGCATTCATTTGAAATTGAAGTTCCATGCTTGATTCTTCGGGCCATCAAGCATGGAAATGCGTGATTGGTGGTCTAAGAATCGAGGCCCATGTCCCTTTGAGTCATAAACATGATAAGGGGTATGATTGGTGCATACATTGCTTGAAATGCATTTCCATGCCAAATATTGCCCTCTGCTGTTGTCAAACCAGATTCTGTAGGAATTTTTGTCTGGTCGACTAAATACAGTGCCGGTCAGCCATCTTTTTTTGGCCGGTGGATTAAATCTGTGGCCGGTGACCATTCTCTATGGCCGGTGGTGTTTTCCTCCAGCCAGTGGTGTTCCCTAGCATCCCGAGAGAAAACCCTGAGACTTTGGCAGTCCTCAGAGGAGCAGAGCAGGGAAAATAGAGGCATCTTGAGCATGGTAGTGGATTTCCGGGCGGAATCAAGCACGCATGCATTGAGCCCTCTCCCCGAGGCTGCTATTTACTGATTTCTTAGATTAATTAATTTGCTTAATTAATTTAATTGTCTGTAATATTTAATTAGCTTGTCAGTTAGTTAAATTGTATTATTCTTTCGGTCCGTCCGAGCGAGGGCAAATTTGTAATAAGTGTGGGTGCGTGTGTGCATGTCTTCCAACCCCTATTTCTTTTTCCCTTTTACTTACCTTCTTTTAATGGTTAGTACTAGGTCATGTTTAACTTAGCATCCTCGTGCTATGCATGCGTGTATCATTTATCAGTATTGCATGCACCGGGCTCGGCGCATCATACTAATCGCATAGACATTTTAAATCTAGCTTGAATACATGCTATCTGCGCATTTCACATGCCATCCTAGGATTAGCCGAGCCTATTCTAGCGACATTTTGTATGTGATGCATTAGGCACTTAACATGGACTTGGATCATACTTTGATTGCTAACACGTTCTTGTTTTGACATGGAGTACTTTGTAAGTATTTTATGCTTTCGCACATCGCATGAGTGTGAATGTTTCCATAATAGCATGATTACCATGAGGCTAGATGCTTATGTGATATAAACTGCCTGAATACCTGTAGGTGGAGGTTGGATTGTTTGAGTTGGAACAACTCATTGAAATCCGTATTTTAGGCTACTTGCGAGTAGCAAATTCCAAAGCGTTTTCCAAACAAGCGGATATACAATGTTTTGTTCCAAATTAGGCGATCTAGTCTATACTTGTTTGTTGTGCACATAACATAGTAATTCTAGGCTAATAACCGGAATAAGAACACATAAAGTTTTCAAAACAAGATATCACGGTTAGTAGAGGCCGATCTTCGGATCGGGCGAGAAGGGGTGCTCATAGCTGACCTTCCCCAATCGTACCCAAGTTCCCGAGCCGAGGCAACTTTGGTGATGACGGACGCGTGGCCTTTGGGACCGAGTCAGGGTTTCCTAAATTCCCCCATAAAAAATATTTAGGTGGCGACTCTGTATCTGGCAAAGCAGTCCATGTTTGGCACTTCTTTTCTAAAAATCTATTTTCTCAAAACAATTTGCCGGATTTGGACTCTTTGGTTCAGATTAAGAACCGTGACACAAATCGAGTCCGAACTGTAGCGAGGTCTCCCACCGCGGGCTTGTTACAGTTTCTGGCGACTCTGCTGGGGATATTAGAGAGCTTGACTCGAACTCGTGATATCCTGTTTTGATTTCACTTATGTGTTTCTTTGCATTGCATGTGCATTGGTGCGCCTAAGACACCGTTTTGGCCATCTGCTATTCCTGAGCGATTTGCCAAAGGCTTGTCTTGTCAAGGCATGACCATAAGGCTGACCAGTTGCGGGCTCTGCCAGTATGGGAATACAAACCCCGGTTTCACCGGGGCACCCTTTTCGACCATTCGACCTAGTGCATATTCGGACTCCATAGTGACCATTCCAAATTAGGACAGGTTGCTCACCCGATGTTAGGTTGTTTGAAACCGCTACGTGCGTAGTGAAACCCTAGCTCCTGACAAAATAGGACAGGGAAACCCTACCCCCAACATAGGGGTGTTTTGGCTCTCTTTTACGTGCTATGTACGTTTAGTGTGTATCTCTACAGGAATGCGCATATCAGTTTGCAAGTATGAGTATCAGGCCTGAGGGCACCAGTGTCAGTATTTGTAAGAATCAGTTCTATCTGTGGGTATCCGATTCAGCATTTTGAGGTAGTGATTTTGGGAAACAGTGATCAGTGGTAGAGTACAGTTGTTCGGCTACACCTGTGTTTGATCCGTTTGGGCTGAAATGCTGCTTATATTTCTTTTCAGTTCAGAGAGTTGATACAGAATAACTAGTGTTCCCCCTTGTTGAGGCAAGACAGATATCTGATTCGTTAGTCACCGCTCAGAACAATGGACCTATGATGACGCAGAATTCGGAAGAGATTGTGGTTATGACAGCCGCATTAGATCAAGGAATCACTCTGCAAAGTGAGACCAATGTTGATGTGCCACATCCACCCAGGTCGCCTGCTGCGCACCCGGTTTGGACCCCCCAGTTGTATCAGGCTCGTGAGCCCACCGCATTCGAGTTGATGGGGATGATAGGTGACCTCCAGAGGTCCGTGGCGGATCTCGCCTACAGAATGTCAGCTTCGCCACCAGCCGCACCATATGCCGGGCATTTTGTACCCCAGGAGCCCCCATTACTGGGACGGATTGTGATCGAGCTTAGCCAACCGGAGATGGCCTCTAACTATAACAATGACGTATCAACATCAAGCCAAACCCTCGATCAGGCTGAGGCCAGAGGTAAAGACAAAGTAAAGGCAGATGCCGATCCCATTGAACAACTGCTATGGGCAGTCAAGGCTTTGAAGGCCGGAGGGATGAGTAAGCAACAAGTATTCGCAGTCGTGGCCAAGACTATAGATGATGTTTTCCCCGCTCCAATTGAAGGCATACCAGCCAATCAGAAAACCAGGATAGGCCTCGTCATGCCAGAACAGTTCCTCCCATTCCTAACCTTGCACCTGGGAAGGATCAGAAAGTCAAGGCAGTGCCTGCCGACCCGTTCGCTAGTGCGTCTAGCAAGAATACTCAGACTTCAAAGTACCTGCCCCGAGGGCGCAGGGTCTTTCACGCTCTTTATATGCCATTGTCCAAGGCACTCCAGATCCTGGCCGAAAGAGGGCACCTTAAACCCCTGGAGCCCAGGCCTCTCCCGAAGAATCTCCCTCCCACACATGATGCTGTTCAGTACTGCGCGTACCACCAGCAAACAGGTCATGCTACCGATAACTGTTTCCGCCTCCGTCATGAGGTGCAAGATTTGATCGACAACGAGGTTATCCTCCCACCCACCTCAGCCAAGTCCGTTACTACTCAACTGTTGGACTTTAAGGATACTGATACTGTGAATATGTAATCAGGAAGCGAACCACCAGCGGGTGACGCCCGGTATTTTTGGATGTGGCGTTTGGCACGCATTTTTGAGCATCTGCGATTACTAGTTTTGTAAAATCTGGCTTGGGTGTCGAGTCAGTCTTTTGTTTTGTTTTGAGTCTGTCTCATTATCGTGAGTCAGTCCTTTTTGCTTAAGGGTCCGTCTTATTATAACGAGTCAGTCCCCTTTGTATAGGATGTCAGGTGATTCCGAGGCTGTTGCCTCGAACACCGTTTTGTTTTGTAATTACTCCTTTTGCTTTCTTTTGAGTCTGTCTCTACTGTGGAGCCAGTTGCAACCAGGAAATCTGAATGAAACAGCTGCGGCTATCATGTTTCCGTCTTATTGCTATTTTGAGCTAGTTATGCCAGAGGATTTGGATGGGACGACAGTACATTCTACCTGCTCTCTTGTGCCTTGAAAATCATTGTAATGACCTAAGCTTTTCAAAAACCTTTTTGAACACTGCGGTGAAAATGAAGAGGAAGGAATTCCTCAGGTTTTACAAAACTTTGAACAATTTGAGAGAAAGATAGGCATGCTAAGCCTTTTAATGAATGAAATCATGCTTGTTAGCGTGAGTACTGAGAAGGACCCTAGCTTGACCCAGACTGGTTCCACACTATCTTCAGCACGAGCGGTGTGTCGCTTTCGTAAAAACTTTCAAAAACAAAATGTTTTGCGCGGTCCTGTGAAGACCTATGTGGAATCACTCTTGGGATTGTGCAGCCTAGGATCGCTCTCAGCCTTAAGATTCAGCCCGTCTGTTTGCAAACCTTGAGCCTATTCAAAACGTCCAACGGTCAACCATCATGTGAGGCCCGTGTGGCCAGATTTAAAGCGGCCCTCGAGCAAGAGGCACCAAAATCAGGTCAAGAAGATCGGATCTCACCGCAAGAAGCTCGTGAAGCAACTGTGATGAATCCTTCTGCAGATCAATATAACAGCCACTCTCCTGGATACAGAGGGCTTCAATTTCAAAACCATTTGGCATGGACTTGTTACACTTTTACCCTTTGAAAGGCTTGCTGGGCCGAAAACCCACAAAGGGCGACCCAGGCAAAAGTTAGGGCAAGGAAAAAGAAAACAAAAAAAGCAAAAAGAAAAGAAAAAAGACATATCAAAAAAAGAAAAAGAAGAAAAAAGAGAAAAAGAAGCTTGCAAGGTCGAAAACCCGCAACGGGCACCTTGGCAAAAGTTAGAGCCTAAAAAGTGAAGGTTAAAATACCCGAGTGTACCTTAACCGGAACTACGTAAGGCTTGATTCCCATGTTTTGGGATACGTAGGCAACTTCATCTTAAAGTCCAGCCCCAAACGCTTTCATAGCGTCTCAGTCCATGTAATGGTTTTGATCGCCTTTGCCTCCTCCGAATCCGATAGTTCGGTTGTGACAACCGGAACCACGTAGGCAACTTCCCCTTGAAGTCCAACCCCAATGCTCTCACAATGACTATGTCCAAATATTGGTCCAGACCATCTCCGTCTTCTCCGTGTTTGAGAGTTCGTTTGCAATCGTCACCAATGAGGGCATGCTGCGGCATCATCCTAACAAGGGGCAACTTTCCATTGCCATGAGTTGCTACGAGTCACCATTTAAACCAGGGGCAACTTTCCGTTGCCATGCACCCCTTTCAAACAAGAGGCAATTTTTCATTATCTCCGATCCAAGGTTGCGCATCTCGAGGGTAAGTTCCGTGCTCGTTGAGCATTGGCTGGTTGCAAAAATAATTTTTGAAAATTTTTACTGAGGTTGAAAATTTTTACTGAGGTTGTATGCTTTAGCTCTGTTTTAAATTGTTTGAGTCATACTTGCCATGCATTGCATAGCCCCTTTGCATTATTAGCTCGTAGGCTTTAAATATGTGAAGTGTTGAGCATGCGTTGCTCAATTTATTTCGGTGGTTTGGAACCACTTAACATGCAATTTCAATCCTTATATCATGCTTACATGCTTGCCTTTCAATGCTTCTTTGATGCTTTAGAAGTTTGTGTTGTATGCTCCATGTTAAGCATTTGTGAATGCCTCCATACTTAGACCATTTAGATGCTATCTAGGTGTGCCTTTGTCCCTGTTTTGGCATGATTTGGGACTGTTTTAATCCAACTTGGTCATTTGCTTCATGTGTCACATGATCTTGGTTTAAGCCCCTTTGGCTTGTCTTAGGTTCTTGGCTTTGCATGTCACATGCTATGCTTGTCTTCTTTGCTTGGTTTGGCACCTCTTATAACATGACTTCAGAGCTTTTCCATGCATGCTATACACCCATGTTTGCATTCTCTTAAGTGTACTTGAGAGTCCCTCTTTGTGCTTAAGTGGTGGCCCATGAACATGTGCATGTGTGTGTGTGTTAGTCCTTCACTTTGAGTACTTTGGCCACTGTTTTAGGTTTGCTTGAGAGTTGCGTAATTAGTTTAAGTCCATCCCTTTTGTTTATTGCACGCACTCCTTGTATGTTGTAGCATATTGATGAGTTGTCGCATGATTGAAATCGCATGATTGAATGAAGTTACATGTTGGCTTGCATGCTTGAATACCTATATTAGCCTTGCACACTTGTTGGTTGCATTGTTTTATGCCTTGCATGTCTTGGATGCTCATTTGCATTGCCATGTTGCATGCCTAGTTAACATGCTTAGCTTGCATTGCATTAGCATGCATACTTGACCTCTTGAAATGAGTATGATAGAGGTTGAACCCCATTGCTTGTTTATTTGGTTTGCATTCATTTGAAATTGAAGTTGCATGCTTGATTCTTCAGGCCATCATGCATGGAAATGCATGATTGGTGGTCTAAGAATCGAGGCCCATGTCCCTTTGAGTCATAAACATGATAAGGGGTATGATTGGTGCATACATTGCTTGAAATGCATTGCCATGCCAAATATTGTCCTCTGCTGCTGTCAAACCAGATTCTGCAGGAATTTTTGTCCGGTCGGCTAAATACAGTGCCGGTCGGCCATCTTTTTTTGGCCGGTGGATTAAATCTGTGGCCGGTGACCAATCTCTGTGGCCGGTGGTGTTTTCCTCCAGCCGGTGGTGTTCCCTAACATCCCGAGAGCAAACCCTGAGACTTTGGCAGTCCTCGGAGCAGTAGAGCAGGGAAAACAGAGGCATCTTGAGCATGGCAGTGGATTTCCGGGCGGAATCTAGCACGCATGCATTGAGCCCTCCCCCCGAGGCTGCTATTTACTGATTTCTTAGATTAATTAATTTGCTTAATTAATTTAAATGTCTGTAATATTTAATTAGCTTGTCAGTTAGTTAAATTGTATTATTCTTTCGGTCCCTCCGAGCGAGGGCAAATTTGTAATAAGTGTGGGTGCGTGTGTGCATGTCTTCCAACCCCCATTTCTTTCTCCCTTTTACTTACCTGCTTTTAATGGTCAGTACTAGGTCATGTTTAACTTAGCATCCTCATGCTATGCATGCATGCATCATTTATCAGCATTGCATGCACCGAGCTCGGCGCATCATACTAATCGCATAGACATTTTAAATCTAACTTGAATACATGCTATCTGCGCATTTCACATGCCATCCTAGGATTAGCCGAGCCTATTCTAGTGACATTCTGTATGTGATGCATTAGGCACTTAACATGGACTTGGATCATACTTTGATTGCTAACACGTTCTTGTTTTGGCATGGAGTACTTTGTAAGTATTTTATGCTTTAGCACATCGCATGAGTGTGAATGTTGCCATAATAGCATGATTACCATGAGGCTAGATGCTTATGTGATATAAACTGCCTGAATGCCTGTGGGTGGAGGTTGGATTGTTTGAGTTGGAACAACTCGTTGAAATCCGTATTTTAGCCTACTTGCGAGGAGCAAATTCCAAAGCGTTTTCCAAACAAACGGATATACAATGTTTTGTTCTAAATTAGGCGATCTAGTCTATACTTGTTTGCTGTGCGCATAACATAGTAATTCTAGGCTAATAACCGGAATAAGAACACATAAAGTTTTCAAAACAAGATATCACGGTTAGTAGAGGCCGATCTTCGGATCGGGCGAGAGGGGGTGCTCATAGCTGACCTTTCCCAATCTTACCCAAGTTCTTGAGCCGAGGCAACTTTGGTGATGACGGACACGTGGCCTTTGGCACCGAGTCAAGGTTTCCTAAATTCTCCCATAAAAAATATTTAGGTGGTGACTCTGTATCTGGCAAAGCAGTCCATGTTTGGCACTTCTTTTCTAAAAATCTATTTTCTCAAAACGATTTGCCGGATTTAGACTCTTTGGTTCAGATTAAGAACCGTGACACAAATCGAGTCCGAACTGTAGCGAGGTCTCCCCCCGTGGGCTTGTTACATCTCCCTTTCCTCTCTTTTGTTCTTTGTTGCAGAATGGAGTTTCAGTATATCAGTGCCCGACAGTGCCTTATTGATGGCCAGCACCTCTTCATCCGTGGCCGGCAAGGGGGTCGGCAGTCACCATTCATGGACGGCAAGCCACTGTTGCATTCCCCAGCAATGATTTGGTAAGGTTCAGCAACAAGTTCTTGGAGAAACCCTACAAATAGAGCCTCTAAAGAGCAAACCGGAGAGCTTTTCAGGGCGGAAACCGAGCACTCATCCTTCATTGTTCAAGGCAGGGCTGTGGTAGCCTAATTTAGATGCTTTTCATACTTAGTTGGTTTTTGTAACTCAATTAATTTGTTAATTAGTTAAAGTTTTGTAATAATTAATTAGTTTAGCATAGTTAATTAGTTGGTTTGTAATAATTAGTTTAATTAGCATAGCTAGTTAGCTAAATCCATTCGGACCCTCCATCGAGAGGGCAAATGTTGTAAGAAGGGTGCGTGTGTGTGTGTGTGCATGTCTTCCAACCCCCATTTCTTTCTCCCTTTTACTTATCAGCTTTTGATGGTTAGTTTAGGGCATATTTCAATTAGCATCCTTATGCTTGCATGCGTGCATCATTCATTTGTCTTGCATGCAACAGGCTTGGCGCATCATTCAAACTGCATTGTATTTCAATATACTTACTTGAATACGTGTTTCAAAGCATGTTATCAAGTGTTGCATTCATATGCCATTTTAGATAGCCGAGCCTATTTAGTTGCATTGTTGCATGTGTTGCATTAGGCATCTAACATAGTTAGGATCATGCATTGATTTCTAACTAGTTTCCTGTTTTGGCTTAAAGTACACTGTAAGTGTTTATGCTTTAGCATCCTTGCATGTGTGTAAGTGACTGCCATGATAGCATGCTTGCCATGAGGCTATGTGCTTAAGTGATTAACTGCATGAATGCCTGTGGATGAAAGCTTCATTGCTTGAATTGGAACAATTTATCAAAATGTGTGTTTTAAGCCCACTTGTTTGTGGCAAATCATGTTTTTAAGCCCACCTGAGGGTGGCAAATCCGTATTTTAGCCTACTTGAGGGTAGCAACTTCAAACCATTTTTGAAAAACAAACATGAGATGTTTTGTTCCAAATTGAGTGATTTAGTTTATACTGGTATGCTATGTGCATCACATAAGTAATTCTAGATTAATAACCGGAATAAAAACACATGTGTTTTCAAAACAACATATCATGTTAGTAGAGGCCGATCTTTGATCGGGTGACTGGGGGTGCTCATTTCAGGACCTTTCCGTCTTGTACCCAAGTTCCTGAGCCGAGGCAACTTTGGTGATGACGAACACGTGGCCTTTGGCACGAGTCAGGGTTTCCTAAATTTCCCAAAATAAAATATTTAGGTGACGACTCTGTAATCTGGCAAAGCAGTCCATGTTTGGCACTTCTTGATTAAAATCGATTTTCCAAAACGATTTGCCAGATTTGGAATCTTTGGTGATTTATCAGTCTTACATTGCACTTTGTGAGACTAGATACAGAACCGTGACAGGAGTCTGAACTGTAGTAGCATGAACCCAATTCACGCCCTCTCTGAAAAAGGGGGGCGCGCGGAGAGAGTTTGGGCGATCTACACTAACCAATCAACTGTCCAACACTATTAACCGTACTAGACTTCAAACACTGACATACCACTTAGCTTCACCCAACTTAATATCAATACCAACATCTTGCCCAACCTTACCAACTCTGAAATGGAGTTCCATACACAACCTCTCAAGTCCATTGACTCACTTTGGATTCTTCAAAGTTAACCTCTCACGCGTATGCCTATGTGGCATGCACATCCTCACTTCACATTTGAGTCCTAACTGGACTTCCCAAGTCAAACACAATACACCCTTTCAAGTCAACGCACACACCAGTGCCTTACACCATGTACACAAGGACTGTATAAGTCAAAATAACTCTGATAAAGTGCACCACTCACTCCACACAGTCTTACTACTTCTTTCGGAGTTCCACTATCTAAATTGGACAACAAACACTCATACCATAGTGATGTAGTACTGTTGAATATTAAACTACTCAATCCAATTATTAACCACGCTATTGCCTTACCAGGGCACCCTCCTGATCGCCTTGAGTTTGATCCCCCTTTACACATCATCTAATCATAACGCCAACAGCCACTACTACGATAAGGGACTAACATCCCTCCACAAGAAATAACCAACCAAATAATACAAAGATCCGCTACTATTACCTACCATTAAAGTACAAGTCTATACGCAACGAAACTATACGTGATTTACCCTTGAAAACAACACGCTATATGTACAAAACCTAATGTCGATCACACACTTCACATCCTTTCGAAGAATTCTCACGACAATAGATCGAAACCTCTACCACAAAACATAAGACCAAATAAGGAATACTCACAAAATTACACACACCCGGCAAGTATAATTGTTCTCGCCCCATGGTAACCCCAACCAAAACACGCATCCCTCAACAACTCTTTTAAATTTCAAAATATGGCTCACCAGCCATCACCTTCCCAAACCAAATTACAAGCGTTTATATGCATCAATACGAAAAATTTCCGATTTCACAACAACTTATCATATTAATAAAACTTTAGAGTTATTACATTCTCCAATCCACCCATTTCATGGAAATAAACAAGCAAAAGTACATATATATAAACAAGCAGTTATGATGTCTCAACATCCCCAAAACACATTGGTTACACAACAGAACCTAATGATTACAAAACGATAACCCAATTACAAAATCCTAACAAAATTGATGTTTTGTTGTAGGTAATGAGAATTTGAAATAAGGGGAAATGAAATTGAAACCAAGAAGACGTTTATAAACTTTTGTGAAATGAAAAACTAGAATGGAAAGAAAAAAGAGTTTATGATTTTATTTAAAAATGAATAATTGCACTCGCGATGAACTTACTACTTGTTGTGCCAATTCAACATTTGGAATAAAATTATGAAAATGGAAGGGAACGAGAGGGAAGGGGATTTATTTATGAACTTTGAAAACGGCATGAAGTGGAAAAATTGAATTAATTGGAACTAAATGATAGAAGTTATGTAACTTGTGAATGTAGATAAAAATCTAAACCAGGAAGACGAAATTGAATTTATGGAATTGACTCGTGTCGTAATTTTTTATGAACGGAAATTGTGAAGTTAAATATTGAGATTTGGCGTCTATTGTTCTAGAGGTTTTGTCCTAGGTTATCAGTGGAGGATGGTATGGATGTTAGAAAATGCATTTCGTGCATTGTTAAATAAATTGTGAGATTTGGAATAATGTATCAATTGTTGAGATGAATGAAAGAGCGCATGGATATGGGTTCCTCTCCCCTCTGGATTTATGCACGGTAAAGTGTAAACCCTCCCGTCGACTCAAGGTCTAGTAAAGTTTGGCACTTTGAAATGGGTTCCTCTCCTCTCTAGTTCGTGTCTGGTAAATTGGGTTGTAGTGGTTATGGCTTGACGAAACCGGGTTACATTATGTGATAATTATGTGTAGTTTATCTTTATACTTGGAATGTGATGAAAAGGGTGTAATATTGGCTTTCCATGCTTGTCACCGGTAAAATATATTAATGCATGTTGACGTACCTATTATTGTATGTATATCCATCTACTCTTGTGTTTAAGGTCATAAAACATGGTAGTTGTTATTGTAGCTGTAATGTCTTATAAATACACAACGTGTGTCTTTGTCTAAGTAATTTATGAGACTGTGGTAATATAAGGGATAGTTGGGATTTTCTTGAATGTAAATGGAAGGATTTGAAAGATAAAATATGACTTCGATTTTCCTATTATGTTAAAAAGGAATCTTTGAGAAAAACGTACTTATGTAAGTATATTTTGAATATTTAATATCCTATTACCTATATATGTATACACATGAAACATTCATGACCATAGTTATATATATGTTGCTATTGTTTAGGATCATTGGGATCTCTACTGGACCTTTGTGTTCATTCCACATTGTTAATCATATTCAGGTATAAAGTGAAGACTTGCTCAAGACTTGAAATCTTTTATTTGTTGGTCATAGAGCCTTACACTTGTAGGCGGAATGCAAATATGATGTAAAAGGGTTAATCCTTGTTATTTCATTTAATTGTATTTGGTGATGTAAGTCTACGAGCCTGTATTGTAGTTGATTACATGTATATAAGAGAGAATATTGTAATTTATTTATTCCTAAATGCTTTCACATGTTTATAATTATTGAATGAACTGATTTAAAAGAAAAAGTAGTAATATCCAAGTAATAAAAATTGGGGCGTCATAGGCCTGTCCCTGGGGTAGGCCACACTACAACAAAATGCACTTTTGGCGACCACTTGTGGCGATAAAAAAAAAATTAGTCGCCAAAAGTTGTAGAATTGGCGACCAAAAATAATATTAGTCGACAAAAGTCAAATATTTAGCTACTAATTTTTTTTAGTTGGGAATATTAATTATTGGCGACTAAAAAAAAATTTACTCGCTAAAAATATTATAATTGGCGACTAAAAAATTTTTTAGTAGCCGTATAGCTAGTTTTGTTTACTAAAATTTTTTAGTAGCCGAACAAAAAAAAAATTATTTTTTATATTTGGCGACCAAAAGTTTGGTCACCAAAAGAATATTTTTAGCAACACAAGAATATTTTAGTAGCCGTATAGTTAGTTTTAGCTACTAAAATTGTTTAGTAGCCGAACGAAAAGAAAAAAAAAAAGGATATTTTCAACGACAAAAGAATATGTTAGTAGCTGTATGGTTAGTTTTAGCTACTAAAATTGTTTAGTAGCCGAATGAAAAGAAAAAAAATTATTCTTTATCTTTGGCGACTAAAAGTTTGATCTTCAAAAGTATATTTTCAGCGACAAAAGAATATTTTAGACGCCCAAAAACCTAAAATATTTGGAAGGAAATTTCAAATTTTGAAGGAATTAAAAAATTAATTAGCGACTAAAATATTTAGTGGCGAATTATTATTAATTATATATGTATTTTGTTTCCAACCCAAACCATAACAAACCAGCATCTCTCTCTCTCTCTCTATTTGCAGCGTTTCTCTCCCTCTCCCTCTCCGCTGCTCCTTTCTCCTCCCTCTCTCATTGCCGCTCCTCCTTGCGTTCGTGGGCAATTGGAGCACCTGCTCCTCCTCCACCATCGCCATCGTGAAGAGGGAAGATTGTAAACGCACCAAACATGACTCTGTTTTCTCCTAATGAAAGGTCGGTCTCTCTCTCTCTCTCAATTTTGCAAAAACAATTATCATTATGAGGGACCCTTGTTCAAATGTCCCAAAAACAATGAAAGAAATTTGGGTTTATGAGATTTTGGATGCTCTTTTTTTTGAGAATTGAAGTCATCTGTCATTCATTCATGCCGCATGTGCCAGTGTTTGTGAAAATGGGTTGGTCTGTTTTCCTGTGTTGGTGAGCAAACTAATCTTTTTGATTTATACTCACCGGGTGTATGTAAAAATGTCATAGAGAGGTTTTGAGAACTAGTTTCCACTTACTTTAGTTTAGATATTGGGTCATTTATATATAAAGCTTCTCAGGATTTATAATTTTCCTGTGTGCTGATCCAAGTGTTTCTTCCTTATTAAGATGTATGCTACAGTTATTGTTGTCATGTTCCACTACTTCTCAGTTATATGTCCAACTGTTTTGAAGGGTGTGGATTTGTTAAATATTTTCATTGAGAAATGGCGATGGCCGCTATTAATGCGCTTAATGGAATATATACAATTAAAGTAAGCTTATTTTGCTATTTCAACGGTGTTATGTTCACTATTTAATGTTACCACACACTAATCATTTATCTTCTCCTTTTGCATCTTAGGGGTGTGATCTGCCAATTCAGTTTGCTGATCCTAAGAGGCCTACAGCTGGAGACCCAAGGTTTTTCTCTTGTCCTTCATCATTATTGCTCTTTATTAGTTTAGCGTACACTTCATCTATGAAACATGGATATTGGGTCCTGTGTTTTTAGTAGAACATTACTAAGATATACTGTTGTTTATGAGAAGCAGGTATCCGAGTACTTGCATTGCAACTTGATTTTAAAATCAAAACAAATATGAACTTCTATCCGTTAATCCCTCCTTTGGGATTTTTATCTTTGGAACCCTAAATCCTAACGACTTCCAATTTATTGGTAAATACTAGGAACTTAAAGTAAGAGATTTAGGACCAGTGCCTTTTTGTTCCAATTTCTTGTCCAACATATAAATATAGTAATTAATGATTTCTATTATCTTCCTATGATATGTATATATCTGTTTGTACAGAAAAGTGAATATATGTGCAAGGGTGTTTACTTGCTGCCTTGTTCCACTTTGTTCTTGTCTATATCTTTTGAAAATTGGCATGATGACAGCTTGGTTTTATCATGTTGTATTTGTATCCCTCGTTTGTATTCTTACTTCTTAGAATACTGTATCAACTTAATTTGTTTTATTTCGCAGGGCTAGTCCTGCATTTGCATTTGACTTTGATGTAATGGATCATCAGATATTTTAGGTTATACTTCCATTAATACACCTCTAGTATCACTCGGGGATTGTAAGCAAAATAATTTTTGTTTCAACATAGTTCTTGCAGAGCACTGCCCATATGAAGAACGTGAAAGTGGAAAAAGGAAAGTCATTTTTAAATGACTTGTAGGCATTATTAGAAATCAAAACCAGTCCAGAACTTATCCAGGAAAGAATGGTTCATTTACATCTGATGCTACTTTGCTATAATTACTGCATAGTTATTTTTGCTCATGTTGGATCATTTGCACATGTTCAATGAGGCAACATGGACAATTAGTTCATTCCGTTCAGTAGCCATCATAATATGGCCATTGCTTTAACTGGTAAGTCAGTTAAAAGAATTGGTGGCAGGTGCCAGTTATGGAGAGATAAATATAGTTTTGTCTCGTGAGCTAAGTTTGGAACTGAGGTTTGATTCCAGGGTGTGAACCCATGATCCGTTCTTTTACCAGTCCACAAATATTCTATGTGGGCCAGTAGCTTTAACTAGTTGACCAGAATCACAAATAGCAATGATGTTTAAGGAGCCAGGTCAGCATTAAATGATTCTACGAATAGGTTTCTATATCATCTGGTGGAAGTTAGTTTTGTAAATTTGTAAGATGATGTTTCTGCATCTGACTTAGCAGTCAAGACAAAAATAGTGTCTTTTGGCAATTGGCAGCATTCTCCACCGGTTCAAGCCATGAATTTCGTGCTAGAACTTGTGGAGTGCCTAATTCTTTGTCCTGTTCATCTGAAACTCCCTTTATTTTATTTTATTTTTTTATTGGAAAGTTCGTTTACCTCATAGGTGTTAATTAAAGACTTGTTTGATGCTTTCTTTTGTTTTTTGTTTTTTTTTTTTTTGGCTATAATTTTGGAAAAAAATAACAGGGGAGTTATAAGAGGAGATGATACAAACCAAGACTATGTTGTTGGGGAAGAAGAGGCAGTATGGTTAGTAAAAATGATTCTTCCTTATTTGAATCAGTTTCTTCTAAAATTCAGAGCCCTTTTTTGTAGAGATCCTGCCACTACAATGAAGGTGAGTTTCATTTCACTCATTTTCTATTGTTTTTCAAGTAACAATGCTACATATTTAGAAAAATAATTAGAATAATGTTGAAAATTTGAATCTATAGTATAGATTTAAACTTGATGATGTGTGGATTACTTTAAAAATGAATTTGATCCACTCAATAGGAATTTTAGACACCTCTTTTGTCCTTTTATATAGTATCATAATTTGAATCTACAGTATAGATCTATAGTATTCTTTCTTCTGGTTGTTTTATTGTTTTTACTTGGGAAATTACTGGTGAAATTGAAAAAATGTGACCTTGTCAATTGGCAGTCATGTTGTTTGTTTTGGCAAGGTGTGGCAGCTCCATAACTATTTGGCAGATGGCCAAATTGGGTGAGTTATGATTTCATTTGAATTTTCCAAATGGAGATTATTTACACTCCTCACATGTTTCAGAACAAATTGTAACTACATACTCTTCACAAGTTCAATGTTTGCTTTAGTAGCATTTCTCTTTTTATTTAATCAAATACTTTGCTCAGAGTACATATCATTCAACCATGAATTTTCTTTCATGAATTCTTACAAAGTTAGAACACATTTTACAAATGTTTGAAGTACAGTTGACAGTTTGAAGTCATCTTACAATCTTAAATTAATAACTTTAATTATTTTAACAGTTTCAATTTATTTTCTAAACTGTCATTCTCGTCATGATGTAGAACATGAACATCCACGTGACAAATTGATGAAGAACAATTGTGGAAGGACCTTCAGCCCAACAATAGTGTCTCTAGCATCAGCATCAGCATCACAATTGTTATTAAGATTTTCTTTAATTTAGATTTTAATTGTTGGTTTGGATAATATATGTATTTGTTAGATTATACTATGTTTATGGATTCTTATTTTCTTTGATATGTACGGTTAATAGTTAAGTTTTGTATGTGGTTGAAAATTGAATGGTACAGGTTGTTGAAAAATATTTTTATTGAATGGTTGAGAATTGAATGAATGAATGAATGAATAATTTTGTATATGCATAGGTTATAGGTAGCGCAAAAAATATTACAGAACAAATTATAAAAACTAAATAAGACCTTTTGGTGATTAAACAACTATCATAGGTTAGCTTTTGACGACTAAAACTTTAGTCACCAATTATAAAAAAGTGAACCTTTTGGCTACAAAACTGTAAGTCGCTAATTGTAAAAAAGAAACTTTTGGCTATTAAACTTTTAGTCGTCAATTCTCAAAAAGTGAAATTTTTTGCTATCAAATAATTAGTCGCCAAACATACATACTCAATTGGTTACTAAATAATTTAGTCGCTAAAAATAAATATATATATATAAACTACTTAAAAAAAATATATAGCGACTAAAGTTTTAATTGCCAATAAATCACTTTTAGCTACCAAAAAAATTTTAGTCCCCGATTGTTTCCCTGACAAACTATTAGCGACCAAAATTTTAGTCGCTAAAAGTGAAATTTCTTGTAGTACCACGAATATCTAGATAGGGTCCGAAAATTTTGTAAGTTGTTAGTGTCAAAAAAATAAATAGGGCCCAATCTAATTAAGGCCCACTTTTTTTTTTTAATTAACAGGCCCAAACTACTTCAGTTTCTCTTTATCATTTGTTTCATTACAATTAAATCCATTTTGTTTTTGTTAATCAACTACTACCTTCAATCATTTTTAATTGCAACGAAAATATGAGGACTACAATTTTGCGTTGGATGGCAAAAAGTGTCGTCTCATCGTTTCACAGGAGAAATAATTGATTATTTTTAAAAGACAGAAAAGTAAAGAGTTTGTGTCAAATTATAGGGAGTAAAATGAAATTTTGCCTAACCCCTTTTCTTTTCTTTCTTTTTTTATTTAAAAAAAGGCTTATAAATATTTTACTTTTAAATGTATAAAAATTACGAACTTTCACTAAAAAATTGGTATGATTAGGATATAAAATTTAATTATCAAGATTGTAATGACTTTAAAATTGTAGAATAATTTACATCATTTGACCTAATTAGGATCGTTCGCATCATAGTTTTGATAACCATGTTTATGGCCAACTCAACATATAAACTCTTTTCAGCCGATTCACTTCTAACTATTGCCAATTTGCCATATCATCGGCTTCCTTGCTACTTGCAGGGACCTCCATCATCATTGTCGACACCAGCCACGAGTTCACCTTCATTTTTGTGTATTAAATCTGTATTGGAGTTTCTTAATTCAGTTTTTTTTTTTTTTTAATTTGTATTTTTTATTATTAATAAACATTCTAAATTTTAGTTTTTCTTAAACTTTTTAGATCAACTTAATTTAGATATAAAAAAAAATTCAAATATTTATGAAAAGCATAAAAAAAATCAATAATAAAAAAAATACGAAAATGTACTCAGTTTATATATATATATATATATATATTGTATTTGATAAATTATTAAATATTTTTTCAAAAATTTTAGGTTTTAAGTGTATCTAAATTAAGTAGATCTAAAAACTAAAAGCACAGAATTGATTAAGGCATTTTTTAAAAAAAAAAATATCAACAAAAAAAATACATATTGAAAATTTTAAAATTATTGTTGAAAATTTCAAACCAAACATTAGGGAACTATGTTTTGTCTTGATAATAACTCGCCAGTTGACCATTATCATACCACAAGTTAAGGTGGGTTTGGCATAGAACTAAAAAAGCCGCATTTTAAAAAGAAAATTATGCCAATTTCATTTATTTTTTTTATTTTTCAAGTATGTCTTATGTAAATGAATATAAAAAAATTTAAAAATTCAAAAAGATTCATTAAAGACAAAAAAAAAAAAAAAAAAAAAAATCAACTATTTTGACTTTTTCTTTTTTTCGGATCCTTACTTAAAAAAGTCAATCTCAAACATCCACTTAATATATGTGACTAAAATAAGGGAAATATCAGAAAAATATGAAATAGGAAAAATAATTGCAAACTTATGAAGGTAAATACTCATTTGCACAAATTTAGTACATAAATCACTTGTACTTTCATGAGTTTGAAATTATTTTTTTATTTTCACTTTTTTAATATTTCTCCATTTAAATATATGATGTACTATACTCTTATTCTCATTTCACATATTGAAATAATCCACGTTATAGTTAAAATGGCCTTACTTCTTACGGAGGTAACATCTATCAGACTTTCTTTTAAACTTGACATTTCCTTTTTTCTTTTTGAAATAATGTTATTTCCTCTTCTTTCGAGGAAAAGATCAAAAGAAAACTTCTTTGTGGATTTCTATTTATGAAAGTCAAGTCAAGTTTAGACTTTAGCGAGGTGGTGTTTAGGGCCCATCTGTTTTTAGAGGTAGAATGAAAGAGATGAGGGAATTAATCGTAAGGGGATGGGCATTGATAGTGAGAGCATTAAGTAAAATTATTTTGGTTTGATGATAGGATTTGGTATAGGGATTGTTAAATTATTTTTATATAAAATAATAAAACAAATAAAAATTATAAAAATATTAAACATTAATGTTCAAAAAAAAAAAAAAAAAAAAAGCCCAACATGTAAAAAATATAAAATAAAAATAAAACAAATAAAACAATGATTTACTTAACAAAAAATTAAACATTAATGTTCAAAAATAAATGCTCAACATGTAAAAAATTAAAAAATAAATAAATAAAAATAGTCCGGTAGACTATTTTTCTAATACCAAATCCCAAGTCTCCATCATAATCTCCTCCCCAAGGTCCATCCTAATCCGGAGGGGATTATGAATCCCCTCTCTATCTTCCAAAACAAACACAACATTAGTGGATCTCACCTCCATCTCAATCAGTGAGGGAATTAAGTAAAATTGTTTTGATTTGATGATAGGATTTGGTGTAGGGATTGTTAAATTATTTTTATATAAAATAAATATAAATTAATAAAACAAATAAAAAATATAAAAATATTAAACATTAATGATAAAAAAAATGCTCAACATGTAAAAAATATAAAATAAAATAAAATAAAAATAAAACAACTAAAACTATGATTTACTTAACAAAAAATTAAACATTACTGTTCAAAAATAAATGCTCAACATGTAAAAAATTAAAAATAAATAAATAAATAAAAATAGTCCGGTGGACTATTTTTCTAATATCAAATCCCAAGTCTCCATCATAATCTCCTTTCTAAGGCCCATCCTAATCTGGAGGGAATTATGAATCTCCTCTCCATCTTCCAAAACAAATACAATATTAGTGGGTCCCACCTCCATCTCAATCCCAATCCCCCCTCTAGGTCTCAAAACAAACTGGACCTTAGGGTGATAGATTTTGACTAAGAGGTATTTTGAGAAAATGGTTAAAATCCATCTTTTAACTTTTAACCTATTTTAGATCATATCATCTCATATTTTTTATACATTTAAAAAAAAAAAAAAAATCCAAAAAACTGGCTTTTAATCATCTTTCCAAAACAACTCTAAAATAAAGATAAAAGAGACTAAAATAGTTAATATGATAAAATGTTATATTCTATACATTAATTTCTTTTTTTCTCACAATTATTTATTTAATTACAAAAAAATTCACAAATTATCATAAACACAACCTTTTTTCAATCTCATAAAATAGTTAAATTTTTTTAAAAAATCAACTAAAGTAGCCAACATCCCAAACAAGAGCTTAGTCTTTGCAAGGTTAGATGGAGAAAATGATATTCTTACTAGGGGTGCAATTTGGGTGGGTTCACTCGGGCTGGAGGGTTGGCCAGGCCTAACCTGAATTGTGTTTGGCAGTACCCAAGCCCGGACTGAGCTTCATAATCTAAACTCGGGTTAGCCCGAATTGCCCAAATTTCACAAGAAATGTGATGATATTACAATAACAAGAAGCCCTTTTTTATCCTTTCTTATTGATAGGAGAAACTAGGAAAAAACTTAAGTTAAACATGTTCTGTATAGATGCACACCATGATTAAGCATTGACCATCACAATCTAATAAGCAGTTAATTTCATCATTATTTGAACTCCTGCAAATGTAACAGTAGAATGCATCCAAATTTGAAATAGAGGACTATCGATCGTACATTTCAATGGATCTGAACCATAGCCCAAAATGATCAGCATCTTCATGATTAAAGTATTGCAATTCATGGATGACAGCTAGGATAAACATTCTACTATGAGTATACAAGCTAAACTAGTAAAATATTAATCAAGATACAAGAGTATAACTAGATTTCTTAGTTGGAATCCTTAAGAGCAAGAATATTTACACAGATAGAATCCTTCCTTGATTGAACTTCCTGGTCCTTGTTCCTCTCTTCGCCATTCTTTAACTCTGTGAGGAAGAAATGAGAATTTGAGACATAGAGAGGGAAGAAAAGAATAGGTAGGGTTTAGTCTTTACTTTTAATTTAATGGTCCAAATACAAGATTCTAATCTAAGGGACAAAGCCTAGCAAAAAAATAAAATAAAATAAAATCTAAGGGCCACCTATTTATACATATATTATATAATTTTTATAAAAAATAAAATGCAACTCGGGGTTCGGGTTACTCGGGTTACACACAACCTCTGTCCAGGCCCGGCCCAAATTGCAATTCAGACATAAAAAATTTGCTCAGGCCCGCCCAGATTACAAAATATTGTTGCCCAAGCCCTAAAAAAACTCAAGTTGGGCACAAGTTGTTTGGGTAGAACCCGTCCGAGCTGCACCCCTAATTCTTACCTAACTTTTTATAAAAATAGACATAATGGCGAGCTTTTCTTTCTCTATTTACGGACTAAAGGGTACTGTTCACCTATAGTAGACCTTGTTTCGGATCTATTTCAATGATTTAAATTATTCAATGGGCAAGGTTCATTGAATATATCATTCTAACAAAAAAAAAAATCACGTTAATCGGATATTAGTAGCCTTTTGATCAAATCACATTTGTGTCAACAAATTTTTTATTTTATAAATATCATACTTGCCATTGATACAAATGTAATATGATTAAGTGGTTATCGATATCTGATCAAAATGAATTTTTACAAAAATAATATACTCCATAAGTCCTATACATTGAATGATTTAAATTATCGAAATAGGTCTGGAGCAGGAGCCCACCATGGGCCAACAACACTGTAGTTCGATCTCCCAACATAACGGACTTTCTATTTTAAAATAGGGACACACTTCTCTTCAATCTGAAATCAAATTGGAGAGCTATTGTTGGGACTCGTTTCAATAATCTGAACCGTTAACATTTTAGGATTTGTCAAGTACATCATCTTTGCAAAAAATAAGTCGATCGGATAATCACAACCACTTGTTCATATTAGTTTTGAATGAAAAAAAATGGACCGTGAGAAAATAAACGGTTTATACAAAATTGATCCGAACATATGGTTTCTATTATCTAATGAACTTCATTTTTTATAGGGCTGATATACTCAACAAACCCTAAAATGTGATCCGTTTGAATCATTGAAGAGAGGCCTAAAAACTGGCCCACTGGGCCAAACTGAACTACCCAGTCCGATAAAGAACAAGAGACCGTCCAATCCTTTTAAAATAATAAATTCAAAACTTGTTATATCATTTTTTAGGAAGTGGATCCCCTCTAGTTAGGGATGTAAGAAAAATTGAAAAAATCGATCAAACTGATTGGAGCAGACCAAACCGGCTATATTTGGTTTGTTTTTTAACAAGAATCGGTCTTTACAGTTTTCAAATTTGATTTTTTTCGATTTTCGGTTCGGTATCGATTCAAGCACCTTGTGCACCGAATTAAATTGAAACCGATCGCTTCAATATATATTGTATTTATAATATATATATATATAATGATATTAATATGTATAATAAATTGCTAATCTTATCATCTTTATAACCAAAGTTTGTAAACTCTTATTATATATAATCTTAACTCTAACTCATTATTCTTGAAACCTTAGTATTTTTTAACTTCTTTTTATTTTTATTTTTTATTTTTGTTAATCTAGGAATTGAAAAGTATTTATTGAATGGATAGATTGGATATGTTTAAAATGGTAAACAAATAACTAATTTAATGTTTTTATATAGATTAATGATTGTATTTAAAAGTGGTTCAAGTTTGAAAGGTCCTAGACCGATCAAATCGGTTTGGTTCGGTGCAGTTTGATGGTAGAAGCGGTCTATATTGATATTCAAAATAATAAAACCAACATTATCGGTTCAGTGAATTTTTTTACGAAAATACTGACCATATCGAACCAATTACATCCCTACCTTCAGTCCTTAATTTGAACTAGAGGGCGTTGTTTGAGTCCGTAGGGCTCACCATGAGCCTTATTTTGATAATTCAAACCGTTCATTTCATCAGACACTTTGTTTATTTCATTCGCACAAAAAATTAAGTCGATCCGATAATCGTAACCTATTCAATTCATCATGTTTGTTAGTAAAAAAATGAATGGTATATTTTTAAAAACACAATTGTCATCTATTTTTTTGGTGACAAATGCAATGAATTGAATAGGTTACGATTATCTAATCGACTTAATTTTTTGTGTAAATGAAATAAACAAAATGCCCAAAAAAATGAACTGTTCGGATCATAAAAAAGGACCCTGTGGTGAGCCCCATGGGCCCGAACAACACCCTCCAATCCAGATGAAAGACTGAAGAGGCTCCAGGTTAGTTTCACTTTTATTCTTCGCATTATTGTTAAATTTTTGTTTCATCTTTAAATTATTAATTTCATCTTTTTTTTTTTTTTGAAACAGCAAAAGAAACCTTTATTGATGAACAAACCATACAAAGATGAGATTACATCAAATAAAGGAAAGGAAGAGCAACATGCATCATAGCAAACTATCTCAATCCCAACTAGGTTGGCACCGGAATAGAGCCCAACTGCAAGCTCAACCCCCAGGGGTTTGGAGAAGAACCAAACCCAACAGGAAAAAACAAGAGAACAAACACAAACAAAACATAGCAGAAAAGGCATAGTTGAAACTCAGCCAAGACCACTTGAAAAAGCATACTAGGACCTAAACTCAACTCACATACAAGCAGAACACTTCCAAGGGTAGCTGCAAATTGTAACAGCAAAGCATATCAAATCAATGCAGTCCAACAACAGTAATTCAGCAGACCATATCAGTTCATAGCAGAACAGATCACAGGCAGATGCAGACCAACAGCAGACCCAAACAACCACCCAAACTCATAGCCCACTGTTCTTTCAGCTTTGCCCCACATTAAGGATCCTTAATAGTCCCAAAATACAGTAGTATAGCAACCGAAACAACCTCTCAAACTCATAGCCCATTGTTCTTTCAGCTTTTCCCCCACATTAAGGATCCTTAATAGTCCCAAAATACAGCAGTATAGCAACAACCTCAATCCTTAGCTTTAGGCCATCGGCAGATCAATGATTCATCTATTTAATTTATAAAATTTTTTATTTCTGTCAATATGGTTCAATTTGCTCGGCAAACATATAATTTTGTAATATGAATAATTTAAGTCATACAAACAAACACTTATTAAATTAGTTATGGAGTGTCGTTTAAATAAAACAATAAGAAAAATGAGTGTTTTGTCATGTACCATTTAAATTGTTAATATTATGAAATAACTTGTTGTAGACACCCCATTTTTTGCCGTCCTTAAGACTTGGACGTCATCGTTTGAACACTTGATGATCATCTATGCTCGTGTTCCTTTTGAGTTCCCAAAGGTCTCGGCCGCGCGCCTTCCCTCAAGATCTCTCAACTTGACTGTTTTGTGCTTGGTTGTGGACCAAGCACTTGTGTTTTTGCTTTTGAGGGAAGAGGATGGCTTGTTAGCCATCCCCTCAACCCATCGGCTAAGGCATGATGCCATCGGCCTGGTTTTTTTGCCATCGGCCAAAAGTGTTGGCCGATCGGCACTTTTTTTGATCAGTCAACACTTATGTTGGTTGATCGGCCATATTTTCTGGCCGAACCCTGTTCATTTTCTTTTTGCAGATATTTTAGCTGGCATACATAATTCACCACTTCCATACACGTGTATGGAGGGATTTGCCCCTTGGCTTAGGAATTGAACATCTATAAAGAGGGAGCCCCTCCTCCCTTCTCAGAGGTTCAAAAAATTTAGTCTTGAGGGATAGATATACTTTTGTATCTATATTCTTTTGTTTGACCTTGTTTTGTGCTCTAAAGTGTTGTTTTGTCTTACTATTGTATACAAACACATACTAGAACACCATCCTCTTGGAGCTGGGGTCCCTTGAGGTTGATTTCAGAGTTCTTGAGCTAGTTTTAGTTAGAGGAAGTTACTGGAGCTTTGTTCTTGAAGGTGTTCTTCAAGGGTGAGCAAACTACCTTTTGATCCCCCATTCTTGCTTAAGCTTTTAGACCTTCTTAGCTTAACTCTAAAATAAAAAAAGTTTTTTTTTTTTGGTGTGCTTGAGACCTTTGTTTGAGGTCACTTTTTGGTTTGGGGTTGTTTACCCCCTCTTAGGCCTAGTTTGGCCTTGTTCTTGTGCTTTATTTTTAAGCTTTGGGATCACCTTGTTTAGGCCTTCCCACCACTGAAATCTAGCGGGATTTCAGTGGTGGGGATGGTGTTCTAAGGTCCCAAAAAAGGAGAGGGTCATCCCCACTCCTTGTGTCTTCAATACTTGCTTTATATGCCTCATGAGTGAACATGTTTGTTAAGCTTGTGTTAGCTTGTATCTTAGCATGTATTTGTAGTTATTTTGTTAAGGCTTACCACTATTTTTGCTTGGTTTGGTCACTCCATGCATGGTTTATACACTTGTAGTGTAAATCACACACACTAGTTTTATATGCTTCATGTAGTAGCATGTCATTCTAGCCTATGTTGTGTCCATTTCAGCATGTTCTTGGGCTTATTTCACCATGTCATACCTCTGTTAGGGTTTGGTTTAATAGCTCCTTGCATGCTCCATGCACTTGTAGTGCATTTCCATGAAGTAGCCTAATGTGTCTCATGCATTTGGGCCATCATTCTTGCATGTTTTGGCTTAACTTTAAGAAGTTTTTGTCCATGTTGTAGCATACTTAAGCTCTGATTTTGGTTGTTTTGGCCATGCATGACATGCTTTGTATAGCCCTAAGGCATCCTAGCTTGTTAGCTTCAAGTGTCCAAGTCACTAGCATGCATTACTTGGCTCATTTCAATGATTTGGCATCATTTGTTATGATATTTCAGTTCATGTTTCATGCTCATACACTTGCACCTATCACTCCTTTAATGCTTTAAAGAGTTGATGTTTTATGCCTCATGAATGGACCATTGTGTATGCCTCCATGCTTAGACCTTTGGGATGCCATCTAGGTGGGTTTTTGGATTTTCTTGACATACCATAACTTTGATTTTATTGGTTTGAGTCATGCCATGTGTGGTTGTAATAGGTGTAGTGTAACACCCCTTTTGTAGCCTTCCATGCCTCATGTTTTTGGTGTTGTGTTCTAGCTTGTGTTGGCTAGTTACGAGCTTGTTTTTGGTCTTGTATTGACCTGTCTTGGGACTGTTTTGATAGCCCTGGGCCCTTTGGGGCTTGCCTGGCATGGCCATGGTTTGAGTCCCTTGGCTAGTTTTAAGTTTTAAACCTTCTTGCATGATTTGCTTGCTTTGATTTCTTGGTTTGGCACCTTTCCATGTGTGATTTCAGAGCTTACCATGTTTGTCACATGTCCATATTTGTCCCCTTTTAAGTGTTCTTGAAAATTGCCCTCCCATGCCTAGGTGGTAGGCCATCACATGTGCATGTTTGTATGTGCTTTTGTCTATCATTTCTTAGCATTTTGGCCACTGATTTGGGCACGTTTAAGAGTTGTCCACTTTAGTTTAAGTCCATCTTTGCATGTTGTTGCATGCTTGCTTCATTTTGCATGTTGTTGCATGCCATGCATGTTTACATGTTTAGGGTGTATGCCTATTGCATATTAGATGCATTGCATGATCTTGTTGCATACTTATTGCATGCTTGAGTTGTTCACATCATGCTTGCATGTTTGCATTGCATTATGTGTGCATCCATTGCCTCTTGATCAAGCATGATAGAGGTTGGGGCCCCTTATGTGTTTTCTGCATTTCATTTGAAATTGAATTGCACACTTGGCTCCTTTGGCCATCATGCATTGGAATCCGTGATTGGTGACTCGAGGGTCGAGAACTACACTCATTTGAGTCTTAAACATGATAAGGGGTGTAGTTGACATTGTCTTGTAAATGTATTGCCATGCTCTGTTTGTTCTCTGCTGCAGCAAAAGGAGCATTTTACAGGAAGAGATGGCCGGTCAGCTATCTTCAGTGCCGGTCGGCTACAAATATCTGGGTGAGAGATTTATTTTTGGTCGATGACTAGTTTCCCTTGGCCGATGGCCTTATCTTTTCGCCGATGGCCTCTCAGAGTGTCCTTGAGGTGATTCAGAATCATCACAGAGAATTGTGCAGTTTTCAGAGGTGAAAAACAGTGCAAACATAGGCAACATGAGGCATGGCAACGGATTTCTGAGCGAAGCCGACCAAGCATGCATTTGTTCCTCTTCCTGAGGCTGCTTTACTGTTTTCATAGCTTAATTAATTTATTTAATTAGTTAAGAGTTGTGTAATAATTAATTAGCTTGTAAGTTAGTTAATTAGTTGATTTGTATTATTATTTCGGTCCCTCCGTCGAGAGGGCGCAATTGTTGTAATAAGTGTGCGTGTGTGTGATACATGTCTTTCAACCTCACTTCTTTCTCTCTTTTACTTAACCGCTTACGATGGTTAGTTTTAGGGCATATTTCATTTAGCATACCTTATGCTCGCATGTTTGCATCCATCCATCTGTATTGCATGCACCAGGCTCGGCGCATCATACTAACTGCATTGTATTTTAATTCCTACTTGAATACATGTATCGAATTGTCGCATCTCGTATGCCATCTTAGAATAGCTGAGCCTATTCTAGTTGCATTATGCCAGTGTTGCATTACCCATCTTGACATGAATTAGGATCATACATTGATTACTAACTATTTCTTTGTTTTGGCTCGGAGTACACTGTGAGTGTTTATGCTTTAGCATCTTGCATGTGTGTAAGTGTTGCCATGACAACATGCTTGCCATGAGGCTAATTGCTTACGTGATATAACTGCCTGAATGCCTGTGGGTGAAGGTAGGATTACTTGAATTGGAACGATTCATTGAAATCCGTGTTTTAGCCTACTTGCGAGTAGCAAACTTCAAACCATTTCCAAACAAATGGATATGCGATGCTTTGTTCCAAATTAGGCGATTTAGTCTATACTTGTGTTTTGTGCGCATCACATAGTAATTCTAGCTAATTAACCGAAATGAGAACGCATGTGTTTTCAAAAACAAGATATCATGCTTAGTACAGGCCGATCTTTGATCGGGCGAGCAGGGGTGCTCATTGCATGACCTTCCCCAATCGTACCCAAGTTCCCGAGCCGAGGCAACTTTGGTGATGACGAACACATGGCCTTAGGCAATGAGTTAGGGTTTCCTAAATTTCCCCAAAAACAAAATATTTAGGTGGCGACTCTGTATCTGGAAAAGCAGTACATGTTTGGCACTTCTTTACAAAAATCAGTTTTCCAAAACGATTTGCCAGATTTGGACTCTTTGGTGATTTATCGGTCTTGCATTGCACTTTGCGAAACTAGATTCAGAACCATGACATTTTAGTCCGAACTGTAGTATGCTAGAGAACAAACGAGATTTCGCGCCTTCGCAAAGCGCAGAGCTTCGGGAGTCCTCGGGGCGCGTCTACACTTGTTTTTCCATTAAATTAGGTTTCAACAATTATTGATTTGTATAGTTGTTTTTAATTGAATCACATGAACAAAACTTAAAAACTTTGGGGATTAAATAAAAATTGATAATTTAAAGGTGAAATATAAAAAAATAAGAATAATTTATGACATGAAGTGAAGTGAAATTAATATATATATGGCTTATTCAAATTTATGATTATGCATATCTTTGTATTACAATAGTAGAGTTGCACACACAGAGAGTGAAAATTACAAAATTAGAACCATGTTAAGTTACATGGATGGAATCAAAAAATGTGAAATTTATCATTTCCCAAAGCAACAAAGAGAGAGCCGATATCATCGAAGGAATTGAAATGCATTGACAAAACTTGGTGAGGATTAATGGCTTCTTATGGATTAACAATGTATTCAATGAGCCAGAGAAGGCAAACACAAGAAATGCTACGAATGCATGGAACGTAGAAGGGCGTCCCTTGAATATGAGCGTCAATATTGGGTTCTTGTCTATGTATTCACAGGGAAGAATGATGAAAACTGTGACAAATGTGAAGGAAGCTATGAGAATTGATTGCAAGACTCTGGTTCAGACTGGTTGCACCTTGCTTAGCTCTAAACCATTTTGTAGAGTTGTAGCAACAACTTTTGACATGTCTTCAAAATTCCATAGTTTGTGTACTTGTTATTTCTGTGGAAAATGATTGGTGCCTTAACAAAGTGAGGCATGAATGCCTCGACGCGTGTGATTCACTCTCTACTCACATCCCTCTCTTTCACTTTACTTTATTTAAACCCACAAAACTATTCAAACTCAAAACTCTCAACCTCCTTCTCTCTCTCTCTCTCTCTCTCTCAGCCTCTAGGTCTCCTCTCTACTAAAACTCATAAAGTGATTCGGTCTAGCAAGCAAACCAAACTGATTTAGTCTGGTGGTGGAGGGCTTCCGGCCACGTTTCTTTGTTTACCCAACCCAAGCCCTAGATCTCCAAATCTTATCCATTGACAACCAATAAAAGGTCAGATTTTTGTTTTTATTTTTTTTGTTTTTGTTTTGTTTTTTTTAATCCTTTCCATTTAATCCCCATGATGAAAAGCTGTGTGATTTTTCAAAAGTTCTTGTTTGTTGTTCTTGTTTTTCTAGAGTGCCAACCATCGAGTGCCACAGATTTTTACTTTTTTTATTATTTTTATTTTTTTTAAATCCTTTCCATTTAATCCCCATAATGAAAAAGCTGTGTGATTTTTCAAAAGTTCTTGTTTGTTGTTCTTGTTTTTCTGAAGTGCCAACAATAGAGTGCCAAAAGTTCTTGTTTTTCTTGCTCTATTTCATTGTGAATTTTTCATAGATTGTGGAAACCTTCTTCCAAGCTTAACATTATTGGTTTTTTGCTCTGAACATGTCGATGAGTGCAAAATTGTTACATGAAATGAACCTATATCTTCAAAAAAAATGTTATGAAAATAGACTTGTTCAATTAGACTTATTGTTAGAAAACTTTAGTAGTAATTTATACATGCTGAAATGTGATGTGATTTTGAAAGAAAAATCAACTTGTTGATATGATAATTGAAGGCATGTGTGAGAATTGAAAGCATGTGTGATTCTCTCTAGACTTACATTTTGCATTGCAAGTGTATGATAAAATGCCTTAATGAAATGCTTTGTGCTTCCATGGGCCATTTGACATTATTAATGGAGACTTTTTTTTTTTTTGAATAATGTACTAATTATGTGATAAAATGCCACTATTAGGAGTAACATGTCAATGGCTTACACCTCCACTAGTTCAAGCAATGATGGTCGCCTTTTCGAAAATCAAGGTTGCAAATGTGGCAAAAAAGCGGCCGTTAAGATATTAGACTCACAGAAAAATCCAAGGAGGCTTTATTTCAAGTGTGCAGATAGCGAGTGCTATTACTTTGCACGGTGGGCGCCTACTAACCAACATGGCAATGCATTAAATATCCAATGGAGGCCTAATTCTATTCATAGGAATAATGAAGATGAGGGGGGGAGGAATGATTCTGAAAGAAACAATGAAGCTTTGCACAAATTGGAGCAAAGATTGGAGCGGCTTGAGACAAACGTAGAAGCTATGAAATTGCTTTCAATGGCAACCGTAGTGTCTACTAGTTTTAGCTTCCTAATGGTGTGAATTTGTTTAATGTTAAAATGAATGTTGTAAACTTAGATGTTATTGTGCTGGTTTAGCTTTAAAATGAATGAATGTTTTAGCTTTTCCTTCTTGTTGAACGTTCATTTTCCTTCTTATTGAACAATCCTTTATTTTTGTTGAACAGCCCTTTTATGAACGAATGAATGAATTTTTTGTATAGTAAATGAACAGGGTGTTGAATGAATGTTAGCAATTGAACAGCCCTTTTAGGCATGATTTTATAAATGTTTTTGTTGGTGGAATAAAAATGTATGCTTCCAGGAATAGTGGAGTTTGCTGGAATAAAAAGCAACAGGGTGTTAAATGAATGTTAGCAATTGAACAGTCCTTTTGTAAATGAATTTATGAATGCTTTTGTTGATGGAATAAAAATGTATGCTTCTAGGAATAGTGGAGTTTGCTGGAATAAAAAGCAACAGTGGAGTTTTGTGTTGTAAAGTGTATGCTTCCAGGACAATAACATATATTAACACAAACTAATTCAAGATCAAAAACATTCAGCATTAGTGTTGGACTCTCAATGCAATAGTGTATTATCAAAAACTATATTATCAAAACCTTTGAAACCAATAAAAAACAATAGTGGACTCTGCAAACCAGTTTAAAGCATTACACTACAATTTGAACAAACCAGTTTAAAGCATGATCATGAACACTCATTCAATTTCACTCATACAATTTGAACAAACTAATTCAAGATCACTCATTCATGATCATGAACAAACCAATTTAAAGCTACAATTTGAACAAACCAGTTTAAAGCATGATCATGAACAGTCATTCAAGATCACTCATACAATTTGAACAAACTAATTCAAGATCACTCATTCATGATCATGAACAAACTAGTTTAAAGCATTACACAACAATTTGAACCAAAATTGACACTCAACATTCACCATCTTTTTGACAAACAACTGGAACAAAAATTGAATGAAGCCAAAACCCATTCCAATAATAAGTCACCCTCCAACTATTCGAATAATAAGCCACCTTCCAACCATAAACATTTCTACATAATCAAACCGAAGTACCCAAAGCTCACAAAACAAAGCCATAAAATTACTACTACAAAACTAAAAATAAAATGGGGCATTTGGATCCACATTATCTATATTCAAGTCAACAAATTTTGATGAACTTTGATTGGTTATATTGGTCACCATTCCTGAATGACTAAGTGATGCACTTCCAATATTGTCCACCATTTGCATTGGGCTACCTCTTGCCTATTCAATGAGAAAGTAAATAATATTAAAAAAAAAATTGTGACAAACATATCTGCAAATCACAAGAAGCCAAAAATTTTCATGTCATATCTTTAATACATACTGGTACATACATACTCTCTTGTGTGCCATCTATACAAGGAAAATAGTACGGTTCAGCTTGCGGCACCTTACAAACATACTCTCTTCATTAGTAATTTCAAACATGAAAATAAATACCATACAAAAATATGAAACACATACCGGTATGTGCGTACTCGCTTGCATGCCATCATGTAGCTCGACTTTTTCGCTCCTCCTTTTGGAGGTTTGAAAGAAAGCCCTACAGTTCAGACTCCTACAATTCAAAATCTAATCACACAAGTGCAATATAAAATTGATAAACGCCAAAGAGTCCAAATCCGACAAATGTTTTGGAAAATCAATTTTGAATCAAAAATGCCAAAATTGAACTGCTTTGCCAGATACAGAGTCACGACCTAAATATTTTTATTTTTGGGAAATTTAGGATAGGAAACCCACGACTCGTGGCAAAGGCCACATGTCCGTCATCACCAAAGTTGCCTCGGTTCGAGAACTTGGGTACAAGAGGGGAAGGTCATGAATTGAGCACTCCCGCTCCCCCGATCAAAGATCGGCCTCCACTAATCATGATATGATTTTTATCAACATTATATACTCTTATTCCAGTTTATTAGGCTAGCATTACTATGTGATGCGCACAAATATAGACTAGTTTGCTCAAATTGGAACAATTCAATTTCATGTTTGTTTTTCAAAAAAGGTTTGATTTTGCCACCTCAAGTGGGCTTAAAGTTTATGAATTTTCCACTCAACAAAGTGGGCTTAACCATACATTTATTGAATCGTTCCAATTTAAACAACAAGCCTTCATTCACAGGCACTCATACAGTTTACCAAGTACGCATTTAGCCTCATGGTAAGCATGCTAGTCATGGCAATCACTCACACTCATCCAAGTATGCTAAAGCACTAAAAACTCACCTAGTACTCCAAGTTAAGAAAAAGAAACTAGTTAGAAAAATATGCATGATTCCTAACTATAAAATTATGACTAATGCAACGCATGGGATATGCAATTACTAGGCTTGGCTACTTAACATGGCATATGAATTCAAGATATGCGGTCTAAGCACATATTCAACGAAGTATTGAAATGACAATGCAGTTTGAATGATGTGCCGAGCCCCGGTGCATGTAATACAAGATGAATGGATGCAAGCATAAGGTATGCAAATTGAAAGATGTCCCTAATCTAACCATCGAAAGCGGTTAAGTAAAAGGGAGAAAGACATGAGATTGGAAGACATACAATTATTACATTATGCTCTCACGAAGGAAAGTCCGAATGAATAAAACTAAACTAAGCTAACTAAACTAGGCTAATTAAGCTAATTAAGCTAATTATTACAAACCGAATAAATAGCTAAACTAATTAACTAATTATTACAACACTTGAATTAACTAGCTAATAAACTAATTAATTGAATGATTACAAGACAATTGTAACTAATAATGAAACTAAGTAATTAACTATTTTGCCTCGGAAAATAAAAGATATGCACGCGCATGCTCAGTTTCCACTCGAAAGCCTCTGTTTGCACAATTGAACACTTTCAGAACAACTTCGCTCCATCTTACCAACACTCTGCTGAGATTTGCATCAATGGCCAGTCGGCCACTTACCGGCTATGAAAGTGGCCTGCTGGCCACTGATGCACTGGTTCATCTTGCTGCAATAGAGGACAAACAGAGCATATACAGGGTATTTTCAAGGATTGTTTGCACAACTCACCCCTCTTTTTTCATGAGCAAATCCAAGGAAATGTGAACTTAAGCCACAAACCACAAACTCAAGCAATTTCATTGCATGATGGCTTATGATTCAAGATGTGCAAGTTCAATAAATGCAAAATGAGACACAAACCTCCTCCTTTTCAAGAAAGAGCAAGGGAAGAAGTTGACATTGGAGACTTGGATCATTTCATCACTAGTAAGTATGAAATGGGCCAAGTTCCATGTGTTCAATTAACGTCCGATTGAACACAACCAATCATTATCTTGCTCATTTTTAGTCCCAATTTTTAGTTACTCATTTTAACTTACCAACCATCATTTAATCCAATTAAATCCAAAGGTGAATTAAAGTCCTCTAATGGAAAGAGGGCTCAAAACACAAGTTGCTTTAGGTATGAAAGAAGTATCATACCATTGGTAATGAACCTCCTAAGGGATTAAATCATTTAGTATGAAACCTCAATTTCACACTTAGGCAAACAAGTGACTTGAAACCACTTTCAAAACAAAAGTAAAAGTCAAGAAAGGAGGGAGGTTGCAGAGATGATTAGTACTGAAATTAAGTGAGAAAAGCACTAAAAACATGCAATCAACTCAAACAAGTGGTGTCTAAAGGCCTAAAACACCAAGCTTGAGAGGACTATTACACTAGAAGTATACAAAACAAGACTCAAATGACTTAACCAACCCAAAACACAGTTAAAATAGTCCAAATCAGAGACAAAAACATGTTGGAATTAAGCTAGAACAAGCTGGAAAAATAAGCTAAAGCAAAACACCAACTAGGCTAGCAAACAAGACACAAGGAGGGGAGGCTAACCCCTCCAAATTTGGCCTTCAAAACATTATTTTCACCACTGAAAATACTCTAAAATTCAGTGTTTAAAGGCCCATAGAAAGATGGTTTGAAAATGGGAAACAAAGGTGGAAAAGGCTTACCAACAAGGAGTATAGAAGGGTGAACCACCCCCTAACCTTAAATGGCCTAAATCACCAATTTCAGCCCACAAAAGTAGAGTTTATTATAGCCCCAAAACAGCCCAAAACAGTGGAAAAAAGATAGAAAAACAAGCATACAAAGCAAGCTAACAAAGCAAGTATTATACCTTTTGAAGAGAAGAGTAATCCCAAGCAACAAAACCAAGCAAGTACACCCTCTAGAGCTCAAACCAAGCTGAAGAACACCTCAGCTCAAAGATGAGAGGATTTGGTTAAGGGTGTATATGCAAAGGTGTAGTGAATGTAGGCTAAAATGTAGAGAATTTGTAGAGAGAGAGAGAGAGAATTGTAGAGACGAAAATTTTTGAGTCTAAAATTTTCTCACCTTCAAACATGATAGAAGGGCGTCATATATATAGAAAACATGAAATTTCTACAAGGAAATCCATCCCGTCACATGTGAATAGATGCATGCATCTGCGCAAATAGCTGGCATAAAATATCTACATAAAACAATGGTGGCCGGCAAGCCACATTAGTGGCCGACAAACCAAAAGTGATGGTCGGCAGGCCACCAGAGGTTACAGGCTAGAAAGACCAAGGCATAGTCCAAAAATGGGAGAAAAAAGATGTAGGGTTTGAAAGGCTCAAAGTTATGGCATTCCACTGAAGACTTCGAGCACTTGGCGAGCAAACAAACTCATCATCAGGTGTACCTACAAAGGCGTTCAAGTCGTAAGAGCCGTCAAAAATGGGGTGTCTACACATCCATAGAAACAAAATTAGACTTACGACCCTAATTTAAGTAACACAAAATTCAAGTAAACTTAAGTAAACAAAATTTAACTAAACTTATTGGAACACACACATTGGTCAATAATTTAAGTAAACAAAATTTTGAAATTTACATATCAAACATAATTAAAAATTTACCTGTACTTTTGTAGCCTTTTTATTCTTTCCCTTTAACCGATTCACTATTTCATCCACTTTGCTAACCTTCCATTTGGTACATGGACAGCCTTTTCGGCGAGCAACCATAGGACTAAGCAGCTTGCAAGTCATGCTTGCATTTGTAGAATTGTGACCAGGCTGAGTGTTGGGGGAAGTATTAGAAGGTTGGACAGTACTAGTAGAAGGTGGGACACGACTAGTAGAAGGTGGTACATTACTCCCACAACCTGCCACAACCTATCTCACTCTACCCTTGATTTCTATCAACCCAAGTTTAATGACTTTGTGTTTATCATCATCGTTGAAAGCAATTTCTATAATTTCATCCAATGTCTTGTGGTAGTTATCATGCACCTTTGCATTGAGAACAACCCCATATGTAGTGTACGTGGTTGGAATGCATGTGTACCCTCTTTCCAAATCTTTTCTCCATCTCGGCACAATATATTTATTTGGAACCTCATATATGCATCTCTCAAGGAGCACACTAAGTGAATGGGCACACATAATGTCCCTAAACTCAAACCACCAAGACATACATTGGATGTCACATTCAATTGAATTACAAGACACAACAAATTCCACTTTCTTCATCTGCTCACCGACTGGAATAGCCTCTTTCACATGATAAGTACAAATTGATCCTTCCTCTTTGACAAGAGTCACACGACAGTACAACAATCGCTTCATTTCTGCTTGAACCTCTTTAAATTTTGCATTTGTGTAGGCTACATGAAATTGCTTCTCAAAAGCATACATCGTTAGGCAATCATACAATTGGTTTTGAGATTTAAAATCTGCTTTGGTCTTTTTCTCCACCTTACTTTTTAAGGCATTGTTATACTGCTCAACAAATTGCTTTAAAGTAGTCTTGGAGTTCACATATCCATCAAAAAATTCATTCATGCTCTCACTTCGTTGTGTAGTTGACATGCCAGCCCAAAATATGTCTTTCACGTAGGCAAAAATCCACCTACGTCGCTCACCGTATAATACCCCAACTACTCGTTATCATGTAGACTGAACTTTGCAATCATTGCTTGCCATTCTTCATCAAATTCATTTTTTGTGAAAGAATCATAAACTGCATTTTGCAAAGCAAACTTTATGGATTCATATTGTGAATATCCTCTCAATTTTTCCAGAATTTTCTTCCTTATATGCCATAAGCACCAACGATGTCGAGTTTGTGGAAAGACAATTTCTATGGCATTTTGCATAGCTTTGCATCGGTCAGTTATTATAGCATTCAGACGACTATCTGACATGCAACTTAACCAAGCTCTGAATAGCCGTACAAATGTCTCAGTATTCTCATTACATAACAGCTCACAACCAAACAAAATTGACTATTCATGGTGATTAACTCCTACAAACGGAGCAAACGGCATGTCATATTTGTTTGTGAGATAGGTTGTATCAAATGTGACAACATCCTCAAATGTTTTATAAGCTGCCCTACTCCTTGCATCAGCCCAAAATAAATTTCGCAAGCGTCTTTCTCCATCAAAGTCCAATGCAGAATAGAAGTTCGAATTTTGTTGTTGCATCCTATGAAAATAAAGTGTAACCAATTCGTCATCTCCTACTCCAAGTCTTAATCTTCCAGCGTTCTCAATGTGATTCCTTGCATCTTGTTCGTCAAATGTTAATGCATCATATCCTCCTTCTTCAACAACCATAGAATGAAAATTCTTGGCCACTCCTATCCCTGCCTCATCGTTTATTTCTAATCATCTTTTCACTGGAGTTAGAATTCTCTTATTCATTGCAAAATGCCGTGAGTTAGTAGGAACCAAGTCATGAGTATGCTCAAGCACAACGGTTGTCAACTTAAATGTTCCATCCTTTTGTGGACTCCCTCGGACTTTTGCTTTACAATCATTTTTGGATAACAGAGATGGTTCTAGAGGGTTCACTTCTGATCTTTTTCTTCTCGCCCTCGCCCGAGTACATTCAATTCCAAAGTACTTTAGTTCCCCATCATTGCCAAAATTTTGTGTTCCATAAGCTATAGCAAATCCAAGGTGCTTTGCATATTTTGCTTAAAATGCATACACTTGTTGCTTTGAGTTAAAACACATCCACTGCTTAGGTTCTTCAACTTCACCACTCTACGGTTCTTGAACTTCCTCACTTGGATGTTTGAACCTTCCATCATTTTGTTGCTCTTTCAAGATTGTAGGTTCAAATTCATAAATATAAGGCTTAGTTAGTGCTAAAAAGGAGCAATAATAATAATAATAATAATAATAATAATAATTGTTAATGAATAAACTCAATTTACATAAAATGTGTGGTGAAACCTTCATTATATCCCTGTCTGATTTACACTTGCATTTATATATGTAAGAGTATGTTTCCTAAAGATACAAGCCTTTATGCTTTTAGGCTACTATGTGGAAGAGGTAGAATGAAAATTGAAAAGTATATGCAAGATTATATTTTTGAAAGAATTTATTAACAACTTACCAGTAAAGCAACTCATTGAAAACATACAAAAATGCAAGGCATTGAAAACATACAAAATTTATTTACAACAAAATCAAAAAATAAATAAACCAAATCATTTTAACAAGTAACTACGTGTCCATGGCTTATGAACATTATCATTAACTACAGAAGCATGCTCACAGGTTGTTCTGTTGTCAAGAATTCATCATAGGAACTTGTTCATTAGGTATGTGCATTTGTAACTTCATGTTGCTAAGTTTAGGCATCTATTGCTAACTCACTGGCATCTGTTGCTAATTCATCATAGAAGCATGCTCACAGGTTGCTAATTTCTAGTTACAAAGTTTCAATACGGATACAAGACAAGAAAAAATGATGGGCTGGATATCGCTAACAAACAATGTAAAGGTGTAGACTCAACTTTCTTCGCACCCCCCCCCTTTCAAAGAGGCTTGTATTGGTCCTACAGTTCGAAGTCTTGTCACGGTTCTGAATCTAATTTCACAAAGTGTAATGTGAAACTGATAAACACCAAAGAGTCCAATCCGGCAAATCATTTTGGAAAATCAGATTTTCAATCAAATAATGCCAAAACTAGACTGCTTTTCCAGATTACAGAGTCGCCACCTAAATATTTTATTTTGGGGAATTTAGGAAACCCTGACTCCTACCAAAGGCCACATGTACGTCATCCCCAAAGTTGCCTCGGCTCGGGAACTTACGTACGAGAGGGGAAGGTCCTGAAATGAGCATCCCCACTCGCCCGATCAAAGGATCGGCCTCTACTAATCATGATATGTTGCTTTATAAACACATGTGTTCTTATTCCGGTTATTAGCTAACTTCACTATGTGGCACACACAAACAAGTATAGACTAAGTTGCGAGATTTGGAACAAATTCGACTCATGTTTGTTTTCGAAAATGGTTTGAAGTTCCCACCCTCAAGTGGGCTTAAAACATGATTTTGCCACTTCGCAAAGTGGGTTTAAAACTCACATTCGTTGAACTATTCCAATTCAAGCAACAAAGCCTTCATCCACAGGCATTCAAGCAGTTAATCATTTAAGCAAACAGCCTCATGGCAAGCATGTGAAGCATGGCATTTATGGTAATTACACTCATGCAATATGCTAAAGCGTAAAAGCTTACCGAGTACTCCAAGCCAAAACAAAAACTAGTTAGAAATAATGCATGATCCTAATTATGCAAGATGCCTAATACAACACATGCAATAATGCAACTAAATAGGCTCGGCTACCTAATCATGGTACTTGCAACACTTTGATAACATGCTTTTAAACACGTATTCAAATAAGTGTATTGAAATTGCGATGCAGTTTGAATGATGGGCCGAGCCTCGGTGCATGCAAGACAAATGAATGATGCAAACATGCAAGCATAAGGTATGCTAATCGAAACATGACCCTAAACTAACCATCGAAAGCGGTTAAATAAAAGGGAAAAAGACGTGAGGCTGGAAGACGTGAACACACTCACGCACACTTATTACAACATTGTGCCCTCGCGAAGGAGGGTCCAATGAATAAGAGCTAAGCTAATCTAATCTAAGCTAATCAAACTAATCTAATTAAACTAATTAGACTAATTATTACAAAACAAAATAAAGAAATAGCTAAGCTAAGCTACTTAATTATTACAACAATCAATGCAAATTAACTAAGTAATTAACATATTAAACTATGCTGGTACTACTCTACTTCAGGAAGTGGACGATGCATGAGCTCGGTTTTCGCCCCGAAATGCCACCGTTTTGCTCTTGAGAAGCTCTGTTTGCAGGGTTGAGTACACTCCAAAAACTTTCTGCTCCACCTTACCAAAAACTTACTGCGGATTACACCAGTGACCTGCCGTCCATGGGAGGTTGCTGCCGGCCCCCTGCCGGCCAAAAAATGTGCCTTGCCGGCCAAGAATGAGCCACTGCCGACCACCAATGAGCCACTGCTAGCCACTGGTATTCTGAATCACCACTCTGCAACAGAGCACAAACAGAGGAAAATGGAGGGTTTTCCAAGGGTATATGTAGACCGCCCGAACTCCGCTCCGTGCGCGAGGGCGCGAATCGTAGTTCATAGCTATGACAGTTCGGACTCCTATCACGGTTCTGAATCTAATCTCACAAAGTGCAATGTAAGACTGATAAATCACCAAAGAGTCCAAATCCGGCAAATCGTTTTGGAAAATCAATTTTAACCAAGAAGTGCCAAACATGGACTGCTTTGCCAGATTTCAAAGTCGCCACCTAAATATTTTGTTTTGGGAAATTTAGGAAACCCTAACTCGTGCCGAAGGCCACATGTCCGTTATCACCAAAGTTGCATAGGCTCGGAAACTTGGGTACGAGGATGGAAGGTCATGAAATGAGCACCCCCGCTCGCCTGATCAAAGGATCGGACTCTACTAACAAGATATGTTGTTTTTGAAAACACATGTTTCTTATTCCGGTTTATTAGCTATCTTACTATGTGATGCGCACAGCATACAAGTATAGACTCGATCACGTGAATTGGAACAAAACAACTCATGTTTGTTTTCGAAAGTGGTTTGAAAGTGCTACTCGCAAGTAGGCTAAGACACAGATTTGCCACCCTCAAGTGGGCTTAGAAAAACATGATTTTGCCACTTCAAGTGGGATTAAAACTCACAATCATCGAGTTGTTCCAATTCAGGCAATCAAACATTCACCCATAGGCATTCATGCAGTTTAAACACTTAAGTAGTTAGCCTCATGGCAAGCATGCTATCATGGCAGTCACTTACACACATGCAAGGATGCTAAAGTATAAACACTCACAGTGTACTCCGAGCCAAAACAGAAGCTAGTTAGTAATCATGCATGATCCTAGCTATGTCAACAATGCCTAATGCAACACATGCAAAGATGCAACTAAGATAGGCTCGGCTATTCTAAGATGTCATGTGAATGCAACTAGATAACATGTATTCAAATTGGTATTGAAATACAATGCAGTTAGTATGATGCGCCGAGCCTGGTGCATGCAAGACAGATGGATGAATGCAAACATGCGAAACATAAGTATGTTAATTGAAACATGCCCTAAAACTAACCATCAAAAGCTGGTAAATAAAAGGGAGAAAGACGTGGGATTGGAAGACATGCATCACACATACGCACACTAATTACAAAATTCGCCCTCTCGACGAAGGGTCCGAATAATATGCTAACTAGCTAATCTAAGCTAATTAAATTAATTATTACAAAACAAAGCTAATTAACTAACAAGTTAACTAATTACAAACACAAATGAATAGCTAAGTGCATTAACTACTTAAGTACAGAACTAAATAGCAAACTAGCTAAGTAAAGCAATAAAACAGGAGCCTCGAGGTGAGAAGTGCATGCATGCTCGATCGCCTTGTTCGGAAATCCATCACTATGCCCCAACTTGCCTCTGTTTGCATTTGATCTCAGAACACTGCACAAACCTCCAGATAGCTTCTAGTCCATCATGGAGACCTCCAGGAAGGCTGCCAACCACTTTATGGTGGTGTAGACCACCTGTAGACCACTTACACATGCTACAGACCAAAAAAAGTGGTCAGCCAACCACTTTTATTGGTCTGCCGACCAGAAAATTCTGGCCAACTCCAATTTGTTGCAACAGAGAACAATAAGGGACACGGCAGTGTATTTGCAAGATATGTGTGCACAACCACTCTCCCTATCATTTCTTAAGCTCAAGGGAGTGCGGTTCTAGACTATCGGGCCACCAACCGAGCATCACAATGCACGATGGTCGAGAAGCCAAGTTTGCACAATTCAATGTCAATGAATGCACAAATAACACATCCTTAACCTTCATCATGCTTGATCAAGAGGGTTGGCGATCGAGAAATGAGGCACATTTCATCACTTCAAGTATGAAACGTCCCTTGTTTCTCGTGTTTGGATTAACACTCTATCCAAACACAATGCAGTGCAACATGATCAATCTATCAATGCTAATGGCATGCAAACACAATGCAATGCAACAACATGCAATGCAACAAAATGCAATGCAACAAAATGCAAACACAATGCAATGTAACAATATGCAAACAACATGCTCTTCTATGAATGCTAGAATGGCATGCACGAGTTTCCAACATATGAACAATGCAGGCATGGCAAGTTTAGAAGCCTAAGGCATCAAAGCTAGGAAAGAACATCTCACAAGAAGCATGCAAAACAATGCTCAATGGACTTAAACCGAATATGGACAAACCTAAATCATGCCAAAACAGTGGCCAAAATGTTATGAAATGATGGCATGGAAGGCAAGATGGTGATGCTCATGCAATGGCCTATCAATTAAGCATAAGAGCACAACCCTCAAACATGATTAAGAAGTGACAAACATGGAAGTGTGACAACACTATATGCCCTGAAATCATGTATTAAATGATGTCAAATCATCCAAACAACACAAGTATAGCATACGAGAGGGCCCAAGGCACAAGGCTACAAAATGAGACTATACAAGAGGCATGCGATACATGGCACAAATGATTGAATGAAGCATGGACAGAGCTTAATTAGGTAAAAACAAAGACCAAAACATGCTGAGATGGGAGCTCAAAAGTCTAGGCATGCATGCATAAATAATGGCTCACAAACAAGGCAATAGTGCATAACCCTTAAAGGCACCTCAAAGAGTGAAAGAAGTGAGAACATGGCCATGCCATATGCTCTGAAATAACATGTTAAATGATGCCAAACCATGCTCATGTCACAAATGAAGCATGCTAGAAGTATGAAAACACAAGGCTAGTCAAGCCCATTGCACTACAGCTATGCAATGCATGAACCATATGGCCAAGACAACCCAAAATAGTCCTAGAGCATGTCAAATCAAGGCTAAAACATACACGGAGTGTAGCCAAAACAAGCTAGCATGAAGGGCATGAGGCATGGATTGTACAAGGCCAACAAGGAGGATTACACTACACCTACCAAAACCAAGCATGAGATGACTTAATCAACAAAAATTAGAGTTGTATCATGGCAAAGCAACACCAAAAACTTAGGTATGATGGCATACATATTGACTCATACTTAAGGCATAAATCACCAATCCTCCAAAACATTGAAAGAGTGAAAGATGTGAGGACATGATAGTGGAACATGCTCTGAAATCACATAACAAATGATGCCAAATCATGCAAATAGCCCAAGCAATGCATGCTAGTGACTTGGGAATTCAAAGCTAATGAACTAGAATGCACTATGACTATACAAAGCAAGGCATGCATAACCAAAACAACATAAATTAGAGCTTAAGCATGGTAAAACATGAGGAAAAGCTTGCTGGAGTGGAGCCAAAAACATGCTAGAATGATGGTCCAAAGCATGATGCATGCTAGGCTAGTGAGTGGAATTGCACTACAAGTGCAAGGAGCATGCTAGAGGCTATCAAACCAACCCTAGATAGAGCTATAACATGCTAAAATAATGCCTAAGATATGCTAAGAAGGAGCCAAAACATGCTAGAAAGACATGCTACTTTGATGGGCCATCAACACAAGCACATAAGAGAAGAGGAAGAAGGGACAACCCCCACCCATTTGAGACCTCAAAACACACTTTCCACCACTGAAATTCCTCTGCAATTCAATGGTAGAAAGGCCAAATAAAGGTGATCACACAGGCCTAAAGTGATGGCACAAAACACAGCCAAACAAGGCACAAAATGGGGTAGACTACCCCCAACACCAAAGAGGCCTCAAACCAACATTTCAAACACTTAAAATCAGAACTTTTTACAGAAGAAAGTTAGGCCTAAATCATCACGCAAATAGGGCCAAAAGCTTAATAAAAAATAAAGGTTTGAGGGGTTAGAAACTCACCCTTGAAGAACAACTTCAAAGCAGCAACTCCAGCAACCCTTTTTGACCAAAAGCAATCCCAAAACTCGAAAACCAGCTTCAAGGTGCCTCAGCTCCAAGAGTATGGCGTTTGAGTAGGTGTTTGTGTGCAAAAATGTGAAGAAACTACACTTTTAAGCACAACTATGGAGAGAAAAAGCAATATAGAGATAGAGATATATGTATATGCCCTAAGCAATTTTTCTGAACCTGAGATAAGAGGGAGAAGGCTACCTTTTATAGAAAATCAAGCATCAAGCTTGTTGAACAAGCTAAGAGCTTGAATCAATCCCTCCATATGTGTATGGAGGATGCTTTCTGTGCCCAATAGCTAGCACCACTGGCATGGAAAATATCTGCAGAATGTGCAGGAAAGCTGCCAACTAGTTGAAGTGGTCAGCCAGCTACTTGCACTAGTCGGCCGACCATAAAAAGTGGTCTACAGGGACAAAAAGTGGTTGGCAATGGGGGAAAGGTGGTCTGCATAGAGAGAGGAAGGTGGTGGCAAGGCTGTAGACCTTGTAGACTAGAAAAACTAGCTAGCAGGGACGAAAAGTTGTTGGCAAGTGGCTAGCAAGGCCAAAACGTGGTTGGAAAGTGTCCAAATTGAAGCCCCAGAAGTAAGCTTTCCAATGGTGGCAGCCTTGCATCAAAATTCCAACTGTGTAAAAAGTTATGCTTGGTTTAGTGAAGCCGCTCAGTTTTGATCCTACCTGGATTTATGCCGAACTTTTCCTCAACTAGTTTTCTTCTTTCCTCTCTCATTTTCTTCAACTCCAAAATCCCTAAACAAGGTGTTTTGCAAGATTTTTCAAAGATTTCATCTCTCTTTCATTCATTTCCACTTTGTCCTCGCTCGGTTTACTGAAAAGCGCAACATTTAACAAAATGTGAGCATTAGAACATCGTAGGAACTTTTTCAAAAACTATTTTGAAAGAGAGGGTTTCAAGGTCTAAAATCTTTTGATCAAGATTGTTTTGATCCAAAAGGGGTATGAAGTTGGGATTTAACTCTCTCCTTGCCGAAGAAATTGAACCTTTGTCCTACACACCTTTCACCACCAAGTAGACCATTAGTAGTGCCCAAGTCTTAAGGGTAGTCAAAAATGGAGTGTCTACAGTATGTTTGTACTGTGCCCTTCCTTGTCATCTCAAAACATCAAAGGAGTGGCACTTCTCGGATCCAAAACCACCAATCAAGTATTTTCAATGCAAGATGGCCAAAGATCCAAGTTGTATAATTTCAATAAATACACAAAACGAGACTCGAGGCCACTACCTTATCATGTGTGATCAAAGGCAATGGAGATCAAGGAGATTGGCTCATTTCATCACTTTGAGTATGAAATACTCCAATCTTCCTCGTGTTCAATATAATGTCTAATTGAACACATGCAATGCAAACACAACATGCTTAACTTGCTCATGTTTTACTTGTCTAATTTTGTTTACACATTTTACATTACCAACTCATTCTTTAACCGGTTAAGTACAAGGTGAGTGTCCTCTAATAAGAGAGGGGTCAACCAAATGATGACTTAAGACATAAGAGAGATCATGCCATTGGTTAGTAGAAACCCTTAAAAGAGGATTAAAACCATTGAGCACAAGCTCTATCTCAAGCTTAAACACAACGTTAAGGCTAACCAACCCTCAAAGCAAATGAAAAAATGAAGAAATGAGAGAGGTTGCAAATATTTCAGTGCTGAGATGGCATGCAAAATGATACTACAACATGCAAGCAACTCATGCACAACATGTTTAAAAGCCTAACTCATTAAGCTAGTGAAGACCATTACACTAGCCATGCAATACAAGCCTTAACTGACCAAACCAGCTCAGAACAGAGTTAAAATATGCCAAAATAGTGGCTAAAACTTGTTGAGATTAAGGCACAAAAGGCTAGAAAAACATGCTCACTTGTTAGTTTGCAAACAAGACTCAAGAGCAACCCTAAAAAAAACAATGAAAGAGTGAAGCAAATGAGCATGTAAAAGAGCTACAAACACGAAAATTACATGTAAAAAGACACTTCAACATGCAACCATCTTAGGCAAATCAAGTTTGAAGGGCTAGAATGCCAAGCCAATGAGGCTATTTGCACTATAACTATGCAAAACAAGGCTCATATGACCAAGACAGCCCAAAACAGAGCTAAAACCAGTCAAGACAGTAGCTAAAACATGTTTGAATTAAGCTAAGTTAAACCACAAAAACATGCTACCATAGGATGCTAACTAGGCATGTAAGTGAGGCACAAGGAGGGGAGGCCAACCCCTCCTATTTTGGACCTCAAAAACATAGTTTTTACCACTGAAAATCCCCTGAGTTTCAGTGGTTAAAAAAGCCAAAAAGGTTATTTTAAAGGTGATGAAAGATGGCACAAAAAACTTCACAAGCCAAAGAGCCAAAATGGGGGACAACCCCCTAACTCACAACGGCTCAAACCGCCATTTTTTAACCTTAAAAATAGAAGTTTTTGTAGTTGAAGACCAAGCCAAAAATAGTACAAAAAGATGGTGAAACAAGTTATGCAAAACAAGTTTAAAAGGTGAGTCTTATACCTCTTGAAGCACAACACACTTTAGGCACAAATCTGAGCTTAAAACACCTTCTAAAGCTCAAAGGAGGCTCCCAGAGAGCTTCAAGAAACCTCAGCCCAAAGATGAACCACTTTGGTTAAGGGTTGATAGGTTAAATTTTGAAGTATACAAGCTTCTAAGCACAAAAACTCAAGAGAGAGAGAAATCTAGAGAGAGAGGATTGTAGAGAGAGAGGCTCCCAAACTTTTTTTCAACCTTGAAATATGAGGGATAGGCCATCTATATATAGAAAACCATCAGCTTTGGTCGAAAATATCCATTAATGGACAACTGGAGCAATCAAGAAACAGCTGGAGGTAAATATCTGCAAAAAATCTGATTTTCGACAGCAGTAGCCGGCCAGCCATCATTGATGGCCGGCACAAGTTCATTCTTGGCTGGCAAGGATCACTCTTCGATGGCACATGGCCGGCACATGGCCAGAAAAGCCCATCCATGGCTAGCAACCTCCACCTCTGCTTGGCCAAAAAAATCTACTTTTTGGACCTAACTTCAGATGGGAATATTGCATTCATCTGGACTCCTTTGCAGGTCATTCTTGAGCCTAAATTGTAGCCCTGGAAGTCTTCTTTCCAATGGTGGAAGCCTAACACCAAAATGCCAAAAGTGCAAAAAGTTATGCCTCTTTTAGTGAAGACTGCTCAGTTTCGATCCTACCCGGATTCATGCCGAACTTCTCCCATACTAGTTTTCTTCCCTCCTCTCCAATTTTCTTCAAATCCAAACCCCTAAACAAGGTGTTTTAAAGATTTTTTTTCAAAGAGTTCACCTCTCTTCCATTTATTTCCACTTTGTCCTAGCTCGATTTACCGAAAAGCGCAACATTTAACGAAATGCGAGCCTCGGAATATCGTAGAATCATTTTTCAAAAATATTTTGAAAGAGAGGATTTTAAGTCTAAATAAACATTTTAGTCAAAAGGCTTTGGTCTAAAAAAAAAGGGGTGTGAGGTTAGGATTTGAAGCTCCTCTTGTTGAAGAAATCGAATCTTTGCATTGCACAACTTTCATCACCAAGTAAACAATCAGTGGCGCCCAATTCTTAAGGGTGGTCAAAAATGGGGTGTCTACAGTTGCCCCTCTTTGACAGAGCTCAAAGTCATGAAATGACGTGAGTGAATGTCAAAGCCCAGAGACGACCCATTTTGACAAGGCCGTAAGACTTGGACAAACAAATAAAATGAAGATGCAAAAACAGATGGTTGCGCTCACAGGCTGCCTACGTATCCCTTTGCAAGGAATCAAACCAGTTCAGTTCAGGGACAGGATGCAAAGTGATACACAATATAACGAAACAACGTAATGAAATAATGCACATGATATACAATGTATTTGAATCATCAAACCACTAGTAGTGCAAAACCACACAAATATCATAAAGGGATGGAGATGCAAAATCAAACTACATTTAACATATAAAAGGTGTCGGAACCCTCAAACCACAACTCTCTTAGTGGGATAGGTGTGTGCACAGGCAGAACTATGTGTTTCATTGAAAGAATACAAGTAATTGGGTGGCATGATATAAGTGAGGAGTGATCTGCTATGGAAAGATCGTGATCCTAAGTACTGAATGCAGTAGAACAAAATACAATGTAATAGATGCAATGAATGCAGTGAATAAGGCGCGCGGCCAAACCACATCTTGCCTAGAAAAGGCATACACACAAAACAGACCACGTCTAACACAGAAAAGGTGCCAACACCCTCAGACCATAATTCTCTTAGTGGAATAGGCGCGTACACATTATCACAGAACCACGCTTTAACGTGAAAAGTATGGGCACATGCCAAACTAAGCTTAACATGGAAAGGATGCAGGCGATAAAATAGATAATGCAGTAGATGCATGTGATAGATGCTATATGCAATGCGATAGATGTTATGCAACACTTATGATAGATACGATGATGCAGCTAGGAAGTGATGCTCTCGAAAGTACCTTACAAGGGTAATTGGTGATGACTCACCTTATGCTGTTGGGGATCTCCCACTTTTGTATCTTGCGTTTTCGAACCATAGGGACTACTTTTCTCCCTAGCTATGGTCACAACTTTCCCTATTCTCTAACAGGGTGATAGACTAGGTTGCTTCAGTATCCAGAATTGAGGCACATACACGCTACCTTAACCTATGGGGCTACCATACAGATTTCAAGTCGAGAATACACCCCTGGATATTCAAACCAGACTTTAGTCTCATAAATTCCAAACCTTTGTGTTCTAGGCATCACCATTCGAACTCTAGTTTCCATCGTCGCAGTTGGTCTCCTAGGAACTCACCGCAAACACAGGCAGGTGGCTATACCAGACCACAGAAGTTGTTCGGGCATGACAAACACCAAAGGAATTGCACCTTCAGAGGATTTAAGGTCTCCTAGACCAGAGAGTGCACAAGACAGTGCGACGCAGAGTGAATGCACAAAACAGTGCTATACAGGTGCACAAGACAGCGCGAGGCAGGTTGAAATGCACAAGACAGTGCTAACAAGATGCACAAAACAGTGTGATGCAGGTGCACAAGACAATGCGAGACAATGCAATGCACAAAAAAGCGCGAGTGTAATGCACAAAAGAGTGCGAATGCACAAAACAGTGCGACGCAAGTGAATGCACGAAACAGATGTGAATGCACAAGACAGTGCAATATGCAAATTTTACAAACCAGTGTGATAGCGCGATGTGATGCACTAACAAGTGCAGGTAAGGTACGCAAAATAGCGCGATACGATGCACTAACAAGTGTAGGTAAGGTGCGCAAAATAGCGCGAGGCAATGCACTAACAAGTGCAGGTAAGATGCGCAAAATAGCGCGATGCGCGTTCTATGCAGAAGATACGAGCATTTTCTATGCAAAATGAGAGCGTGTGATGAAATGCACAAGATAGTGTGATGTGCAAGAAAGCGCGAGCGTAAATTGCACAAAATAGTGCAATGCGCAAGAAAGTGTGAGTGTAAATTCAAATGCACAAGAAAGTGCGATGCAAAAGAAAGTGTGAGTGTAAATTGCACAAAATAGTGCGAACAAAGTGAATGATTGTGTGATAAATGTACTGAGTGAGATTATTGTGCAAGGTTTACAAATCAATACACAGACAACACATGTTCCACGCAAGATAAATAACCGATGTATGATGTTAATTGAAAGCATGTTCGAAGCAAGAAACACAAGCATATTCTATGTAAACTTGAAAGCATATTCTATGCATGAATGAAAGCATATTCTATGCATGAAACATAAACATATTCTATGAAAAACTGAAAGCAAGCATATTCTACGCATGAATCATAACAATGTGCGGCACGCATGCAACAAAAGTGTATATGAAAGTGCACATTCTATGCAATAGAGGGGCATCAAATATGTACTTTGGTGCCTCGGATTTACCTCTCGAAGGACTTTGCAACATGCTCAGCTCAAACATGATACATCCTGTTTATATTGGCAAGAGGTAACATCTGCACGCTGCTTTAATTGCCATTTTGACTTAAAGCAAGCTTAAATTTGGGGTCGAGATACACTCATACTCCAGAGAAAGGCGAGGCCTGAGAAGATGCACCTGGAATGAAGTCTTGAAATTTGCTGAAGTTGAAACATGCTAAGATGCTGCAAATTTTCCCTTTTTTCTTTTGCTTTGCAGTTCGGAACCTATATAGCTTCAGATAGGTCCTGGTTTGGTTACTCTCACATGACCTGGGTTGAACCTTGCACTTTATGAAAGAAAGAATTCTGTTTTGCACAAATGTGGAGAATGGTACAACACTCCGGGCACAAAATAATTTTTTTTGTTTTTGAAATTGAAAGTGAGAATGAGTTCTCGACCGAGTATTGAGCCCATGACCTACTACAGTCAAAACGACTCAACAAAGGAAAAACAAAGGCAAAACAACCTAAACACATCTATTGACACTCAAAACAAGAATCAAGACAAACCAAAACAACAAACACAACATTTGGACATTCTGCTATTCATTGGTCGGAGACTTGTCGATCCACGAGGAGCCTGTTTCTCAGAATATTGTTTCCCACCCTTTCTCATTTGTGATTCTCACATCACTCTGGCACTCAATCTCTTTTTCTCTGAAAAAAAGTCATTTCCTCACTTTTCTCTTAGCGCACATCTCTCTATTCTTTACTCTCTCTTATTTTTTATCTCTCCCCTGGGTGGTTCATGGATTAAGAAGAAAGACGTGGGCTCTTGCCCCTGGTATTCTGCTAAATTCTCTTTCTTTCGCTCCTAACTTGTGAGCTTTCCCACAGAGGGGGTGTGGCGCGACTAGATGTGCAACATATTTGCAATTGACATCGGTTGACAACGCTCTTGGCCAGTTTGGATGTGATCAGACCTGTCCAGATGAGGGAGTGGAATACCCTGCTCCATTCTAGTTTGTGCTTCGCACATGGCTTGATGCCTTGCTACTTGGAGGATGTGAGAGCTTGGCCCCCTGCTATTAGCTTCAATTGTGCCCTTTCTAGCGAACAAGGTGCCCTTTCCGGCAAGTATGGTGCCTTTTCTGGCAAGTATGTTGACAACGAGGAAAAGACATAAAACCTTACTCAACTGTGCCCCTAGTTCATCATTTTGACCATTTTTTGTTTTCTGGCTTTCTACTAAAACAATTTTGACTAATATGAGAGTTAGATTAACATGCTTGTTCAACTTTTTGATTCGAAATCATGCAAGTCAGGTCGTGAGCACTGAAAATTTTCCTTTTTTGGGTAAAAGAGATGGTCCAATTTTGGAAAAATGGAATAATTTTTGAGAAAATTAGTCAACCTCATTAAAAATTCTCAAAAACTGTTTTTGCATTTGGCCACTACTCAACCAACACGGAACTTACTCTGGAGATGCACAACCTCATATCTGAACTTGAATTGTCTTGCAGTTGAATCTTCTAACAGAGTCAGACAATCGAGTCTGAACGAAGATGATTATGAAGATGAGCCACTTCTGATGGACAGAAGCCAAGTTGAACAAGGATATGCCAATCAACATGGATGAGCCAAGCAGGCTGAAAATGGTTGGGGTCGAACTTCATGATGAAGTTGCCTACGTATCCCAAACATGGGAATCAGGCCACACGTAGTTCTAGGTTGAGGTTCACTCGGGTGTTAACACTCTCCTTTTGTGCTTTAACTTTTGCCAAGGCCGCCCTTCCAGGCTTTCAACCTTGCGAGCTCTGCTTTTCTTTTCTTTTCATTTCTTTTCTTATTTTCTCTTCTTTTTCTTCTCTTTTTTCTTCTCATTTTTCTTTTTTTTTTTCATTTTTCATTCTTTGCATTTTTTCGTTTTTGTTCTTTTTCTTCTTTTCTACTCTAACTTTTGCCTGGGTCACCCTTCTGGGTTTTCGGCCTAATGAGCCTCTCAAGGATGGAAAAGTGTAACTTGTCCATGTTGATCAGTTTTGAGATCTCGAAGCCATCTGAATCCAGGAGAATGGTTGTTGTTCATTGATGATGTAGGAGTCCATCCAATCGGGTTTGAATTTACCCCTAGTTTTACGAATAGGAACTTCATTGTCCTTCAGCAATAAACTTTCTTCTTTCAGTTGCTTGAATTTAGCTTTCTTGCCAGCCTTTATTGGTTTGCGGAATGACCCATCTTTTGAATCTTTAAGCATATCTAACATTTTTGCCCCTAGTTCAAGGGCTACTTCTGATCTAGTTTTGCACACTTCCTTTTATAACATCTGACCTTCATAATCTGACCTTTTTGCCCCTAGTTCAAGGGTTGCTTTCGATCCAGCCATACAAGCCTTATGTTGTGATTGATTGTTGAACATTCTGAATCAAAGTTCAAGGTTTGAAAGCAAAAGGGGTCGATTCTCGAGGTCGAGAGTGATCCTATGTTGTACAATCTCAAGATCAATTCCATACATGTCTTCGCAGGACCACGCAAAACATTTTTTGAAATCTTTTAAGAAAGCGACTAGTCGCTCACGTCGAAGACAATGTAGAACCAATCTGGATCAAGCCAGAATCCTTCTCAGTACTCACATTAAGAAACATGATCTCATTCATTAAGGGCTTAGCACGCCTCTCTTCCTCTCAATTGATCAAATTTTTGCAAATCCCAAGGAATTCTTCCCTCTTTGTTTTCATCACAGTGTTAGAAAAGTTTTGCAAAACTTAGATCAATGCAATGATTTCAAGGCATAGAAAAGTAGGTTAAAAGCACTGTCGTTTCATTCAGATCTTCTAATGCAACTGGCTTAATGGTAGAAACAGACTCAAAAGAAATAGTGCAAAAGACAAACACAAAACAAGATAGTGATGTCCGAGGTAACACACCCGAAATCACCTGACTCTAACACAATAGGACTGACTCGATACAACAAGACAGATTCAATATAACACAACAAAATTGACTCATTACCCAAGTTAGGATGTAAAATACCCAACATTTGCACATTGCTCGAAACAGTGCGTGCCATCCACCACATCTGGAGTAAAAATGAGCGCCATCAGCAGGTGGTTCATCTCCCGATCACATAGTCATATTATCCCCAAAGTTCACCGATCTAATGCTGATAGACTTTGCAGGACTTGGTGCGATGATGACCTCGTTATCAATCAAATCTTGTATTTTATGGCAAAGACGAAAGTAATTGTCAGTGCCATGACCGGTTTGTTGATGGAAGGCACAGTACTTGGTAGCATCATGTTTGGCCCGAAAGGGATCCGAGAGAGGCCGAGGCTCAAGGAGTTTGAGATGGCCTTGTCCTATAAGGATTTGGAGAGCTTTGGACGAGGTCATATAAAGTGGGGTGAAGACCCTCTGGCCTCGGGGTTGGTACTTCGAGGTTTGTAGAGTGTTGGATGTACCGACAAAGGGGTTGGCAGGTGTTGACTGGGTTTGATGATCTCTTCCGAGTGTAGAATTGGAGCTGAAAGGGGTGTTTATGGTATGACAGCGTAGACACCCCATTTTTTACCGTTCTCAAGACTTGGACGTCACCATTTGAACACTCAGTGATCATCCATGTTTGTGTTTGTCCTGAGTTCCCGGAGGTCTCGACCACGCGCCTTGCCTCAGGATCTCTTGGCTTGACTGTTTTGTGTTTTGGTTTTGCACCAAACACTTGTGTTTTGCCTTTGAGGGGCAGGGAATGGCTTGTTGGCCATCCCCACACATCACCGGCCATGGCTTGAGGCCACCGGCTGTGTTTTGTTACCACCGGCTAAATGTTTGGCCGGCCGGCACTCTAGATGGTCGACTGGCCATCTATTTTGGTCAAATTGCATTTTTGGCTGGCCGACCACTGTGCATCTGCTTTTGCAGATATTTTTATGCCAACTGTGCTAGCTGGCATACACTTTGCTCCCCTCCATACACGTGTATGGAGGGATCTCCCTCTTGTTAGCTTGCCTTGGAAGCTTTACAAGATTGGATTGTCTATACGAGGAGGCCTATTCTCCCTCTTTTAGGTTAGACAACATTTTTCCAGAGCTTTGAGTTCTAGGGTTAGGGTTTGCATATATCCTATCTCTATATCTCTCTCTCTTTGTATTTTTGTGTGTGTTTAGTCTTAGTATTGCACAAAAACACCCACCATTACACCTTATCTTGGTTGCTGAGGGGCCAGAGGTCTGTTCTTGGTATTCTTGAGCAGTTTTGAGCTCAAAGAAGCAGCTGGACCACCATTTGTGAAGAGGGTCTTCAAGGGTAACATTCTTGCTCTTTTTACCCCATTTTTGCATAGCTTTTTTTCACTACCTTGCAACTATTTTTAGACTTGGTGTATAACATATAAAAGTCTTCTTTTCGCCTACTCTAAATAGTTGTTTAAGAGTGTTTTGAGCTTTGAGGTTGTTTGACCCCTCTTAAGCCTTGTTAGGCTCCGTTTTTGTGCATTTTTGGTGAGCTCTGAGACCATTGTGTTTGGGCCTCCTCACCACTGAAATCTTGAGGGATTTCAGTGGTGAGGATGGTGCCTTGAGGTCCTAAGAAGGAGAGGGCCACCCCCTCTCCTTGTTGTCGTTGAAAAGGGCCATTTTTGCCTCATGTGTGAGCATCTAATTTAGGTTCATGTTGGCCATGTCCTAACTGATTTTTGTGCTTATTATATCATAATATAGCTCTGTTTTTGCTTGGTTTGGGTACACCATGCTTGCTTAGCATACATGCCTTGTAATGCCATGTTTTGGCCTTAACATACTTTAAGTGTTGACCCTTGTTCTAGCATGATTTTGGCCAAGCTTTTTGAAGCTTTTGTGTATGTTTTAGTGTGCTTTAGCTCTGTTTTCAGTTTCTTTGGTCATGCTTAACATATTTTGTATATGTCCCTTTGCATTCTAGCTTGTAGGCCTTGAATGTGTGATGTCATGAGCATACTTTACTTGCTTTAATTAGTTGGTTTGGCACCTCTATTTTATGCAATTTTAGAGTTTGGTATGCTTGCCATATGTCCATGATCATCTCTTTTAAGTGTGCTTAAAAGTTACCTTTTGATGCTTAGGAATTGGATCATGTATCCATGCATGCTTGTATGTGCATTTGGCCCCATTCCCATAGTTTATCGCCACTGTTTTAGGCTTGTTTGTGGGATGCCTAAATTAGTCTAAGTCCATCCTTCATGTGTTATAGCATGCTTGTCATTAACATGATTGTTATATGCCTTGTAAGTTTGCTTGCATACTTGCACGCCCACATTGCATCTTGTATGCTTGTCACTAGCATAGTGGTTGCATGCTTGTTTGCCTTGCATGATTATTTGTTTAGGTTGCGTGCCTAAATACACATTGCATGTCCATGTTGCATACTAGTCCACATGCCTAGGACGCATTGCATTGCATGCATCTTTCACCTCTTGATCAAGCCATGATAGAGGTTGAAAGCCCCTTTGTTTGATTATGTGCATTGCATTCCATTTGAAATCAAAATGTACACTTGGTTTCCTTGGGCCATCACGCATTGAAATGTGTGATTGGTGGTCCGAGAATCGAGGCCCATCCTCCTTTGAGTCATAAATACGATAAGGAGTGTGGTTGGTGCATACATTGCTTGAAATGCATTGCCATGCTATGTTTTGCCCTCTACTGCTGTCAAAAACAGATCCTGCAGGAAGATTTGGCCGGCCGGCCATCTTCAGTGCCGACCGGGCACCATCAGTGGCCAATACCTTAATCAGTGGCCGGTGACCATTCCCCTTGGCCGGTGGCCATTTCTCCTAGCCGATGGTGTTCCACAGTGTACGAAGAACATATTCTGGAACTTGTGCAAACTTCAGAGAAGAAGAACAGTCAAAGCAGAGGCATCTTGTGCATGGCAGTGGGTTTCCGAGCGGAGCCGAGCACGCATTGCATTGGGCTCTCTTCCCGGAGCTGTTTACTATTTTAATTAGCTTAGTTAATTTGCTTAACTAGTTAATTGTCTGTAACATTTTAATTAGGTTGTAGGTTAATTAATTGTATTATTCTTTCGGTCCCTCCGAGCAAGGGCAAATTTGTAATAAGTGTGGGTGCGTGTGTGCATATCTTCCAACCCCCGCTTCTTTCTCCCTTTTACTTACCTGCTTTTGATGGTTAGCATTAGGGCATACTTACTTTAGCATACCTTATGCTATGCATGCGTGCATCATTCATCAGTATTGCATGCACGGGGCTCGGCACATCATGCTAACTGCATAGTATTTCAAATCTAACTTGAATACATGTTATCTGTTCATTTCACATGTCATCCTTAGATTAACCGAGCCTATTCTAGTGACTTTTTGTATGTGTTACATTAGCCACTTAACATGGACTTGGATCATGCATGATTACTAACGTGTTCTTTGTCTTGGCTCGGAGTACGATGTAAGTATTTATGCTTTAGCATCTCGCATGAGTGTGAATGTTAACATGCTTACCATGCGGCTAGATGCTTATTTGATCAACTGCCTGAATGCCTGTGGGTGAAGGTTGGATTGTTTGAGTTGGGGCGACTCATTGAAATCCATGTTTTAGCCTACTTGCGAGTAGCAAATCTCAAATCATTTTTCAAACAAACGGATATGCAATGCTTCGTTCCAAATTAGGCAATCTAGTCTATACTTTTGTGTTGTGCGCATCACGTAGTAAGATTAGCTAATTAATCGGAATAAGAACACATAACGTTTTCAAAATCAGATATCATGGTTAGTAGAGGCCGATCTTCGAATCGGGCGAGAGGGGGTGCTCATAGCTGACCTTTCCCAAATGTACCCAAGTTCCCGAGCCGAGGCAACTTTGGTGATGACAGACACGTGGCCTTTGGCACCGAGTCAGGGTTTCCTAAATTCCCCTATTAAAAAATATTTAGGTGGCGACTCTGTATCTGGCAAAGCAGTCCATGTTTGGCACTTCTTTCTAAAATCTGCTTTCTCAAAACGATTTGCCGAATTTGGACTCTTTGGTTCAGATTTAGAACCATGACGATTAGAATCCGATCTGTGGTAGCATAAGGCCCCAAGGGGCGCGTCCACAGTTTCTAGCGACTCTGCTGGGGATTTAGAGAGCTTGACTCGAACTCGTGATATCCTGTTTTGATTTCACTTATGTGTTCTTTGCATTGCATGTGCATTGGTGCACCTAGGACACTGTGTTTGCCATCTTCCATTCCTGAACGATTTACCGGAGGCTTCAGTATGGAAACACAAACCCTGGTTTTACCGGGCCACCCTTTTGACCATTCGACTTAGTGCATATTCGGAATCCATAGTGACCATTCCAAGTTAGGACAGGTTGCTTACCCGATGTTAGGTTGTTTGAAACCGCTGTGTGCGTAGTGAAACCCTAGCTCCTGACAAAATAGGGCAGGGAAACCCTACCCCCAACATAGGGGTGTTTTGGCTCTTTTACTTGCTATGCGCTTTTAGAGTGTATCTCTACAGGAACGCGCATATCAGTTTGCAAGTTTGAGTATAAGGCCTGAGGGCACCAGTATCAATTTGTGAGAATCAGTTATATCTGTAGGTATCCGATTCAATGTTTTGGGGCAGTGATTCTGGGGAATAGTGATCAGTAGTAGAGTACAGTTGTTCGGCTACACCTGTGTTTGAACCGTTTGGGCTGAAATGCTACTTGTTTTCCCTTTCAGTTCAGAGAGTTGGTACAAGAATAGCCAGTGTTCCCCCTTGCTGAGACAAGACAGATATCTGATCCGTCAGTCACCGTTCAGTACAGTGGACTTATCAAGACGCAAAATTCGGAAGAGAGTGTGGTTATGACAGCCGCATTAGATCAAGGAATCACTTTGCAAAGTAAGACCAATGTTGATGTACCGCATCCACCTCGGTCGCCTGTTGCGCACCCGGTCTGGACCCCCAGTTGTATCAAGCTCGTGAGCCCACCACATTCGAATTGATGGGGATGATTGGTGACCTCCAGAGGTCCGTGACGGATCTTGCCTACAGAATGTCAACTTCGCCACCAGCCGCACCATATACTGGGAATTTTGTACCACAGGAGCCCCCGCTATTGGGACGGATTGTGATCGAGCTTAGCCAACCTGAGGTTGCCTCTAGCTATGGCAATAACGAGTCAACATCAACCCAAACCCTCAATCAGGCTGAGGCCAGAGGCAAGAACAAAGTTGGGACAGATGCTGATCCCGTTGAACAACTGTTGTGGGCAGTCGAGGCTTTGAAAGCCGGGGGGATGAGTAAACAGCAAGTATCCTCAGTTGTGACCAAGGTTGTGGATGATGTTTTTCCCACTCCAACTGAAAGCAGTTCGAGCCAGGTAGAAAACCGGGATAGGCCCCATCATGCCAGAATAGTTCCTTCCACTCCCAACCTTGCACCTGGGAAAGATCAGAAGGTCAAGACAGTGCCTGCTGGCCCTTTCGCTAGTGCATCTAGCAAGAATGCTTAGACTTCAAAGTACCTGCCCCGAGGGCGCAGGGTCTTCCACGCTCTTTACATGCCTTTGTCTAAGGCACTCCAGATCCTAGCCGAAAGAGGGCATCTTAAACCCCTCGAGCCTCGGCCCCTCCCGAAGAATCTCCCCTTCACACATGATGCTACTTTGTACTGTGCGTACCACCAGCAAACTGGTCATGCTACCGATAATTGTTTTCATCTTCGTCATGAGGTGCAAGATTTGATCGACAATGAGGTTATCCTCCCACCTACCTCAGCCTAGTCTGTTACTACCCAGCTATTGGATTTTAAGGATACTGCGAGTATGTGAACGGGGTTGGACCATCTGTGGGCGGCGCCCGGTATATTCTGGATGTGGCGTCTGGCACGCATTTTTGAGCATCCGCGAATGCTAGTTTTGTAAATACCGGCTTGGGTATCGAGTCAGTTCTTTGTTTTGCTTTGAGTCTGTCTCATCGTCTTGAGTCAGTTCTTTTTGCTTAAGAGTCTTCCTTGTTGTAGCAAGTCAGTCCCCTTGTATAGAATGTCAAGTGATTTCGGGATTGTTGCTTCGAACACCGTTTTGTTTTGTAATTACCCTTTTGTTTTCCTTTCCAGTCTGTCTCTGCTACGGAGTCAGTTGCAACCAGGAAATCTGAATGAAACAGCTGCGGCAATCTTGTTTCCGTGTTTATTGCTATTTTGAGCTTGTTGTGCCGGAGGGTCCGAATGGAATGACAGTACATTCCACCTGCTCTCTTGTGCCCTAAAAATCATTGTGATGGCCTAAGTTTTTTAAAAAAACCTTTTTGAACACTGTGGTGATGAAAACGAAGAGGAAGGAATTCCTCGGGTTTTGCAAAACTTTGATCAATTTGAGAGAAAGATATGCGTACTAAGCCTTTTAATGAATGAAATCATGCTTGTCAGCGTAAGTACTGAGAAGGACCCTGGTTTGATCCAGATTGGTTCCACACGATCTTCAGCGCGAGTGATTTGTCGTTTTCTTAAAAACTTTCAAAAATAAAATGTTTTGCGCAGTCCTGCAAAGACCTATGTGGAATTGCTCTTGAGATTATGCAGCTTAGGATCGCTCTCAGCCTCAAGATTCAATCCATCTATTTTCAGACCTTGAACACATTCTGAACATTCAAACGATCAATCATCAAGAGAGGCCTGCGTGGCCAGATTTGAAGCAGCCCTCAAACAAGAGGCACCAAAGTCAGATCAAGAGGTCAGACGTCGTCAACAGAAGCTTGCAAAGCTAGAACATAAGTACCCCTAAAACTAGGGGCAAAAATGTCTGATATGCTTGAAGAGCCGAAGATGGGTCTTTCTGCAAATCAATAACAACAGCCACTCTTCCGGATACGGATGGCTTCAAAACCCTAAAACCATTTGGCATGAACTTGTTACACTTTTACCCTTTGAGAGGCTCGCTGGGCCGAAAACCCGGAAGGGCGACCCAGGCAAAAGTTAGAGCAAGGAAAAAAAAGAAAAAAAAGAAAGAAAAAATATATATATATATAAAAAAGAAAGCAAAAAAAAAAGAAAAGAGAAAAGAAAAGAAAAACAAAGCTCGCAAGGTCGAAAACTCGTATCAGGCGCCTTGGCAAAAGTTAGAGCCTAAAAAGTGAAGGTTAAAATACCCGAGTGTACCTTAACCGTGAACTACGTAAGGCTTGATTCCCATGTTTAGGATACGTAGGCAACTTTATCCTAAAGTCCAGCCACCAACGCTTTCAAAGTGACTGTGTCCGTATATTGGTTCTGACCATCTTTGTCTTCTCCATGTCCGAGAGTTCGGTCGTGATTGTCGCTAATGAGGACTATTTACAATATGCTGCGGCATCATCCAAACAAGGGGCAACTTTCCGTTGCCGTACGTTGCCATGAGTCACCATTCAAACCAGGGGCAACTTTCCGTTGCCGTCCAGCTCTTTCAAGCAAGGGGCAATTTTCCATTGCCTCCGATCCGAGGTTGCGCATCTCAACAGTAAGTTCCGCGCTCGTTGAGCATTGACCATTTGCAAAAATAGCTTTTGAGAATTTTTACTGAGGTTGACTAATTCTCTCGAAAATTATTCTATTTTTCTAAAACTGGACCATTTCTTCGACCCAAAAAGAAAGGGAAAATTTTCAGCGCTCATAGCATAACTCGCATGATTTTTAACTCAAAAATCGAGCAAGTATGTTAATCTAACTCTCACCTTGGTCAAAACTGTTTTAGTAGAAAACCAAAACAAAAAATGGTCAAAATGATGAACTAGGGGCACAGTTGAGCCAAACTCCCTGTCTTTCCCCCGATTGTCAATACTTGCCAGAAAGGGCACAACTGAAGCTGTCAGTAAAGGGCTGAAAACTCTCAACAACCTCCAAGCAATGAGGTATCAAGCCAAGTGCGAAGCTCAAATCGGAATGAATCAAGATACTCTATTCCCCATCCGGAACATCGACTCGACGTTGCCAGAAGAAATAGCCGCGAGCTAATAATGTTGGGCGTGACCCCACGACTTCCTATTCATCTATCAATCACTCTAGGGAAGGATGGAAAATGAGAGAATAAAGAATAGAGAGGTGTAAGTCGAGAAAAGTGAGGAAAAGGGTGTTGAGAGAAAAAAAATGAGCCTGAGAGCCGAGTGATGTGAGAATCACAAATAAGAAAGGGTGGGAAACATACCTGGAGGAACTGGCTCCTCGAGATCTGAGGTCTCTTGTTTTTTTTTGTAAACACGTCCGTATGCCGTGTCTTCTGTATTGTTTAGCCCAACTTTTGTTTTGAGTCTTTTCCGAGCGTGTCTCGTTGTGATTAGGTCGTGTACCTTTTGTTTGAGTCTTTTTCGCTGTATTCAGTTGTAGGCTCAATACCCCGGTTTGAAAAACCCTTTTTCAATCTCGAAAATTAATTGTTTTATGTGCTCAGAGTGCTGTGCCATTCTCCACATCTATGCGAAGCAAAATAAGAAAAGAGAAAATTTGGGGCATCTGAGTGTGCTTCAACTTCAGCCGATTCTACCTTTGTGTTCTGCCTTGTCAGATTGAACTGTCTGTTTAGGGTTTACCGTGTGCAAATAAACAGAATACTGTGCTATGGGCTGTGTGTTCGGAATGAGCAGTGGTTTGTTTGAGTTGTTTTGCCGTTGGCCGGTTCATTACTTGGTTATTACAATCCAAATGTTTGACTTTCAGACAGGAGATCAATTCCATCTACATTGTGATGAGGTGTAATATGATGCAATGCGATGCAATATATGAAATGTACAAAATATAACACTTTTTCAGACAAAAATTTTGTTTCATTTCATCATTTTTTTTTTAAGTACAAAGCTTTGGAAACAAAAACCTGCCTGCGGCAGTACAATGTACTCTAGCTGCCAGCAAAAAGAAAAAGTACAAAAAGAAGAAAAACAGCAAAAATCTGGACCAATGTCAAAAGGCCTCAGGTCTAGGGGTCCGTCCTCGTCCTCTTCCTGGACGAAGGTCCAGGAGCATCGTCATCAGCATCATCATCTGAGTCTGAGCCCGAGCCGTCTTCGATCTCCTCCTCGGACGACTCCGACTCTGCCTCTGCCTCTGCCTTAGCCTCGGACTCATCGTCATCATCAGGGACGGGTGCCCGTGAGCTACTCCCAACATGGGTGCGCCCCGCCTTGGTGCAGGGGTATACTCTGCCATCTCGTCCGATAGGAACAGAAGGTCCAGCTGGAGCACCTCCCACAGTAGGGATCTGGAAGGGAGGCTGAAAAGTACAAAAGGCAAACGCATCAGTATATGATGAGCAGTGTATCAGTACATAATGCAATGTATGAGTACAATGTGTGAATACTATGAGCAATGTATCAGTACAGAATGCAGCGTATGAGTACAGTTTGTGAATGCTATGAGCAGTGTATCAGTACAGAATACAGTGTTTCAGTGCAGTGTATGAATGTCGTGAGTAATGCTGTGAACAGTCTGTGGGCTACAGTATATCAGATACCGTGAGGGCTGTGTACCGGGTGTTGTGTTGACAGTATGATGCATCAGATTGTGTAGAGTTTAAGACTGCAGTTGAAGAACATACCGGAATGCCATAGATAGCCAGAAGATCGAGACTCCGCTGGAACATCCCCATCACAGAGGCAGTCAGCTCCAGGGACTAGTGGGTGTACTCGAAGGAGGCCTGCAAAAGTATTAGATGCATCAGTATTCCGCGGAAGATCAGATAAACTGAAATGAAATAATAATGCAAGATGCAAGATGAAGTAGTACATACCGGAGGTAAGTCGTAGAACCCGACTAACTCATGATCAGCCGGAGGGAGAGCAATGGGGATCTGATAAGTCTCCCCACCCTGTCCTCGGCATGTCATTGTAGTGGGCAGTGCTCGCCAACTAGCCCCCCGTCCCCTCCGAGCTCCACTCCTGCCATGGACTCGAGCTGTCCTCGATGTCCCTACCTCTCCTCCTACCCTAGCCGCCGGCGCCGCTGGCCTCTCTCTCTCAGCTCGACGATCACTGCTAAGAGGCCGCATAATGTAGGTCCGGACGTACTCCGAGTAGTCGCCTATATCTCTGAAGCAGATCGCATCCCAGCCGATCGTGTAGTCCGCCATCTGCTCGGGAGTGAACCTCTCCGTGTCCCTCATATGCTCAGGAGGGTGAACCGGGACTATCTGCTCCAGTAAACCTAGGGTCTAGCATAGGAAACGCTCACCCAGGTACCAAGCCCGACAGACCGGGCTCTCCAGCAAAATCCTAAAGCGAGCGGTCTCCTCAGCTGGCAACGGAGCCCAAGGCTGCCAGGTGATCTGAAAATAAAATACAGTTTGTTATCTACTGTTATTGAAAATACAGTGTGAAGGAAAGCTTAAATAAACTCTAAAAGTTGAACATACCTCTGCGGGAGTGATGGTGTCGAAGTAGCGGCGGAAGAAGATAAACGTCTCCCGGGGCCTCCGCACGCACCTCACGTCAAAGCGGCACGAGAACGGAACGACGAGAGCGGTCTCCACATCTGGCACGGGCGCAAGCCTCGGAAAATAGGCATAGACCCACAGCTGCAGAGAAAATACCAGTATGCTTACCAGATAAAGCAGAATACAGAATAAAGTAGAAATTGCATAACCGTGTATTATGCAGTGTATTATGCAGAGTGTACAGTGTGTGCAGTGTACAGTCAGTGTAAAATAGAGTATATGTGTGCCGTGTGTGCAGTATACAGTCAGCATGAAGCAGATCACAGTGTGTACAGTGTACAGAGTACAGAAAATATAGAATAAAAATGAAAAGTAGAAAAGAAAATGTACCTCCCAAGCTCGCTAGTAACCCCGAGCAACTGTCCACTGCAACGAGAGGCTAAGCTCATGTATCCGTATAGAGTGGCCAAGGCAGCGCCACCCCAATCGTAGCGCAAGATCTTGGTGACGTCCACAAGAGCGCTGAGCAGACAGAGGGGCACGGTGTTCGCCCGATCGGCGAAAATAGTCGTCCCTAGCAAAAACATGAGGAAGCCGCGTGCATACCGCTCCACCTCCTCCTGAGTCATCGGAGCCTCCTTGACCAAGGCTGGCTGAACCCGGAACTGGACCTTGAACCACAAGTACCTAACGAAGCCGGGACGCACAAGAGGCGGCACCTCGCCGAGCAGCTAAATCTGAGCAGCCTCCCACTCGTCCATGTTAGTGTCAAAGGGGATCGGATCACCCCCTACCCCGATGCCGGTGAGCATAGAGAAATCATAGGGAGTCATCGTCATATCTCTCGTAGTAGAGAAGTGGAAGGAGTCGGTGCTGTCCCACCACCTCTCCACTAGAGCAGCAAGGAAGGGCCTGCTCGCAGTAAGGCGCGAGAGTTCCCTGCAGAATGCGCCGAACCCGGCCTGGTCCACGATGTGACGGACCGCATCTGGCAGCTCCATGTACCAATCTCGAGTGGCAATGTTCCCATACCCCCGGAAGGCACGGGAATCTCCCTATTTTCAAGCAGACAATTGTGAAGCAATGCTAAATATACAGTTTTGAAAAGCATTCAGAATTGGTAATGATACAGCGTGTGTGCAGGTTTTTAGATTTAAACAGACATCGGGTGCCGGTGTGCTTGCAGTGAACTACAACATGCGATGTGTCAGTGTGTTTGGGTGGTTCAGGGTCAATACAGCGTGTGTGCACGTTTTCAGATTCAAACAAACATCGGATGTCGGTGTGCTTACAGTGAACTACAACATGTGATGTGTCAGTATTTCTGAGTGGTCCAATACAGATGTAGTGTATGTGCGCATTTTCAAATTCAAACTGGTATCGGGTATCAGTGTGTTCATAGATGAATTACAGTTTGTAATGTATCAGTGTATCTGAGCTAAGCAGTTAAAGAACAAAATCAACTATGGCAGTTAAAATGTTCTACATTGCGAAAAACAAAGGGAAGAATATACCTCGGAAGCGCCGAAAGACAGATGAGACGTCGGCTCGCGTAGGAGAAGCTCCAGTGGCATGCCCCTGTCGAAACTCCTGAACTGGCGAAAACCGTCAGGAGGTAGCACGTGGATCGCCGGCCGGTAGGTCGCCAGGTCAAACGGGCGGACGCTCAAGGGAAGGAGCTCGGCCTTTGGGTCCATCTCATGCTCCGGGGGAGTCCCGCCCCGTGGAATGTCATCCACCATGTCAAAAGTGGTATGAAAATGACCGGGAAAGTGAAAACCGGGCGAGTATGTGAAGGGTCAACGAAAAGTCAACCCCGAGAGGGCGAAAAATGGCTGGAAAAGCCGGAATGTGGAAAAGGTATGGAAATCAAGAAAAACTTGGGGGAAACAAACCCCAAAAGGTGGAAATCGAAGAGGAGGCACCGAAACAAAGTTTCGTTCGGATGAAAATTTTCGAAACACAAAGAACTTCGCGAATCAAACGTTGAAAGAGGCGCGAAAATCAAGGAAAACAAAGAAAAGAAGGGAGGAAAATGCCCTAGAAAGAGAGAAAATGAAATTTCAGCCAAGAGACAGTAAGAAAAATAGGGTTTGAAACCCTATTTTAAAAGACCCAAGGCCAAAAGACTAAACTGCCCCGAATCAGGCATGTTTGGCCGGTTGGCCACATTTTTGGCCGATCGGCCAAATATTTGGCCGGTGTAATGTTTTTGTGACCGGTGGATGGCCGGTGACCTCTCCTGATGGCCAGTGAGTCTCCTACAACCTTGTTTGGGTCATATATGTGGTTTAGGGCCTCCACTTCTCAAGATAATGCAAGACAGTGCATTTCCAAAGCTCAACCGGACTCCGTTTTGACCTCGGACCGTGTTTTCTGTGCGAAGCACTCGAGTATATACGTGGCGTATCCTTTTTGTATCCTTTTGTCTCTTGAGAGATTCAAAAGTTGCCCTACATGCATACGTTACAACGTTTTGTCGTGAAACGCGTGTTAGTTATACGCCGTCGCACTTGCACCGAATATGCACACATCTCGCATTGTCATGCGCATGCCATACTTGCGTTAGTGTGCACATTCTTGTGTCGCATTGTCATGCGCACTTCAGGAGCATCGTCATGCATTTCAAGGAACGTGAGTTGTAACGCACACTTTGAGTTTAGTTTGCATTGTCATGCATTTCAATAGTTGTATTGTCATACATCTCGAAAACCACGGGTTGTGACACGCACATTTGAGTTTAGCTCGCATTGTCATGCATTTCAACATTTGCATTGTCATGCATCTCGAAAGCCACGCATTGTCGCACATTTCAAAATCATGCATTTGCATTTCAAAAGAAAAGAAAGAAAGAAAACAACAAAAACAACATGCATCATTTGCATCTCAAAAACAAAAACTTAAAAACATGCATTATCATGCATTTTCCCTTCATCATGCATTGTCATGCATTCAAAAAAACAAACATGCATATGTCATGCATCATTTTAAGTATTGCATATGTCATGCATTACATTGTATATAGTGCATATGTCATGCATTTTCTTGTATATAGCGCATATGTCATGCATTTCCACTGTAAATATTGCATTGTCATGCATTTTCCCTATAAATATTGCATATGTCATGCATTTTTCTGTATACATTCTATTCCAGTGCATGTTGTATATATTGCATTGTAGTTTGCATGCATTCATTGCATCACTTCCATCTAGGGTTTGCGCCTTTCCTTGTTGAGCTTGATCTGGTATGTGCCCATACTTTTCACGTCTATACACTCATAATTCTGTATGACCGTTCTATGTTAGACGTGATTTGTTTGTGTCCAGGCTTTTCCTAGGCAAGATACGGTTTGGCCGTAGACCTTAATCCACTATATCCATTCCATTGCATATTGTATATATTGCATTGTAGTTTGCGTGCATTCATTGTATCACCTCCATCTATGGCTTGCGCCTTTCCTTGTTGAGCTTGGTCTGGTATGTGCCCATACTTTTCACGTCTATACACTCATAATTTTGTATGACCGTTCTATGTTAGACGTGGTTTGTTTGTGTACATGCCTTTCCTAGGCAAGATTTGGTTTGGCCCGCGCGCCATATCCATTGTATATATTACATTGTAGTGTAATTTTTGCATCCAGCATTAGGATCATGTTCTTTCCTCAGCGGGTCATTCCCCCACTTATGTCATTCCACCCAATTACTTGTCCTTGTATCCGTCTACGTCACTTATAGTTCTGCATGTGTACGCGCCTATTCCACGCTGGTATGTTGGTTTGAGGGTTGCGGCACCTTTTCTATGGTAGACGGACTTTGCACCTCCATCACTCTATTTGACATTTGTGTGGTTTTGAACCGCTCACCATTGGATCATGATTCGATTGCATTGCATATCGTTTGCATTGTCTATACATAGTTTTATTTTGCATTGTTTTTACATTTGTTTTGTAATTTCGCATATCATTTGCATTACATTAGATTCAATTGCATATCATCGCACTGCTTGTGCACCCCTCGGTCTAAGGAGACCTTAAATCCTATATTCGCGTTGTCACACAGATTTCGATTGCATTGTTATGCATGTTGCTAACAACATCGTACCTGTTAAGTTGCTTTCTTGTGCAGGCACGATATCGTATGTACGGTTCATTTGAAGCTGGTGCAACCAGACGTACCGAATAGGTATTGTATCCTCCGAGTGAGACGAATCAAGAATTGCATAATTCTCTTACATCCTTTCTGCATTGTAGTGTAGTTGGATTTGTATTTGCTAGCTTAAAACTGTCGCATGATATGCTTCGTTACAGCTTTCTTTGCATGATCATAAGTTATGCTCGGCTTCTTGCATTGTCAATTGCATTTTGCCCCTGCCTTCGGGCGCATATCTTGTTTGTCTTGCATGCTTTGTCCAAGTCTTCGGCCCTGTCAAAAATGGGTCGTCTCTGGGCTTTGACATTCACTCCCGTCATTGTTATGACTTCCGAGTTCTGTCAAAGAGGGGCAACTGTAGACACCCCATTTTTGACTGTCCTCAAGACTTGGACGTCACCGTTTGAACACTCAGTGATCATCCATGTTTGTGTTCGTCCTGAGTTCCCGGAGGTCTCGGCCACGCGCCTTGCCTCAGGATCTCTTGACGTGACTGTTTTGGTTTTGCACCAAACACTTGTATTTTGCCTTTGAGGGGCAGGGAATGGCTTGTTGGCCATCCCCACACATCACCGGCCATGGCTTGAGGCCACCGGCTGTGTTTTGTTGCCACCGGCCAAATGTTTGGCCAGCCAGCACTCTAGATGGTCGACCGGCCATCTATTTTGGTCAAATTGCATTTTTGGCTGGCCGACCACTGTGCATCTGCTTTTGTAGATATTTTTATGCCAGCTGTGCTAGCTGGCATACACTTTGCTCCCCTCCATACACGTGTATGGAGGGATCTCCCTCTTGTTAGCTTGCCTTGGAAGCTTTACAAGATTGGATTGTCTATAAGAGGAGGTATCTTCTCCCTCTTTTAGGTTAGACAACATTTTTCCAGAGCTTTGAGTTCTAGGGTTAGGGTTTGCATATATCCTATCTCTATATCTCTCTTTGTATTTTTGTGTGAGTTTAGTCTTAGTATTGCACACAAACACCCACCATTACACCTTATCTTGGTTGCTGAGGGGCCAGAGGTCTGTTCTCGGTGTTCTTAAGTGGTTTTGAGCTCAAAGAAGCAGCTGGAACACCATTTGTGAAGAGGGTCTTCAAGGGTAACATTCTTGCTCTTTTTACCCCATTTTTGCATAGCTTTTTTTCACTACCTTGCAACTATTTTTAGACTTGGTGTATAACATATAAAAGTCTTCTTTTTGCCTACTCTAAATAGTTGTTTAAGAGTGTTTTGAGCTTTGAGGTTGTTTGACCCCTCTTAAGCCTTGTTAGGCTCCGTTTTTGTGCATTTTTGGTGAGCTCCGAGACCATTGTGTTTGGGCCTCCTCACCACTAAAATCTTGAGGGATTTCAGTGGTGAGGATGGTGCCTTGAGGTCCTAAGAAGGAGAGGGCCACCCCCTCTCCTTGTTGTCGTTGAAAAGGGCCATTTTTGCCTCATGTGTGAGCATCTAATTTAGGTTCATGTTGGCCATGTCCTAACTGATTTTTGTGCTTATTATATCATAATATAGCTCTGTTTTTGCTTGGTTTGGGTACACCATGCTTGCTTAGCATACATGCCTTGTAATGCCATGTTTTGGCCTTAACATGCTTTAAGTGTTGACCCTTGTTCTAGCATGATTTTGGCCAAGCTTTTTGAAGCTTTTGTGTATGTTTTAGTGTGCTTTAGCTCTGTTTTCAGTTTCTTTGGTCATGCTTAACATATTTTGTATATGTCCCTTTGCATTCTAGCTTGTAGGCCTTGAATGTGTGATGTCATGAGCATACATTACTTGCTTTAATTAGTTGGTTTGGCGCCTCTATTTTATGCAATTTTAGAGTTTGGTATGCTTGCCATATGTCCATGATCATCTCTTTTAAGTGTGCTTAAAAGTTGCCTTTTGATGCTTAGGAATTGGATCATGTATCCATGCATGCTTGTATGTGCATTTGGCCCCATTCCCATAGTTTATCGCCACTGTTTTAGGCTTGTTTGTGGGATGCCTAAATTAGTCTAAGTCCATCCTTCATGTGTTATAGCATGCTTGTCATTAACATGATTGTTATATGCCTTGTAAGTTTGCTTGCATACTTGCACGCCCACATTGCATCTTGTATGCTTGTCACTAGCATAGTGGTTGCATGCTTGTTTGCCTTGCATGATTATTTGTTTAGGTTGCGTGCCTAAATACACATTGCATGTCCATGTTGCATACTAGTCCACATGCCTAGGACGCATTGCATTACATGCATCTTTCACCTCTTGATCAAGCCATGATAGAGGTTGAAAGCCCCTTTGTTTGATTATGTGCATTGCATTCCATTTGAAATCAAAATGTACACTTGGTTTCCTTGGGCCATCACGCATTGAAATGTGTGATTGGTGGTCCGAGAATCGAGGCCCATCCTCCTTTGAGTCGTAAATACGATAAGGAGTGTGGTTGGTGCATACATTGCTTGAAATGCATTGCCATGCTATGTTTTGCCCTCTACTGCTGTCAAAAACAGATCCTGCAGGAAGATTTGGCCGGCCGGCCATCTTCAGTGCCGACCAGCCATCATCAGTGGCCGATAGCTTAATCAGTGGCCGGTGACCATTCCCCTTGGCCGGTGGCCATTCCTCCTAGCCGATGGTGTTCCACAGTGTGCAGAGAACATATTCTGGCACTTGTACAGACTTCAGAGAAGAAGAACAGTCAAAGCAAAGGCATCTTGTGCATGACAGTGGCTTTCCGAACGGAGCTTAGCACGCATTGCATTGGGCCCTCTTCCCGGAGCTATTTATTGTTTTAATTAGCTTAGTTAATTTGCTTAACTAGTTAATTGTCTGTAACATTTTAATTAGGTTGTAGGTTAATTAATTGTATTATTCTTTCGGTCCCTCCGAGCAAGGGCAAATTTGTAATAAGTGTGGGTGCGTGTGTGCATGTCTTCCAACCCCCGCTTCTTTCTCCCTTTTACTTACCTACTTTTGATGGTTAGCATTAGGGCATACTTACTTTAGCATACCTTATGCTATGCATGTGTGCATCATTCATCAGTATTGCATGCACCGGGCTCGGCACATCATGCTAACTGCATAGTATTTCAAATCTAACTTGAATACATGTTATCTGTGCATTTCACATGTCATCCTTAGATTAGCCGAGCCTATTCTAGTGACATTTTGTATGTGTTGCATTAGCCACTTAACATGGACTTGGATCATGCATGATTACTAACATGTTCTTTGTCTTGGCTTTGAGTACAATGTAAGTATTTATGCTTTAGCATCTCGCAAGAGTGTGAATGTTAACATGCTTACCATGCGGCTAGATGCTTATTTGATTAACTGCCTGAATGCCTATGGGTGAAGGTTGGATTGTTTGAGTTGGGGCGACTCATTGAAATCCGTGTTTTAGCCTACTTGCGAGTAGCAAATCTCAAGTCATTTTTCAAACAAACGGATATGCAATGCTTCGTTCTAAATTAGGCAATCTAGTCTATACTTTTGTGTCGTGCGCATCACGTAGTAAGATTAGCTAATTAATCGGAATAAGAACACATAACGTTTTCAAAATCGGATATCATGGTTAGTAGAGGCCGATCTTCGGATCGGGCGAAAGGGGGTGCTCATAGCTGACCTTTCCCAATCCTACCCAAGTTCCTGAGCTGAGGCAACTTTGGTGATGACGGACACGTGGCCTTTGGCACCGAGTTAGGGTTTCCTAAATTCCCCCATTAAAAATTATTTAGGTGGCGACTCTGTATCTGGCAAAGCAGTCCATGTTTGGCACTTCTTTCTAAAATCTGTTTTCTCAAAACGATTTGCCGGATTTGGACTCTTTGGTTCAAATTTAGAACCATGACGATTCGAGTCCGAACTGTGGTAGCATAAGGCCCTAAGGGGCGCGTCCACAGACAGCCCTTTTCCTGGCTTGCCCCTTTATTCAAAATGCTCTCATCCTGAGTGGTAAAAGTGCCATCCACAGCCTTTGCAACAACTGCAATCACTTGCTGTTTGTTCAGCCCTTCGGCTTTCAAAGCCTCAACAGCCCATAGAAGGTGTTTATGGGGACTAATGTTTTCCCCTACCTTGTTCTTGTCATTTGCCTCCCCTTTGCCAAGGGATTGGCCTTCTTCCAATGCAGCCTGTCCCAAGATTGGGGAGCTTTTTGGCGTGAAATTTCCGGCATGTGATGTGGTCGATGATGGAGCCAAAACCCTAAAGGCCAAATCTGCCACTATTCTCTGAAGATTTTCAATCATTCTCATTAGCTCAGAAATAGTGGGTTCATGGGTTTGAGATGATTAGGGTTCGAGTGCATCCATCATGCACAAGTCCATGCTTTCTAGGATAAACACCTCAGGCTTGGGTAGATGGGCCGGGGTGATGTATATGTTGGGGTTGTAGGTGAATGGCAATGTATGGATTAGATTGAGGTGTGGATGAGGTACTTGGTCATTGGGGTCTTGAGGTGAAGCTATCGTCTAGTTGTTGATGAGATTCTGGACCTCATGACGAAAGCAATAGCAACAATCGGTGCCATGACTGTGCTGCTGATGATACACGCAGTATTTGGTGGGGTTATGTCTGGCAGGGAGTGGGTCAAGTAGAGGTTGAGGATCAAGGGGTTTGAGATACCCTCTTTCCATCAGGACTTTTAGTGCCCTAGTTAGGCTCATATAGAGGAGGGTGAAAGTTTTGCCTTGAGCTCGGGTTGGGCTAGCTGTTTGTTGGCTTGATTTCAGTGGGTTTGGGAATAGTGCTACTACCAGCATTGGTACTCCCGGAAATCACCCTCCTTGTTGATTCACTTGTTCTAGAAATAATCCCTCTGTTAAATGCATTCTCGATCTGAACCCCCAATTCATGCAAACTTTTGAAAGTGAATAGTGGAGCGACTATTAACTTTTGCAACATATCATGCTTAAGGTTCTGCACCACTATCTGCACTTGGTTCCTCTCAGAAGGGCAATTTGTCATCTGTGCTGCCTTTGCTCTCCGCCTTGCAACAAATTCCACAAAAGGTTCTGTAGGATTCTGGTGGGTTGCTTCAAGTTCTTGCATGGTCATTTCAAGTTGGGTATTGTAAGAATACTGATTGACAAATGCTTCAGCCAATTCTTCCTAGTTTTGCTTCACTATATCCTCCAACTTGGCGTACTAAGTGGCTGCTACACCCGACAAGGTTCTTTCGTACAGAGAGAGTTTTTGAGGCTTAGTCAAACCCATTGGTTTCAGGACATCCAAGAAAAGCCAGATATGTACCATAGGATATCCAGACCCGTCGAAATGGTCAATGTGTGGCATTTTGAATCTGTTTGGGAGCCGTACGGTAGCCTCGTTGTACCCATTCTCAATGTCGGGAATGGAGTTAAGGCCCTGTGCTTTTTTGAATTGCTTTTCAAGGTTAGCAATTTTTACCAAGGTCGGGTTGAGATCATTAACATCAAGGGGAAAAAGCCCCTCCTTAGGCTGCACCAGGGGTCTAAAAACCCGAACTTGAGCCAACCTTTCTCGGGGATCTGGACCCTGCAAATCTTCTACTAGCGGAAGTGGGTCAAAGTTCGGCTGGGGTCTCGAGACTGGATACGTGGCAGATGCCCCTGATGGGCATTGCGTTTTAGCATTGGTCTCATCTTGCGTGGTTATTCCCTGGTTTAATGCCGCTATCATGGCCACAACTTCTTCTAGACTCTATGCCATCACGGTCTGCTGAATTGAACAAAGGTAATCTAACTGGTGACTGTAGGAACAGTGGAACCGATGAGACCTAACTGGCCTTTCTTTGCCTTGCCACTGGCGAAGGAAACACTGGTTGCCCTTGAACTAAATCTCCTGACCTGACAAAGCCTATCAACACAAGTCCAATGCACCCAGGGGATATTGGAGCCTTCTGAATCTATGGTTCCAGGACTACCTAGCAAAAGAGAAAACAGACAACACCTTAGCCTGATTTCACCGGAACAGATATGAGCATAGCTGAATGACTGTACTCTTTACTGAATTCTGTCCCAAAATAAAACACCAGACTCGCAACTGATATGCACATCCCTGTATAGTTCACTATAAAGCACATACCAGGTAATTGAGAGCCAAAACACCCCTATGAGGGGGTAAAGTTACCCTGTCCTAGTTTCATTAAGAACTAGGGTTTCACTACGCAAACATGCGGTTTCAAACAATCCTGCATTCAGGTGAGCTACCTGTCCTAGTCTGGAACAATCTCTATGGCTTCCGATATGCAACTAGGCCGATTGGTCAAAAGGGGTGCCTCAGCAAGACTACCTAACACCGAGAAGTGAAAGGAGGATCAAACGGTATAGCGGTAGTCCAGATCCAAGGTTTGTGTTCCTATCGTGGCAGAGCCCGCAACCAGTTAGCCTTATGGCAAGCTTTTCCAAGCAAGCATTCGGCAAACCGCTCAGGAATAGTAGATGGCAAACATTGTGACTTAAGCGCACCGATACAAATGCAAATGCAAATAAACACATAAGCGTAGATAAAACAACCTATCATGAGTTCGAGTCAAGTTCTCTAAATCCCCAGCAGAGTCGCCAAAAACTATGGACTCGACTTTTTTTGCGTCCCCCCTTTCGGAGAGGCTCGAATTGGTCCTACAGTTCGAACTCCTGTCACGGTTCTGAATCTAATTTCATAAAGTGCAATGTGAAACTGATAAACACCAAAGAGTCCAATCCGACAAATCATTTTGGAAAATCAAATTTTGAATCAAATAATGCCTAAACTGGACAGCTTTGCCAGATTATAGAGTCGCCACCTAAATATTTTATTTTTGAAATTTAGGAAACCCTGACTCACGCCAAAGGCCACATGTCCGTCATCATCAAAGTTGCCTCGGGTCGGGAACTTAGGTACGAGAGAGAAAGGTCCTGAAATGAGCACCAGCGCTCACCCGATCAAAGGATCGGCCTCTACTAATCATGATATGTTGTTTTATAAACACATGTGTTCTTATTCTGGTTATTAGCTAAATTTACTATGTGGCACACACAAGAAAGTATAGACTAAGTCATGAGATTTGAAACAAATTCAACTCATGTTTGTTTTCGAAAATGGTTTGAAGTTGCCACCCTTAAGTGGGCTTTAGAAATGCGGATTTGCCACCTCAAGTGGGCTTAAAACATGATTTTTCCACTTCGCAAAGTGGGTTTAAAACTCACATTCGTCGAACTGTTCCAATTCAAGCAACAAAGCCTTCATCCACAAGCATTCAAGCAGTTAATCATTTAAGCAAACAGCCTCATGGCAAGCATGCGAAGCATGGCATTTATGGCAATTACACTCATGCAATATGCTAAAGCGTAAAAGCTTACTGAGTACTCCAAGCCAAAACAAAAACTAGTTAGAAACAATGCATGATCCTAACTATGCAAGATGCCTAATGCAACACATGCAATAATGCAACTAAATAGGCTCGACTACCTAATCATAGTACTTGCAACACTTTGATAACATGCTTTTAAACATGTATTCAAATAAGTGTATTGAAATTACGATGCAGTTTGAATGATGCACCGAGCCTCGATGCATGCAAGACAAATGAATGATGCAAACATGCAAGCATAAGGTATGCTAATCGAAACATGACCCTAAACTAACCATCGAAAGCGGTTAAATAAAAGGGAGAAAGACGTGAGGTTGGAAGACATACACACACTCATGCACACTTATCACAACATTGTGCCCTCGTGAAGGATGGTCCAAAAGAATAAGAGCTAAGCTAATCAGAGCTAAGCTAATCAAACTAATCTAATTAAACTAATTAGACTATTTATTACAAAACAAAATAAAGAAATAGCTAAGCTAAGCTACTTACTTATTACAACAATCAATGCAAATTAACTAAGTAATTAACATATTAACTATGCTTCTACTACTCTGCTTCGGGAAGTGGACGACCCATGAGCTCAGTTTTCGCCCCGAAAAGCCACCGTTTTGCTCTTGGGAGGCTCTGTTTGCAGGGTTGAGTACACTCCAAAAACTTTCTACTCCAGTTTACCAAAAACTTGCTGCAGATTACACCAGTCGCCTGCCGGCCAAAAAATGTGCCTTGCCGGCCAAAAGTGAGCTACTGTCGGCCACTGGTGTTCTGAATCACCACACTGCAACAGAGCACAAACAGAGGAAAATGGAGGGTTTTCCTAGGGTATGTTTGTACTGTACCCCTTCTTATTATCTCAAGACATCAAAGGAGTGGCACTTCTCGGATCCAAAACCACCAATCAAGCATTTTCAATGCATGATGGCCAAAGATCCAAGTTTTACAATTTTAATAAATGCACAAAACAAGACTCGAGGCCGCTACATTATCATGTGTGATCAAAGGCAATGGAGATCAAGGAGATTGGCTCATTTCATCACTTTCAGTATGAAATGCTCCAATTTTCCTTGTGTTCAATATAACGTCCAATTGAATACATGCAATGCAAACACAACATGCTTAACTTGCTCATGTTTTACTTGTCTAATTTTGTTTACACATTTTACATTACCAACTTATTCTTTAACCGATTAAGTCCAAGGTGAGTGTCCTCTAATGAGAGAGGGGTCAACCAAAGGATGACTTAAGACAAGAGAGAGATCATGCCATTGGTTAGTAGAAACCCTCAAAAGAGGATTAAAACCATTGAGCACAAGCTCTATCTCAAGCTTAAACACAACCTTAAGGCTAACCAACCCTCAAAGCAAATGAAAAAATGAAGAAATGAGAGAGGTTGCAAATATTTCAGTGCTGAGATGGCATGCAAAATGATACTACAACATGCAAGCAACTCATGCACAACATGTTTAAAAGCCTAACTCATTTTGCTAGTGAAGACCATTACACTATAGCCATCCAATACAAGCCTCAACTGACCAAACCAGCTCGGAACAGAGTTAAAATATACCAAAATAATGGCTAAAACTTACTGAGATTAATGCACAAAAGGCTAGAAAAACATGCTCACTTGTTAGTTTGCAAACAAGACTCAAGAGCAACTCTAAAAAAAGCAATGAAAATGTGAAGCAAATGAGCATGTGAAAGAGCTACAAACACTAAAATTACATGTAAAAAGACACTTCAACATGCAACCATCTCAAGCAAATAAAGTTTGAAGGGCTAGAATGCCAAGCTAGTGAAGCTATTTGAACTATAACTATGCAAAACAAGGCTTATATGACCAAGACAGCCCAAAACAGAGCTAAAACCAGTCAAGATAGTAGCGAAAACATGTTTGAATTAAGCTAAGTTAAACCACAAAAACATGCCACCACAGGATGCTAACTAGGCATGCAAGTGAGGCACAAGGAGGAGAGGCCAACCCCACCTATTTTGGACCTCAAAAACATAGTTTTTACCACTGAAAATCCCCTGAGTTTTAGTGGTTAAAAGAGCCAAAAAAATTGTTTGAAAGGTGATGAAAGATGGCACGAAAAGCTTCACAAGCCAAAGAGCCAAAATGGGGGACAACCCCCTAACTCACAAAGGCTCAAACCACCATTTTTAAACCTTAAAAATAGAGGTTTTTGTAGTTGAAGACCAGGCCAAAAACAGTACAAAAAGACGGTGAAACAAGTTATGCAAAACAAGTTTAAAATGTGAGTCTTATACCTCTTGAAGCACAACACACTTTAGGCACAAATCTGAGCTTAAAACACCTTCTAAAGCTCAAAGGAGGCTCCCAGAGAGCTTCAAGAAACCTCAGCCCAAAGATGAACCACTTTGGTTAAGGGTTGATAGGTTAAATTTTGAAGTATACAAGCTTCTAAGCACAAAAACTCAAGAGAAAGAGAAATCTAGAGATAGAGGATTGTAGAGAGAGAGGTTTTAGAGAGAGAGGCACCCAAACTTTTTTCCAACCTTGAAATATGAGGGATAGGCCATCGATATATAGAAAACCATGAGCTTCTGTTGAATATATCCATTAATGGACAACTGGAGCAATCTGGAAACAGCTGGAGGTAAATATCTGCAAAAAATATGATTTTCGATAGTAGTGGCCGGCTAGCCATCATTGATGGCCGGCACTGGTTCATTCTTGGCCGAAAAGGATCACTCTTGGCTGAAAAGGATCACTCTTGGATGGCATATGGCCGGAAAAGGCCATTCATGGCCGACACATGGCCAGAAAAGCCCATCCATGGCCAGCAACCTCCACCTCTGGTTGGCCAGAAAAATCTGCTTTTTGGGCCCAACTTCAAATGGGAATATCGCCTTTATCTGAACTCCTTTGTAGGTCATTTTTAGCCTAAATTGTAGCCCCAAAAGTCTTCTTTCCAATAGTGGAAGCCTCACACCAAAATACCAAGTGTGCAAAAAGTTATGCCTCTTTTAGTGAAGACTGCTCAGTTTCGATCCTACCCGGATTCATGCCGAACTTCTCCCAAACTAGTTTTCTTCCCTCCTCCCCTATTTTCTTCAAATGCAAACCCCTAAACAAGGTGTTTTAAAGATTTTTTCCAAAGAGTTCACTTGTATTCCATTCATTTCCACTTTGTCCTTGCTCGATTTACCGAAAAGCACAACATTTAATGAAATGCGAGCCTCGGAACATCGTAGAATCATTTTTCAAAAATATTTTGAAAGAGAGGGTTTTATGTCTAAAAATAATTTTTAGTCAAAAGGCTTTGGTCCAAAAAAAAAGGGGTGTGAGGTTAGTATTTGAAGCTCCTCTTGCTGAAGAAATCGAATCTTTGCACTGCACAACTTTCATCACCAAGTAAACAATTAGTGGCGCCCAAGTCTTAAGGGAGATCAAAAACGGGGTGTGTACAAAAGGGCCTGGTGATAACCAAAAAAAATATTTCTATGTGGACTTTCAACAAACACATAGAATGCATCAATACAAAAACACCAAAATGATGTATCAAACAAATTAAAGGGCCTGCTGATATAAAGCAAACAAGAGCAAAATCATGGACCAAGAAAATTTCAACCACGGTAAAGCAAAGAATGTGTTTAAAGCAATACCTCGAATCAGTTGCTTCTGAGCGGGTGGAGGCTGAAATTTTCAGAGAAACTGGAGGAATTGGAGGCTACTAGACTGTGGTTAATGCTCAGCGATGGTCTTCTTCATCGTCGGTGGCTACCTAGGTCATCGTCATCGTCGTGGGGGTCAAGCCCTTGGGTCGTGGTCGTCTGTCTCTCTATCTTCTAGATACTCTGATTTGTTCTCTTTAGTCTTCAAGACTCATAAGATGTACACTAAGTGAGGCGCGTGAAATGTACCAAAAGTTTGGACTGCCAGCTCAATTTGAGGCATTCGCGCCTCACTTTGTCAAGGTCTCTAGCAGTGTTGTATTTCTATATGTCCAAGGCCCTATTTATAGGGGAACTTAAGTCCTAATAGGTAAACTCATTATTCAATAGGTCTTATGAGAATTAATGGCGTTTTTCATCAAAACTATTAAAAAAATCCTTAATTATTAATTTTTAGTGACAATTTTCAAAAAAATGTGACAAAAAATGTCACTAATTATAAGTTTTAGCGATAGTTTAAAAAAATCATCACAAAAAACGTCACTAATTTTCAACTTTCAATGATAGTTTAAAAAATTCATCACAGAAAAATCTCACTAACTGTAAGTTTTAGCGACAATTCATAAAAAAACGTGACCAAAAAAAATCACTAATTGTCAATTTTTAGCGACATGTGCAAAAAATGTCACAAAATTATTTTTAACGACGATTTTATGAAAGCTTATTTTCAATAGGACTTGATAGAAATTAAATCTAACTATTAGGACCTATTGATAGTTGATCCCTATTTTTATATCATAGACAATTTGGGACCACTTTTTTTGTTTTTTGTTTTTTTTTTGCTTTAAAAAAAAAAAAAGAAAAAAAAGAAATGAAGAGTAAAAGTATAGGCTCCACCTTTTAAATTATCTAATTTTTATTATATTTTATTTATCATCTAATCTCATATTTCAACAACTACTTTTGATATTGTGTTTTTAAAAAGGTTGAGTTTCTCTCAAGTTTAAATTTGAATTTGATCATTATGTTCAGACTCATGGAACTTGTCGCAGTTCTGTTTCAATGATCTAAACTGTTTATTTTGTAGGGTTTCATCCATAAAAAAAATTAAGTCGATATGGTAATTATAATCTTTTCACTTTATAGCATTTGTGTTTAAAAATAGATAACAAATGTATTTTCGAATGTACACTATTCATTTTTTTGAGACAAATGTAATAAAATGAAAATGTTAGAAGTCTCAAATTAATTGAATTTATTTATTATTTTTTTATAAATGATAAACACATATGACTTTACAAAATAAACAATTTGAATCATTAAAATAAAATTCGTGATGAGCTTCATGAGCCAAACATAACAATTAAATTCAATTTTAAATTTGAAATAAATTCAACCTTAGAAAAATTTCAAAATCCGTGAACTCGTTTATTTCTATGTGCCAAATGAATTATTATTAGGTGTAGACACCCCATTTTTGACCGTCCTCAAGACTTGGATGTTCTTGCAGGTATATCCAGTGACAAGTTTTATTGCTCATTGAGCGCTCGAAATCCACGGCGGAACGCCACAGGTTTGAGCTTTCCAAACCCTGCATCAATTCTATCTCATTTTTGGACCATGTTTTGGTCCTTTCAGCATGTTATTTTTGATGCACTGCCGGCCATTGATGTGCCATGCCGACCATCAAAGAGCCCCTGCCGGCCATCAGTGATGGCCGGCCGGCCACCAGTGTATTAGTAGATATTTTCTGATATTTTATGCCAACTGTTTGCACAGATTGAGCCATCTTCTTGCACGTGTATGGTTGGATCTCTTTGAGGGGATTTTGTATCTTCTATATATAGAAGCCTTCCTCTTGCATGTTTAAGGTTGAAAATTTTGAAGACAAAAAAATTTCTCTCTCTCTCTCTCTCTAGAATCCTCCCTCTCTAAATATTTTATGCCTTAAAGCCTAAATTCTCTACACTCTTGCATGTGAGCCCTTGATCAAACTTGATCACCATTGTGTTGAGGTTGGTTGAGGTCCTATTTGAGCTCTAGAAGAGGATATTGGCTTGGTTTGACTTGCCTTTGTTGCCTAAATAGGATCTTGTCTTCAAGAGGTAGAATACTTGTATTTTTTGCCTAATTTAAATACTTGTTTGGCCATTTTTGCATGCTATTTTGAGGCGGGTTTTGACCTCTGAAATCTCTGTTTTTATGGTTTAAAATGGTGGTTTGAGGTTTGATTGGAGTTAGGGGTGGTCCACCCTTCTTATAGCTTCCTTGCTAAGTCATTGTGCCATCTTTCAAAGTTTTTTAAAACAACTTTTTTGGCTCTTTTAACCACTGAATTCCAGGGGATTGTCAGTGGTAAAAACTATGTTTTGAGGTCCAAAATGGGAGGGGGTAGCCTCCCCTCCTTGTGTCTTGTTTGTAAGTGTAGATAGCTTAACATGTGAGCATGTTTTTCTACCATTTTGTGACCTAATCTCAGCATGTTTTTGCTACTTTTTTGACTTGTCTAAGCTTTGTTTTGAGCTGGTTTGGCCACTTGAGGCTTGCTTTGTATGATTGTAGTGCAATTGTGCTTAATAGTCTAGTTTATGCTATGTGTTGGCCTTTCATTCTAGCCTTTTTTAGCTTACTTCAAGCATGTTTTAGGACTCCTTTTAAACTGTTTTAGGATTGTTTTGAAGTGTTTGTCCCTTGTGAGCTTTGTATTCACTTCACTAGTTTGGTGTTTTTGGCTTTTGAACATGTTGTGCATGAGTTGCTTGCATATTGTAGTATCATTTTTCATGCCATTTTAGCAATGAAATATCTGCAACCTCCCACATTTCTTCACTTTTCCATTTTCTTTGAGGTTTGGTTAACCTAAAGGTTGTGTTTAAGCTTGAGATAAAGCTTGTGCTCAATGGTTTTAATCCTCTTTTGAGGGTTTCTACTAACCAACGGCATGATCTCTCTCATGTCTTAAATCATCCTTTGGTTGACCCCTCTCTCATTAGAGGACACTCATCTTGGACTTAATCGGTTAAAGAATGATTTGATAATGTAAAATGTGTAAACAAAATTGGACAAGTAAAACATGAACAAGATAAGCATGTTGTGTTTGCATTGCATGTGTTCAATCGGACGTTATATTGAGCACAAGGTAGATTGGAGCATTTCATACTCAAAGTGATGAAATGAGCCAATCTCCTTTGTCTCCATTGCCTTTGATCATTCATGACAAAGTAGTGGTCTAGAGTCTTGTTTTGTGCATTTATTGAAAGTGTACAACTTGGATCTTTAGCCATGATGCATTCAAAATGCTTGATTGGTGGTTTTGGATCCAAGAGTGCCACTTCTTTGATGTTTTAAGATGTCAAGGAGGGGCACAATACAAACATACCCTTGGAAAACCCTCACTTTTTCTCTGTTTATGCTCTGTTGTAATGTGCAGACTCAGAGCACCAGTGGCCGGCAGTGCCTTATTGGTGGCCGGCAGTGCCTCATTTTTGGCCGGCAGGGCACACTTTTGGCCGGCAGATGGACGACAGCAAGCATTCATTGCCTGCCAGCCACTGGTGCAATCCTCAGCAATGAATTGGTAAGTTGGAGCAGAAAGTTCTTGGAGTAAGCTTAACCCTGCAAACAGAGCCTCTCAAGAGTAAACCGGAAGGCTTTTCGGGGCGACAACCGAATGCATGCATCCTCCATTTCCTAAAGCAGAGCTGAGGCAGTGTGGTTCAATGCTCTAAATGTTTAATTAGTGTACATTTGTATTGTAATTTAATTAACTAATGGCTAATTAGTTAAGTGTTGTAATAATTAAGTAGCTTAGTTTAGCTATTTCTTTATTTTGGTTTGTAATAATTAATCTAATTAGTTTAATTAGATTAGTTCGATTAACTTAGCTTAGTGTAGCTTAGCTTTTTCATTCGGACCCTCCTTCACGAGGGCATAATGTTGTAATAAGCGTGTGTGCATGTCTTCCAACCCTACATCTTTCTCCCTTTTATTTATCCGCTTTCGATGGTTGGATTAGGGACATTTTCAATTAGCATACCTTATGCTCATATGTTTGCATCATTCATTTATCTTGCATACACCAAGGCTCGGCGCATCATTCAAACTGCATTGTAATTCAATACTTATTTGAATACGTATTCTAAAGCATGTTATCAAATTGTATCATATGCCATGTTAGTAGCCAAGCCTATTAATTGCATATTGCATGTGTTGCATTAGGCATTTTGTATAGTTAGGAATCATGCATTTTTCTAACTAGCTTTTGTTTTGGCTCGGAGTACTTGGTAAGCTTTTTATGCTTTAACATGCTTGCATGAGTGTGATTGCCATATTGCCATGATAGCATGCTTGCCATGAGACTATTTGCTTAAATGTTCAACTGTATGAATGCCTATGGATGAAGGCTTGATTGTTTGAATTGGAACAATTCGATAAATGTGAGTTTTTAAGCTTTGCGAAGTGGCAAAATCACATTTTAAGCTCACTTGAGGTGGCAAAACCGCATTTCTAAGCCCACTTGAGGGTGGAAATTCAAACCATTTTCAAAAACAAACATAAGTCGAATTCGTTCCAATTCTTGCAATTTTAGTCTATACTTGCTTGCGCGCGCGTCACGTAGTAAAGTTAGCTAATAACCGAAATAAGAACACATGTATTTATAAAACAACATATCATGATAGTAAAGGCCGATCTTTGATTGGGCGAGCGGGGGTGCTCATTTCAGTACCTTCCCCTTTCGTACCCAAGTTCTCAAACCGAGGCAACTTTAGTGATGACGGACACGTGGCCTTTGGCATGAGTCAGGGTTTCCTAAATTTTCCCAAAATAAAATATTTAGGTGGCGACTTTGTAATCTAGCAAAGCAGTCCAGTTTTGGTATTATTTGATTCAAAATCTAATTTTCCAAAATGATTTGCCGGATTGGACTCTTTGATGTTTATCAGCTTCACATTGCACTTTGTGAGACTAGATTCAGAACCGTGACAAGAATCCGAACTGTAGGACCAATTTGAGCCTCTTCGAAATGGGGGCGCGAAGAAAGTGGAGCCCACAGTAGGGCTAAGTAAGGAATCCGTATAATCCGAAATTTGATTCGATCCAATCTAATCCGGTAGGTTTGGATTGGTTTTTTGAATCTTTGGTTTGGTTTCGGATTAGAAATTTAAAAATCCATAGGCCACGGATCAGTTTCGGATTGAACCCCACAGTTCCGAATTGGAACCAATTTAGACCGTATACAAATAGTCTATATTTATACTGTAAACCCTCCCACATAATATCATTTCTTATTCCATATAAAAGCTAAACCTTTTTTCCATACTGTTGCTATGCTTTTGTTTGTTTGTTGCTTTTCTTCAAGGAGATTTGTTGATTTTGTTTGTCTAAAATCAATTTTTTTATTGCTTTTGTTTGATGCTATGTTTAGTTTTAATACAGAGGATAACTTTGCTTTGTATAATATGTATCCAGTTTTATTACTTTTGTGTGTTGCTTTTGCTTATTCCTTTTGTTTGATGCTATGTTTATAATTTTATGAAATTAAAATATTCTATATTTTTTCTATTATTTAATTATGTGATTTTGTAGTCTTAAACCGATCCAATCATTGTTTAAATAGATTGGTTTGGATTGGTTTCACGATTTAAACGAATTAGATTGATTTTAATTTTTCAAAAATCGTAAATAACAAATTGATCCTAATTTTATTCCAATCCGAACTAATGGAGAGCTTGCTCACCCCTCGTTATTATTAGAGACAATTTGGCCTTTTTGTTTTTTCCTCTTTTGCTTTATGCCGAACGTGCTGTTTATATTGTTGACAATTTGGTCCACTTTTATTTATTTTTAAATTTTTATTGATAAAAGTGAAATAATTACTTTAATAAAGAAAAATGAAGTTAGCGTTTGGTAGAATTTTTTAAATATGATTTGATAATAGAGTTTTATTTTGAGTTTGTGAATTTTGAAATTATAATTTGAGTGTGAAAAATTTGTTTGATTATGAATTTTGAAAAGAGTTTTGGAGAAAGTTTTGAATTTTTGAAATTAAAAAAGTTATTTGATTTCAAAACTTACAACTCATAACTAAACGCACAACCCAAAATTCTATTCAAAGCTCATATAAAAATTAAAAAAAAAATTCGAAATATTTTTTTTATTTACAATATAAAAATAACAGGTGAAAAAAAAAAAAAAAAAAAAAAACTGTTCCAGTCAACCAGCCGGTTGACCGGCCAAACGTCTGGGGGACGTCCGGGAGGACAATCAAGTTAGCCAAATTTTCCCGCCTGGAAAGAAGTTTTCAAAAGTAGGTGTGAAATTATAATTTGAAAGCTCAAAACAAACACCACATTCAAATCAGTAAGTGGAAATGTGTTTGGAACACCTAACCAAACATAGCCAAAAGTACAAGGGCCACTGTTTAAACTATTCAAATTTTATTATGTTTTATTTATCATCTGATTTCATTTTTCAACAATTGCTTTTGTGTTTAAAATTTCATAAGAGTGGTGATAGAGAGCTCTAAAAGTAGAGCTCTAATTGAGCTTTACTTATGTTGCAATGAAAAAAAAAAAAAAGCCAAAATATCACATCAATGAGTGGGTCCCACCCAGTAAAGCTCCTTTAGAGCTCTTGATTTAGAGCTCTCAAACATTTCTGAATTTCATAATAGGTGAAACAAAAAAGTTTGAGACATCTAAATGAGGAGCTCTAGAAGTGGGCCTCACCTTATAATTTGATGTTTTGATTTATGATGTTGCACCTTTTTTTCTTTTTCTTTTTTAATGTATTGCCACATCACTAGAGTTGGCATTAGAGCTCAAACTCTAGTGCTCTCTATCATCACTCCAAAAAAGTTTATTTCTACGTACAGAGCGAGTTATTTATAGGGAGCTTTTTTGATAAGTTTCATTTCTAAGAATTTTATTCCATCCAACCCTTATTTTTTGGGAAATTCTATTTCCACATACCAATTTTCCTTACTCCACACATTTTATGAATTTTTTCAAAATCACAATTTTATCTTTTAACAAAATTACCATCTCACCCACCACCATCTCACCCACACATCTCACAATTTCTCTATACACATCTCACCCACCACCATCTCAAATACAAAGTTTGAAATATTTTTTTTGTAAAATTTGTACTTTCTAAATGTATTTAGATTAAATAGATTTAAAATATTAACAAAATTGATAAAAGCATTAAAAAAATTTATTAAAATTTCAAAAATACAAATTAAAATGGATTCAATCACAAAAAAAAAAAATGATATTTGGTCACCCGAAAAATGAAATTGAATCATGCTTGTATGCATTCATAATTTATTAGTCAAATTTGCTAAAAGGTGATACGTTTTCAACATGTTACTGTCAATTCTTTTTTTTCTTTTCTTTTTTTTCATTTTTCTTGATTGAATCCAATTTTTAGCAAACAAGAAAGGGTAAGAAAAAGTGACGATCAAAATCCAATTTTCAAATCTATTTCCTCCCCAAATATTAATTCTCCAAAGTCTCTAATCTGTGGTTGCATCATGTTCTTTGCAAGATGAAAGAGATCATCAAGTTTAAACAACGCATAATGCAATTATCCAGAATAGCCTATAAAGAAAAACTTGTAGCAGTCATAAGAAAAAAGACAACTTCTATGTCAAGGCCAAAGAAATTAACCTCAAAAATAGTAAAAATAAAAGATTTCGTTGTAATACCAGTCTTTTGCCCCTCAAGATCAATATTTCCATACACATCTCCGGCAAACCTTGGTTCTCGCACTAGGCCTAAGCGACATGGTTGTTGTTTGTCTTCTTCACTCTAACTCTCAAACCCTAAGACATTGTTTCCAAATCCAAATATATATTGTGGGGAAGTGGTTTTTTGGAAATACTCTTCCGATCCGGGGAGACGCTCTTGATTCTCAGCTAGTCACCTGCAAAGACAAATATTCCGGTCAGGGGTGCCGGGATTAGCACTCCGACGGGCAAGTCAGTTCCTCTACTTAAGAAAGCTTGTTTACTAAGTTTAGTGAAGTGTATTTTTTTTTACCTGCTATTCCAAGAATGCTGCTTCTTTATTTATAGTTGTTCCTCCTGAGGCCTCGGGGCCTGAGCTTGGTTTTCAATCATTACCTGTTCTTATATTCGGCTCCCAACGATCTTTATTAATCGGCTTACGTATCGTATTCGGCCCATCCTATACTTGCAGGATGGGGCCGATTAATATTTGCTGGACATCCGGTTAATGTCAGTAGAGGCTCAATTCTCTCAATTTATGGTCCAATTTAGAGTTGGCCTTCAAATTCCAAGCCTTCAAAATCAAACTCTCAATTTCTTTCACCCTCTCCCTCTTAGCCGACCCTCCCTCCTTCTTTGAGTCCAAAAATCAACCAAAATGCACTAAGGGAAGGAATTTGAGGGTGTAGAGTCTTTACAACATAATCCACTAACTATTATTTAATAATATTAAATAGTTAGGCACTAAATCATCAATATTAATCTGATTAATTTGATCCAAATCAATTTTTAATTAAATTTCACTGTAGGCTCTAAAAATTACGCTAATCATAATGGCGCAATCAATTTTGGGTTTCGTGGCCGATAAGGCCTTCCATTTAATTTCCAAAGCAGATAATCAAACAAATATTCCTACGGTGAACAGATAGAAATTCAAAACCACATATTTTCACATAATGGCACACAAAATTATATCAACCACATAATCATACTCATTTTAAGGACCAACTAACATATTACGGAACAGGGGAAAGGATGTAGAAGGCATTTAGCACCCACATACTGATGCACTAATTATAACTGTGGGAATTGGGAAACGATTTGACGTAAAACGAGTCTTGATAGATCAGGCAGTGCAGCAGATATATTGTATTATGACTTGTTTAGGAAGCTCGATCTCTCTGAGCAGCGCCTCACCCCAGTGGCAGCTCCATTGGTCGGCTTCAATTCATAGCTTGAATGGCCACTTGGCAAGATAGTGTTGCCAGTTGTGGCTGGGACAAAGACCCTGCAGATAGAATTTCCAGTTATTAATACACCTTCTCCTTACAATGCCATACTCGGTCGTCATTGGATTCACCAAATGGAAGTGGTCCCTTCAACCTACCACCAGCTCATCTGCTTCCCAATGGAACACAGAGTAGAACAGATCTCAGGGACCAAGTTGCGTCGAAACATTGCTTCATGGCAACTATGAAGGCTAAACAACTTTGCAATCGGGTATAGACAGTGGAAGTAGCCGAACAGCCAGTCTTGAAGGAAGTAGGAGGAGCCCCAGTGGAAAAGATAGTAGAGGATTTAGAGAAAGTCCTAGTAAAGGAGGATGATCCAGAAAAGTACTTCCTTATCGGTACCTCGCTAGGCACTGATGAGAAACTTTAGCTGTTGGATTTACTGAGGGAAAATATGGAGGTATTCGTATGGTTAGCATATGATACCCCAGGGTTGAACCCAGATTTTTCTTGCCACAAACTCAACATTAATCCTTCCGCTTGGCCTATCGTGCAGAAAAGTCGGAGATCGTCAGTTGAGCACACTAAAGCAGTAATTGCCGAGGTCGAAAAACTCCTAGCATCGGGGGCGATTAGAGAAGTTCAGTACCCACAATGGTTGTCCAATACAGCTGTAGTCAAAAAGAAGAATGGAAAATGGAGAGTCTGCGTTGACTTCACCTGCCTAAACAGAGCGTATCCGAAGGACAATTTTCCTTTACCTTGCATTGATCAGCTGGTAGATTTAACAGCAGGACATGAACATATGAGCTTTCTGGATGCTTATAGTGGCTATCACCAAATACCACTATTCGGCCCAGGGCAAGAGAAGACAACATTTATTACTCCAAGAGGCACCTATTGCTACAAAGTGATACCGTTCGGCCTCAAGAATGCCGGGGCAACCTACCAGCGAATGATCACTCCAATGTTCACAGACCAGTTCAGAAGAACCATGGAAGCTTACATAGATGATATGGTAGTGAAAAGCTCCATGAAACCATCTTGGGCAACAAGCAAAGAGTTCTATCTAAACTACACTAACTTCACATTGAAGGTAACCGATCTAAGCTTAACCACACCCACTTAAACATAACTCTCTACACCTAGAGAGGGGTTTTCATCCTCTCCGATTACTTACTCCCACATCGGAGGGGTTATCCGACCAATCCCGGCCGGGTAGCTCTGACGGAGCTTATTGTTACAGGGTCCCAATTCCCGGATAGTCCAGTCAAGTGCAGGGCTCCGATCCACGATCATCTAGTGCGGTAATCAGTATGCACATTATATTAAATTTCTAAAACTGTAAAACCGAATTGAATCAAATCGATTTTTATAATTCGATTTAAATCCGATTCTACAGTTTAACAGTTTAGTTATAGTTCTAATTTTTCCAAAACCGGTTCTTACAATTCAATTTCTAATTTACTTTAAATCAGATAAATTCGATCTGTATCCACACCTAAATTAGTTGTTTAACTTTTAACAATTAATTTTGAAAAAAATAGTTTAGACACAATAGCTTTGTACTGTTAATTTTAAAAACAAAAGCGGACCAAAAGCTTAAGCTTTTCGGCCTGATAAAACGGAGGTTGCAATTAGGGTGGTAAATGAACAAAGTTATTTGTGAATGGATTTAAGCTCAGTTTAGTAAAGGTTTATTTAAATTTGGCTTGTTAAATTTTTATTGTGTTAAGTTCGTTAAAAATTTAATAAATAAGTCTAAACATACTAAATATAGCGATCTCGGTTTTCCTCCATTGTATATTGTGTTCCAGACTTAGGTTCCATAGTTGTTGGTTGTTGTCTATATCTTGTTTCCATCCGTTAATTCCTTGTATTTGAGTTTTGGGATGTATTGGGCAGGTTTGTAACAAGTTGGGTGTGATTTGAAACAAATGATTGCTATCCAAATTTTGGTTACTTCGCTCGAGCGAGGCTTTTGTCGCTCGAGTAAGCATTGGGTTTTATTTCCTTCGCTTGAGCCAGCTCTGAGCGGTGTGTCTATTGGCTCGAGCGAAAACTCTTGCGCTCAAGCGTACGTCTGCATCTCTTTTTGACATGATGGTTGTGTTTCTTCGCTCGAGCGAGCGAGCTCTATGGTTTGGGTTTCTTCACTCGAGCGAGGAGTCCTGCGCTCGAGCGTGCTTCTAGGTTGTAGACCTGAAGCTTCGCAATGTTCGCTCACGCGACGCTTCTTGAGCTCGAGCGAGGTTCTTTTGTGTCTGGTCGCTCGAGCGACCACTTCTTCACTCGAGCGAGCCTCGAGTATATCAGTTGGCAGCAGCGGGTTATACATCACTTTTTCATCATCTTTTTCATCCAAACCCTAGATCCAGCTGCTCCTCTCTCTAAACGTACCTTCTCTCTACAAATACACCTAGTTCTAGTGGTCTTCTACCCTAGTCTCTTCGTAAGAAAGGTAGAGCTTGGTGTGGGCTTCAGTTTGATCCGAAAAAGCTTTTGTTTGGAGCATCTTCGAATTTCCTCTCTTTCTCCTTTGAGCTCCAAAATTTGAGGTAGGGATAAACTACTCCTTCTTATGAGTTTTAACATAAATTTTAGTCATTTTGTATAAATGATTAGTTTTGGTGATTTTGGTAAGGCTATGGTTTATGATTGAAAATGGAGAAGAGGGGTTTTCTATCTAAATCTCCATATGTGTATGTAGGTTCATGAGATGGGGGATTATTTGTATATAAATGATGAATTTTAGCCTTAAGGTTGTTATTTGAGAAAAGGGGAATAATCCCCTAATTTGGGATAAATTGTATTATTTGTAGAAACAAAGGAATAAAGTATGAAATTATGAAATTAGGGGGAAATGGGTTATAATGGTATAGTTGGATTGATGAATCGCTCACCTATGGAAAATGAAATAAATTATCTGTTTGATAGATTTATTTATTTGTTTAGAAATAACTGTTTTGGGCTATCGGTAGAGGATAGTCTTGATTGTTGTAGACATTGCATGATGATTAGGGAAATTGAAACTAATCACTCGAATTATGTCATTGAATATGACTGTTGGATTAACATATTGAATATGTGCATTAACTTTTCATTGTATATGATGGAGTGTTTAAATACGTTGCATATGTATCTTTGTTTGGGAGGAGATAGGGGATGTACTCCATGGTTTGAGAGGAGATAGGGGATGTACTCTACAGTTTGGGAGGAGATAGGGGATAGACTCCATTGATAATTGAGTTGGCCGGAGTGTCCAGGGTGAAAGTCCCGAAACCTTCTATACATCTGAATGATGTTGATAATTGAAGTGTTGATAATATGAGTTGTAGTCTCATATTGAGTTATGAAAAATTGAAATGTTAATAAGATGGGTTTTAGTCTCATTTGAATTGTTCGGTTAGATAATGAACCATGTTTATGTATTGATTTGGATAATAAATGGAAGTGAATTAAGATATGGTTGTAAACGTTGATTAACCTTGGAAAAGGGATATGTTTGTTTATAAGTGTTGATCATTTATCGAATGCTAATGTTTTAGTGATTTCTCATATTTGGTTTAGCATATCTCTACTGGGCTTTGGCTCACCCTATATGGGACATCATTTTTAGGTACAGGTGATATGCCGCCTCCAAGGTCTTAGCTTAGGAGGTTTTGGGAGTTGAAGACTCTTTTGGTTGTTTTGTTTTTGTTTGATGTTAAATGTAAATTCAAGCTAAGGGCTTAATGTGTATAGAGTTAGAACCCTCTTTTGTTGTAACCAAGTGTTGACTTAGAAAGTTGTGAGCCGTGGGGCATTTACTTTTGTTGTCAACATGTAATACTTTTTGTAATGAACACTCTGATAAATGAATATAAGTTTATTTCTCCTATGTCTATGGATATCATGAATGATTGGTTTATGTATTAAATTTGAGGGCGTTACAACTTGGTATCAGAGCGTACCGGGTTTGAATACTTTGGGTACGTGGGGAGTGGTTAGTACCACAATGGGTTTGTCTCACTTGTTAGAGATTTATGCATGATGATATGTGCTTATGTGATAACATATTTATATGACTAAATGGGCATGGAATTTAGTTTCTAGGATGTTGATTGGATCCTTGGGTTTCTGGGAGTCCTGTTGGAAAGGCACTTGATCACTACCGTTTCTGATTGGAACTCTAGCAATGCCACGGGATGATCATTATCCGAAAATGAGATTCGTGAGTGCTTATGTGATTATGTGCTTACGTGGAGTGAATTATAGTTGTCCAATGTATTAGGACGCGAGTGAAATAGCTTCGGCACATTTGTGAATGTGCTAATCCTTTTGTTACCTTTATTAGGATGTCAAGACGAGGACGTGGTGGTAGGCGTGGTAGGCCTAGGAGGCAGGAGATGCCTATACCGGATGAAATCCCGACGCAAGAGGAGGGTGTTCGTCAGGCCAATGTGGCCGAGCCAGTAGGTCAGCAGGCCATGGGTGCCTTAGCCGGCGAAATGGCAGGAGCTTTGAGGGAATCCATGGACATTCTCAGGGCTGAGAATCAAGTCCAGGCCCATGTAGCTGAGGCAGGGCCATTTTTTTTGAAGAGGGAGTTTTTTCGATCGAATCTGGACGAGTTTTTGGGTGATCCAAAAGAGCCAATAAAGGCTGACGAGTTGCTAGAGCAGATGACGAAGACGTTTGAGATGCTTGGCGTCGAAGACGGAGGCTTGAGGGTGACCTTGGCGTGTTTCTAGTTGAAGAGGGATGCGGGTCAGTCGTGGAAGTTTGTTCGAGGGCGCATTGGAAGGACTTGGGAGGCTTTTGTTGATGCCTTTCAAGAGAAGTTTTTGCCTCCCACTGTTAGGGAGAAGTTGAGGAACCAGTTCTGTCAACTCAAGCAGCTGAATACGCCAGTGGCGGAGTTTGAGGCCACCTTCACTAGCTTATCGAGGTTTGCACCTAAGTTGGTGGCGGCCGATGAGCGTAGGTGCTTAGAGTTTGAGAAGAAATTGAGGACCAGACTCATGTTTCAAGTGGTCGGGTCCATGATCAAGGAGTATGGATACCTGGTGCAGGCTGCAGCTCATCTTGAGACCATTATGCATGCGGAGGAGGAGAGGATGAGGGGTTCTAGGAGGAGCCAGGATAGTTAGGGGGACGGTAAGAGGCAGAGGGGTTCTAACCCTCAGCAGTCCAAGGGAGCACATCTAGATCTACTTTTCCAGTACCGAGTTCAAGTTTTAGGAGAGGCAGTCAGGGAGACATCACCTGTTACAAATGTGGTCAGCTGGGCCACATGTCTCCAGCTTGCTCGCAAAAAGGAGGAGGGCAGAGAGCAGCTTCTTCTTCGGCTCACCCTCAAAGCCAGAGTCAGAGCAGAGGTCAGCCGCTCACTTGTTATCAGCGTGGGCAGGCGGGGCACCTGAAGAGGTTTTGCCCGCAGTTGAGTGACACATCTGGTGCATCCGGTTCGAGACAGACACAGAGTCATTAGCCAGCTCAGTTGGTTCAGGCCTCGAGGGCCAATCAGGGAGCCTCTTTGACTCAGTCTGTGCAGCAGTCTTATGCTCCGAGGGGTGAGCAGGTAGATCAGAGACCTACAGGGCGCGTGTATGCTGTTACAGTGCCAGATCTTGTACCGATTCCATCAGTAGTGAGAGGTACCTTTTTGTTTTGCAACTCGGTTGCTAATATGTTGATTGATACGGGTGCATCTCATTCCTTTATATCTGCTGCATTTGCATCTGTTTTGGGATTGGAGTTGGCGCAGTTAGCATCTCCTATTTGTGTTGTATCACCTGTTGGGGGTGAGTTGATTTTGAAACAAGGGTGTCAGGGCTGTGACATAGAGGTCGCCGATCGTCGGCTTCCATTTTCGTTTCTAGTGATGGTTATGTCTAGGTTTGATGTGATTTTGGATATAAACTGGTTATCATCATACCGGGCTGTTATAGACTGTTACCGCTAGAGGCTTACTGTATGTACCTTGAGCGGGAATTGTTTTCATTTCTTGGGAGATCGGGTTGGTAGAGTCTTACCACTGGTGTATGATCCGCGAGGGCGGAGTGAGCTTAGTTGTCTTCTCGCTAGCTTCATGAGTAGTAAGTGTGATGAGACCCAGACTGAGTTGCCCAGAGTGGTTTGTGAGTACTCAGATGCCTTTCCCGAGGATCTTGTTAGTTTACCACCCCACCGAGAGATTGAGTTCTCTATTGACTTAGTGCCTGGCATGGCACCGATTTCCATGGCACCGTATCATTTTGCCCCAGCCAAGTTGAGTGAGTTGAAGGTTCAGCTCCAGGAGTTGCTAGGTAAGGGCTTTATTTGCCCTAGTACTTCACCGTGGGGAGCACCGACCCGTTTTTCTAAAAAGAAAGATGAGGCTTTGAGACTTTGTATCGATTACCGAAAGTTGAATCGGGCTACGGTTAAGAACAAGTATCCTATGCCTCGTATAGATGATCTGTTTGATCGATTGAAAGGATCTCATTATTTCTCTAAGATAGACTTGAGATCGGGTTACCACTAGTTGAGGGTCAGGGAGGAAGATATCTCGAAGACGGCATTCTGTATGCGGTATGGCCATTATGAATTTCTAGTGATGCCTTTTGGGCTCACCAATGCACCGGCCGTGTTTATGGACTTGATAAACCGGATCTTCTAGGAGTTCTTAGATCGCTTTGTGGTCGTCTTCGTAGATGACATTCTGATTTATTCACCTTCTGAGGCGGAGCACGAAGAACACTTGCGAGTGGTGCTTGTGTTGCTTAGAGTCCATAAGATGTACTCTATGTTTGAGAAGTGTGAGTTCTGGCTGAAAGAGGTTAAGTTCTTAGGGCATGTAGGGGTGACTGTGGATTCATCAAAGATAGAGGCAGTACAGGATTGGGCATAGCCTAAGAGCGTCTTTGAGATCCGCAGCTTTCTAGGATTGGCCGGTTATTATCGTCGGTTTGTAAAGGACTTCTCCAGGCTAGCTTCGCCTTTGACTAGATTGACGCGGAAAGGGGTCAAATTTGTTTGGAGTGAGACTTGTGAAAAGTCGTTCCAGGAGCTTAAAGTTAGACTTACCATTGCTCCAGTCTTGGTTATTCCGGAGAGGGGTTTAGGCTATGCAGTGTATTGTGATGCCTCACGAGAGGGTTTGGGTTATGTGTTGATGCAAGAGGGGAAAGTAATGGCTTATGGCTCGTGGCAGTTGAAAACACACGAGAGAAACTACCCTACTTATGACCTAGAGTTAGCCACTGTGATATTTGCCTTGAAGGTTTGGTGGCACTACCTTTATGGTGAGAGATTCGAGGTGTTCTCGGATCATAAGATTTTGAAATATCTGTTTACACAGAAGGACTTGAATTTGAGGCAAAAGAGGTGGATGGAGTTCATAAAAGATTATGACTTCGAGTTGCATTATCATCCGGGAAAGGCCAATGTTGTGGCTGATGCCCTTAGTAGGAAATCCATTGGGGATGTAGCTTGTATAGCCATCCAGGAGTGGGAGATGTTGAGTACTCTTGGCGAATTTAACTTGCATCTGGTCAGTCTGCGGAGTTTGCAGTCTTGTTTTCTGTGGTTGCATAGCCTACACTTGTGAATTGAGTGTTAGAGGTACAGAGGGGTGACCTTGAGGTAGAATCCCTCCGGGAGAAGATTTCTAGTGAGAAGGTAGAGAAGGGTTTGACTATGTATCCTGACCTGAGTGTAAGGTACTGAGACCGCTTGTTTGTGCCAGAGTCTTGCCGAGAGGAAGTACTCCGAGAGTTTCATCATTCATGCCTTACGATGCATCCGAGAGGCACTAAGATGTATCGTGATCTGAGCCGCCAATTTTGGTGGAAGGGGATGAAGAAGGATGTGGCAGTTTTTGTATCTAAGTGCTTTACTTGTCAACAGGTGAAGGCCGAGCATCAGAGGCCAGCGGGTTTGTTACAACCCTTGCCTATAGCCGAGTGGAAATGGGAGCATGTCATGATGGATTTTATTGTGGGCCTTCCAAGGACTCAACGGGGTAGTGATGCCATTTGGGTGGTAGTGGACCAGTTGACTAAGTCGGCGCACTTTATGCCTATACACGTCAGAGATTTAGTAGATCATCTTATTGACTTGTATATTCGGGACATAGTGAGGTTGCACAAAGTCCCAGTGTCGATCGTCTCAAATAGAGATCCGCGTTTTACTCCTAGGTTATGGCAGAGTTTGCAGAGTGCCTTGGACACTAGATTGACTTTTAGCACGTCTTACCATCCTCAGACTAACGAGTAGCCCGAGCGTACTATTCAGATCCTAGAGGATATGCTTCGAGGCTATGTCCTTGATATTAGGGGGTCGTGGGAGAGGCACTTACCCTTAGTGGAATTTGCCTACAATAACAGTTTCCAATCGAGCATTGGCATGGCACCATTTGAGGCCTTGTATGGCCGACCGTGTAGGTCTCCTGTGTGTTGGGCCGAGGTGGGCGATACATCTCTTTTGGGCCCGGAGTTGGTGCGAGAAACGATGGAGAAAGTGGCACTTATCCGTAAGGGGCTAATTACAGTCCAGAGTCGCCAAAAGAGTTATGCCGACCATGGGAGGAGGCCTTTGTCATTTGAGGTGGGTGATCATGTCTTTTTGAAAATATCACCTAGGCGGAGTTTGATGAGGTTTAGGAAGAGTGGGAAGTTGTGCCCTCGGTTTATTGGCCCTTTTGAGATCTTTGAGCAGATTTGGGAGGTTGCATACCGTTTAGCATTACCGCCGCAGTTGTTTAGAGTGCATGACGTGTTTTATGTTAGTATGCTTTGGAAGTATGAGCCAGATCCATCGCATGTATTGGATTGGACCGACCTAGAGGTCAATGAGGATGTTTCGTATGAGGAGAGACCGGTGCGGTTCTTGGATAGACGAGATCAAGTCTTGCGAGGCAAGACGATTCCCTTGGTAAAAGTACTGTAGAAACAACATGGGGTTGAGGAAGCCACTTGGGAACGTGAGTTTGAGGTCCGAGAAAAATATCTGGACCTGTTTGTTAATGTTTGAGCATATGTCAGAAGATTCTATCTTGTAATCTAAGAACATTGTATATGTTTGGTTTGTAAAACATTGTACATGTTTTGAGAACATGAGAGTTATGAGAATGATGCAAGTTTAGTTTAACATTGTATATGTTGAATGTGTTTTAGAAATGCTAACATTTTATTAACATTGAATATGTTATGGAATTATGGGATGTATGTGTTGAAGTTAATGAATTTCAAAAGAATGCATGTTGATAATGCATATTGAGCTATATTTGTAAGGTTGTTCTCTTGAGAAGAGATGGAACGATCGGTAGTGGATCATGTTGATAAATGTTATACTGTAATCATGTTTAGAATTGAAAGGATCACAATTTTGAAACTTATATCTAATTTCGAGGACGAAATTCTTTAAGAGGGGAAGGTTATAGCGATCCCGGTTTTCCTCCATTGTATATTGTGTTCCGGACTTAGGTTCCGTAGTTGTTGGTTGTTGTCTATATCTTGTTTCCATCCTTTAATTCCTTGTATTTGAGTTTTGGGATGTATTAGGTAGGTTTGTAACAGGTTGGGTGTGATTTAAAACAAATAGTTGCTGTCCAGATTTTGAGTTCTTCGCTCCATCGCTCGAGCGAGCATTGGGTTTTATTTCCTTCGCTCGAGCCAGGGTTCCTTCACTCGAGCGAGCTTTGAGCGGTGTGTCTATTGGCTCGAGCGACAACTCTTGCGCTCGAGCGTGCGTCTACGTCTCTTTCTGACGTGATGGTTGTGTTTCTTCGCTCGAGCGAGTAAGCTCTATGTTTTGGATTTCTTTGCTCGAGCGAGGAGTCTTGCGCTCGAGCGTGCTTCGAGGTTGTAGACCTAAAGCTTCGCATTGTTCGCTCGAGTGAGGGGTCTTTTGTGTCTGGTCGCTCGAGCGACCACTCCTTCGCTCGAGCAAGCCTCAAGTATATCAGTTGGCGGCAGCGGGTTATACATCACTTTTTCATCATCTTTTTCATCCAAACCCTAGATCCAGCTGCTCCTCTCTCTAAACGTACCTTCTCTCTACAAATACAGCTAGTTCTAGTGGTCTTCTACCCTAGTCTCTTCGTAAGAAAGGTAGAGCTTGGTGTGGGCTTCAGTTTGATCCGAAAAAGCTTTTGTTTGGAGCATCTTCGAATTTCCTCTCTTTCTCCTTTGAGCTCCAAAATTTGAGGTAGGGATAAACTACTCCTTCTTATGAGTTTTAACATAAATTTTAGTCATTTTGTATAAATGATTAGTTTTCGTGATTTTGGTAAGGTTATGGTTTATGATTGAAAATGGAGAAGAGGGGTTCTCTATCTAAATCTCCATATGTGTATGTAGGTTCATGAGATGGGGGATTATTTGTATATAAATGATGAATTTTAGCCTTAAGGTTGTTATTTGAGAAAAGGGGAATAATCCCCTAATTTGGGATAAATTGTATTATTTGTAGAAACAAAGGAATAAAGTATGAAATTATGAAATTAGGGGGAAATGGGTTATAATGGTATAGTTAGATTGATGAATCGCTCACCTATGGAAAATGAAATAAATTATCTGTTTGATAGATTTATTTATTTGTTTAGAAATAACTGTTTTCGGCTATTGGTAGAGGATAGTCTTGATTGCTGTAGACATTGCATGATTATTAGGGAAATTGAAACTAATCACTTGAATTATGTCATTGAATATGACTGTTGGATTAACATATTGAATATGTGCATTAACTGATCATTGTATATGATGAAGTGTTTAAATACATTACATATGTATCTTTGTTTGGGAGGAGATAGGGAATGTATGTAGACGCGCCCGCGTGGGGCTTCGCTCTACAGTTCGGACTCCCTTTTTGTATGTTGCAGTTCTTAATCTGAACCAAAGAGTCCAACTCTGGCAAATCGTTTGAGAAAACAGATTTTTGAAAAGTAGTGCCAAACATGGACTGCTTTGCCAAATTACAGAGTTGCCACCTAAATATTTTAAAATGGGAAATTTAGGAAACCCTGACTCGGTGCCGAAGGCCACGTGTCCGTCATCACCAAATGTCTTGGCTCGGGAGCTTAGGTACGATCGGGGAAGGTCAACTATGAGCACCCCCTTTCGTCCGGTCCGAAGACCGGCCTCTACTAACCGTGATATCCGATTTTGAAAACTTTATGCGTTCTTATTCCAATTATTAACCTAGAATTACTACGTTATGCGCACAGCAAACAAGTATAGACTAGATTGCCTAATTTGGAAATAAACATTGCATATCCGTTTGTTTGGAAAATAGTTTGAAATTGCTACTCGCAAGTAGGCTAAAATACGGATTTCAATGAGTTATTCCAACTCAAGCAATCCAACCTCCACCCACAGGCATTCAAACAGTTTATCTCATATAAGCATTTAGCCGCATGATAAGCATACTGTCATGGCAACATTCACACGCATGTGGTATGCTAAGGCGTAAATACTTACATCGTACTCCGTGCCAAAACAGTAAACTAGTTAGCAAACATGCATGACCTAGTTCATGTTAAATGGCTAATGCAACACATACAGCATGTAATTAGGATAGGCTCGGCTGACCCTAAACAATGGCATGTGAAATGCACTTTATTCGACGCACGTATTCAAGTTGGAATTTTAGAATACAATGCAGTCTGTATGATGTACCGAGCCCGGTGCATGTTAACAAATGCATGGATGCGCGCATGCATTACATAAGGTATGCTAAATTAAATATGCCCTAATCTACCATCATAAGCAGGTAAATAAAAGGGTAGAAAGAAATGGGGGTTGGAAGACATACACACACTCACACACACTTATTACAATTATGCCCTCACTCGGAGGGGCCAAAAGAATAATACAAATTAATTAACTACACAAGCTAATTAAATATTACAAATTCACTAAATTAATTAACGAATTAACTAAGTTAATTAAAGCAGTAAATGCCTCGGGACGAGGGCAAGATGCATCACACGCCCGGAACTCGCTCGGAATCGCACTGCCATGCATGATTGCCTCTGTTTTCCCTGCTTTCTCTTCTGAAGACTGCCAAAGTCTCAGGAATACTTCCTTGGGTACTGGAGATCACTACCGGCTGGGGTAGAACACCACCGGCTAAATTATGAGGCCACCGGCACTGAATTCATCCATCGGCTGTCAGTAGACTGCCGGTCGGCACTAAACAGTGCCGGTCGGCACAAAATACCTGCAGAACCTGCAACTCACAGCAGCAGAGGACACAACTTGCATGGCAATGTAATTCAAAGCATGTATGCACCAAACACATCCCTTATCATGTTAATGACTCAAAGGGGCATGTGCCTCGATTCTCGGACCACCAATCGCGCATTTCCATGCATGATGGCCCAAGGAACCGAGAGTGCAACTTTGATTTCAAATGCATGCAATGCAAACAAACAAACAAGGGTGCCAAACCTCTATCATGACTTGGTCAAGAGACTTAGCATGCATGTCAATGCAATGAAGTCCTAAACATGTCAACTAGTATGCAATATGGCAATACAATGCAAACATGCAAGTAAGCATACAAGGCAAGCATACAAATCAAATGGAGGATGGACTTAGACATGAATTGGGCAACTCTAAAAAGGCTCAAAACAGTGGCCAAAATGCTAAATCATGAGGGCCAAACACACATGCACACATGCACAAGTTAAGGCACCAACACTTAAGCATAACAAACAACCCTTAAGCACACTTAAAGGGGCACAACAATGGACAACTAGCATGCAATTTAGGCTCTGAAAATCATGCTATGAAATGATGCCAAATCATGTTAAGCAAGATAAACAAATGCATGCAACATAGGTTCAACCCTTGAGGCAAGTCATGGAAGCATTAAACTACACTTATGCAAAACAAATATGGCATGCATTGAACAACCTAAAACAGAGTTTTAGCATGTTAAAACAAAGCCAAATGGCTACTTAGATGGCATCTAAGAGTCTTGAGCACAAAGGCATGCAACATGACCAATACATGGAGCATTCAACACATGCTTTTAAAGCACTAAAGGAGCAACTAAGGTAAGCATACAAGCACACCAAAGGGACTGAAATGACATGCTAAATGGTTCCAAACCATCAAAAACAAAGCAAGCAAGGCATGCTACACACTCATGCTCAAAGGCTAGCAAGCCTAAAATGCAAAGGGGCTATATAATGCATGCTAAGATTGACCAAAACAACTATGGACAGAGCTAAAACATGGCAATATAAGCACAAAATCTTCACAAGTGCAAGCCTAAAACATGCTAGAAGCTAAGGCATACAACCTAGGCATGTTAGAGGATCAAAAGGCATTACAAGGCAACTATGCTAAGCATGCATAAGGGACCTAAACCAACTTAGAAACATGTTATATCATGGCAATATAAGCATGAAAAACAAACCAAACATGCTCAACACACACTTAAGCACAAGCTCCCTCAAGAAGCCAAATCTTGCCCTTTTCAAGGACAACAAGGAGAGGGGGTGGCCCTCTCCTTCTTGGGACTTCAAGGTATCATCTTCACCACTGAAATCCCTCAAGATTTCAGTGGTGAAGAGATCCTAACACCAAAGTCTCGGATCTCTCACAAAATAGCACAAAAAAGGGCCTTTTCAAGGCCTAAGGGTGGTCAAACTTGCTCAAACCACAAAACACTCTTAATAAACAATAAAGAGGCTTAAAAATAGAACTTTTTTGTATTGAACACCAAATACAAAAATAGTTCTAAGCTAGGTAAAAACAAGGTGCAAAAATGGGGTAAAAAGAGAGTTAGTGTCTTACCCTTGGAGCCTCTTTAACAAAGATGATGTGTTGGCTCCCTTGAGCACCAAACCAGCTCCAAAGCTCCAAAACAGACCTCTGAACCCTCAAGAACCCAAGGAAGGTGAAACACTAGGTGTTGGTGAGCAAAAGTGTGACACAAACACCTAGTGTACAAAACAAGAGGGAAGAAGAGAGATAGGATGTGTATCTATCCTAACCCTAAAAACCAGAGCTTGATCTGTCTAAAAATGTCTAAAATTTGTAACCCTAAGCAAAGAAGAGGAGTGGTCCTCTTATAGGCAAGCAAAGCTTGCAAAGCTTACAAGCTAAGCTAACTAAGAGGGTCATCCCTCCATACACGTGTATGGAGGGGAAACAAAACTATACAGCTGTCTGAAAATATCTCAAAAAGCAACTGCACAGTGTCCGGCCGGCAAAGAGTGTCATTTTGACAAAACTTAGTGCCGGTCGGCACAAAAGAGTGCCGGTCGGCACAATAAAGTGCCGATGGCAACACCATCCAGCCGGTGGCCTCTAGCCACAGCCAGTGGTATGTGGGGGTGCCTCACAAAGCATTCCCTGCCCTTCCAAGGCAAAACACAAGTGTTTGGTGCAAAACCAGACACAAAAAGGTCGAGTTCGGAAGTCCTGAGACAAGGCGCGCGAGCCGAGAACTCCGGGAACTCCAAACAAACACAAACATGGATAATCACCGAGTGTTCGAGCGGTGACGTCCAAGTCTTGAGGACGGTCAAAAATGGGGTGTCTACAATGTACTCCATGGTTTGAGAGAATATAGGGGATGTACTCTACAGTTTGGGAGGAGATAGGAGATGGACTCCATTGATAATTGAGTTGGCCGGAGTGTCCAGGGTAAAAGTCCCGAAACCTTCTATACATCTGAATGATGTTGATAATTGAAGTGTTGATAATATGAGTTTTAGTTTCATATTGAGTTATGAAAAATTGAAATGTTAATAAGATGAGTTGTAGTCTAATTTGAATTGTTCGGTTAGATAATGAACCATGTTTATGTATTGATTTGGATAATAAATGGAAGTGAATTGAGATATGGTTGTAAACGTTGATTAACCTTGGAAAAGGGATATGTTTGTTTATAAGTGTTGATCGTTTATCGAATGCTAATGTTTTAGTTATTTCTCATATTTGGTTTGGCTCACCCTATATGGGACATCATTTTCAGGTACAGGTGATATGCCGCCTCCAAGGTCTTAGCTTAGGAGGTTTTAGGAGTTGAAGACTCTTTTGGTTATTTTGTTTTTGTTTGATGTTAAATGTAAATTCAAGCTAAGGGCTTAATGTGTATAGAGTTAGAACTCTCTTTTGTTGTAACCAAGTGTTGACTTAGAAAGTTGTGAGTCGTGGGGCATTACTTTTGTTGTCAACATATAATACTTTTTGTAATGAACACTCTGATAAATGAATATATGTTTCTTTCTCCTATGTCTATGGATATCATGAATGATTGGTTTATGTATTAAATTTGAGGGCGTTACACTAAAACTCTGCTCTTTAGCTCGGCTTGTTAGTTGGCTCATTTAATATTTATTCAAATAATAAAATAAATATATTATTTATATATTAAATAATGTAAAAATATTCTATTTATATATTTAAAAAATATAAATGTAAATTATATATAACTAACTATAGATAATACATTTACACAATAGTGGTGGTAGATATTATTATTTTGGTAAAATATTAATTTTTCTTTTAATATGTTTATATATTGTATGTATAATTGTATAATCAAAATTTCAATTGTAACTTTATTTTCAAACATAAGTATGCATTTATAATTTTTGTTTTGGCTCGTCAAGCATAAACTAACTTAGCTCGAGCTTGATTCATTAAATTTTTATTGAAAACAAACCTAAACATATTAAAACTCGGCTCGGTTCGGCTTGTTTGTAGCCTAGTTGTAGTCTATTCTTAAATGAAAATAATTTAAAATAGGATAAATTACAATTATAGTCCCTAAAATTTAATATCCGAATTCTATTTTATTGTTAATTTAATTAACATCCTCGTGTATTTTAGAATTAATATCAGAGTCTGATTTCTTAGTTTTGCTAATATTAATATAAGAGTATTAAATACACTAAAGAAGTCGAATATAATAATTCAAATTATAGTATTGCACTACAAATAATTATTGAACAAAATAATACTATCTAGGTTATTAAAAGAACTTAACGAAAATTTTAAAGATTATCAACTAGAAATTATATATGAAATTCGACATCTATTATTAGATAACAGTAAGCAATTAGCTATTGTAAAAAATAAAGGGATATTTACCAATTAGTCTCGTCTCACAAACAAATACTCAAATTAGTCTCAAATTTTTTCTATTGATTTATTAGTGGAGAGTTTCTTTCTGTGTAGTCATATTTTCGATTTTGGTAGTATTTTGGTGGACGACTACCATTTTATTAATGTGGCAGGTATGATGTGACAATCCAATGTGGCAGGTATTAATGTGACACTCCAACATGACGAGTATGATGTGACACTCCAAAAAAACTAAAATTTCTTAATATATTTTTTTCTCAAATGTGACAATATGGCGAGTATAATATGACACTCTAAATCTTTTACTCAAAAAAAACTAAAAACTCCTTAGTGTACTTTTCTCAAATGTGACAACATGGCGGGTATAATATGTCATTCCAAAAAAAAATTAAAAACTCCTTAATGTACTTTTTTCATATGTGATAACATAGTGGGTATAATATGACACTCTAAAAAAATTAAAAGCTCCTTAGTGCACTTTTTCTAAATGTGACAACGTGACTCAAATGTGACAACATGATGTGTATGATGTGACACTAAAAAAAAACTAAAAACTCATTAGTGTACTTTTTTCAAATGTGACAACGTGACGGGTATGATGTGACACTCCAAAAAAAATTAAAAAATCATTAGTGTATTTTTTCTAAATGTGACAACATGGAGGGTATGATATGACAATCCAAAAAAAAAAGCTATAAATTCATTAGTGTACTTTTTTCAAACGTGACATGTGACACTCTAACATGGCAGGTATGATATGACATTACAAAAAATTAAAAACTCTTAGTGTACTTTTCCTAAATGTGACACTTCAACGTAGCGGGTATGGTATGAAACTAAAAAACTCCTTAATATACTTTTTTTCAAATGTGACACTCCAATATAGTGGGTAAATGAGTCATTGCACATCAAAAACGACTAAATGGATCACAAGAAAAAATATGGGATTATATGGATTGCAAATATGAAATATGGAAGTTATTGGTCAATCTCTCAAAAACAAACAATAAAATAGTAGAAATAATTATCCTTATCCTTAAAAGGGAACTTTCCAAGGGAACCTTTTGAATTAATACTAGCATAAAAACTAAACAATGGATCTAAATAATTATAATTTAGAAGAATTATAAATAATGACGGAATAAGAAAAAGACAATGAAATTAAATATAAAATAATCTTAAAAATAGTCAAAAAAATTAAATAAAACGAATAATTGCGTATTACAAGAAATAAATAATATTATAATAGAAATAGAGAAAGACATATATAAGCAATTAAGATTAATCAGTGTGGGAGAAACATACCAATTCTAAAAGCACATACGTAGAGGATAATTAAGTTAACAGAAAATTAAAAATACGAGCCTTATAACAATTTTATATAACCTTTGGGCTTATGTTTTATATTTATATTATCTTCAAGACTAAATTGATTCGAATTTAATACTTTAGGGACTTAATTGACAAAATTGAAACTTTAAAGACTTAAATGAAAAAGGTGTTAAACTTTAGGGACTATATTTGTAATGTATCCTTTAAAATAATTATATTTTTTAGTTTAAATTACAGTCACCTCCCCTGAGGTTACTTACAGTCTCCTGTACTTTTTCTAAAATTACCCTGACTTTCCTTGAGGTTTACTTTTGATTTGCAAGTTATCCCATTTCATTGACCGTTAGTTTAACTACCAATTTTTCTTTTGGGTAAAAGTTAGTGATTAGTTATTAGATTAGCACATAGGGGATTTGAGTTTTGTTTGTATAATAATTGAAGTAATTATCTGTAAATTAAGAATAAAAGAAATCAATTAATCATTTTATAGGAAAACAAATTAGTATGGATTATTGAAACCAAATGAGAAATACAAGAACTTGTATGTATGTAATGCAATAAATTTTATACATATATATATATATAGTTAAACCATGTGAGTATTTAGAAATAAATTATTTAATACTACTCAAATAAATACATGTAGTGTCCCAATTTGATTTTTATTAATTTAGATGGTAAGACCTATCAATTTTATTTTAGTTTTTTTAAGATAATTGAACTGTATGATGTCAAGTATTGATTAAAAATTACCAAATAACTTCTTTTATATTTATGTAATTATTTTTTAATTTGTCTAATCATCATTTTGTGATAATCAAACCTACAAATATCATAACTTACATAAGATAACATTACCCCTATATATATTTATAGTTAAACCATATGAGTATTTAGAAATAAATATATGAGGGTGTGTACTATAATATCACCTTATATATTTACAGTCAAACCAAGTGAGTATTTATAAATAAATTATTAAATATTACTCAAATAAATACATTTGGTGTTTCAATTTAATTATTATTAATTTAGATAGTGAGACTTATCAATTTTAACTTTTATTCTTTTTTTTTTTTTCCTTTTTTTTAAAGACAACTGAACTGTATAATGTCCAGTATTGATTAAAATTATAAAATAACTTCTCTTATATGTGCGTAATTAATTTTTTTAATTTGTTTAATCATTACTTTTGTCATAACAATATGTTATTCTATAATATACACCATTTTATGTATACTATATACAAGTTATAACATTTGTGATATTGAGATTCCTAACAATTACACTAGTCTCCCCTCATTTTTCTAAAATTACACTGACCTCCTCTATGACTAATCCTCTCATTAACGCCATTACTCATAGGGAAGGTATAATGACTCTAGTTTAGAGCCGACTCATTTCTTACTTTTGAATTCAGGAATCCATATCCTTAACTATTGTTCATTTCATTTTTATCTTTGAAAAATCTAGAAACCCTAGATGTTGATTTGTGATTATGTATCAATAAAAAGCAGTAAAAAACAATCTCAATCAAACAATCAAGAGAAAGAAACACAACGATTTTTACGTGGAAAAACCACAATTGGACACCTCCAACTGTGATAAAAAAACCACGGGCAGTTGCCACAAGACAATCCACTAAGAAGAATTAAAGGAATTACACAGGTATACTCTCAATTATCTAGCAAATCCACAATGCCTAATTGAACCAACCTCTATGTGCCTCTTCCAACCCCATCTTCACCACGGAATTATCTTTCTGATGAGCCACTCCAGAATCTACCAAAGCTTCCGGCTCGAATTCTTCAGAATCCACAACTGAAGAACAACTCTGTCTTTTGTGTATACCAAACAAACCTTTGATGTACTCTCTTTAAACCATGAGTTGAAGACTCAATAAAAATATCAAAGAAAACAAACAAAATATCCCCAGATATAAACCTTATGAACCAAAAAGAAGATCTGGAGGACTTCAATCAATACCTTAGTTTTGGGAGAAAACCAAGTATTTATAGAAAACCAAAAGTAATCCTAGATTGGGAAGAAAACAAACTCCTTGAGAAATCCGGATTCTGAGGCTCGCTCGAGCGAGGAGTGTATTTTTCGTGATTTCTACTAGTGCCTTGGCTCGAGCGACGAATCCTTGGCTCGAGCGACGAATACACTCTTTCAAGTTTTTGTATGGATGCAATCCTTGGCTTGAGCGAGAACTTCTTGGATCGAGCGAGCAAACCTTCACTCGAGCAAGCTCTTCTTGGCTCGAGCGACCAATGGCAGACATGCAATTTTGAATGCAATTTTGCATTTTGCTTCGGCCGCGGGCTGACTGGGCAGCTCGACCCCCGTAATAATCAGCGAAGTGGCAATCTTGAAAGCATTAACATCACAACTTCTCTGCATGGCTCGATTCAGGTTTGGATTTGCATCTAATAAACTCATAGCCTCGCTGAAATAAAAGTGCGAAAATAAATACATCTGAAAGGAGTTTTGTCAAATGGGGTTGCCAAGAATAAAAACCTAACAATCTCTCCCTTTGGCAATGCCATGACAAAACACATCTAACAAATAAAATCCTAATCACCCCAACCCATTACATCCAACAAAAACAAACTTCTTTCTCAAGGTCATGATCTGCAAAACAGCTATTAGTGCCACAATCTTCAAAACAACTATTAGTGCCACAAGAGTATATGAAAAAAAATAAAATAAACATATGACAAGATTATCCTGAAGCATGAGATGGAAAACATGAATAGATGCGACTTAGAGATATTAAAAACATGTAGCATGAAAACATGAACAACACCTTTTTTTCATGAATTGATAAAGGAAGCTCAATCAACTAAAGCATGATCATAAACCACACAAGCAATGATATAATGATGTAAATATCAGGAGCATGCGAGAATGCAAAGCAACACGCAAAACAACTAAAGCCAATCTTTCTTACCAAACAAATCAAAGTGATCATGCGAACAAACTTTTGTAACAATAAACCAAACTCCCCCTCACTAAAAACAACCACACATACTGAAAACAGTGAACAAGAAGAAAAAGACAAAAAATAATATGGTAGAGCAAGCAAGGAATTTCTGATTTGTACCTTGAAACACACAAGATTATCCAAGAAGCACTATTACAAGAAAACACAATGTGCACAGCCTCTAGAAGATTCCTCATAAAAGACAGTGATGCATTATGTGAAAAACATAGATCCCATGAGAAAAAGTGTGTGTGTGTGACTCTTGGAGTTCGACAAACACTAGATTCAAATCCTGGTATTGATATGAAAGCTAGACCTCTGACAAGAGAATCTAAGCACAGCTAAGGAAAGTCAAACCACTAGGAATCAAGGGGTATTTGGTGAGTAAAAGCGGAGGTTCCCCCTCAATCAAGGAATCCTTTATTTTTTCATTTTGTCATTTTTTTTTCACATCTTTTTCTTTTCTTTCTTTTGCACATTTTTTTTTTCTTTCTTTTGCACATCTTTTCTTTTCTTTCTTTTGCACACTCATTGGCGGCTGACACGCTCAAGAGTATGGAAACCGAACCAGAGAAGCATGGATATAATAAGGATAGCCTGGTTAGTGACTCTGAGGTAGCCTTTTCCTCATGGCTGGACTACAAAGAACAAAGGGGAAAGCCATGGAGATGTAAAAAGATGGAAGATGGTTAAGAGACTCAACATCACCCATGATATGCTAGTATAGGTCAATTCCTCAAGAAAAGCAAAAGATACAATGCCAGAAGTTCATAGAGAAAAATAATCACTAAGGCGGAAGACTCCAAAATTTGCTAATCCAAGAGTGTATACAGAATGAGACATACTAATCAAAGAACACACACTCCAAAATGAGTAAGGACCATAGAAAGCACACACATATCAACATGTAATGGATATTCTCATCAATTCCAATATGCACCAAAGACTACTCAAAAATTTCAAGCTTGCAAAACCATACTAAGAAAATCTTTTTGGGATTTTTTTTTTTTTTCTTAAACAAATCAAGAAAAAAAAACAAACATGCACACATTTTTTTTCATTAAAAAAAACACACAGAGACCCAAAAAAAAACTAAAAAGAGTAAACACATTAACACAAGTCAAGTTTTCTTACCCAAATCTTTTTGATCTTAACAAAATCAGGTCTAGCGGTCTTGGTAAGTGTCGTGGTGTTGTGAACACCCTCATGAATCTTGGTATTCCTAGACATGTAAGGTTGTCTCCGAACCCAAAAAGTATTCGAATTTCGACCCTTTTGAGACACTCTCCCATGCAACTTATAACAATAAGGGCGAATATGACCATGCATACCACAATGATGACAAATAAAAATAGGGTGTACCTTCTTTTCTTTTACCTTACCAACTCTAGGAAGTTTGAGAAATCTTTCCTCTTGTTGAATCTTTTGTCCTCCCTTTCCTTGAGTTCTTGTATCATGAGATGTGGAAGCACTCTGTTTTTGCTCTCTCTTATTTCCAAAGCCAATGCCACTCTTGTCTGAACAGATTTGTTGAGACCCAATAATATCCTCCAAAGTCTTTGATCCTTTGTTCCAAAGACCAATGGTAACCATGGCACACTTGAGCTCTTCCTCTTTCTTGATCATTAGTTCTTCCAAAGCAACTTGTGACATCTCGAGAGATTCAATCTTTTCTTCAAACATGGCATGAGTTTCCTGTAGCTCATTCCTCTCTGTCTCACAAGTCAACAGTTTTGCACAAAGAACTTGTTGATCATCAGCTATCTTGATGGCATTGATCCTGGCCTCGAAAATCTCCTCCTTAAGTTTGACATTCTCACTTTCACATGCTTTGAGTTTCTTTGTGAGTTTGTCATTCAATTTGAATAAATTAAGAGACTCCTTATACAGCATTTCATAGGCTTGCTCAAGCTCTTCATGATCACTCTCCGAGGATTCATCATCAGTGGTGTTCTCAACCGACCTCTTTGAAGACTCTGTTTTTCCTTCAGTTTCGAAAGCCACCATGAAAGCAAGGAATTGCTTATGTCCCTCTTCACTTTGATCTTCATTGTCACTATCATCTTCATCAGATTTTGACTCATCATCCCAAGTGATAGCGAGGGCTTTCTTCTTCTTCAAACGAGTGGGGCATTCTGAAGCAAAGTAGCCAAATCCTTGGCATTCATAGCATTGGACACTTTCAGAGTTTCCTTGTATCTTTCCTTTCTCCTTCTTGGCTATAGAATTAATTTTGACTTTATCTTTGCCTTTGGATTTATGAGAATGAGTAGATTCCAAAAGATTAGGATTTTTATTCAAAAAGATTTTTTAAATTGTTTAACAAAAGCAGCCATAATCTTGGAATCTATCTCATAGTCCTCATCAGAATCCTCAACCACTTTATGAGCACACCTAAAAACAATATCTTTTTGTTTCTTTTTGAAATTCCTATGTGCCTCATAAGTTTGGAGATTTCCAACCAACTGATCTAGCTTGAGGTTGTCAACATCTTGAGCTTCCTCAATAGCCGTAACTTTTGGTTGGAACCGATCGAGCAAGGATCTCAAAATTTTTCCCACAACTTTGGATTCTGGTATTTTTTTCACCTAAATTGAAGCTGGAATTTACAATGTCACTCAACTTCGCATAAAATTCATCAAAGGTCTCACTATCTTTCATTGAAAGGTTTTCGAAACTAGATGTGAGCCTTTGAAGTTTTGAGCGTTTAACAGAAGGAGTGCCCTCATGAATAGTTTGTAAAATATCCCAAGCCTCTTTTGCGACTTTACAATTACAAATACGGCTAAACTCTTCAGGTGTGACGGCGCAAAAGAGAGAATTGATAGCTTTACTATTCCAGCTACTATTTTGGTCATCAGTTGTGTCCTACTTATCAATTGGTTTAGGGAAAGTTACTCCATCAACAGTAATTGTTGGTTCAGTCCACCCAATCATGACGGATTGCCAAACTTTTTCATCAATAGATTTTAAAAAGATCTCATCCGAGCTTTCCAAAAAGAATAATTGGATCCATCAAGTAGGGGTGGTCGAACCACAGAATTTCCCTCACGAATTGAATCCATTATCACAAATCAAACAAGATCTCGTTCTAAAAAAAATTTTCAAAAAAATAGAGCGTTCGAAAAGAATTTTTTTTAAAAAAAAAATAGAACGACCCGCTCTGATACCAATTGAAAAATCTAGAAACCCTAGATGTTGATTTGTGATTATGTATCAATAAAAAGCAGTAAAAAACAATCCCAATCAAACAATCAAGAGAAAGAAACACAACGATTTTTACGTGGAAAAACCACAATTGGATACCTCCAACTGTGATAAAAAAAACCACGGGCAGCTGCCACAAGACAATCCACTAAGAAGAATTAAAGGAATTACACAGGTATACTCTCAATTATCTAGCAAATCCACAATGCCTAATTGAACCAACCTCTATGTGCCTCTTCCAACCCTATCTTCACCACGGAATTATCTTTCTGATGAGCCACTCCAGAATCTACCAAAGCTTCCGGCTCGAATTCTTCAGAATCCACAACTGAAAAACAACTCTGTCTTTTGTGTATACCAAACAAACCTTTGATGTACTCTCTTTAAACCATGAGTTGAAGACTCAATAAAAACATCAAAGAAAACAAACAAAATATCCCCAGATATAAATCTTATGAACCAAAAAGAAGATCTGGAGGACTTCAATCAATACCTTAGTTTTGGGAGAAAACCAAGTATTTATAGAGAACCAAAAGTAATCCTAGATTGGGAAGAAAACAAACTCCTTGAGAAATCCGGATTCTGAGGCTCGCTCGAGCGAAGCTTTTCTGGCTCGAGCGAGGAGTGTATTTTTTGTGATTTCTACTAGTGCCTTGGCTCGAGCGACGAATCCTTGGCTCGAGCGAGGAATACACTCTTTCTGGTTTTTGTATGGACGCAATCCTTGGCTCGAGCGAGAACTTCTTGGATCGAGCGAGCAAACCTTTGCTCGAGCGAGCTCTTCTTGGCTCGAGCGACCAATGGCAGACATACAATTTTGAATGCAATTTTGCATTTTGCTTCGGCCGCGGGCTGACCGGGCAGCTCGACCCCCGTAATAATCAGCGAAGTGGCAATCTTGAAAGCATTAACATCACAAACTTCTCTGCATGACTCGATTCGGGTTTGGATTTGCATCTAATAAACTCATAGCCTCACTGAAATAAAAGTGCGAAAATAAATACATCTGAAAGGAGTTTTGTCAAACGGGGTTGCCAAGAATAAAAACCTAACAATCTTGTTGCTAGTTGAGTTTGGTTATTTGTGAGTTTTTGTTGTGTTTGAAACAGGTTGGAAATTAGTTTTTTCAAAAGAGTTGTTGTCTAGATTTTTGTTTGTTCGCTCGAGTGGTCTTTTACAGTCTGCAAAACTTCTGAAAGTAAAGTATCTTCGCTCGAGCGGTATTTCTTATGCTCCAGTGGTCTTTTACAGGTCTAAGCTTCTGGAAGGGGGTCATTGTGCTCTCGACTCGTGTTTTTGGTCACTCGAGCGATGTAGTTTTTTGTGTTTGACACTCGAGACGTGTTTTAGTCGCTCGAACGGTCTGTGTGTATATCAGTTCAGAAAAAGAGATTTATGCATCATTTTTCACTCCCTCCCCCCCTTTCTCTCTCTCTAAAACATTCCAAACCCTAGTTCTTCACTCACTCTCCCTAGTTCTTGCCTTAAAGTCCCAAATACTCCTTCATCCATTGATTTCTTCACCATATTCTTTTGGAGAAAAAGGTAGAACTCGTCTCAAACTTTGTTCTAATCGGAGAAAATCTCATTTTCAGCTCAGCCAAACTTCAACCCTTGCTCTCTCTTGTCTTCTAATATTAAGGTAAGGATTTTTTCAACCTGTGGTATGATTTTTACCTTAGTTATTTGTCCATTGAAAAAATCCAGTAATTTGGGGATTTTGGGTTAAACCTAAGGTTTGATTTTTGAAATGTATAAGAGAGGTTTTCAAATGGGTTCTTGAGAAAGGTTGTGGGGATTTGTTTATGGTTAAGATATGTTAAAATGGTGGATTTCTTTACTTAAAATTGATTTTGAAAGTAAATGGGGGGTTTTGTTCAAAAATCATGAATATTTGGTTTGTAAAAGAAAATGGAAAATGATGTTGGATTTTGTAAGAATGGAACAAATGTGTATGTTGATGGTGATGGTGAAGTTAGATATGAAATGTCACTTCTATTTTGAAAATAATGATATTATATCTTTTGTTAAAAAATATCGGTTGAATAGAAATATCTGTTTTGGGCTATCGGTAGAAAATAACATTGATTGTTGTAGAAATTACATGAAGATTAGGTGAATTGAAACTAATTACTCATACATCTTGCATTGAGCATTGTTTCATACTTCAACATTGAAAATGCATTGTTTTGATAAAAATTGGTGAATACCTTGGTGAATTTGGTTAGAGATTGTAGTTGTGGTTATTATGTTGGCATGTGTGTCCTTGGTGAAAGTCTAAAAATCCGCACGGTTAAGTGCCCATCCTTCTAGTTAGTATTGGTAAAATGACTTTGATAGTGTTTGTATAGCCAACTGGCAGACACGTATCTAGAGATTCTTAGTGTTTTGTATCCATTGTCATGTTTCCTAATATAAAAGATTATTTTCATGAATTAATATATAATCTAGCATTGCATTGTTTTGAGATGGAAATGTAAAACGTTTGACAAATGGCATGTATATGTATCCATCTTATGACTTCGTTAAGATTCATATATTGTGTTAAAGTATTTCTATTGAGCTTTAGCTCACCCTATGTGGAAAACAGCTTTCAAATGCTGATGATATACCTTCACCAAGGACTTAGCGTGGGAGAACTTGGAGCTAAGGGCTTCATTTTGTTTAATTGATGTAATTATTTTTGTACAAACATTGAGCTTTTATAGTATTGAGTTGAAGTCATTTTGTTGTACCCAAGCATTGACTTGGAAAGATATAATTATTGTGGCATATAATTAGTTAGGTTTTCTTTTATTTCAATTCATGAACACATGTCATATGCTATAGATTCAGGATTTATAAATGTATACACGCATATGTCATCTTTTATATGATCAATGATTATAAATGAAATATAAAATATGATGTTATAGATTAATTGTAAGAAATATTATGAGATGAGTTATTGTTATAATGTCGGGGCATTACATGAGGATAGTGTAATTTTATTATAAAAAGTAAGAGAGATTACTGTAATTTATCCTATATGAATTAAAACCAAAAAATAAATTCAATACGATTATGCCAAAACTTATAGAAATTATTCTCTTTTTTTTTTTTTTTTGCAAACTTGAAGAAGAGTTAATGTAATTTATTTAAAATAAATAAATAAAATTATGGACACCCCTTCCTTGATAGTGCGTAGGTTAGCAGGAGGGACCCACGGTAACACATTTTTTCAAAAATAACAGCAATTGGATGATAGATTTAGCCACATACTCATCCTCGCATGATTAATTTCAGCAAAAATGTCGGGAGCATTTTTTAAAATTTTCAGTTGAGCATAAATTTTAAAAAATAATTATAAACAAAAATTAAAAACTTCATCATTCATATTTTGGGAGATATTGTATTTTAAAAAATGAACAATTTGAATCATTCAAGTGAAACCCATGATGGCCCATGCGAGTCAAATAGCACTGTCTTACTTCCTTTTTATAAATTGTTCTTTAAAAATTCATTTATCCATAATGGTACATTTTATCCCAATTTTACTCTTCTCATACAATAATTTCATAAATAATGACAAATTTTTTAAAATTTTGAACCTTTATGTTTTCCTAAACTTTGAGATGACGAGTTTTAATATAGGCTTTATCCCTAAGTTGATACCATTTCTCTTTGGACAGTAGTCGAGAAAACCTTCTAACTTAGCCATGCTAGAACTATGATTTAACCTGATTCGAAGCACCAACACGTAGATGTAGTCAATCACCAGGCTCGGTCAAATTTTCATTTGTTCCAATAATATTTGGATTATTTATGGATTAAAATTTAAATACATGATAATATGCGTAACAATTTCTTAATCCTGGAACTCATCATCAATAATATTTTGATAGCTTTCGGACTAAACTAGGAAACATGATAATATTCATACAATTGCAGATCCATTGACTTGGACAACAATATTTAGGGGTTGTTTGGGATGTTCTAAATAAATGCACTTTTTGACTTTTTATTAAATATGGGTTGGGTTTGAAATGATGTGGTAGAGAGGTGATGTGACTTAAATAAGATAATGTGACTTAAATAAGATAGTGACTTTTTTACCTTTTTTTGAATATGCCAAACTTACCCTTAGACTGCTTCTGGATAATGAAATTGGAACAACATGATAATATTTATACTAATGGTAATTGAAATTTATAGTTTTTGCATTAATTCCTACACTCAAAACTGATGAAACATGATAATCTTCACACGAATAATATTCGGACCGTTCCTTGGACTTTGAACTTGGACAGTAGTATTTGAACCAGGTTTCAAATACTTCATTGTTGGAGTCATTGTTGGACCTGATGAGTAATCACAACAAACAATATTAAACAATGTCAGTCATTGTTGGACCTGATGAGTAATCACAACAAACAATATTAAACAATGTCAGGACAACTAAAAATGAGAAATATGATAACATTCATAACCATAACGTTGGACTTCATTTCTAGACTAAAAAGGAAACATGATATTCACAACGCCAATAGTATTTGACAAACTTTATATTTGGAATTGGACCACTTCAACTAGAGAGTGAGGCTGTTTGGTGTGGTTTATTTTGGTTAACTTACAGTTTTGTGCATTAGAAAAGTTATTTTGGACTGTTTGGTTAAATTTATTTTAAACAGTTTCTGATTCTAGTAATTTATTTCAACTCAAAATTTCCACACAATTTTGAAACTGGTAAGTTTCCAATGCCAAAGTTCGAACTAATTCCAATTGGATTAGGTTGGGATATCGTAACACACACTACATGAAATTACACATTTGACGACTAAAAATTGCCAACTAAAAAAATTTAGTCGCCAAAAGCACACTCGTTAACTGCTGAAAAAAATTTGATCGGCAAAGCTACATACTTTAACTATTAAAAAAATTTAATCAGTATTTATAATAGTGGAAAGTATATTTTCATGAAAATTTATTTGGCATTTATAATAGCGGAAAGTATATTTTCATGCAGTGACACTTATTCATGTTAGGTGGCGACTCTTTATATTTTTAGATAACATTCTACAGCTAGTTGGTCCAATGCCACCTTCAAATGGGGGTGATGGTCGGATAAAGCAAAGAATTTGACCTTGGGCTACACCTCGATTTTTGCATCTATCTATCTCACCGAACAAGACCCAAAATAAACAGTGAAATGATTTATCCATCGAATTTGTTGTGACTTGAATTGCCTGAATTTGTGCCAATTAGACGACTGGCCTCACCTTTTTATACTGCGATCGTCATCTTCGTCTATCGCAATCGTCACCCTGTCATTCGGACGAACAGCATCAACAAGTTCAAGCAATTCAGGCGAAATCAAATTCGGTGGATGTAGCATTGCTCAAACAGATGTAGCATTGTTCAATCTCAGGTGTCACAATATTTTGGTAATTAAATGTGTTCTAATAGGGTTTTATCAATAATTTAGGGGTTCAGTTCGTATGTGATTTTAGAAATTACATCTCACCCACTGAAATTTCAAATTTAATAACAAATGACTCCTTTTATTGATAAATCATCAAGTCAATTAACAATTTTTAATGATATCAGAAATTTATTTCACTTAATAATTCAAATAATTTTATTATTGTATAGGAGAGTATTTAAGAATTTTATTTTTTTTAGTTAATTATTTTAAATAAAAAATTCTGATCTATTTGTAATTTTTCAAACTATAAACGGCAATTCATATTTTAAGAAAATTTCAGAAAATGTATGTGTAATTTGCCCTTAGATTTTTATTCCAGGGCATTTTAAGCTTATAAAAAGGGCAAGTAATGCTTACTACTCTTAAAGTTTAAAAAAACATGATAAAATTTATAAGTTTGGCATAATTATATTAATTTTTTTTATAAAGCTAAAACAATTAAAATTAGTTTATTTATTGTGTAAACACATGATCGTGTAAACACATGAATAAATAAGGAAAAAACATTTCGCTTAGGATAAAATAAATCACAACTTTTTTTTTCATCTGTGCAACTAGTGAATTATAAATCAAAAAATATAGAAGTTCTTATGTGAATTAGAATATTAAACAAATTCAACCTAATTATATCAAACTTATAAAATTTAATATATATATATATATTTTTTTTTTTTTAAATTTCAAGAAAGTTCAATATGAAAAATATAAAAAAATGTACATACTAGTTTGAATGGAAAATTAATGGGGAAATTTTTATTTTTTTTTTTAAATAATCAGGATTTTACACTTGTAACAAAATAAATTTTTAATTTTATCAATTTAAATTCTAATTTTTTGATTTGTTTTCAATTTAAATTATCTTCTTACTTCTGTTAAGTAAAACTAATGAAAACTAATGAAAATATGATATTTTAATCATTAAATTAATGAAAAAAAGTATTTTAAATATTTTATGTATACTTATATTAAATTTAATGATTAAAATATTCTTTTTTAATCATTTTTACTTATCGAAAATAAACAAATAATTTAAATTAAAAATAAATCAAAATATTTAAATTTAAATTAATAATAATAAAAAAAATAAAAAAAAATTATTTTATTAAAATAGTCAAACTCTAAAGTTTTATTTGTGACTTGGCCAAAATCATTTAACCCGTTTCCTACCCAATCTGCCGGTCGGTGGTTGAATGTATAGCGAATTTGGAGACTTACATCCATTTCAGTTGTGAGTGAGTAGATGGCTCACCTAACTCACCTAATTTGGTGAATTAGGTGAATGAAAAGCATTTCTAACAAACGCATTAAATACATTTTATTTAGGTTTTTTTTTTTCTTTTTTAGATAGTCACATTTTATTGGGGTACTTACCAATTAGTCCTGTTAACTAGACTTATTTACCTACAGGTCCTAACTAATAAATTTAACACTATAAAAATAAGAGAGTGATAAATTTATCACTAAAAATTTATTCATAAAACAAAGAGACTGATAAATTTATCACTATAAAATTATTTATAAAAAAAAGACTAATAAATTTATGGGAGACTTATTTATAAGTCCTTTTTCAGAACCTTATGCTATGCTAAGTCCTGTGTAATTTCTTATAGAGTCTCAAATCCTATTTTCATAAGAATGCATTCCACAAAATCCTAATCTTTTTACCCTCCATTTTCACACCTTCCCTCTCTCGCTCTCTCTCTTTTCTGTTGGTCTTCATCGTCCTCTGTTTTTCCATTGAGGAGCCCATACAGATATAGTTGTCGGCTTGAAAGAAACTCGAGTGTACCCCACTAGCATCTCTAAATATAGAAGTGAGCTGAGGAGAAAGCCATTATAAGCTTAGTGACAAAACCACGCAATCATTTCTTTGATTGAATTGTTTGAAGAATATCATCGGATCAATCAACATACATACATATATACATACATTAAATTGAACCAACTCACCATATATTATTGATAATTTTTTAAATTTTACAATTAATAATACAAAATAAAAATATATTAAAGCCTTGCTTGGGTACTCCCAAATAATCCAAAAAGTCAAAAAGTTACTCAAAAAGTTAAAAAGCTAACACTATTCACCAAAAGTCAACAATTACGGCTGCACAACTCCCAATTCAAATTTTCCTCTAAAAACCAATTTTCACAATTTTTTATTACACATTTTTCCATAAAAAGTCAAAAAGTTAACCCAAACATCCATATTTTCAACTTCAATTTTTTTGTCCAAAAAGACAAAAAGTGCACTTATTTAGTCTTCCCAAACAAGCCCTAAGATTATATATCTATTTCAAAACAAACGGATTAAAAAAATAAAAACTTATTAAGTTTGCGAAACGTAACGTGACACATTACGTTACGTTTATGTAAATGTCACATTACGTTTATATAGGTGTCACGTTACGTTACGTTTATGTAGGTGTCACGTTACGTTCATATTGGTGTCACGTTACGTTTATATAGGTGTCACGTTACGTTACGTTTATATAGATATGTCACGTTACGTTTATATAGGTGTCACGTTACGTTACGTTACGTTTATGTAGATATGTCACGTTACGTTTATGTAGGTGTCACGTTACGTTACGTTTATATCAATTTCTTATATATGGTTTTATTACTTATTTATGATATTAACAACTAATATTGAGGGTAAATGTGTCAACAAACTTCCCACAGAACTTATGGGAACATAAGTTTTTTAGTAGGACCACATGTAGTATAAGTCTCCCTAATAGGACTTCTAAATAATTTTCCCTAAATTTATCTTTATCACTTAATAAATTATATCAAATAGGACTTAATGGGTAATAAGTCTCCCAAGTAGGACCTATTGGGTAATAAGTCTCCAAAGTAGGACCTATTGATAGTTTACCCCATTTTATTTAGGTTTAATTGGTGAAAATTTTATTTTTATAGAATCATGTGTTATTTAATTTATTTTTAATCTTTTTAAGTGATAAGAATACACATTAAAAAGTCGTCGAAAAAGTTGTTGTCATTAGTAACTGGCGAACTATGGCCAATGGCAATAGCTGATAGTAGTGAGTAAACAAATATGACATTGAATAAATAGGTGAATGATAAGTGACCTATGTATAGATTAGTGACATTTGAATAGTAATTGGACATTTGAACAGATATTTAACACATGTACATATAAGTGATATTTGAATAGATAGACAGAAAGGTAAACTTTGAACAGATAGGTCTGGTGGTCAAGACTTGAAACCTTGATGTGTGCTCCCTTGTAGGTCTTACGTTCAAAACCTATTAGGTGCAAATAATTTCTTGAAACAATCCATACGGGGGCTTTACCTAGGTTTTAATTGGCCTCACACTAAAAAGACTGTAGGATTGATCCTCGGTGGGCCCGCAACCCGAAGCCCGCCAGCAGACCGAGGTGGGCTTCACCCGTTTGGGCACAGGCCTGTCACGTCCCGGATTTAAGAGGTCCGGCTCACGTGAGTAAACCACCCAACAATAGACGATAACTAACAACACGCATGCAAATGTATATAATATAAGCACACAGTACATGTGTGTAGACCGCCCGAACTTCATCCGCGCGCCCCCCTTTCAGAGAGGACGCGAATTAGGTTCTAGTTACTACAGTTCGGACTCCTGTCACAGTTCTGAATCTAATCTCACAAAGTGCAATGCAAGACTGATAAATCACCAAAGAGTCCAAATCTAGCAAATCGTTTGGGAAAATCGATTTTAATTAAAAAGCGCCAAACATGGACTGTTTTGCCAGATTTCAGAGTCACCACCTAAATATTTTGTTTTGGGAAATTTAGGAAACCCTGACTCGTGCCTAAGGCCACGTGTCCGTCATCACCAAAGTTGCTTCGGCTCGGGAACTTGGGTACGAGGAGGGAAGGTCATGAAATGAGCACCCCCGCTCGCCCGATCAAAGGATCGGCCTCTACTAATCATGATATGTTATTTTGAAAACACACGTGTTCTTGTTTGATTATTAGCTAAATTACTATGTGATGCGCACAACACACAAGTATAGACTAAATCACTCGATTTGGAACAAAACATCTCATGTTTGTTTTTCGAAAATGGTTTGAAGTTGCTACTCGCAAGTAGGCTAAAACGCGGATTTGCCACCCTCAAGTGGGCTTAAAACATGATTTGCCACTTCAAGTGGGCTTAAAACTCACATTTGATGAATTGTTCCAATTCAAGCAATAAAGCCTTCATCCACAGACATTCATGCTATTTATCACTTAAGCAAATAGCCTCATGGCAAGCATGCTAACATGGCAACACTCACACTCATGCAATATGGTAAAGCGTAAACACTTACAGTGTACTCCGAGCCAAAACAGAAAACTAGTTAGAAATCAATGCATGATCCTAGCTATGTTAACAATGCCTAATGCAACACATGCAAAAATGCAACTGAGTAGGCTCGACCATCTAATCATGACATATGAATGCAACAATTTGATACATGTATTCAAATAGGTATTGAATTGACAATGCAGTTTGTATGATGCGCCGAGCCCGGTACATGCAAGACAAATAAATGATGCAAACATGCAAGCATAAGGTATGCTAATTGAAATATGCCCTAATCTAACAATCGAAAAAAGTTAAATAAAAAGGAGAAAGACGTGGAGGTTGAAGACATTCACACACACACGCACACTTATTACAACATTTTCTCTCTCGACAGAGGGTCCAAATAAACTAAGCTCATCTAAGCTAAGCTACCTAACTAATTAACTAACTTAGCTAATTAATTATTACAAACCAAATTGAATTTAAATAACTAGCTAATCTAAGCTAATTAGAATATTACAAAAATGAATTGAATTAGCAAAACACATTAACTAATTAATTACAAAACTGGTAAATTAACTAGCTAGGTAAAACAGTTAAAAGGCCTCAGGGCAAGGGGTGCATGCATGCTTGATCGGCTTTCTCCCGAAAATCCGTCACCTTGCCACCGGTTGCCTCTGTTTGCATTCGTCTTGATTCCTGAACATCGAACTAATCTCCAGGTTGTTTCTGCTCCAAAACCAAAATAACTTTGGACCACCTCTGAGCCTAAGAATTGTCGGCCACTTAAAGGGCTGTAGGCCACTTGCTCTGGCCGGTCAGCCACTTGCTTCTGCACACTCCAATTTTGTTGTAAACAGAGTACAAAAGGGGGCAAGCAAGGTATTTGCAAGGTATGTGTGTACAACCACCCTCCTTATCATTTCTCAAGCTCAAATGAGTGTGGTACTCGACTCTCGGGCCACCAACCGAGCATGACAATGCACGATGGTCGAGAAGCCAAGTTTGTACAAGTTAATGAATTCACAAATAACACACAAGACTCAAGAGGCCTCCACCCTATCATGCACAATCAAGGGAGACGGCGACCAAAAAATGAGGCACGTTTCATCACTTTGAGTATGAAACGCCCCTCGTTTCTCGTGTTTGGATTAATGTCCAATCCAAACACATGCAATGCAACTCAAACATGTTATCTTCGCATGTTTTACTTTGATTCATTTTGTTTACTCGTTTTAGATTACCGATTAAGTCCTTTAACCGGTTAAGTACAAAAGGTGAGAAGTCCTCTAATTGGAAAGACGGACCAAGCCAGAAGTGTCTTGAGCATGAAAAAAGCATCATGCCGTTGGTTAGTAGAAACCTTTAAGAGAAGGCTAAAACCATTAGGCATGAATGCCTCAATTTCGTGCTCAAACCAACAAAGGGCTTAGGGCCACTTTCGAAAGTGATATAACAATGAAAGATGGAATGCAATGGCACATATTCCAGCACTGAAATAGGATGCTAAATGACATCAAATCATGAAAATGACGCATGCAAGACATGCTCAGAGTCGAAAGCATTGAAGCTAGCAAAGAGCATAACACTAGAACCATGCAACACCATGCTCAAGGGACTAATCCTGCCCCAAACAGACCTCATGCATGCCAAAATAGTGGCTAAAATGGGCTGAAATGATAGCAAGAAAAGCAAGAAAACGCATGCTCAAATGATGGCTCGCAAGCAAGGCGCAAAGCTTAACTCTCAAGAGCACTTAAAGAGTGATTCAAGTGGAAGCATGGAAAAGATATAAGCTCTAAAATTACATACCAAATGATGCTATATAACACAAACATCACAAATAAGGCATGCTAGGGGTCTCAAAACATAAGACTAACAAAGCCAACTATGCCATAGCTATACAAAGCAAACCCCAAGAGGCCAAGACCACTCAAAATAGTCCTAAAGCATGTCAAAACAATGCCGAAAACATGTTGGAATGTAGCCAAAATAAGTTAGAATAAAAAGCCAAAACACTAAGCATGCAAGGCTAATGAGTGAGATTACAATACAAGTACAAAAACCAAGCAAGAGGTGACCCAACCAACCAAAATCAAAGTTAGAGCATATTAAATAATGGCCAAAAACATGCTGGAGTGGAGCCAATACATGCTAGAATTATAGGCTAAGACATGAAGCATGTTAGGCTAGCAAGTAGGATTACACTACAAGTGTATGAAGCATGCAAGAGGTGACCAAACCAGCCAAAAACAGAGTTATAGGAGGTCCAAAAAGTCACAAAAACATGCTCAAACTAAGCCTCAAGAGGATAGAAACACATGCTCATTTGGTAGGCCAACAACACATGCTAACAAAACAAGAGGATGGGGGACTCCCCCCTCCTATTTGAGACCTCAAAACAAGTTTTTCACCACTGAAATTCCTATGGAATTCAGTGGTTAAAAGGTCAAAACAAGATAGTTTCAAAAGCTTTAACGGAAGGCAAGAAACTTAGCAAATAAGCCACCAAAGACGGTGAAACACCCCTAACTCCAAAAACACTTTAAACTACCATTTTTAAGCCATAAAAACAAAGGTTTTTGTAGTTGGAAAGTAGGCCTAAAAAAAAGCATGCAAAGGTGGCTAGGTAAGCAACTAAAACAAAGTTTTAAAAGGAATATGGCTTACCCTTGAAGAACAGCAGCAACAACAGCACTTCTGAACCAAAACCAACTTTAAAAAGCTCCAAACAAACCTCAAGAAAGCTCAGCTCCAAGTGTTTGGCCAAGGGGTTGTGTACAAAAATGCAAAGAAAATACACTTCTAAGCACAATATATATATATATATATATAGAGAGAGAGAGAGAGAGTAAATATTTGTCTACCAAAAATTCTGAGCCCCCAAGAAGGGAGAGGCACCTCCCCTTATATAAGCAAAGTAAGGAGAAGCTTGCTTGACAAGCTTAGAGCTTGCTTGAATCCCTCCATACACGTGTAGGGAGAATGCATTCAGTGACCAACAGCTGGCACAGCTGGCACCAAAAATATCAGCAAAAATAGAAAAATGGCCGTAGGCCACTTCAAGTGGCCGACCGGCCACTTCCACTAGCCTACAGGCCACTTTAAGTGGCCTACAAGAGGGAAAAGTGGCCTATAGCAGCCAAAAGTGGCCGACAGGCCCTCCCCTCCCTCCAGGCAAGGGGCAACAAGGTATGGTCCAAAAACAAACCAAAGGAAAAGAGTTAAGAGGCCCCGAGACAAGGCGTTCAGCCGAAAGCCCCGGAAACTCATAACGAGCACAAACATGCGCAATCACCGAATGCACAAACGATGACATCAAAGTGTTGAGGTCAGTCAAAAATAAGGTGTCTATATTTGCCCCTCTTTGATAGAACTCGTAAGTCATGAAATGACGGGAGTGAATGTCAAAGCCCAGAGACGACCCATTTTTGACAAGGCCGAAGACTTAGATAAACAGGCAAGATAATACAGATGCGCTCACAGGCTGGGGCAAAATGCAAATGAACATGCACGATGCAAGAGCATAACTTATGACCATGCAAAGAAAGCTTGTAATGAAACATCTAGATGCAAATGTTATGCAAAGAAATGCTACAGCAAACTCGTACATAAGCAAGTAAACACGAACCAAACTACATCTCATGCAGAAAGGATGTAAGCAAATTATATGCAATCTTAACTACGGCTCACGTAGGAAAAACTATAAGCGACTATCGGGAACACCCAAAGTCTCAAACGACACACCTCTTGGCATATCATGCGCAAGAGGGAAAGGCAACACCTCTCAGCGTATCACACGTGAGAGAGGGAAAGGCAACACCTCTCAGCGTATCACACGCGAGAGAGGGAAAGGCAACAACGCGAACACCGGAGGGTGGTATAAACATCAGGCGTACCCGAATATTTCTAACCAATGAAGATGAACTCAAAGGACAAGAAAAATCTTACCCGGAATTCCTCTGAATGAATCGTACATACAATATTGTCTGGTTGCATTAGCTTCGAATAAACCGTACATACAATATCGTGCCTGCACAAAAGAGAAACTTTGACAAGTACAAAAATGCATGCTCTATGCAAGAGTGCGACGATGTTAAGGCATACTCAATGCAAACATAAGAAGCGCATATTCTATGCAAGGGCGAGAGGTGCATACACTATGCAGACATAAAAACAAGGTGTATATTCTAAGCGACAGGGCCTCTGCAAATTCCATGCAAGTGTAGAAGCATGTACAATGCAATACAATGCAACATGCATATTTTATGCAAGACAAATGTCTATAACACAATGCTTAAAGAGGCATGCTACATAAATAACCAAATGCATGTTCAATACAACAGGTACAGACAATTCAAACGCAAATGTAAAAGCATGCAAAATGCAATACGACGTGACACGCATACTCTATGGAGACATAAGCACTTGTGTAGCGCAATGCAACATAGCACACACATTCTATGTACAACAACAATGCACTTTCAGTGCAACATCAATAACATGTTTGAAGTAAAAAGTCGAATAAGAAAATACATGCCTTAACAAGACCATTTCAAACACAACCTCCGATTTACCTCTCGGAGGGGTCACAATATACTTAAAAAGGATATACCTCGCTCTTGACGATTGACGATGAGTCGTGCATCGAAGACATGAATCGAAGCTCTCGTGGGGACATTTTGAGCCAAAAAGAGTGAACTTTGCTTTCACTTTCTCGAGGGCCAAGGACTCCAAACAGCATAAAAACACACAGGGACAACCATGAACACCTGTAGACCATCCCAGGGACATGTCGTCCACTTTTCAAGGTTGTAGGCCACTTAATGGCCGGTTGGCCACAAAACTTGGCCGGTCGGCCAGTTTACAAAACTTCGGGGCAATTTTGTCTTTTGTCCTCAGTTCTTTAAATAAACAACTCCAAGCTTCATTTCATTCACACCTCTAGTGCCGAAAACTCTTGCTCTCCCTCCCTAGACCCTTTTTCCTCGTAGATCGGGGCTTTGCACGCATTTTCCAACACGCCACGCGAAGTTGATTCGCTAAAACCTTTCGGTTTCCTTCACTTTGAACCGAACAGAATTTGTTTTCAGAGTTTCTTTCTCCATTTTCACCATTTGAAGTATGTTTCTCCCGAACTTGTCTTGAGTTTGGCACCCTTTCCCGGGTTTTGACTTTCTTTGACTTTTTCTCTTCCCGAGAGTTGACTTTTGGCAATTTTTGCTCATTTGCTCATTTTTGCCTACTTTTCAACTTCCTTTCAGATGCTGGACCATATCCCACACGATGGGGGTTCCCCAAGAGTAGAGGATGAGCCTGACATCATGCCATTGCCGTCGAGAATCCGGCCTTTTGACCCAAACAGGTATCACCCTCAGGAGCACGTACTCCCACCGAGTACTGTTTGTCACTTTACAGACTTTGCACGGCGCGCACCTGCAGACCTGCTACTACGGGAGCCAGAATCCCACCTGTCATATGACGCACCCGGGGTATGCACTGCACTTTTACATTTTCTACAATGTACTTTACATTTCTCATATAATTTGTAGTTTTGGCACTGCATTTCATCTGCTCATACCGAACACAACTCACGCACTGTAGTCTGCTTATGATGCACACAGCTCACACACAGTCTTCCTGCTCATTCTGTATACAGCTCATACATAGCATTCTGTTCATTCTGCACACAGCTCATACACAGCATTCTGTTCATTCTACACACAGCTCATACATAGCATTCTGTTCATTCTGCACACAGGTGGCCTCTCGCTTCACTCGAGGGTATGGATCGACCTTTGCAAGAGAGTGGTACTCAGACTTCCTAGACAGTGTCCGGCATATCGTTGACGAGGCAGGCTTCGGCCTATTCTTTACAAGGCTCTCGTATCTGATGGCGAGCAGGACTGCTTTGGGTGCATTAGTAGAGAGGTGGTGGGACACCACCAACTCTTTCCACTTTTCTGCCACTGGGGACATGATGATGACCCCATATGATTTCTCTATGCTGACAGGCCTCGATGTGGGAGATCGGCCAATTCTGTATGACCCAGACATGGGGGAGTGGGAGGCAGCCTGGATATACCTGTTGGGAGCACACCCACCCATCTTCCGATCTGGCACAGTCAGGTACACATGGTTCTCGGACCGCTTCAAAGGGACCGAGCCTGCGACTATCGAGGGCATAGAGCAGTATGCCCGTAGATTCTTGATGTATCTCTTCAGCACTACACTGTTCGCCGACAAGTCGAACACGGTCGAGTTATACCTTCTGAGCGCCCTGATAGACCTGTCCCAGGTTTGGCATTATGATTGGGGCAGCGTTGGCCTTGCCACCCTGTATTGCTATATGAGTTCGACCTCCCGCAGGAGCGGGACAAGAGTAGGTAGCTATTGGAGAGCCTGGGAGGTATGCTTTACTTTTTAGCTTTATAGTTCTTGCTATGCTTTCTGCTTTGCATTTTCTATATATTGCACACATCACACATTTATACACCGCGCACACGGTACACTTTCCGCTCTGCATTTATACTTCCTATACATGGTGATTCACACCTTGCTCACTACATTTCCTGTATTTGCTGCACTCTACATTGCACACATGCTCTGTTTTCTGCATCATCTGTACATTTTGTATTCTCCCTGCCATTATCTCGCCTTTCCACAGTTATGGATGTACGCCTATTTCCCGGCACTAGCTCCTGAGCTCGAGGTTGAGACACCTCTCGAGGTCCCTTACTCACACCAATATGACGGGAGATGCCTACCGAGGCCCCGGAATACCCTACCATATCTTCGGCATTACTTTGACACGGTGCGGACGACCGAGGTAATCTAGAACTCTCAATTCTTTATGCTTTCGGCTTCAAGTCATTTTGCATATCTAATGGCAACTAATCAATTCATGCACTTGCTATTCGCAGATCACTTGGCAGCCTTGGATAGCGATGCCAGGGTTCTCTCAGTTCCAGTTTGCTGGGGCATGGGCTGCCTCCCAGTACCGGATCCTATTTGAGGGACCGATTGGTAGAGCCTGGTTTCTCAGAAAGCGCTTCATACGCCAGACACTAGGCCTTCCCCTTCAGAGAGTCCCTTCATCGCCTCCACCATACATGCGCACCACAGAGTCTCTCCCCCCAGGAGACTAGTGACCTCATGCAGGGTGCTGATGCGAACCTTTTCCTCGAGGAGGGGAGTACACGACATACCTCCATACATATCTAATGCCCCCATTGACAAGTGTTCGTGTCCCTTTGAGGAGAGCTGTTGACATTCCCTTGTCGAGCAGTACCCAAGCTGTAGACGTCCCCTCGACGAGTAGGGCAAGAGCATCGAGAGGTAGGGCTAGGGGGATGCCTCCCACTCGGCAGTGTGGTGGATGGCCAGATCCTCCGACAGAGCTGTTAGGTTGGCGGTATGGGACACCATATTAGATTCCACTTGAGCCCCCATTACCCGATCATCGATATGTCAGGACTTCTGACTCAGCACCGGTATGTATTACAGCTTTCATTTATCACTCAGATACTTGGACATTCATTCATTCACTGATGATTTCAACTTGCACCTGCAGCCTTCCATAGAGTATGTCGAGGGGCTACTCGGGGTGATGGCCTCACTTGAGAGTATGGTCTTGTGGAGAGAGACCATGCTTAGCTCCCACAGGATCCAGGTAAATTTTTAGTTTTTCATGCATTGCCATACTTTTGCTGATATACCGAAACTGAACACTTCATTGCACTGATTCACTGTATGCATAGATCACATCTGATACAACATACTGCATGCATACATTGTATCTGACGTCCGCACATACTTTTCATACTGCATTTGTACTTGATACTTGCTAATAAATTCAAAATGTCTTTTCAGGTCACACCCTTGCAAACAAGACCCTTTGAGCCTCTTCCAGCAGCAGGGAGAGGCAGAGGGGCTCCGGCACGCGACCGAGGGAGATATCAAAAGCCTGCGGGTCCTCAATCAGAGTCATCTGAGGACGGAGGCGATGGCACCGGCTCAAGTTCCGAGGGTGGTGATGATACTGAGGAGGGCTCTGAGGATGACAACTCTGGTTCAAATTCGGATGGTGGCGCTGATGGCGGTGGTCCTTGTGGCGAGGGCTCAGGGTCTGCTCAACCGAGGAAGAGGATGGAGAGGGCCTCTCGAGCTTGAGATAGCCAGCACCGATGTAGATGTTTCTGCTTTATTTCTCTTTTTGCTAGTAGTTTTAGCATATTATACAGCCTTAGGCAGTTTTATTTTCTTCAAAACTTTATACTTTTTGTAAAGAGAAACCATGATGGAATGAAAACAACTTTTTGATCAAAAAGTGTTGCATTTGTATTCCTAAGCATCGTATCGCACCATTTTGCATAAAAACGGGATTGATGGAAGTTGAACATTTGTTTATTACAAAGTCAGGTAGTGAACCGACACAACAAACAAAACAAAATAACTTAAAGAACAACTCGATAAGAAAAACACGACTTGGTGAACAAAATGCAACAACTCAATAAGTAAAACAACAACTCGATGAATGAAGCAAATTCAACAAAAAGAGTAAAACCGAATAACATGACGCATCTAAAACAGAACAAGACACATATTTCCAGCACTTCGACCACTTCAGGAGGATCAGAGGCTACTTGCTGGAGAGAATGAGTGGCTGTCGGCCACCTAAGGTGGCTGTAGGCCACTCAGAGGATGTGTCGGCCACTTAAAGGGGCCGGTCAGCCAGTTGAGAGCAACCGGAGAGCTTTTTGGGATGGGAACCGAGCATGCATCTCCAACTTCTTCAAGGCAGAGCTGAGGCGGCCTAGCAATCACATTTTAATGCTTACTTGTTAGTTAGCATTTGGTTTTGTAATTTAATTAGTTTATGTGTTAATTAATTAAGTGTTGTAATAATTAGTTGTAGCTAGTTATTCATTTGGTTATGTAATAATTAATTAGCTTGTTAGTTAGTTAATTAGTTGGTTTGTATTACTTATTCGGACCCTCCGTCGAGAGGGCGAATTTTGTAATAAGTGTAAGTGAGTTGTGCATGTCTTCCAAACCCCACGTCTTTTTCCCTTTTACTTAACCGCTTTCAGTGGTTAGTTTTAGGGCATGTTTCAGTTAGCATCCTTATGCTATGCATGTTTGCATCATTCATCTGTATTACATGCACCGGGCTCGGCACATCATACAAACCGCATTGTATTTCAATACATTACATGAATACGTGTTCGAAAACATGATTATCAATTGTCGCGTCTCACATGCCATTTTAGAATAGCCGAGCCTATTTCTAGTTGCATTTTGCATGTGTTGCATTAGCCATCTTAACATGAACTAGGATCATGCATTGATTACTAACTAGTTTCTGTTTTAGCTCGGAGTACATTGTGAGTGTTTGCGCTTTAGCATACTGCATGTGTGTTATTGATTGCCATGAAAGCATGCTTGCCATGAGGCTAATTGCTTAGTTGATATAACTGCCTGAATGCTTGTGGATGAAGGTTGGATTACTTGAATTGGGACAATTCATTGAAATCCATGTTTTAGCCTACTTACGAGTAGCAAACTTCAAACCATTTCCAAACAAACGGATATGCGATGCTTTGTTCCTAATTAGGCAATCTAGTCTATACTTGTGTGTTGTGCGCATCATGTAGTAAGATTAGCTAATTAACCAGAATAAGAACACATGTGTTTTCAAAAACAAGATATCATGTTTAGTAGTGGCCGATCTTTGATCGGGCGAGTGGGGGTGCTCATAGATGACCTTCCCCAATTGTACCCAAGTTCCCGAGCCGAGGCAACTTTGGTGATGACAGACACGTGGCCTTAGGCAATGAGTCAGGGTTTCCTAAATTTCCCCAAAAATAAAATATTTAGGTAGCGACTCTGTATCTGGAAAAGCAGTCCATGTTTGGCACTTCTTTCTTAAAAATCAGTTTTCCAAAATGATTTGCCAGATTTGGACTCTTTGGTGATTTATCGGTCTTGCATTGCACTTTGCAAGATTAGATTCAGAACCGTGACATTGAGTCCGAACTGTAGTAGCTCAAAACAAAATGAGATTTGCGCCTTTGCAAGAAGTGCGGATATCGAAGAGTTCCCAGGAGCGCGTCTACACATGCTCGCCAGTAGCCTCCAATCAAGTCCCCTCTCAGATGGGAGGTTGAGCTCATGTAGCCATATAAGGTGGCGAGGCCAGTTCCGCCCCAGTCATAAAAACGAACCCGAGGAAGGGTCACTAGGGCGCTCAACAAATACAGGCCTACAGTGTTCCACCTGTTCGAAAACAAGGTGGTACCGAAGACGAACATCAAAAAGGCCCTGGCATACTGCTCTATCTCCTCTATCATCTCGAGCTCGGTCCCTCTGAACCGCTTGGCAAACCAGGTGTATCTGACCATACCTATCTGATATATGGGTGGATGCGCTCCCAGCAGCTCGAACCAGGCCACCTCCCACTCCTCTATGTCTGTATCGAGAGGGATTGGATCACCTCTTATGTCTAAGCCGGTGATCATGGAAAACATAGGGAGTCATCGTCATCTCCCCTGTAGTAGAAAAGTGAAAGGAGTTGGTGGTGTCCCACCACCTCTCCACGAGTGCTCCCAAGAAAGGACGGCTTGCGATGACCCGAGTCAGGCAAGAGCAGAAGAGGCCGAAGCCAGTCTCGCCCATAATGTTGCAAACTCCTGTGAGGAGCTCGTCGTACCAGTCTTGGACGGTCGTAGCACCGTACCCTCTGAAGGCACGAGACTCGCCCTGCGGCAGAAAACAAATGTAACAGATAAAGAATAGATGGATTAGATAAAGCAGTGATGATAGTATAGTCGAATAAAAGGTAGTGCAAGAAATGCAAGTAAAGAAATGCAAAAATGTATGAAAACAGAGTTCATACCTCAACAACAATGGCTGACAGGTGAGAAGCCGGCTCCCTCAGCAGGAGGTCCTCCGAAGCACCGCGAGCAAACTTAGTGAAGCGTCTGATGCCTCCGGCAGGCAAGGTATGTGTGTGGAGGTGGTATCTCTCTAGATCGAAAAACCATATCCTCAGCGATTGCAGCTCTGGCTTGGCCTTGAACTCTGCCTCAAGGTCGGCCTCAAGGTCAACTGCTAGCTCTACTACCTCAGGAACAGGTGAAAATACGAGAGGAATCTCTGGAAGAGCCCCGTCGTGTGGTAAATCATCCGCCATCTGAAAATGGGTGCGAAGTAGGTGAAAAGGTGAAGAGAAATAGAGAAAAGAGGGCAAACTTGGAAAAAGTCAACCCTAGGAGAGAGAAAATGGAAGAAAAAGTCAAAGCCCGGGAAAGTTCACCAAACCCGAGAGAAACTCGAGGGGAACAAGCCTAGGAGGGTGAAAATGAGGAAAGAAAGGTCGAAATCAAATTTTAATTGGTTCAAAGTAAAGAGGATCAAGAGGATTTAGAGAATAATGTTTGCGTGGGGCATTGGAAAACGCGTAAAAAACGCAAATCTAGAGAGAATGAGTATCTAGAGAGAGAGGGAGAAGAATTTCAGCCCTAGAAAAGTGAGGAAATGAAGTGTTGAGTTGTATATTTAAAGACCTGAGCCAAAAAGTCAAGTTTGCCCCCGAGCTGCCATCGTTGGCCGGTAGGTGGCTGACAAGGCTCACCCGTGGCCGGCACATGGCCGGCGGCCTTCTCTTGTGGCCGACCAATGGCTGGCGGCCTCCCTTGGAGTCCTGATGTTGTTCTATGTCCTTGGTTTTCAAGAAGTATAAGGGTGGTTCACTGTTGGATTCAGATTGTCTCTATAGAAGCTCAAAACTGTGTTTTCGGTGCACGATGTTCGTCACTTGTCAACATGAACGAGGTGTATCCTTTAAACATATTGTAACTCTTCCAAGAGGTAAATCGGAAGTTACTACTGAATTTGTTTTTGTCAAATTATGCTTCTATACCTTGCGTAGAATATGCATTTCACTTTGTTGTATAAAACATGCATGTCACTTTGTTGCATAGAATATGCATTTCACATACGTTGTTACATAAGATATGCATTTCACGAATATTGCATGCACATCTAGCATCCGTTATGAATCACGTAAAGAATATGCTTTTGTTTCTTGTATAGAGCATGCTTTCAATTAACATTGTATCTCGGTTGTTTGTCTTGCATAGAACATGCATTCTTACTGTATCGCACTTGTTAAGTTTCTTTCTTACACAGGCAAACGATATTGTATGTACGATTCATTCAGAGGAGTTCCAGTTAAAGTCTTTGTGCATCTATCCCACTTGTTCACTTTGTGCATCTATCGCACTCATTCACTTTGTGCATCTATCACACTTGTTCACTTTGTGCATCTATCGCACTCATTCATTTTGTGCATCTATCGCACTCATTCATTTTGTGCATCTATCGCACTTGTTCACTTTGTGCATCTATCGCACTCATTCAGTTTGTGCATCTATCACACTTGTTCACTTTGTGCATCTATCGCACTCATTCACTTTGTGCATCTATCACACTTGTTCACTTTGTGCATCTATCGCACACATTCACTTCGTGCATCTATCGCACACCTCTCTCTTTTACCTCGGGACGTGCGAAGCACGCGCCCAAGTAGTTGTTTCGCAAGACGCATGAAACACAGCCCTAGGCTAGATGATGAGTCTAAATGTTCATCGATTGCTCAAATAACCACTTGGGAAATAACCACGAGTTTCACTCGGCCATCAGTGGTTGTTTTTGACGGCCTTTACGACTTGGACGTCCTCACATGCACAATCTATGATGAGTCTAAATGTTCGTCCAATGCTCGAAGTCCTCAGTAAAACGCCACAACTTTGAGCCTTTCAAACCCTACACTCTTTTTCTCTCATTTTTGGACCATGCCTTGGTCTTTCCAGCCTGCAACTTCTAGTGGCCTGTCGGCCATCCGTAAAGGCTGCAGGACATTATTTTTAGGCTGCCGGCCACCGGTGTGTTTTGCAAATATTTTATGCCAGCTGTGCCAACTAATTAAACAGATGCATGCATCTATCCCCAAGTGTAAGGCTGGATCTCCTTGAGGGAATTTCATGTTTTTTATATAAAGGGACCCCTCTCTCTTGTAGCAAGGTTAGAAAATTTTTGAACTCAAAATTTTTCCTCTCTCTCTCTCTACAAATTCTCTACACTTTTGACTACAATTCCTAAACCTTTGCCTATACACCCTTAACCAAATCTCACCATCTTTGAGCTGAGGTATTATTGAGCTTGGTTTGAGCTCTAGAGGGTGTTGTTTGCTTGGTTTTGTTGCTTGGAGTTGCTCTTATCTTCAAAGGTATAAGACTTTGCTTGTAGCTTTGTTTTATTTATTTCTATTCCTACTATTTTTCCATTGTTTTGGGCTGTCAAAACTTTGTGTTTTTTGGGCTGAAGCTTGGGTTTAAGGCCATTAAAGGTTGAGGGGTTGATAGCCCTTCTTTGTACCTTGTTTTGGAGGCCTTTGCCTTTGTGTTTCCCATCCTTTTACTATCTTTTTCCAAGCTTTTAAATACTGATTTTCAGAGCTATTTCTGTGGCCAAAATCATGTTTTAAAGTCCAAATTTGGAGGGGTTAGCCTCCCCTCCTTGTGTCTTGTTTGCTAGCCTAGATAGCTCTATGTGTTAGCTTATTTTTCTAGCCATTTGTAGCTTAATTCCAGTATTATGTTTTAACCTCTGACTTAGCCTGTTTTTACTCTGTTTTGGATTGGTTAAGTCATTTGAGTCTTGTTTTGCATGCTTCTGTGTCCTCACAAGCTTAGTGTTTTAAGCCTTTAGACACCACTTGTTTGAGTTGATTGCATTGTTTAGTGCTTTTCTCACTTAACTTCAGCAAGCATAATCTCTGCAACCTCCCTTATTTCTTCACTCTTTGTTTGCTTTAAGGGTTGTTTCAACCTTGGGATTGTTTAAGCTTGAGATTGAGGTCCATGCTTAATGGTTTAATCCTCTTTTGGGGGTTCATTATCAATGGCATGGCACCTCTCTCCTGCCTTAAACTACCCCTTGTTTGACACTTCCTTCTCTTTTAGAGGACTTAACTCACCAATGGACTTAATTGGCTAAAGGATGGTTGGTAAATTAAAATGAGTAACTAAAACTTGGGACTAAAAGTGAGTAAGATAATGTTTGGTTGTGTTCAATCGGACGTTAATTGAACACATGGAACTTAGACCATTTCATACTTGCTAGTGATGAAATGATTCAATTCTCCAAGGTCAATTTCTTCCCTTGATCATTCATGAAAGGGAGGAGGCTTGTGTCTTATTTTGCATTTATTAAACTTGCACACTTGGTTTCACAAGCCATCATGCAATGAAATTGCATCCATTGATGGTTTGTGAACAAAGCTTGCTACTCCTTTGATTTTCCCATGAAAATGAGAGGTAAGTTGTGTAAACAAACCCTTGGAATACCCTGTATATGCTTTGTTTGTCCTCTTTTGCAACAAGATGAACCTGTGCATCAGTCGCTAGCAGGCTACTTTCCATGGCTGATAGGTGGCCGGCAGACCACCTTTGATGGCCGGCAGGCCACTTTCATGGCCGACAGGTGGCTGGCAATCTTTACCAGTGGCCGGCTGGCCACTGATGCAAATCTCAACAAAGTGTTGGTAAGGTGGAGCAAAGTTTTTCTTGAAATGTTCAACTGTACAAACAGAGGAATTCGGGAGCAAAACGGTGGTCTTTCGGGTGGAATCTGAGTGTGCACATGCACATCTTTCATTTCCCGAGGCAGAGTAGTTAATTGCTTAGATTAATTATTAATTGCAATTGTGTTGTAATTCTTTAATTAGTTAGTTAATTAGTTCATTTGTTGTTGTAATAATTAGTTAAGTATTTTAACTAGTTATTCATTTTGGTTTGTAATAATTAGCTCTAGCTTTTGCTTAGCTTAGTTAGCTAGTTAGCTTAGTTTATTCATTCGGACTCTCCTTCATGGGAGTGAAATGATATAATAATGTGTATGTCTTCCAACCCCACGTCTTTTTTCCTTTTATTTATCCGCTTTTGATGGTTAGATTAGGAGCATCACGTTTCAATTAGCATATCGCATGTTTGTATCCATTCATTTGTCTTGCATGCACCAAGGCTCGGTTCATCATTCTAACTACATTTTCATTTCAATACCTCGTTGAATACATGTTTAAACGCATGCTGTGAAATTGTTACAAATAACATGTTAAGTAGCCGAGCCTATTTAAGTTGCAATTTTTTTATTTTTTTTATTTTTTTTGCTGCATGCGTTGCATTAGCCATTTTGCATAGTTAGGAATCATGCATTTTTCTAACTCTTTTGTTTTATCTTAGCTTGGAGTACTAGGTGAATTTTTAGTGCTTTAGCATACTTGCATGAGTGTGAGTGATTGCCATGTCTAGCATGCTTGCCATGAGGCTAAGTGCTTACTTGTTAAACTGTTTGAGTGCCTGTGGATGAAGGCTTGTTGCTTGAATTGGAATGATTCAATAAATATACGTTTAAGCCCACTTTGTCAAGTGGCAAATTTGCAAAGCTTTAAGCCTACTGTGTTAAGTGGCAAAATCAAACCCTTTTCAAAAACAAACATGAAATTGAATTGTTCCAATTCAGGCAAACTAGTCTATACCTTGTGTGTGCACGCATCACATAGTAAGTGCTAGCCTAATAAACCAGAACAAGAGCATATAATATTGATAAGAATCATATCATGATTAGTAGAGGTCAATCTTTGATCAAGTGAGCGGGGGTGCTCAAATGTATTCATGACCTTCCCCCCTCGTACCTAAGTTCCTGAGCCGAGACAATCTTAATGATGACGGACACATGGCATTTGGCACAAGTCATGGGTTTCCTAAATTTCCCCAAAATAAAATATTTAGGTGGCAACTCTGTATCTGGCAAAGTAGTCCAATTTTGGAATTTTTGATTCAAAATTGATTTTCCAAAAGATTTGTCGGATTTAGACTCTTTGGTGTTTATCAATTTCACATTGCACTTGTGACATTAGATTCAGAACCCCATGAGTCCGAACTGTAGGGCTTCTTTCAAACTTCCGAAAGGGGGCGCAAAAAAGTCGAGCTACAGTAGGCAACTTCATCCTGAAGTTCGGCCGTAACTATCTCCAACTCTACTGTCCTGTCTGTTTTCCTGATCAGGTCATCTTTGTTCATCATCTATTAGTTTGATCGTGGTCTTCATTTCGGGAAGAAAAGCTGGTTACAATACAAATCAACAGTGATATGCAGTCAGGCGCAGTTATGACCTTTTGATTCGGGATTGTACATCTTGAGAATCGATTCTATGCGTGTCAAGTGGTGATCGTTTCGGAAAATTGTTTTGAAAATTTTAATAAAAGTTGATTTTTCTCAAAATTTTACCCTTTTACAACTGGACCATTTTTTGGACTGAAAAGAAAATTTTCAGTACTCACAACTTTAATTTTGTTGATTTCAACACAAGTACATCCTCCCTCTTTGATTTAGATCAAAATTGTTTTTACATCATAAAATTTGAAAAGAAAAATCAAAGCAGTAAAACTAGGGGCACAGCTAAGTCAGGTGGCTCTATGCCAAAGACGGCCCAATCTCTGCCTCATCTTCGAGCCAAGCCAAACACTCCTCAAACAGGGTGTAACTGAAACTAATGACAGGGGCCAGAATCTCTCTCATCCTCCAAGCCGCGAGATACCGGGGCAGGTGTGAGGCATGAATTGAAAATGAAGCTATGTATTTCACTCCCTCATCTGGACGTATCTGATCATGCCCGAACTGGCATTTGAACCGAAGAGGGAAATAGAATGCGCAGTGTGTGAGGCCAATCAACTCTACACCCAACTGTCGGGACATGCTGTAGCTCATCTTAGCCAAATTAAGCCAGGGGCAACGCCAAGTTATGCCAGCTGCGGATTTATTGCACATCCAATCACACCATAACCCCTCTAAGGGGAAATCGACCAGTAGTTGGCGAAAGAAGTAAGCTCAGGCTGAGTATTCAGGGCAAGGGTCCACTACTTGCAGTTTATCCATCAACCATACCTGGGAAGGGATAATGAAAAAAAAATAAGAGCGATTAAAGAATAGAGAGGTGTACAATGAGAGAAAAGTAAGGAAGAGGGTATGAGAGAAAAACAGAGATTGAATGTCAAGTGATGTGAGAATCATAAATTAGAAGGGTGGAAAATAATACCTGGAGAAGCAGCAGACTTCTTACAAAACGGGTAATCTCTCACCAATGAAAAGCATCCAAACCCATCAAGGTTTCAGCTAGGGCCAAGCCCACGGCCCACGCAACTCTTACCCTCTTTCAGGCATTAGGCCACTTCGATCAACCGGATGCTAGCTCTACCAAAACTAGGGGCAAGGAGGAATTGTGCAAGAGGGCATAAACGAAGAGCATGTTGCCGGCAGCCTCGCCAAAGAATGTCTCTCCTGTCTCTAATAGCGGAAAATTGATAAACTAAGTAGGGGATGTCTAGCTCCCCATCATGTGCCAAAGACCGAGCCTCGTATAATGTTAGCTCATACATCCGTCCTAAAGCTTGGGCATGGCCAAAACGGGGCTGCAACATGATTTCTTCGTCATGCCGGGACTCCATCAAAGCTCGAAATTTCTCGAGTGTTGGACACATCTCCTGTGATCCAAAGCGAAACATATGTGTGATCAGGTTCCAACATGGAGCAGCGGCATGGAGGAATGGAAAGCAAAGAGAAGTGCGATTTAGAGGAAAAAGGGCATTTAGGCCAAAACCGCAAAAGTTCACCTTTTCTGAGCCATCCAAAGTGGCTATCCAGTCTCAGAGCCTATTGTTTCATAGTGTCTCCATCTTGAGAGCAAAATACCAAAGACTTGCTATTCTGCCAGGAAAACAGCATAAGAGCACCATTTATAGAGGTTGGGAAGGAGCAGTGCATGACAGCTAGACAGCACTGATTGACCTCATTTTTAGGCCCGGTCATGCCTCAGTAAAGCCCGACCGTGCCAATTTGGGCACGGCCTGGGTCTAAGTGGTGGCTTAGATCAATGCAATTTCAGAAAAAGCTGACCTTGTCCTGGCGTACCACGACTGTGTTTTGAGTCTTGTTTTGTTTATACCAAATGTTTTTTAGTATTTTCGACTTGTTTTCAGTTCATTTTCCTATTATCAAGTTGTATTTTACATTTTGTCTAGTTATGGGTTGTTATCCAATTCAAGAATGAATGCAAGAGCAGATATTCATTGTTTTAAGTCTTGTGCGAAGTTACCATGCAAAGGTTATGCCATTCATCACATGCCATTCATCATATCTTGTGCAGGGAGATCACTCAAAAAACTTGCTTCTATAAACTAGTGGGTCCAACCCCGGTCATTGTTTTACAAAGCAACAAAACAAAAGAAAATCTTTCAAAAACAAAAGGGTCTATCTGAAGCTAATCTTTAACTATAAAGCAAAACAAAAACAAAAACAAAAAATCATCATCATTATCAGCAACCCATCCTCGCTCTCTTCCTCCTCCGCTACAGAGGAGGTCCATCGCTATCATCATTGGGGCTACTAGACTGTATGTCAACTGCCTCACCCTCCTCCTCAGAAGTCGTGTACTCCTGAAAGGACTCCTCGAGAGGTGAGCGCTTCCTCACTCTACCTCTCCCCCGATCAACTCCTCTTATGTCCCTCACTAGGTCCCATCTCCATCTACTAGCTGGAGGAGGTCCTACAGGTGCAGCTGACATTAGCTCAAGCTGAAAAGAGAAAGAGAGAGAAAGTACAAACATCAGAAGAAATCAACAAAGTTATAAGCAACACTGTAATGATTGTAAACTTGGGGCAAAAGCATACCTCAATCCCATGAATGGCCAGAGCACTCTACCTCCTTCGCACCATCAGAAGCAGTCGGTCAATCGTCCAAAGGAGGTCATCAGCATATGCCCTGGGTACCTGCAAAAAAAGAAGCATTTGAGAACAGTGAACAAGAATAACAGGGTACAATGGACAGAAATAACAGAGGGCAATGAAAACATGAAGTAACATAATGGGTTAAAACAAGAAGAAGTGTGTACCTATTCAATGGCGGGAGCAAGCACCAATTTGCGATCTCTCTCATCAATGTGCTCAACGGGGATCTGCTCAATCACCCCGTCTGGCCACATGTATACGACCTTTGTAGGAATCACTGGAAACCCAAGAATGGGAGCTGTGGCAGGAACTCCTCCGGCTGCAAGAAAGAAACGCCATCACTTAATTCTGCAAGAAAGTGGTGAAGTCGCCGAGTTCATGATATGGGTCACCATCCTCTCCTACCATCAGGAAGTCGATCTGAGGACCCTCATGAAGATCATTCACTACCCTCATACCGGAAGAAGGAGGATGTGAAATGTCAGGGTCAGCAATACCTCGTGTCTGGCGAATGAACCTCTTCCCCAGGTAATAAGCTCGAGCGAAAGGGCCCTTAAACAGAATTCGGATGGTAAAGGCGTACCATGCAGCAACGTAGGTCGCCCTCACTGCCTGAGGGATACCCGTCCAGGGATGCCAGTCAACCTGTGGAAGCAAATGTCAGGTGTCAAAGATCTAAGTAGTATGGAAACAGTGCAGTATGGAAATAGTACAGTATGAGAATAATAGCAATATGGAAATAGTAGTATGGAAATGTAAAAACTAGTGTTTTGTTACCTGATCCGCAGTGATGGTGTTAAAGAAACGAAAAAAGTAGAGGAAGTCTAGGTCTACACGGCGGCGTCACTCGAATCAGGAGTTGTAGTACCGAGAGCGGGGTACTGACAATGCAATCGGTCTCACCGAGACCAGAGCTAGAGAGGTGAAATATGTGTAAACCTAGAGCTACAAGCAGGAAAAGATGGATAAAGTAACTGATGCAGATAAACAGGAAATGCAAAGCAAAGATAAGTAGGAAATGCAGAATTGGATGGAATGTAATGATGCACAAAAAAAACTAAGTGTGAGGCAAACCTCCCAAACCCTCCAGTAGCTGTCGAGTGAATCCGCCTTGAGGCAGGATACAGAGCTCATATAGCAGTATAAGGTGGCCAGGCTGGCGCCATCACAGTCGTACTCTGTCACCTGTGGTAGGTGTACCAGTGCCCCTAGAAGAAATAACCCCACGATGTTTTCCCTATGGCAAACAAGGTAGTACTAAGGAGATACATAAAAAAGTCACGGGTATACTGGGCGACCTCATCTGGAGTAGCGGGCTAAGAATCAGAGAAGTGATCATAAAACAAACTATACCTCACCATCCCGTGACTAGTGATGTCTGGGATCGCCCCGACAAGCTAACATTGTGCGGCTCTCCATTGCGTCATATCAGGAATACATAGGATCAGGCCGCTAACCCTGACCAGCAAGCCAATGGGCATTGAGAAATCGTATGGAGTCAGGGTCAACTCTACAATCGACGAGAAGTGGAATGAATCCGTAGTGTCCCACAATCTCTCTACTAGGGCCCCGTATAGCAGCGACTCAGCCCTCATCTGTATGAGCCCTGAACAGAAGGGCCCAAAGCCAGCAGCATCAACCATGCACGGACCTCTACGAGAAAACTCTCATACCAACGTTGGGGGCCAGATATGGATCTATAGCTGCCAATCCTCCTAGCTATCACCTATAAATGGGGAGTGTATGTAGCATTAACTAGTGGTTTGCTTGCGAGATTTCAACATATGTACAAAACAAAGAAGTTGCTTACCATGGAAGCATAAGGGGGCGCAAAAAAGTCGAGCTACAGTAGGCAACTTCATCCTGAAGTTCGGCCGTAACTATCTCCAACTCTACTGTCCTGTCTGTTTTCCTTTGATCAGGTCATCTTGTTCATCATCTATTAGTTTGATCGTGGTCTTCATTTCGGGAAGAAAGCTGGTTACAATACAAATCAACAGTGATATGCAGTCAGGCGCAGTTATGACCTTTTGATTCGGGATTGTACATCTTGAGAATCGATTCTATGCGTGTCAAGTGGTGATCGTTCGGAAAATTGTTTGAAAATTTAATAAAAGTTGATTTTTCTCAAAATTTTACCCTTTTACAACTGGACCATTTTTTGGACTGAAAAGAAAATTTTCAGTACTCACAACTTTAATTTTGTTGATTTCAACACAAGTACATCCTCCCTCTTTGATTTAGATCAAAATTGTTTTACATCATAAAATTGAAAAGAAAAATCAAAGCAGTAAAACTAGGGGCACAGCTAAGTCAGGTGGCTCTATGCCAAAGACGGCCCAATCTCTGCCTCATCTTCGAGCCAAGCCAAACACTCCTCAAACAGGGTGTAACTGAAACTAATGACAGGGGCCAGAATCTCTCTCATCCTCCAAGCCGCGAGATACCGGGGCAGGTGTGAGGCATGAATTGAAAATGAAGCTATGTATTTCACTCCCTCATCTGGACGTATCTGATCATGCCCGAACTGGCATTTGAACCGAAGAGGGAAATAGAATGCGCAGTGTGTGAGGCCAATCAACTCTACACCCAAATGTCGGGACATGCTGTAGCTCATCTTAGCCAAATTAAGCCAGGGGCAACGCCAAGTTATGCCAGCTGGGATTTATTGCACATCCAATCACACATAACCCTCTAAGGGAAATCGACCAGTAGTTGGCGAAAGAAAAGTCAAGCTCAGGCTGAGTATTCAGGGCAAGGGTCCACTACTTGCAGTTTATCCATCAACCATACCTGGGAAGGGATAATGAAAAAAAATAAGAGCGATTAAAGAATAGAGAGGTGTACAATGAGAGAAAAGTAAGGAAGAGGTATGAGAGAAAAACAGAGATTGAATGTCAAGTGATGTGAGAATCATAAATTAGAAGGGTGGAAATAATACTGGAGAAGCAGCAGACTTCTTACAAAACGGGTAATCTCTCACCAATGAAAAGCATCCAAACCCATCAAGGTTTCAGCTAGGGCCAAGCCCACGGCCCACGCAACTCTTACCCTCTTTCAGGCATTAGGCCACTTCGATCAACCGGATGCTAGCTCTACCAAAACTAGGGGCAAGGAGAATTGTGCAAGAGGGCATAAACGAAGAGCATGTTGCCGCCGCAGCCTCGCCAAAGAATGTCTCTCCTGTCTCTAATAGCGGAAAATGATAACTAAGTAGGGGATGTCTAGCTCCCCATCATGTGCCAAAGACCGAGCCTCGTATAATGTTAGCTCATACATCCGTCCTAAAGCTGTGGCATGGCCAAACGGGGCTGCAACATGATTTCTTTCGTCATGCCGGGACTCCATCAAAGCTCGAAATTTCTCGAGTGTTGGACACATCTCCTGTGATCCAAAGCGAAACATATGTGTGATCAGGTTCCAACATGGAGCAGCGGCATGGAGGAATGGAAAGCAAAGAGAAGTGCGATTTAGAGGAAAAGGGCATTTAGGCCAAAACCGCAAAAGTTCACCTTTTCTGAGCCATCCAAAGTGGCTATCCAGTCTCAGAGCCTATTGTTTATAGTGTCTCCATCTTGAGAGCAAAATACCAAAGACTTGCTATTCTGCCAGGAAAACAGCATAAGAGCACCATTTATAGAGGTTGGGAAGGAGCATGCATGACAGCTAGACAGCACTGATTGACCTCATTTTTAGGCCCGGTCATGCCTCAGTAAAGCCCGACCGTGCCAATTTGGGCACGGCCTGGGTCTAAGTGGTGGCTTAGATCAATGCAATTTCAGAAAAAGCTGACCTTTGTCCTGGCGTACCACGACTGTGTTTTGAGTCTTGTTTTGTTTATACCAAATGTTTTTTAGTATTTTCGACTTGTTTTCAGTTCATTTTCCTATTATCAAGTTGTATTTTACATTGTCTAGTTATGGGTTGTTATCCAATTCAAGAATGGGGTGCCAATCCATGACCTTCCCCTCTCGTACCTAAATTCCCAAGCCAAGACACATTGGTGATGACGGAAAAGTGGCCTTTGGCACGAGTCTCAGGTTTCCTAAATTTCTCAAAAAATATTTAGGTGGCAACTCTAAAATCTGGCAAAGCAGTCCATTTTTAGCATTTGATTCAAACATCGATTTTCCAGAAGAATTGTTGGATTCAGACTCTTTGTGTTTTCACTGTTTCACATTGCACTTTGTGAAATCAGATTCAGAACCACGGGAGTCCGAACTGTAGGGCTAGTCGTCTTCCGAGAGGAGCACGAAAAGTGAGCTATAAACTTCTCCCTAACCGTGGGAGGTAAGAACTTGTTCTGAAAGGCGTAAACAAAAGCCTCCCAAGTCACTCCAATGCGCCCATGTGCATACTTCCACCATTGATCCGCATCTCTCTTCAGCTAGAAGGATGCCAAGGTCACTCTTAGTTTGTTGTCCTCAATGCCAAACATCTCAAACGTCTTCACTATCTGCTCTAACCACTCATCCGTCTTTAGTGGCTCCTTAGGATCACCCAAAAACTCGTCCAGATTAGACCAGAAGAACTCCCTCTTTAAGAACGACAACCCTACCTCAGCTACTTGGGCCTGGACTTGATTCTCAGCCCTGAGAATGTCCATGGATTCCCGCAAAGTTCCGACCATCTCACAGGCCAAAGCACTCATGGCCAGTTTTCAGCCACATTGGCCTGACCAATCCCTTCTTCTTGCGCCGGAATCTCATTCGGTAAAGGCATCTCATGCCTTCTAGGCCTACCACATCTACTACCACCACATCCATGCCTTGACATCCTAATGAAGGTAATAGAAGAGATTAGCACATTTACAAATGTGCCGAAGCTAACTCACTCGCGTCCTAATGCAATGGGCAACAATAATTCAATCGACATAAGCACATAGTCACATAAACACATACGAATTTCCTTCCTGGATAATGACCATCCCGCGGCATTGCCAGAGTTCCAATTAGAAATAGCAGTGATCAGGTGCTCTTCTAATAGGACTTTTAAAAACTCGTAGACCCAATCAATATCCTAGAAATTAAATCTCACGCCCGTATAATCATATAAGCATGTCATCATATAGCAAACCATACATACAAATGTCTTTATCAAGCAAGACAAACTCATTATGGTAATAGCCACTTCCCACGTACCCAAAGTATTCAAACTCAATACACTCTGATACCAAATTGTAACGCTCTGAAATAAACACAATATATCCATTTCATAAAAATCAATAAATAGCAACATAAATGAATTGATAAACTTTCATTAATCAGAGTTTGATATACAAAAGCTGACATATGCGATATACATTCATAAACAATACATCCTAAATCTACAGCATGTGTTATAAGATTGTGAAAAGATATGAAAGCTAAACAGATAATCATATGCCCTAAAGGCTTATATCTTTCCAAGTCAATACTTGGCTACATCAAAAGTGAGTCTTAAGCTCAATACAAATAAAACCCTAGGCTTGTACAAAATTAAATACAAAATAACAACACTGAGCCTTTAGCTCCACAGTCCTCCCAAGAAAAGCCCTTGGTAGAGGCATATCATTAGTACCTGAAAATGGTTTTCTCACATAGGGTAACCTAAAGCCCAGTAGAAATACTATAACACAACGTATAAATCTTAACAAAGCCATAAGGTTTTATGCATATGCAATGACGGCACCAAAACATTTATGATCTTTTTCAAAAGCTGTGCTATGCCAGGTTTATATCATAATTTTCAAAACCATACCCTTTACAATAAAAAGCAGGGGGAAATCTCAAACCAGTACAAGCTTTCACGAATATTTCATCCGCGAAAAACAGTCAAACAACACCCATGTAAACATAGCATATACAAGAGCAACTATTGCTATTTTACAGATATTTCATCCACAGGAATCGGCACTTATGTATAAACACATTTTTCAGGACTTTTATCTTGGACACACAGGCTAACTTGATTTGGTGATATACACTTATTTCCCACGTTCACCCATCTTTTTCAAAATCATATACATTTTCAATGTATTAAATGAGCAACAATGTTCAATGCACATGGATGAGAAATTAGTTTTTAATTCACCTAATTCCCATATAATTTCTACAACACTCATAGCTATCCTCCACCAATAGCCCAAAAACAAATATTTCTAAACAGATAAATAAATTTCATTAAAATACATTTTTTAAAATCTCAAAATAGGAGTGATATACATATTCAACTCCACCACCATCATCAACATTACTTCAATTTCATAATTCTCAAAATCAATTCAATTTCCTCTTTGCAATCTCAAACATTCACATTTTAGGGAAAAATCCCTCACTTTGAAAATCAATTTCAATGTAGGAAATACCTCATTTCAACATATATCAACCCCAATTTCATATCCACAAGCTTTTCCTAGAAACCATTTGAAAATCCATCTTTTACATTTTGATTTCAAACCCTAGGTTTTCAACAAAAACCCCAAACCACTATAATCTTTTAAAATAGCAAATAACTAAGGTAAAACTCATACAAGAATGTAAAGAATCCCTACCTCAAGTTAGAAGATGATGGAGAGGGTGAAGAAACTTCTATAACGCCAAAACCCCACTTTGTTCAGATAAAAATGAAGCCCTAAGTGAGCTCTACCTTTTTCGCAAAGGGAATAGGGTAGAGAAATCAATGGATCTAGGTGTTTAGAAGAGAGAATATGAGTTTTAGAGAGAGAAAGTGTAGATCTAGAGTTTTTAGAAAGTTTAGAGAGAGAGAAGAGAGAAATGAAAAAGTGACTCAAAAAATGATTTTACAATCTAATATACGCGCAGACTGCTCAAGTGCAAAAAGTGACGCTCAAGCGTAAGACACAAAAAATGTGACTGCTTGAGCACAAGAAGTTGTCGCTTGAGCGTGAAATATAAAACCCCAGTAGTTTTACAAACAGAAGGCCAATGCTCGAGCCAAGACCGCCTGAGCGTAAGAAGCTTCGTTCGAGCAAAGAATACCAATTCCCATTAGTTTTACAAACCTACAAAAGTACTGAGAATTCACAAAGACCGCTCAAGTGTAAGAAGTGACGCTCGAGCATAGAGGCAAAATTTTGGGCAACAAGGTTTTTGAAAAATAAGGTACCAACATGTACCAAACGCAATCAACACAACCCAAAAGCCAAACTAAAGGGGTATAAGGGAAATAAGACATAAATGACTATACAAGGCAATAAAACCCGAATCTAAAACATCAAATAGTTCGGGTCCAAACCAAAATTGCTATATACAAGAGAAAAAAGGAGAAAGAGATGGTGACAACGAGGAAGGGATGGCTGATCATAGGTGGCAGAAGAGGAGGTGACAATGGAAAGGGTTTTGGGAATGACTAACCGAAGTTGGGATGGCCGGTCAAAGGGATGTCAGAATTGAGAGGAGATGGTCAAAGTTAAGTTTAGAGTTTGGTCATTTTAGTAATTTGATTAAAGATATAATGATTATTTTTAAAAAAATAAATAAATGTTTTTATCCAAATAAACTTTTGGATGGCTTTTCCCACCTCTTATCTCCAGGCCCCATTTAACCCAAGCCAGTTATTAGACTGGCAACCCACACATCTATATTGTGTCGGATGGTCATGGACGAAGCCTGGGCTAATTGCGAGGTGGCATGTCCCATAAAAATTTTCAAGCTTTTATTTATTATCTATTATGGTACTATCTTCAACTCTTTCACATATATGGTACATAATTCATTGTTATTTCACTTTTAAGAATCATAATGGTAATTTATATAATATATATATATATATATATAAATTATATCAACAAATAAAATGTCTTAAAATGATAATCTGATAAATTGTGAAGTAAGATCCAAATTATATAACCAAAATTTGTACGAAATATATAGATAAGTATTAAGAAATTACCTACATAAATCTATTGATTTTTTTTTCTACTATTTGTGTATATATATATATATATATATATATCTTTTTTAAAATGGCTTTTTTTTTCTTTTTTTTTTCTTTTTTTTTTTGTTTTTTTTTTTTTTTTTTGCTACACTTACTTTGATCCCTTTTAAATAAAATTTTTGACTTCCTTCCTAGTAATGTAGGCATTGAAAAATTCCTGAAGAAAAAAATGGTTATCACGAAAAATACTCACGTAACTATCAAATCAATTTGGTAATTCACTGTATGCTTAATGGCTTAAATATCATATCATATCTTTATACCCATATTGAAAAAAACCAAGTCAATGATTGATACTCAAATAATCAGATTCCGAAACTCACAAAATTGGTTCCCACGTAGGTTATATAAACCATTAATTGAAGGTTCAAAACTACAACTGCAAGAATGATTCCACTAATAAGTAACTAGTCGGTCATAATCAATGAATTTGACAAACAAATTCAGGTTTAGAACTCCAATCACAGTTCTGTTTTAACTAAGCTATCTAAGTGTTCACCACATTGGTACAAATCATCCATAGAATAAGGGGAAGATAGAAAAGGATAAATAAGTCAACAGTGGTTGGTTTAGCGGTAAGTGTCTTCATGTCCTATCATTTGAATTAGGTTCAACACCCCATAATTCCTTGAATGGCGCCTTCATAATTCTTCGAAAAAGAGGTCTTGCCCGAGGCCAGGCTGGCTTGCTATCTCCCGAAAAAAGAAAAAAGAAAAGGATAAATATAAGGGTAAAAAATAATTTAATGATTCAACTAGTAGTAATAGTTTGATCACTACCTTAAAGATTAAAGTAGGCTCACAAATTGAAAAATTACTAAAAGAAATCAATAATTTTTATGGGATGCTTTCATCCAAAAATAAAAATGACCAGCAATGAATCACTAATTAAATATTTTTTATTTGTTTAAGGGAAAAATACAAACAAATAACACAATTGTTTTATCCGTAATATAATGCGCATTACCAAATCAAAAACGGTTTGATCTTGGGCATTATATAGCCAATAGAAAATGAAAAACAACAGAACTAACTATGCAAAACATGCTAAATACATAAAATAGAATATTCTCATACAACTAAACTAAATACATTGCAGTTTAAGAACAACCCAATCATTGGATTACACTGAAAACAATGTCCATAGATAGATAAGGAAAAATCACAAAATAACTTGATCAATCCAACGGTGGAAGGATCACATTGTAGATCTTTTGTATTCCAATCAATTTAGAATAAAAAGAGGACATAGTTATGAGAGGAAAACTAATTACAAAACTGGATGACAAATTTATATGCAACTAAACTATAAGTTCTCGGGAAAATTAGTCTAAAATCCCTCTCTTATATTTAGTAATAGAAGAGATCCACAATATTATTTTATGATGTCTAAGGTTCCTCAACCTCCACACTCATATATCATAGAGAAATTTCTCAAATCAAACCTCATTTTTTTCTCTCTCTCTAAACTTTCTTCCTCTGCTAATTCACCTTTTTCCTCTCTCTCTCTCTCTCTCTCTCTCTCGCATCTTCGTGTCTTCCAAATCGTCCCCATTCTCTCCACGAAGACTTCCAGATCATCCCCATTCCCACCACCACCGCCATGCCCATGCTCATCTCCGATCGCTATTTTTCTCACCGAAAACTTCTAAATCGAATTCAGAGTTGTGGTAGTGGTGGTCCATCTCCATTATCATCATGATCATATAGTGGAGAGGCTTCTTCCAGACCAGTTGAAGGTATACAATGGAATCTGGATTTCCATTACACTAGTTTATGTTTTATGTTTGACAAGTTTTGGATCTTAGATTACAAGATTTTTCTCTACTTCTGTCTTAAGTAATAATTGAAAACATCATAATGGCAACTAAAAAAGAGAGACAACCTTACACGATCTGGGGACATGGATTTAGCAAAGAAGGTGTTTGATGAAATGCCAAGGAGAGAATGTCTAAGGTCCTTCAAATCAATCGAGAGAAATTTCAATCTAAACCAGAGAATTTCTCTAAACCAAACTAGAGAAAATTCAGTCCAAGCCAGAGAATTTATCTAAACCAAACCAGAGAAAATTCAGTCCAAGCCAGAGAATTTCCCTAGACCATCCCAGAGAAAATTGACTTCAACCCAGAAAAAATTCAGTCCAAACCAGAGAATTTGTCTGGACTAACCCAATTTTCTCTGAAGCAGAGCACTAGTCATTATTGTTGTCTAGAGAAATTTGGAATTTTCTCTGTGATGTGTCCAAAGAAATTTGGAATTTTCTCTGTGATTTGTCCAAAGAAATTCTCTGGATCGAATTTTTCTGGATCGATGTTGAGGGACCTTAGACATTATAAAAATATTGAATGTCCTTTATGCTATAAAATCTTAATACCAGAGACCTTAAAAAAAATTCCCAAAGTTCTCCCTCTTTTACAAAACTTTCATACCCCTTAGGCCCAACCCATGTCCACAAAAGGAGTATATAAGCTCACTTGGTTTCCTAGGTTACTAATGTGGGAAATAGTTTAATTATCATCCTTCAACCAATACTTCAAATGGTGTTTTGGAAATCAATTTCTCATTCACTCCTTAACGATTTTGAACAAACTTTGATGTGTTAATCTACCTACAGAGGTGAACATATTACACATGGACCCACCTTAAAAGACATGAGTCTTTTCTTTATTTTGGCTCAAAGATGCCCAAAATCATGATTCAAAACCATTTTTTTTCTATCACACTTGTCTCGACTTTCCTCCTATCTTTTATATAATAACTTAGCCCCTCCCCTCCCCCCCCCTAAAAAATAAAAAAAATAAAAAACAATGAAAATATGCAAACAATGGAAGGAATGATGGGGTTAGTTATTAGGGTTAAGAAAAAATAGAAAAAAACGCAAATTGATTCGATTCAGACCAAATCGCACTGTTTGGTTTGGTTTTGTCAATGTATGGTTCGGTCTTGGTTATTAAAATATGTAAACTATACTTGACAATTCAGTCTGTGGTTTCATAGTCATGGTTCCAATTTGGAACAGAACCAAACCGTTTGAATATATGAATATATATATATATATATATATAATTTGTTATTCATGGTAGACACTCAAGTATCTTATTAGTATCTTATATATATTCGTATGTTGTTAACCCTTTACATACAAGCAGTGGCGGAGCCCAGAAATTAGGTTAGAGTGGGCACTTATTAATTATAATTTTTTATTTTTAAAAAAAATCATGAGCGACATTAAGATAATCATAATTTTATGAGATAAATTTAAACATAAAAAATTGCATATTCATTATTAATATGAATAGATCAAAAATTCTATAATAGTGTGGAATGGTTCGGTGTAGGATGATGTAAGTTTGCAATTTTAGCATAAAAAATTATGAATCAAAATTCCTAATTTTAAAAAATAAAAACACATCATTTATAGCACAAATTATTATAAAATCTATTTAATTTTTATTTGACAGAAACATATTAAAGAGATGACATTGCTTATAAATGATTTGTTTTGAATGAAAATTATTATACAGACTTAGAGTACCATATGGCGTTACCTACGTGATACTCAAAACATAGAAAATCACAAATCACACTAAGTGGTATGTCAACTATTTGAAAATAATGAGTTCATTATATCCAATTTATAATATTTTTCACTACACTATTGATTTAAACTATTATATAAATAATGCCACATAGTGTTCCCAAAGTATCAAATAACTACTTGTTGTGAACAATATAATAAATCCTTAGTCAAAGAACATGTTAAGAAAAAAAAAAATACATTTTATGCATGGCAATAATACATTAAAAAAAAAAAAATTCAAAATTGAGGGGAGGGGGGACGTGACCCCCGACCCTATGCTGCCTCCGCCCCTGCTTACAATTGTGTTCTTGTATATAATTTTGTTTGTAAAATATTGATATATTACTTGATATTTGAGCAAGTTGTGACTTTGTTATGAATGATGACAAAATTCATCACAGCTATAGTTCCAAACTATTCCAAACAGAATTGAACCACCTTTTCATGGTTCGATTTAGTTTGGTTCCAAGATTTTTATTGTTTGATTTTGTTTCAAATTTCATGGAAGCGTTGGTACACTACAACATAATAATTTTAGGAACTAAGTTTTTTTTTATCTCTAAAAATATATATTTTGTTGTGAAAAATATTTAAGGAGTAATTTCAGTTGTCTCGAAGTTGCTAAGAAATCGTCTCAAAAGTTAAAAAAATAAGTTTTTACTGACAAAAATTTGAAATGTCGCTAATAAATGAATTTTTAGGAACAAAATAATTTGGTTCCAAAAGGGTTTGTTTTTTGAGACAATTTTTAGTCCCAAAAAGTTAGTAATTCATCACCAAATGTCTAATTTTGTTGCTAAAAATAAAATATTAACACTTTAGGCAACAAAAGTATTTTGTCTCTAAAAAGTGATTTTATCCCTAAATTTTTGTCTCTAAAAGCTTAATTTCTTGTAGTTAGTGTTTGTTTGGTCTTTGTTTACTTCAAAGCTGAACCAAATCAAACCATGCCCACCCCTAGTAGTTATTTTAAGAGAACGGGTTAGGCTTCTCTCAAGTTTAAATATGAACTTGATAGTCTTGTTCGGGCTCATAGGGTTCATCACGAGTCCCGTTTCGATAATTCGAAACATTCATTTTGTAGAGCTCTTCGTATATATCCTATATTAAAAAAAAAATTAGGTCAGTATGATAATTATAGTTTATTTCATTTTCTTGCGTTTGTTTTTAAAAAATAATCAGTCTAAAAAGCACATTGAATCAGCCTAATTTTTTTCATAAATAATATATACAAAATATTCTACAAAATAAATAATTCAGATCATTAAAACGGGACATGTAGTAAACACCACAAAGCCAAACATAACAGTCAAGTTCATACTTAAGCTTGAGAAAAATTCAAAAGTTGTGTTTGGATTATAAATTTTTATTTTATTCATTTTTTTTATTTCTTTTTTAAAATTTTAAACATAAGATAAAAAGAACATATGCTGCCTCTTTTTGGTTGAGGAGGAAAGGAAGGGTGAAGGGAAATACTGGCATTGCTTGATATAACAATTATTCTCCGACGTGCATAAAGAAAGGTATTAATAACCAAAAAATGGAATAAAAACGAAACCTTCTTTCTCTTTTTCGGTAGAAAGGATTTGGTGGTGTCAAAAGGAGTTCTACCTTTATTCCTTGGGAGGAGGATTCCTCCCGTCTAAAATTTGAATGAGAGGAGATTGTTTTGATTTATATGACTCATCACGTGTTTCATTTCGATAATTTAAACTATTTATTTTATCAAGTACGGGTATATTTTATTTATATAAAATAAAATAAAATAAAAATTATGTCAATCTGATAATTGTAACTTGTTTAATTTATTATTTTTGTCATCAAAAAAGGTATGGTTCAGTTTTTAAAAACACAATTATCGTCTATATTTTTAGTGAAAAAATAATAAATAGAAGAAGTTACAATTATTAGATCGATCTAATTTTTTTTTGTGAATGAAATACATGAACTACCTAACAAAATAAATGATTCAAATCATCGAAATGAAACCTATTATGATCTCACAAGCCTAAACAAACACCTTCAATCCGGATCATATTTTGGACTAGAATCCTCCTCCTATTCCTTATTACCATACAAATGTCTCAAAAGGAGTTCTACCTTTATTCCTTACTTACCGACAACAAATGAATATTTCTTTAAGAGGGGTAAAACCAACCATACAGTTCGCATTTAATTCATATTTGGTATGCTAAAAAAATCATTTGAATTCGGTTTGTTAAGTAGGTAAATTAATTTTAAACATGTTTTAGAACTCATAAAAAATTTTAAATTAAATTTAAACAATTAGTTACTCGTTCGATTCAGTTGGATAAACTTAAAATTATATAAAAATATCAAATTATTTAATCTCAGCTTGACAAAAACTTATTTCATATCAACTTGAAAGTTTAAAGGATCAAGTTTTAACAAATTTAAAAATCCATTAAAAATTTCAAACTAAACTTAACCAGTTAAATGTTCGTATCGTTTAGCTCATTTATCACCCTTCTCCTATCCATTCCGTCAATCCTTCTCCGCCTTGCTCTAAACTTTTCATTTTCTATGTGGATTCATAAAAGATGGCAATAATAATAAAATGACAAATTTATTAAAAAAATCATCTTTTAAGTATTTATATCTCAATTAATTTATTATATATATTTTATATTTTAATAAGTTCTATTATTTAAACATTTGATCTACCAAATCTTAATTCTCATATTTAGGGTATTTTATACACAATTTACTCTTACAAATATTTTTTGAACTCTTAACAATTTGGTGATGTGAATATTCATTTTTGACAATGTGAATGTTCACATCGCGAAACATGTCAATATAAACATTAATACATGTTTCACCCTATTATTATTAAGGTAAACTATCAATAGGTTCTAATAGTTGGACTTAATTCTCATCAAGTCCTATTGAGAATAAGTCCTAAAAAAATTGTCGCTAAAAATAATTTTGTGACAATTTTTGACATATGTCGCTAAAAATTGAGAATTAGTAACTCTTTTTATCATGATTTCATAAATTATTACTAAAATTTACAATTAGTGACATTTTTCTGTGATGAATTTTTCAAACCGTAGTTGAAAGTTAAAAACAAGTGAATTTTTTTGTGACGATTTTTTTAAACTGTCGTTAAAATTTATAATTAGTGACATTTTTTTATTACAATTTTTAAACTGTTGTTAAAAATTAACAATTCGTGACCTTTTTAATAATATTTGATGAAAAATGTCATTAATTATTATAGGACCTATCGGACAATAAATCCACATATTAGGACCTACACGTAAGTCTCTCATTTTATTAGGAGTATTTTGATAATTATGTCACTCGTAAAATGTATTGAAACATAAAAAAATAATTTAAACTAAATAAAATATAAGTAGATAAAATTAAATTTATGAAAAATATCCCTAATAAAATTCTATCGTTTTAGTCGTTATATCATTAACTTTTAATTTTTTTTCACTTTAGTCTAAATTTTAATGAGGTTATGTCCTCGTGACAAAAAAAATGCCACGTCGAATAAATTGAAGGAGATCTAGATCCCACCGAGGAGAGTGGGGCAAGGGTTGGCCGACGGACTTATATCTCAGCCACATCATCTATTAAAATTCAGGCCTCGTTTGAAAATAATTTTTTTAATAATTTTTTAATTTTTTAGTTAAAATATAATATATAAAGAATTAATATATTTGGGATAATTTTTTGAGTTTTTACAAAAAGATGCGTAAAAAGTAAAAAGAAAAGAGAATCTTTGACTTTTTGGTATATACTGCTGACTTTTTAATCTTTTTAGTGACTTTTTAATTTTTTAATTAAAAAAGTCACTTGTTACATTTTTAGTTATTAAAATCATAGCTATATTATTAAATTTGTAGAGCTCAAAAACCACAAATTTGTAAACCCCCCCCCCCCCCCAAAAATTATACATTTTAGATTGAACGTGAAAGTCACATATATTTAAGAATATTAAACAATAGTAATAAGTCATATTAACTTTAGACTCAAATTCTTTCTGAGTTAATTTTAAATTTTAAGGTAAATTATAAATATATTTTCTGAGATTTACTTAAAATATAAATTGCTTTATATAGTTTTGAAAATTACATTCTACCCCTTCAAATTTCTAATCAGATAACAAATTATCCATTTTATTAATAAATCATTAAGTCAATTAATCATTTTTAATGATATTAGAAATATATTTTAATTTCAATAATTTTATTGCTGCATAGGAGAATAGTTAGGAATTTCATTTTTTTTTTTTTTTTGTTAATTTTATTAAATAAAGATTTTTGACAATGGAATTTTTGTGATTTTCAAAACCACAATGGACAATATATATTTTAAGACAACCTCAAGGGGTATATTTATAATTTACCCTCAACTTTAAGTGATAGTTACCTAATATGTGTAGACTTATGTACTTAACCAAATTATAAATTCATATAAAATGTTGATAGCAAAATTCAATATTTTCTAAGGAAATTTGACACTCTTTTCTCAATTAAATTTAGTATTTAGTTTAAGATTAATGAGGAATTATTCAATATTCCCAGAATACTATGTGTCTGTACTCCCTAACTAATCATCATTCAATATGCATCTCATGTTCTCCAATCACCTAACATAATATCCCACTTACCCACCTTCTCCACCAATCATAATACTATGAAATACCATGGGTCCATATTCTGAGATTACTGAATAATTACCCAAAATTAATATACTATTTTTTGTTTTAGAGATAATTTCTTCTTCTTTGTTTTTTAGAATTCAAATAGATACAATGAATGAATTGACCAAAGAAATTACCAAGAAAAAAAAAGGGAGTTAAAAATAATTGCAATAGACATGAAAATATGTGAAATAATACAAAATGGTAAGAAATTTTTTTTTTTTTTTTTTCTTTCAAATTATCAAACTGCCTTCCCTTTTTCTCTCATCTCATCTCTCTTTCCTCTACCCTGCAAGCCCTAACCCACAGTCAACCAACTCTTGCCCTACTATCCCCTATGGGGGAGGGAGACGAGTTGTATCTTTACATCACTTCCACCAATTAGTTTGAATCAAAATTATTTCTATTAACGCTGCCAACCACAGTTTTTCTATTTGCTTCACCACTACTACTTGGATTAGCTACTCTCGTGCTTGTTTGCTCAACCTCAATTTTGCTTCTTCATTATCTTAATTAAAATCAAGGCCTAGTCTTTGTTGCTCATGACACTGAGATCCAACATTAACAATTATGGAATCAAGAAAGGTCACTGAACCCAACAGAACAGACATTGCAGAGAACTCAGTTAAAACTATATCTTTTTTTTTTCTTTTTTTTTGTTACAGGAAAATCCTCCCTACTCTCCCGCAGATTCAAGACAGCGCCCCTTGCAGAGATAACCAGGGTGTCCTGTTAGCCGTTCCGAGCGAGGAGACTATAACCTGAGAACTTGCCCTGACCTCCAAGACAAGCTCCGTTTAAGTCAGGACTCGCACAGCGGGGGAGCTTTGAACCCACACCAAATGCTGATTAGACAACTTGAGGTCCAACCTCCTAACCAATTATGCTTCGCTCAGGAGATTGGCCCAAGGGAAAGGGGAATTGAACATGTGACCTTGGGGCTTAAACCCCAAGCCTTAACCACAATGCCACCCACCCTTGGGTTAAAACTGTATCTTGATAAGTGAACTTTCACTACTTTTCTGTTATAAAACAAATAAATTTAATCCTGAAAATTTTAAATTTCTCTGTTTTTTAGCAATAAAATTTCTTTAATTTAGACTAGACCTCAATTTTACATTTTTTAGTTTAAATTGAAAATTTCATTATTTTTTGTAATAGCAAGCCCAAAGAAATTTCGTCAATATTTCTTTAAAAAAAAATCATATTTATAATAGGTCTTATTTGAAAGATTTCAAAAAAAAGAATTCTCAAAATACTAATTTTATATTTAAAAAAAAAAGGAAGAGAAAAATCATACAAAATTATTAAATTTTTAAGTTTGAAACAATTCCAAAATTGAAAATATCACTCAATATGTGTCATGTTAGTATGTAGGGGTATTTTGATCCAAAAGGCCTCTATTTTAGAGGACCGGAACTAAGAAACTTTTTGTTTTGTATAATTGTCCAGAATCTTGTACTTAAAAGTTTTTTAAAAATATATCACTTTCAACCCTGTAGATCTTATCTAAAAAGGAAGCATTTGCATAGTTCTTATACTCGAAGAGGACACCCTCTAGACCTTATCTAAAAAGGAAGCATTTGCATAGTTCTATACTAGCTTATCACTCGAAATAATTACAGATATTTATATTTATTTTAAAGTTTTTTTAATATATAAATTATATTTTTTTAAAAAAATTTATAAAAATAATTTAATAATCTTATTACTACTCGTGTATATGAGAAATTAAAAGGGCTACTGCAATAACTATGCACGGATTATATCTATAATTATTTGTATGAGGGGATTTTAAATACTGATTAGGAATTTTGACCAAATCAATAAATGCGGACATGTGGAAAAACATGTAGATTGAAAAAAGTTAACAAATGTTGGTCAGGAAATTTTGACTAAATCAATAAATGCTGAGTTTTTTTTTTAAATAAAAAATTTAGAAAATTAAGGTTGGGAGATTGGAGCTCCTACAAGAATTGGGATTTAAAAACTCCCTTTTACTTAATATATACTAGTCTATCACCCGTGCTATGCACGGGATATAGCGACCCCGGTCTTTTCCCATTTGATTAGTGTATCCGAACTTATGTTCCGTAGATTCCGTTGTCTTATTGTTGTAGTTATTGTCCTTTAATTCTTCAGTATTGAGTTATAGGATGTGTTGGGCAGGTTGATTGCAGGTTGGTTAGGTTCGGAAACCAAACCTTGCTGTCCAGTTTTTGAGTTGGTCGCTCGAGCGAGGGTTTGGTCGCTCGAGCGAGGGTTGAGTTTTGTCTCTGGTGGCTCGAGCCAGGGTTTCTTCGCTCGAGCTAGCGATTGCGTCTAGTATAGACCTGAGAGCAGAGTGTCTTCGCTCGAGCGAGATTTTCGTCGCTCGAGCGAGCGAGGTGTATGTTTCCGTGTTCTTCGCTCGAGCGAGCGTTTTGTCGCTCGAGCATGCTTCTGGGTTGCAGACCTGAAGCATTGCATTCTTCGCTCGAGCGAACTTTTCTTCGCTCGAGCGACACTTTCTTGTGTCTGGTCGCTCGAGCGACCATGTCTTCGCTCGAGCGAGCCTGTCCAGTATTTAAACGCAGCAGCAGTTTTAAAACGTCTTTTTTCACAATTTTTGATCCAGAAACCCTAGTTCCGAGTCTTTTCTCTCTCAACTCATCTTTTCCTTGGGTTTGATCTATCTAGAGGGCGTTTCTAACCTAGTTCCTTCATTAAAAAGGTAGAGGAGAGTGAGGGCTTTCATTTAATCTGAGCATTGTTGGATTAGAAGCACTTTGAAATTTGGGCAAACATCTTCATCTTCTTCTTTTGGGTTCATTGCTTTGAGGTAGGGATTTCCTACTCCTTGTATACGTTTTAATCCTAAGTGTTGGTGTTTTGGTATGTGGGGGGTAGTTTGGTAATTCTGGGAGAAACCTTAGGGTTTTGTCATAGATTAATTCATGTAATTAATTTTAAAAAAAAAAAGGGGAATTGTGTATTGGTTAAATTCATGAGATTTGGGAAAATTGAGATTTGTTGATGTAGTTGAATACTTAATCACTCATCTGTGGATTTGATATTATATATATTGTGATATTTATTTCTTGCTTAGAAATAATTGTTTTGGGCTATCGGTAGAGGATAGCCAGTGATTGTTGTAGACCTTGCATGTGGCTTAGGTATAACTGGAATTTAGTCATCTATGTTGACTGTTGAATTAATACAGAACATTACTTGTATTAATTATGTGTTGTATATGGCAAGTATTATTTATGTTGCATAAGTATTTGGTTTTGGAGGAGATAGGGGATGAACTCCACGGTTTAGGGGAAGATAGGGGATGGACCTCTAAACCGGATTATGTTGGGAGGAGATAGGGGATGGACTCCAGTAGCATCACTTATGTGGATGCTTAATTTATTTGTTGTTGATATGATACATCACCCCCATGTGTATCAGTTGGGAAGTATGGAAATGAAGTTGCTTGTGATTGATGTAACACCAGCATGTGTGTTTATTATGTTGTAAGAAAGGTTTAACCTGGTTTGTACCTTTGTTGAGTTGTTGGCCAGGTTCTGAGCCATGTCGGTATAAATGGAAAGTGAATTGTGTCATAGACCATGTGTCATAGACAATGTAGGCATTCGTGTCTTAAAATTGGGAATTTATTATCTTGTGCTAACCATGTATCAGATGCTAATACTTTAGTTAATTCTTATGCTTGGTTTAGTATTTCTCTACTGGGCTGTGGCTCACCCTATATGGGAACTTTATTTTCAGGTTCAGGTGGTTCACTCCCTCCAAGGACTTAGCTTGTGAGGATTGGACTTGAAGATTTGTTTAATTATTTTTATTTGAATAATGTAATCTTTCAAGCCTAGGGCTTTATTTGTTTTGAGTTAGAACTCATGTAATTGTGTCCAAGTGTTGGCTTGGCAAGATGTAAGCCCGTAGGGCATTTATTCCGATGTTTTATTTCTTAATACTCTGATGGATGGTTTTATATTATTGTTCTAATATAATAATGCATGTTTATATTATTCATTATGGGTTTATTTTTGAGGGCGTGACACGGGATAATTATGAATATTTATATTTATTTTAGATTTTTTTTAATATATAAATTATGTTTTTTAAGATTTTTTATAAAAATAATTTAACAATCTTATCACTAGCCATAATGTATGGGAGAAGTTGAAAAAAATACTACAGTAACTATACACGGATTGTATCTATAATTATTTGTTTGAGGGGATTTTAAATGTTAATCAGGAGATTTTGACCAAATCAATAAATGCAGGCATGTGAAAAGATATGTAGATTAAAAAAAGTTAATAAATACTGATTAGGAGATTTTAACCAAATCAATAAATGCTAAGTTTTTTTTTAAATAAAAAATTTAGAAATTTCTGATTGGGATATTGAAGCTCCTACAAGCCTTGGGGGTTAAAAATCTCCTTTTGCTTAATATATAGTACTAGCCTATTACTCGTGCTATGCACGGAATAATTATAGATATTTATATTTGTTTTAAATTTTTTTAATATATAAATTATGTTTTTAAAGATTTTTTATAAAAATAATTTAACAATCTTATCACTAACCATAGTGTATGAGAGAAGTTGAAAAGGGTACTGCAGTAACTATACACAGATTGTATCTATAATTATTTGTATAAGGGGATTTTAAATGCTGATCAGAAGATTTTGACCAAATCAATAAATGCAGGCATGTAGAAAGACATGTGAATTGAAAAAAGTTAATAAATGCTGATCAGTGGATTTTGACCAAATCAATAAATGCTAAGTTTTTTTTTTTTGAAATAAAAAATTTAGAAAATTCAGATTGGGATATTGAAGCTCCCACAAGCCTTAAGGGAGAGGGGTTAAAAACTCCCTTTTGCTTAATATATAGTATAGATATATATATATATATATATATATATATATATATATATACAGATATATAGATAGTGGTAACCCGTGCTATGCACGGAATTTTATAAATTAAAAAAATTATTATAATTATTAGATAAGCTTTAAAGATTGTTTTTTAGTTTTTTTTTATTTTTTTATTTTTTATGTTATAATATAATATATAAGACATAGATAGATCAAAAAAATTAAAAAATTAGAAAATTAGATATAGATATAGATTCTTTTTTTGTTAAATCAAAAAATTAGAAAATTAGAATTAGGATATTGGAGTTCTCACAAGGCTTGTGAGTTAAAAATCCCTTTTTGCTTAATGTATAGTATAGATATAGATTCTTATCTTCTTTATTTTTGTATGTAACCATCGTGTATGAGAGAAATTGAAAATGGTGCTGCAATAATTATGAGAGAAGTCAAAAGGATTTGTGGGTTGGGAGAAGTTAATAAATGTTGAGGTTGGGTTGGGAGAAACAATAAATGCTGAGGTTTTCTTTTTTTTTTTTTTTTTTGTTCAATCAAAAAATTAGAAAATTAGGATTAGAATGTTAAAACTCTCACAAGGCCTGTGAGTTAAAAACCCTTTTTTGCTTAATATATAGTATAGATAGTATAGAAGTATAGATAGATTAGATAGATAGATAGATAGATATAGATAAATAGAGAGATTAATGAAATGCCCAATGTAATTTTTTTTTCTTCTACTTTTTTTTTTTTTTTTTTTTGCAACATGTTTTTTTTAATAAGAATTTATATTTATTTTAGATATTTTTTTAATATACAAATTATTTTTACAGTGTAATTTTTTTCTCTTTTTTTTTTTTTTTTGCAATTGCAACCTCTTATTTTTTTATAAAAATTTATATTTGTTTTAGATATTTTTTTAATATAAAAATTATTATTTTTTAGATTTTAATGAAATCCATAGTATAAATTTTTTTTTTTACAATTGCAACATGTTATTTTTTAATAATAATTTATATTTATTTTAGATATATTTTTAATAACAAATTTTTTTTTTTAAGATTTTAATGAAATGCACAGTATAATTTTTTTTTTTTTTTTCGTAATTGCAACATGTTGTTTTTTAATAAAAATTATATTTATTTTAGATATTTTTTTAATATACAAATTAATTTTTGCAATGTAATTTTTTTTCTTTTTTTTTCACAATTGCAACATGTTATTTTTTTAATAAGAATTTATATTTTTTTTAATATACAAATTATTTTTTTAGATTTTTTATAAAAATAATTTGACAATCTCATCATTAATCATAGTGTATGAGAGAAGTTGAAAATGTATAGAAGAAGTCAAAAAGGCTTGTGGGTTAGGAGAAGTCAATAAATGTTGAGTTTTTTATAAAAAAAATCAAAAAACTAAAATTGAGATATCGGAGCTCCCACAAGGCTTGTGGGTTAAAAATCCTCTTTTCCTTATATAATATTAGCCTATCACCCGTGCTATGCACGGGATAATTATAGATATTTATATTTGTGTTAGATTTTTTTTAATATATAAATTATGTTTTTAAAAAAAATTTATAAAAATAATTTAACAATTTTTATCACTAACCATAGTGTATGAGAAAAGTTAAAAATGGTACTGCAGTAACTATACGCGGGTTGTATCTATAATTATTTGTATGAGGGGATTTTAAATGCTGCTCAATGGATTTTGACCGAATCAATAAATGCAGACATGTGGATTGAAAAAAGTTAATAAATGCTGATCAGGGGAGTTTGACCAAATCAATAAATGTTGAGTTTTTTTTTAAATAAAAAATTTAGAAAATTCAGATTTGGATATTAGAGCTCCCACAAGCATTGGGGGTTAAAAATTTCTTTTTACTTAATACATAGTATAGATAATTAAAAAAATCAATCACAAATTAAGTCAATTGATAATTAAAAAACACAATAATTTATTTTTTAAAAAACATAGTGAGTTAAAAAGATCAATTACAATTTTTTTTGGGTCAAAATACAATCTAATCATCATCAATAATTAGTACATTATGTAACCCTAATGAGTACAATCTATTTTTTTTTTCAAAAAAACACAGTGAATTAAAAATCAAATCACAAATTAAGTGAATTGATAGTTTAAAAAAAAAACAATAATTTTTTTTCAAAAAACCCAGTGGGTTAAAAAAATCAATTACAATTTTTTTTCAAAATACAATCTAATCATTATAAATAATTGGTACTTCAAAAATCAAATCAGAAAAAAAAATCAAATCAAATCACAAATATTTTTATGTTATCTAACTACAATCATATATTTTTTCATAAATAATTGTAAAGAAAAACCATTAGAACAGTAAATAAAAGATTAAATCATATTAAAAAAAAGAACCATTGAACAAATTACAATCATATCACATTTTTTCCATAATAAAAAAATAAATAAATGAAAAAAAGAATCATTGATAAACTACAATCACATTTAAAAAAAAAACCATTGAACTAACTACAATCACATTTTTGTTCTTTGTGAGTTTTTATGTTTATCTAACTTCAATCATATTAAAAATAAAATTAAAATAGTAAATAAAAAGATTAAATAACATTAAAAAAAAACATTGAACTAACTATAACAATCATATTAAAAAAAAAAGTCATTGAACAAACTACAATCACATCACATTTTTTCCATAATAAAATAATTAAATGAAAAAAAAAGAACTATTAAACTAACTACAATCACATTTAAAAAAAAAAAAAAAGAATCATTCTCACATTTTTCTCTTTGTGAGAGTTTATATTTATCTAACTTTAATCATATTAAAAAATCAAATTATAATTTTTTATTCGCTAGACAAATCACAAATATTTTTATGCACTATCTAACTACAATATTAAAACAGTAAACAAAACGAAAAGTCAAGAAGGAAAAAACAAAAGGAAAACTTACTATTTGCATACGTGGTCACTGAAGTTGAAAGTGTAGAAGTGAGAAGTCAAGAAAAAAAAACAAAAATGAGACTCACTATTTGCAATAGGTATGTGAAAAGTTAAAAAGAGTGTGTGTTGTGGAGAAGTTAAAAAGACTTGGAAGAATTTAATAAGTGCTAAGTTTTTTTTTTTCAAAAAAAAATCAAAAATATTAAGAAATTAAAGTTCAGATTTTAAAACTCCCACAAAACTTGTAAGTTAGAGATAGATATAAATAAATTGATAGATATAGATATAGATATTTATATTTGTTTTAATTTTTTTTTAGTATACGAATTATTTGTTTTGGAAAAGGTATTGCAGTAATTATGAGAGAAGTCAAAAAGTCTTATGGGTTGAGAGAAATTAATAAATGCTGAGGTTATTTTTTTTTTTTTTTTAAATAAAAAATTAGAAAATTAGGATTGGCATATTGAAGCTTCCACAGTCCTTAGGAGTTAAAAACCCCCTTTTGCTTAATATATGGTATAGATATATAGATATATAGATTATAAATTGAAAGAAATAAAGTGTTATCTTATTATAATGGAAGAGATCTTATAAAAAAAATTTTGTAGACATGAATGCCCTCTTATTTTAAAGTGAAAAACAAAAATGGTCTCCATTCAACATATTAGAGCATCTCCAACGCTTACTCAAATTTTTCATCAAATTTGAGTAAAAAATGACTCATTTCACCAAATTTAGGATGAGATGCTCCAACGGTTCACTTTCACCAAATTTGTCTCGGGACGACCGGGTGGTCGACCAGCCGGTTGACCGGTTAGGCCAAAAAAAAATTTTTTTTTTTTTTTTGAATTGTCTGAACCTTTTTTTGGACTTTTTGAACTTTTTCAGGGACGACCGGGTGGTCGACCGGTTAGAGAGAATTTTTTTTTTTTTTTTTTTTTGAATTGTCTGAACCTTTTTTTTGGACTTTCTGAACTTTTTCAGGGACGACCAGTTGGTCAACCGGCCGGTCAACCGGTTGGTCGACCGGTTGGTATAAATCCAACGGTCAGTAACAGTGATTTGGTGAAATGCTTCGCCTGTATTCAGTTTGATGAATTTTTTGATGAAATCTCAATCTGATATCGATTTGGTGCAAGCGTTGGAGCAGTGCACAGTAACTTTTTCACCAAATTTTGAATTTAATGCTGGGTTTGATGAAGCGTTGGAGATGGTCTTAGTTTAACAATTTGTCATATATAATCAACCAAAATTAAAGATTAACTCAAATAAAAGATGTTCTTTGGTATATATAAACCCACATCTTCCAAATCAGTGTACATAGGGGTAATTACACCGCACTGGGTGTCAAGAAAAACATTACATATTCATTAAAAAGTTTATAATTTTAATTATTAATATGTATAAAATATTGTGCCAAATTTTTTGATTTTCTTACACAAATTAAAATTACTTAATGAGATCTTTAATCGATGAAAAAAAAAATTAAAAACTTTTACACGAGAATATATTATTTTTAAATTCTCATTTTTCATGTCAAACAAATAATTTGAGACTGAGGGAATATTACTATTAGATATTTTGCATTTAAATATCTATTTATGTCAAATGGCATAATTAATCCCTCTTACATAATGAATTATCTACGGGTCATTTTGGAGCACACAACCTTAAAAAAGATGTGTATCATAGGTAAGTTATGACATTTTTAATATTAATTATTATAAATATAATAATTAAATCATTTTTAGTCATAACTAAAAAAATTAAAAAATTATAACCAACTATCACAAAAGGTATAATCAAATTATTTTTATCATAACTAAAATAATAATCACAATAGGTCATACCTAATATCACAATAAGTCATAACTAATACCACAATAAATTACAATCAAAGACCACAACCGTCATACATGGGCTATGGTACACACCTCATCTTGGGATGTGTATTATAAAATTTCCGTTAAATAATAGTTTTTGTTTGCTTTTTAGTAATTTTGAACTATCTTGCCAGATTATTTATACAATGTTTTAAATTATGAAGCATAAAATTTGACAAATAAAACAAACTAACTCACATTTGTTAAATAAGTAAGATATAAAACACAACTCATTCAATCTATATTGCGTTCACCATTTAACCAAAGTTATCACATACATTGACAACGTCGCGTAGTATTTCAGTAACACTTAAAACAATTCTTCCATACTAGTTACGTGTAACGCCCTCAAAAATAAACTCATAATATATAATATTAACATGCGGAATTATAAGGAAATAAAGTATCTTATTCCATTCATCAGAGTACCATGAAATAAAAACATCATAATAAATGCCCTATGGGCTTACATCTTGCCAAGCCAACACTTGAACACAATTCCATGAGTTCTAACTCAAAAAAAAAACAAATAAAGCCCTAGGCTTGAAAGTTTACAAGTTGTTCAAATAAAACAAATAAAATAAAGCAAGTCTTCGAGTCCAAATCCTCACAAGCTAAGTCCTTGGAGGTAGTGAACCACCTGAACCTGAAAAATGAAGTTCCCATATAGGGTGAGCCACAGCCCAGTAGAAAAATACTAAACCAAACATAAGAATTAACTAAAGCATTAGCATTCGATACATGGTTAACACAAGATAATCAATTTCCAATTTCATGACACGAACGTCTACATTGTCTATGACATATTGTCTATGACACCTTTCTCTTTCCAATATTTATTCAGCTTTCCAATTATATCATTATGGCTCAGAACCTGGCCAACTATAATAGTGATCCAGATGTCACAAAAATAAATGAGACTAAAGCTCAAACCACAACACTTCCATACTTCCAACTGATACACATTATAATGATGTATCATATCAACAACAAATAGCAATATTGCTATTATCAATAAGCACACATATGAGTGATGCTACTGGAGTCCATCCCCTATCTCCTCCCAACAAATCCGGTTTAGAGGTACATCCCCTATCTTCCCCTAAACCGTGGAGTTCATCCCCTATCTTCTCCAAACAACATGCATATGCAATGAAACACACAATTGCCATATACAATACATAATCAATACAAGTAATGTTCTGTATTAATTCAACAGTCAACATAAGTGACTTAATTCCAGTTATACCTAAGCCACATGCAAGGTCTACAACAATCACGACTATCCTCCACCGATAGCCCAAAACAGTTATTTCTAAACAAGAAATAAATACAACAATGAATGTAAAATCAACATTCTCATAGGTAAGTATTTAAACTACCCAACTATATCATTAATCTCATAATTTCCCCAACTTCATGAATTAAACCCAATTCCACATTTTTCCCTTAAATTAATTATACAAATTAATCTAAGCCAAAACCCTAAGGTTTCTCCCAAAATTACCAAACTACCCCCACATACCAAAATACCAACACTTAGGATTAAAGCGTATAAATGGAGTAGGAAATCCCTACCTCGAAGCAAAGAACCCAAAAGAAGAAGACGAAGATGATAGCCCAAATTCCAAAGTGCTCCAAATATAAGTTTGTTCAGATTAAATGAAAGCCCTCACTCTCCTCTATCTTTTTTGTAAAGCAACTAGGGTAAAAACACACCCTAACTAGATCAATCCTAGGAGAGAAGGTGTTTAGAGAAGAAGAGAACTCGGAATTAGGGTTTAGAATCTGAAAAGAATGTGAAAAACTGCTTTAAAAACGCTAAAACACGGTTTTATACTTAGCCGCCCCGCTCGAGCGGACAAACCCCCGCTCGAGCAGACACTCACAGACTCCCGCTCGAGCGGACAATCCCACGCTCGAGCAGCGGATGCGCACTCCGAGCATCTCGACAAACCAGGTCCCCGCTCGAGCGTCCAAATCCCCGCTCGAGCGGCACTCACACACTCCCGCTCGAGCGGCCCAACTCCCGCTCGAGCGTCCGACCCTACACAAGAAATACTGGATGGGTGTTTTTCCCGCTCGAGCGCCAAAACCCCCGCTCGAGCGGACAAGGCAAAATCTGGGCATCTAGTTTTGGTTCCTAAGCTCAACCAACCTGTTCCAAACCCGCCCAACACATCCTATAACTCCAAATAAGAAAATATAGGACGACAACAACCATTACACAAAGATAGAATCTACGGAACCTAAGTCCGAATACAATAATCAAAAGGGAAAAGACCGGGGTCGCTATATTACGTGTAGAGAAATTTTACTATACACATCTTTATTATATGTACTCTTAAGTTATGTAATTTTTTTTCTATAGTCATGACTTTTTTTTTCTTTTCTTTTCTTTTTTTTTTTTATAGTTATGACCTTACTTTAGTTACGACTCACCAGATTTTTGGTTATACTTTATATGTTGTTTGGTTATGATTTTTTTTAATTATGACTCAAAAAATATGAAATTATGTCATTTTCTTCTTTAATTATAAAGTATATACGATACACACCCTATGAGTCTTTAGGGGTGCTCGCAGATTGGTTTTTGACTGTTCAGTTTGTGGTTTGAACCCGCCTACATGTTTGTGGTTTAGGAAAAATTGCACCCACAACTGCCTGCAATGAAGATTGCGGTTTGTGCGGATAGGATTCGCAGATGTGCGAACAGTTGCGAACGGTTTGCGGATTGGACTTTTCATTTAAAAATTTATTTTTGGACCTTTTTTTCCCACTTTTAAATATTCTTTTGGGCCTTTTCCCTCCATCTGTTAAATATTATTTTGGGTCATAAAATCATATATTTCTTATCATTAAATCATTATTTTTCAATATCTCAAATAAATTATAACCTATCTATCCAATTTACTTCTAAAAGGAAACAGACCATAAACACATGTCATAATCAGTCAATGGACTCACATTCACTTTGCAGAAAATATATAATCTAAACAAAACTCATTGTTGTTTTAATAAAAATGGAACAAACATCTCTTCTGAAAATTAATTTTAGGGTTTGTTGAACTTACTAACTAGTGAAAAAAAGAAGCATAATTATGAATAAGCCCTTTTACTCATTTCATTGCAAATTACCAATATTTGTTGAGTTTTCAAACTTGCAATGCAAAACAAGTTACAAAATATTTGTTTACTTGCAAGTGAATGAGAGAAGAGAAAATTAGGATTACACACTTACAAAACTCACAAGAAAATCTAGCGGTCCAGATTGAAAAAAAAAAAAAAAAGAATAAAAATATATGTATACAGATGCAAATAGGTGAATATGGATGTAGATAAAAACTACAACCCGCAAAATAAAAAAATAAACAATTATCTGAAACTGTCCAAATAAGAACAGTTCGAGTTGAATGGTTTTTGCGGATCAGACTTAGTGAAATGTGATGCCCGGTCTTTTCAGTTGGATGTAGTGGGACTTAGTAAAATGTGATGCCATGCATTGCATCACCTTCACAACAATGTCATGCATTGTGTCACCTTTCACAAGATCATAATTAAATCATTTTAATTATAATTAAAAAAATAATTACTTATATCCAACGTCACATAAGATATAATCATAGATATTTTGAATAATAGCTAAAATAATAATCACAATAGATCAAATTAATGTTACAATGAGTTATAAGGTGTGCTCCTGCCTTGGTATTATGAGTATGTCCCCTGTTTTTTTCATCACCTTTGCTTGATTTCAAAGTTTGTTTCCTAAAAATGATATTCATAGAAAACTTCAATATAGACGGGGAAGGTCTCATAATTTATTACATTACTGTGATACTAATAATGTGTTTTTAGATTTAAAGTAGCAGATATGAAATTATTTTTATGCTCTTTTTATTTTATTTCTTTTTTAAATGGTGCAGGTTGTATTGGAGGAAATCAGAGCATATGGCATCTCATTAACTAGCCTTTCATAGCCTCTTTATAACGGATTTTTTTATGATAATTTTTTTAATTTAAATTTTTTTTATTAAACTTCTAATAGATTGTGTTTTGAAGGCATTTGACAGTTTCTTTGTGTTAAACTTTTCTAATATGAATTGTGTTATGGACTTAGACTTGGTTGCTATGATAAACAGAAAATTGAAACTACAAATGGCTTATGGCCTTTAAATGAAAATGAAAATGAAACATAATAGGAGATATATAAACAATATAATGAGTGTATATATTTATATATGTTAGGTTTTTATTCTTGGCAATTCCGTTTTACAAAACTCTTTTGAGTTGTAATTTTATTTGCATTTTTATTTCAGTGAGGCTATGAGTTTATTAGATGCGAATCCAACCCGAATCGAGCTTTGCGGAGAAGTTTGTGATGTCAATGCTTTCAAGATTGCCACTTCGCTGATTATTACGGGGGTCGCGGCCGAAGCAAAATGCAAAATTGCATTCAAAATTGCATTCAAAATTGCATATCTGCCATTGGTCGCTCGAGCCAAGAAGTGCTCGCTCGAGCGAAGGTTTGCTCGCTCGATCCAAGGAGTTCTCGCTCGAGCCAAGGATTGCGTCCATACAAAAACCTGAAGAAGTGTATTCCTCGCTCGAGCCAAGGATCCGTCGCTCGAGCCAAGGCACTAGTAGAAATCATGAAAATTACTCTCCTCGCTCGAGCCAGGAAAGCTTCGCTCGAGCGAGCCTCAGAATCCGGATTTTTCAAGGAGTTTGTTTTCTTCCCAATCTTGGATTACTTTTGGTTCTCTATAAATACTTGGTTTTCTCCCAAAACTAAATAATTGATTGAAGTCCTCCAGATCTTCTTTTTGGTTCTTAAAGGTTTATATCTGGGGATATTTTGTTATTTTTTCTTTGATGTTTTATTGAGTATTCAACTCATGGTTTAAAGAGAGTACATCAAAGGTTTGTTTGTTATACACAAAAGAGAGAGTTGTCCTTCAGTTGTGAATTCTGAAGAATTCGAGCCTGAAGCTTTGGTGGAATCCGGAGTGGCTCATCAGAAAGACAATTCCGTGCTGAAGATGTGGTTGGAAGAGGCACATAGAGGTTGGTTCAATTAGGCGTTGTGAATTCGCTAGATAATTGAGAGTATACCTGTGTAATTCCTTTAAATCTTCTTAGTGGATTGTTCTTGTGGCAGTTGCCCGTGGTTTTTTTATCACAATTGGAAGGTGTCCAATTGTGGTTTTTCCACGTAAAATCTTTGTGTCTCTTTCTCTTGATTGTTTGATTGGGATTGTTATATTATGCTTAAAATTGTTACATAATCACAAATCAACATCTAGGGGTTTCTAGATTTTTCAATATATATATTAAAAATAATTTTTTACGGCTTACAAAATTATACTATGAAAAATGTAATGATTTATGGCATGTAAAGAAATATCGTAAAAGATTATATACGGCATACAAAATATATTATAAATATATTAAAAGTCACGTTTTACGGTATGCAAAATTATACCGTGAAAAGTACAATAATTTATGACATGCAAAAAATGTCGTAAAAGATTATCTACAACATACAAAGTATGTCATAAATGTTTTAATTTATTACTTTTTACAACTTTACATGTATGCCGTAAAAGACAATTAACTTTTCCCGACATAACTAAGTCATAAAAATTTAACTTTACATGTATGTTTTAATTTATTTCTTTTACGGAATATATTACAAGTCGTAAAAATTTAATTTTGTTGTAATGACCAACACCACAATAAGCCATAACTAAGGCCTCATTTGGGAACATGTTATTTTAGTAACCTTTTGATTTTTTACGAAAAGATGTGCAGAAAAGTAAAAAAATTAATATGACAACTTATAATAACTTTTGACTTTTTAACTAAAATATATAGTTAACAAACAAAACCAAGTCATAATCAAATCATTGTTAACACCACAATATATCATAAGTAAAACCACGAACGTCAACTGGGGAATATGGGTACGTTTCATAAAATTTTCCAAAATGAAAACACTACAAATCAAATCTTATCATATATATATATATAATATTAAAAGTAGTGTTTGTTTTAATTTTTAGGCTATCCCATGTGATTTCAATTTGGGGCACTTCATCTTCATATGGCTCAAATATAAGTGGCGTACTCCCTTATAGTTTTGAACTGAAGTACAAAACTAATTCTGTTAACAAAACAAACAAAATTACTTAAATATCCTCATGCCATTTTTTTTTTCCCTCTTATTATGTACATATAATTTTCTATCTTAAACATATATTTAATAAATTAAACCATAAAGTAACCTAAACATCCTAATTTATTATTATAAAATTACCTTTATCTAATTTTAATTTTAAATTTTTAACCCAATTTCTTATTTAATAATATTTTAAATTAATATATATATATATATATATAACCTATATCTATAGGTAAACCAAAAAATAACCTAAATAGCTTAATTTATTATCATAAAATTACTTTAATCAAAATTTTAAAAGGCACTTAGGCTAGAGGTCTATTTCTGAAACTGTTGGGCCAGTAGACCCAAACTTTATTCTTGTTTTCTACCAAAAGGACATTATGAGTCCAAAAAAGACAAGTATCTGTTCAAAAGCTTACCATTTGTTTATCTGTTCAAATTAACCTCTGTATACATGTGTTACTTATTTGTCTAACTATCAGTTCAAAGGAGGAGGAATCCCCTCCAATCCAAATAGAGGGTGTTGTTGGTCTATGGAGTCCACTACGGCCCAGTTTTCATGATCCGGACTGTTCATTTTGTTGGGCATTTTGTGTCTGTCATTCATAAAAAAAAAAAATTAAGTTGATTTAATAACTGTAACTTATTCAATTTATTACATTTGTCACTAAAAAAATGTATGGTTTATTTTTAAAAACACAATTGTTGTATATTTTTTTAGTGAAAAATTGAACAAGTTACAATTATCAAATCAACCTAATTTTTTTCAGATGAAATAAACGAAGTGCTTGACAAAATGAACGGATCAAATCATCGAAACGAGACCCGTGGTGAACCCCATAGACCCAAACATCACCCTCTAATCCAATCTGGACTGGAGGGGATTCTCCTCCCTGTTCAAATATGTACACGTGTTACTTATTTATTCAACTATCTATTCAAATGTGTACATGTATCACTTATCTATTCACCTATTTATTCAACGTCACCTATTTGTTTACCAAAGATGTCTTTCATTATGCCTCAAATGGTGTTTCTTATGACTTGGTTACAAATATCATTGCGGCGTTTCTTATGACTTGGTTACAAATCATTATGATGTTGATTATCACATAGCTATTGCCTGTTATAATTACAAATTTGATTATCACTAAACAGGCCTTTGGCTAAGCCTCAACTACTATTTAGCTATGATTTATTGTGGCCCTTTTGATTATAACCGAAAATGGTTCATGTTACCTTTACTTTCCATAGACATTTTTCATTTTTTGTCCAATTTTACAATAAAGTGATGTGCAAATATTTTCATAAAAAAATTACCTGACATTATTTCTCTTTTTGTTTGGTACAGATGGATGAACTCGTGCACGAAGCTAAATTGTACGAGACTACTTGGCACTATAAGCATTTTTTGTAAGATTATATATTTTTAGATAGATGTGTATGAAAAATATTTGGGTAAACTAGTAGTTATATTTTTGGATAGAGTAGAAATTATATTTTTGGATGGGTGTGTATGGAAAATATTTAGGTAGACTACTAGTTATATTTTTTTAAAGATGCGCATGGATAAAAATTTAAAACGTAATAACAAGTACTTGTTATGTTTTAAACTTTTATACTAGATGGATGTGAATTGGATGATTTAGGGGTGCTCGCGGATCGAATTTGTACGGTTTGTGGTTCGATTTTTACCTCCCCGCATCTATGCTGTTTGGGGAAAAGTCAAACCGCTACCGCCTACAGTGCTGTTTGTGCAGATAGGGTTTGCGGATGTGCGAGCGATTTGCGGTTTGATTTTTTTCCTTTAAAAATTAATTTTTGAGTTTTTTTTTTACCATTTTGTAAATATTTATTTTGAGTCATTTTCTTCCAATTTTGCTAAAATCATATTAAATAATGAATTAAAACTTATAAAATTAAAAACACAACAAAATCAATTCCTAACACAGTAAGGTCAAAACTTATTATTCAAAAATAAAAAAAAATAAAAAAATCAACATCACCAACTCCTTATCAATGGTACTATTTCATTGCCCATTGAAGACAAACACCAACTTTAATTACATGCAATCTTCAATTCATAGAAATCAAATACACATATATAATATATGTAAATTATGAATACATCTACACAAACTGCAACGAAATAACAAATGAATAAATTAAAGAAAATGAAGAGAAAGAAAAAAAAAATTGAAAATGAAATTTACCTGTGCATAAAGAAAAGGGTCGGCAACAAAATTACTAGGGAAACCAGCATTAGAAACTGAAGCACAAGTGAGGACTGGGTTGGCCATAGGCCAGGCGACACTCTCATCTTTTCATTGATTCACTTGCCATACAAAATTCAAACCCACAAAAAAACAACAAAAATTAGAAAACCCACAAAAACCCATTTCCCAAAACCCTTAAAAATCAAATAATACAAAAAAATAGAGCAGATCTGCACACAAATAACAAATCTAATTGCCTAACAAATAACAGATATGATTGCATAAAAATAACAGATCTGATTGCATAAACAAATAACAGATCTGATGCATAAAAAAAAAAAATCAGAGACCGGGGAGAGAAAGAGAGAGATAGACAGACAGACATTTGATTGCCTAAAATCAAAGATCGAGGAGAGAGAGAGAGACAGAGACAGAGACAGACAAACAAAGACAGAGACAGAGGCTTACCTGTGAGGTCGATCGGTGCAATGAGAGAGTGAGGTCGATCGGTTGATCTTGTGATGAGAGAGCGGCGATCTTACGAGGTCGATCGGTGCAGATGAAAAACGAGAGGGTAAGAGACTGATGATGAGATGAGAGGAAAAAAAGAGCTGCGCAGCAGCAAATGTGTTTTTAAGTTTGAGATATTAGATTAGGGTTTTAGTTTTGTTTGTTATAGATGAAGTGAAGATGAACAGTCTAGATTTGAAATATATATATATATATATATAATAAAAATAAATAAAAATAAAAAGAGGTTAATGTGGGCAGGTTGGACGGGTGGATTCAAACCCGCAACCCGTCTGCAACCCGAAAATCAGCCAAAATTCAAACTGCACCCGACCCTAATGTATTTGCGAAACTACCTATACATGTGCGGGTCGGATCGGGTATAGCGATTTGGGCGGGTCGGATAACCCTATGCCCAGCCTTAAGATGATTATATAGATTACAAGCAAATTTTTAATTGAAGGAATATGTATGTAGTTTGGAATTACTTGTACATGAAAACTTATAATAGTTGCTGACTTTCATTAAACAGGTTTAGGATTTGATTATTTATATATTTTGTTGAATGTTCATGATTCAGTTGAATTGTTGGTTTGAAAGATTATCACAAATTACAGATTGTATTGAATGGATTGGATGAATTATTATGAATTATAGATTTATTTTGTTGTATGTTGTTGACAAAATTTTGCTTCTGTTTTCCTATTTTGGCGACCAAGTGATTAATCGAGAAAGATAAGTAAGACTTTCGTCGACTAAATAAGGTAGGCGAAACTAAATAATTAGTCGTTAAAATTATTAATATTGGCAACCAAAGAATTCGGTTGGTAATAGGTCTATTGGCAACTAAAGTTTTAGTTGCGCAAACATTCCTTTTGGCGACTATCATGTTTGGTCGTGGAATGTGACAATTGGCGACTAACATATTTGGTCGTGGAATGCGACAATTGGCGACTAACATGTTTGGTCGGAAAAATATCACTTTTCGCGACCAAAGTGTTTTAGCTACTAAATGGATTAGCCGCAGTAACGATATATTTAGCGATCAAAAATTTTGTCAACAAATCTAACTTTTTCCCAACAAACAAAAGTTTTAGTCGCTAATTACTTTTGCTAACCCTCAATTGGCAATCAAAGTGGCAACCAAAAAAATTAGTTGCAGATAATTTTTGCTGACTAAAAATGGACTTTTGCCGACTAAATTTTTAGTCGGCAAAAGTGTGAATTCCTATAGTAACAACATTACAATATTAAATGGGAGCATAAGGTTTATATAATGAAATAACTCATTTTTTCTTCTTTTTCTTGATGTGAGATTGTAAAATAAAAATTAATAATTGTTTGGACGGGAAGTTCATTTTTAATTAAACAATCTCAGTCGTTCAATTTTTAATGAAGTCAATCTTATTATGTGGAGGGCTTTCAGAAGTGCCAAAAAAAAAAAAAATTTGTGCAAAAAGAAAATTGAAAAGGGAGAGCTTTTCTGTTATAAGGCCATTGATTGCTTGGATTGGTATGAGGTAAGTGTTTGATTCATGCAAGTTTCTCCTTTTCTTTTGTGGTTTACCCTGTGCCCATTTATATTTTTCTCTCTTATGATGCTTAGCATCTCTCATTAGTAGCCAATTGTTCTTGCTACTTTGTTTTTTCACTATCTCTTTTGAATTAAACATATATTTATATTTGTCAATGACAAGGAGATTAGGCGAGGGTGTGCGACGAGTCTTCCCAATATGAAACACCGATAATGCAAGAGAAAATATCAAGATAGGTGTTTGGAAAGAAAGGATATTTAAGAGGACTTGAGATCAGACCAAAACTCTCTTCCTTTAATTATTGATTAAATGCTGCAGCACAACGAGAGGTATAGATTATTTTTGGCATAAAACATAATACTATTTACTATGCTTGGTTACCACTTTTCAAAAACACTTTTTAAAAAATTTTATTTTTTTATTTTCTGTATTTTTTTTATTTTTACTGAATTTTTTTTAATAATTTGAATAATTTTTTTAATTTTTAGACATACCTAACATAAATATATTTAAAAAGTAAAAAAAATTAAAAAAAATCTTTTAAAAATTCACTAAATACCGAAAATATAAAAAAAAATATATAAAAATTCAGTACATTTTTTTATATTTTTATGTATTTATTAATTTTTAAAAATATTTTTTTACAAATTTTTTACTTTTTAGATACATCTAAATAAGATGCATCTAAAAAATAAAAAAAATATTTAAAATTTTAAAAATATTTAAAAAAAAACGAAAACCAAAAAATTCAATTTTTAAAAAATTTAATTCAAAAAATTCAAACCAAACATACTGATTGGTGTGGTATAAATTATTAATGGACATTTCTTTTTTGTGTACGAAGAACATGATTTTTGTCTAATTCTCTGTTTGTGTGGATTTATTATTTTAGGACGGATCATATTTAATTTGTATGGAATTGACATTAAAAGACCAAATTTTTTTATGATTAAAAGTGAAATGAAAATAGGTATATGAATGGTTTTGTTTATATATAAGTTGTCGGTTGAACAAAATAAATACAAGTTGTAGAGAAATTAATAATAATAAAAAATATTAAATAAAATTTTTAACGATTAAATGTTTAGTAACTAAAAAAAAATGAACTTATTAGCAACTAACCAACTGATAGCCAAAAAGAAAATCAATATTTTAACGCTTAATATTTGATAACTAGAAATAAACCAAAGAGTTTTAACGACTACAAATTTAGTAGCCAAAAATATATGAGATTTTTGGCAACTAAATAACTTTGTAGCTAAAAAAATAAGATGAAAATAATTTTTTTTGACGACTAAATATTTAATAGTCAAAATTAAATGAGACTTTAGGCAACTAAATAATTTAATAGCTAAAAAAATAAGATGAAAAATAATTTTATTTGGATACTAAATATTTAGTGATCAAAAATAAATAAAATTTTGAGCGACAAAATAATTAATAGTAAAAAATGACAAATAAATAAATAAATAAAATTTGACCACTAAATTCTTCAGTTCCTAGATGCAATAAATATAGTCACTAAAACGAATCCACAACTAAATGTTTTAGCCGTTCAAAACCAAAATTAATTTTATTTTAAAACTTTTGACAAATAAATATTTAGTGACCAATATTTTTCCGATAATTAGTCAACAACCAATCTAATTACCAAAATATTTAATCACTAAAAAATTTTGACGCCTAAAAATGTAATCCCCAAAAGTATCATTTCTTGTAATTTCTTGTAATGATACTAATAAAATTACAACTTTCAAAACTTGCATCCCAAAATAGATGTGTATGTATTTTAGAAGCTCCCTAAACAATTAGGAAATTCTATGCCGTATTTTTTCTCTCCCCCCCCCCCCCCAAACTATTTCTCTTTTTTATGCAATTTTTTTTTTAATTTATATTTATTTTCAGTATACCGATCTGGCTACACCAATTATTCAAAATAAAATTAGTTTACCCTATGTTCTTGTTCTCCTTATGCTATTCGATCATTAATTGAATGTTACCTGTGTCACGCAGAAGTGAGAATTAAAAAAAGAAAAAGCAAAGAGGAGGAGAAGAAGAGGAGAGGAGGAGCATGCACACATATTTGGGATTAAAACTCAAGCCTTTCATTTCACTATTACAATAAAAATAACACAAGTCACAAGAGTCGAACTGTGATATATTAAAACAATAAGATTTTCTTGTCAATACCATTAAACGTGGACCTGGGATGCTGTCTAGCCTGCTGTAAACCTCTCGTGGGGGAGCTAATACCGAACTTCTTTCATCTCTCGTGGGGAGCTGATATCTTAAAAATAACACAAGCCTTTCATCTCTCTTTTTTGTATGGCTTTTTTTCCCTCTGAAGGAGAGGTGAAGATGAAGAAGAAAGAGAGAGAGAGAGAGAGAGAGAGAGAGAGCATCAACCAACTCAGATCATGATCATCAACCAAGAGAGCTTGCATCAACATCAAACAACAAAACATCATCATCATCATCATCACCATCACACATCATCTTTCCCTCTCTTTTATGCCTTTTCTTCTTCCATAACTCTCTCACACACACACACATATCATCAATACACAGACACAGATCTATACACAAACACAGATCAGGGAACAGAGACACACACAGATCATCAACAGATACACAGATCTGTGTATGCACACACGGAGGATGGCGGCGCCGGTGATAGGTGGAGCCTCTCTCTCTCAGTTCCCTCTTCCTCTCTCTTCTCTCCTCTCTTTCTCTTCTTCTCTCTCTTCCTCCCTCTGTTTCAGAGATTTAAGGGGGAAAAAAAAAAGTAGACTGCCCAAAACGACGGCAAAGCAGTTTCGAGCTATGAAGTATTACTCACAAAACACAACAAACACAGTAAATTAACAAAGATGGTGCAAAGCAAGAGACAGTAAATTAACAAAGACGGTTTAGATCACAGCACCCTTAGTTTTTCATAGAGTGGGACATCCATAGCTGCCCAAACATGGTGCAAAGCAAGAGAGAGAGAGCAGATGTCATGGAAGCCATGGAAGTGTACTCACAGAACTTTGCAAGCAAGGACGTGTCTTGGATTAGCAGCGCACTCAACGAACCAGAAAAGGAAAAGACGAGGCACACAACGAAAGCGTGGAATGTTGTTGGGAGACCTTTAAAGAAGACAGTGGGGACTGGGTTACCATCTATGTATTCAAATGGGATTATTAAGAGAAGTGTGGTGATTGTGAAGGAAGCTACCAAGATAAATTCCAACACGCGTGTCTGGATTGGTGGGATGGAGCTCAATTTTGAGTTATCTGTTCGATTTGGAAGAAAAACAGATGCCATCTCTGCCCAGATCCATACATGGGCTCATTTCGAAATTATGTTCGGTGCTACATATTTTTATATAGAAAAGTTGGAGAATTTTTTATAAAAATAATCATTAAAGAGTTATAATTTTTGAATTATCTTAATTAATATGTGATATTTTATTTTAAATATAATTTAAGAATTACAAAATCTTTATAATTATTTTTATAAAAAAAATTTATAATACCTAACATTATTGATTTTTATACCGTTTAAAAATAAAAAAAATAAAAAATACAACTTTTCTAATCTAACGGGTATAGCGTGATATGATAAGGGTTGACTATTAATTTATCATATATTTATTTATTTGCCTATATAAGTATCGGGATGAATACAAAACGATGTCGTTTTTCATTTTCAAAAGAAAAACAGAAACAGATCTCTCTCTCCTCGATTTTCGTCATTGGATTGCGATATCGAAAGGGTTTGGGGATGCCAGGGAAGGGTGTGTTGAGCAAGGAGAGAAACATTGATCTTCAGCTTGATTTGGAGAGAATCGAAAGAGAATTCAGCACCAGCAACAAATAAATTACACCCACATGTTCAGAAACAACAACAACAGAGAAAACATGTAAACTATCAATTGGATTTCACACGTGTTTGATTTTAGAAAATAAAAATCTATTTCGGATTTTGTGTTTTTTTTGGGCCAAAGTGGGTTTTGCTGATTGTTAGTCGTTTTATGTTATGTTTTCAAGTCTCGAAAGTGATTGTGACCATCTTTTCTTCACAGATCCATTGTTTTCTCAACCCCGGTCTAAGCCCTGCGGCAGAACTTCACGGAAACGTTGCCATCGGGGGTTGGCCTGTGGCTGCGAGGCGTGGGGCAGGTTAGCCGGCGACTGGAGAGGGTGGGGAATGGGTGGCCGCCAGCCGACAAGAGGAGGCAAAACAGACCGAAGAGAGAGATTTTTTTTTTTTTTATGGAAGTTATTCATCTTGGGGATTACGTAAGCTCCATCCGTTGTTACTCATGGAGTTTTTTGAGGGTTCCTTATCAGATTCCTGGTCTGGTTTAGGTGGTGCTGAGTATTGGTGCTGAATCTGGTCTTATTCTGTCCAGATTTAGGAGGGCTTGAAGCTGTGTGGGTCGTTGCTGTTGTGAATGTGGATTTGGTGTTTTGACCAAGATCCCATTGGGCTGTTTATGGGTGTTCTTTTGGGTTTATCCAGCAGTGAGCATAAAGATTGTCATGATTTGCACCGGTGTGCTGCAATGTTTTTGAACCCCTATTTTGGGTTTGTTCTGGAGCCTCTCGTAGGTGTACCCGCTGGTCCGTGATATGGATTGGTGGTTTCGATAGTGGGTGGCGCCAGTGGGCTCGTAGGTGGTGTCGAGTTTGTATGTTAGCCGTGGCTCTGGCTAGTGTTGTTCAAGATTTCCATTTTCATCGTGGGTATTGTTTGCTGCTGTCGTGAAGACAGTGAGGACTGGGTTACCATCTATGTATTCAAATGGGACTATTAAGAGAAGTGTGGTGATTGTGAAGGAAGCTACCAAGATAAATTCCAACACTCGTGTCTGGATTGGTGGGATGGAGCTCAATTTTGAGTTATCACTTCGATTTGGAAGAAAAACAGATGTCATCTCCGCCTAGACCCATACATGGGCTTATTTTGAAATTATGTTCTGCACAACTAAAAAATAAAAAAATAAAAAATAAAACTTTTCTGATTTAACGGGTATAGCGTGATATGATAAGGATTGCTTATTTAGAAGGTCTAAATAAGTGTATTTTTTATTTTTTTAGATTAAAAAATTGAGGTTGAAAATATGAATATTTAGATTAATTTTTTGATTTTTTATCAAAAAATATGTAATAAAAAATTTTAAAAATTAATTTGTAATGAAAAATTTAAATTAAGAATTGTGTAACCGTAATTGTTAACTTTTAAAAAATAATATTAAATTTTTAATTTTTTAAATAATTTTTGAACTTCTTAATTTTTTTACAAATTCTCAAACTTTACCTTAGTTTAGAGCGCAAGTGGTGGGTTGCCGCAATTCATCCGTGGAGGAAGTTTTCGGTCATGGAAGGCTCAATGGCCAATTTGAGGGGACGAGTGAGCTACACGTGAGCTCTCGAGCGTGGAACAGCTGTACGCTTTCCGCCCACTCTAACCTGGTATTTGATTTGTTTTCTTCGAGACTGGTTTTAAATTCTGTGGGCTGGTTTTGATTAAAATATAATATAGGGTATGTTTGGTTTGAGTTTGGGAGATAAAAAGTATAAAAAGTTATTTGGTTTGATTTTTTTAGAAAAATATTTTGAAAAATTATTTTGAGAGAGAATTTTGAAAAAAGTGATTGATTTGATGTGTATGAGAAAGAGATTTGTTTGGAAAACTTGTTTAGTTTATAAGTTTTAAGAAATTTTTTTAAAAAAATTTGTTTGGTTTGAGTTTTTCTGAAAACTCATTTATAGATAAATTTTCCTAAAATTTTTTGAGAAATTCAAACCAAACGAACCCTATGGTGTTTGGAAAGGTGTAGTGCAGCTGGCACTCATGTGATTTACGTGTTGTAGTTGGCTATCCTTTATATATATTGGGTAAATTACATATACTTAGCTCAAGTTTGGGAAGACTAAATAAGTATACTTTTTGTCTTTTTTGACTAAAAAATTGAGGTTGAAAATATGGATGTTTGGGTTAACTTTTTGACTTTTTATGGAAAAATGTGTAATAAAAAATTGTGAAAATTAGTTTTTAGAGGAAAATTTGAATTGGGAGTTATGCAGCCGTAATTGTTGACTTTTGGTGAATAGTATTAACTTTTTAACTTTTTGAGTAACTTTTTGACTTTTTGGATTATTTGAGAGTACCCAAACAAGGCCTTAGTTCAATTACAGATATTTTTTTGAAATTTAAAAAATTATAAATTCACTTCTGAAAGTTATATTTTTATAATAAATTATCTCATAAAATTTATATTTTTATAATAAATTATCTCTTAATTTAGTATGTAAATATAATCTTTAGAGAAGAATTTATAATTTTTCAAATTTAAAAAATATTAATAATTTAATTAAGGCCAAGTTTGGCATCCTCAAAAAAATTCAAAAAGTTAAAAAGTCACTATCCTATTTAAGTCACATCATCTTATTTAAGTCACATCACATCTCTAACACATCACTTCAAATCCAACCCAAATCTAACTCATATTTCATAAAAAGTCAAAAATTACACTTATTTAATCTTCCAAAACTTAGCCTAAATCTCAAGAGGTATATATAATTTGTCCATATATATTTTTTATATATATATTTGGTGTGCCGTGGTGTGTTAGCCGACAGTGTGATTAATATAAGAGAACCATTATTACCAAATGGGCTTTGTTAAAGAATTGGTGGGAGTTTAAAGGATGGGCTGCTGGGCCCTCTTGGTAAGGTTTTTTTTAATTTATTAGTGGCCCATTTTGGACTTAATTTTTTATTATGAAATGGGCTCACTATCTTCTTTGTTATTGGGCCGTAATTGGATTCATTTTGGAAAATTCTTTTTGTTTAGCCTCTTTGCAGCGGACTATTTATAGTTGATTATTTCATGATGTTTGATCGTGTGATCCTCATATCTCATATGAGGGTGGTTTTGAGCCATCTCTGCCAAGAGTGATTGGGGAGTCACTGATATGGGGAATAATGGTTCATTTACTAGCCGAGTTAGAGACTAGGAGATGAGCAGGAGGATAGCTATCGGTTTTCTGGTCACTTCTTGTCTTCATGTGACCCATCCTTATTGATTGTATTGCCACGCCTGACATGGAGTGAAAGGCACACTGCCATGGGGCTTGAGGCTTGTGATCTACCAAGAAAGAGACTAGGGGATGTGATGATTGCTCTCATGATTTTGTTGGCTATGGTATTGGTTTGTTGCTGTGGGGCTATTGTTTTTTACTACAACTCCCAAGTGCGTGGTTTATGGTTTCTGATTGTGCTAGCTTCATGTGACACTGTTGGGATTTCTCGTGGGATAGATTTTTTCCTCCGTCACGGCTTTGGTTAAAGTGGCTTGGATGTCACGGCTGTGAGGAGTGGGACGCTTATTAGATTCTATGTGTTAATTTGCAGCAGTGACTGGAGGGTATGTGGGGTTGGTTATCATCTTTGATTCGGCTTAAAAGTTGTTGCTTTGTGTTTGTGTCTGTTGTGTTTATAAGTTTTGTGGTGTCTTTTGTATCTTTGCCCATATATCCACCTCAAGTTCCCATCTATTATCTCTGATGGTGAGGGTTACTTGAGGACAATTAGGATATATAGGCAGAGTTTGGTTTTTTTTTTTTTACCCCCTTTCTTAGGGGCAGTGGTAGTTTATGTTCGTTATTTTTTTTCTTTTTTTTCTTTGTTGTTGGCATACTTGAGGTATGCCCCTTGTAAATTTATATAATTTCATTGTCTTTATTTTATAACTGACTTACCAAAAAAAAAAAAAAAAAAGTCTCCTTTTTATGTATTTTTTAATTATTAATTAATTATTTCATTTATATAAAATTATATTAGGTATGTTTGATTTGTATTTTAAGATATGATTTTTCAAAAAAAAATTGTAAATGTTTTTTGGTTCAAATTTTTTGAAAAAAATTTTAAAATCACTCTTTTTGCTCTTACACATTAATCAATTACTTTTTCTCTCTACTTTTTCATTCTCAATCACTTTTCTCTCACATATATTTACTCAACTGCAACAAAATATCAAATTATTTCAACCTCTAAAACTATTTTCAAAATATACAACCAAACAAACCAAAAAAAGTTCAAACTCTCTTCCTAAATTTTTTTTTTTTAAATTTATCTCAAAACAAAAACCGAAAACACCTATTGTTTTGCAATAATGCATAGGATCCGAAGGCATTATATAGGTCCAATTTTTAGCTTTAGTCAAAAAAAATTAAAAAGTCATTATAAATTGTCATATCATTCTCTTTATTTTCTATACATCTTTTTATAAAAAATTAAAAAATTATTAAAATAACATGTTCTTAAACAAGGCTTAAATAATGGGACTGACTTTTTTCCCGTCTTTCATCATACTAGAAAGGTATTGTCCGGTTCAGTGGGTCTATTTTTAGATCTTGTTTTGATAATTCGAATTGTTTACATTTTTTGGTTTATTACGTATATCATTCCTGAAAAAATCAAGTCGATCAGATAACGGTAACTACGGATTCGAATCAAGTTTGTATTAAAAAAAATAGACAGTAAGAAAACAAAAAGCTCTAAATAGGTGTTTTTCATTGTCTGATCAACTTAATTTTTTACATAAATTATTTAGTCGATAAATTTTAAAATATAAACGATCCGAATTATCGAAACGGACCAAAATAAGCCAAATGAGCTGGACTGAACTGTCCAGTCCTTGGAAATAGTCCAGTCCCTTAAATAATTGTCGATAAATTTGGGATATTTAAATATTTGTTTTAAAGAAATTAGGATAAATTATAATAAATTTTCTTAAACTATAACTCATTTATATTTTGTATTTCTGAACTTTAAAACTTAATCCATTTTTATTGGAATTCTGTTAGAAATTTACAAAAATTAGATCATGAGTAAATCACATAATACATTTATTAAAATTTTAAAACAATAATATATGTTACTGATTATTTTAAGATAATAATAATCTATTCTGATAATTTTATTTGCATTTTATCTCTCTTATTTTAGTGGTAAAATTCAAGCACGATCACTAGATAAGAGCATTATTGTCTTAAAAATTCAATAAATGTGTCATGTACTTCATACATGATCTGATTTTCTATAAATTCATAACATAATTGTTACAAAAATAGTTAACGGCAAGAAGATAAACTTTGAAAAAGCTAATTGTTGATTTTTTGAAGCTTGAAAGGGCAAAATATAATTGGGTAATTTGGTTGGTTGGTTGGTTGGTTGGTTGGTTGGTTGGGGGGGGGGGAAGAAAAATTACAAAGATAAAAGTTGGATAAATTACACTTATCTCTCGTAAGATTTGGAAAAAAATATAATAAATCTTATAAATTTAACATAATTACATTGGAATCTTGTAAGATTTTAATTCATATAATAGTTGACTCTATTTTCATTATAAATTCATTAGTCTTATGGATGAAAAAATAATATTTGTTGTCTTTTCTGTATTAAAATATATATTTTATCTTATTTATTTTTACATTTTTATAATATCTACATTAATTTTGATCATTTTAATCTCATTAAAAAAATCAATATAATTATATAGTTTAACCCAAATAAGACTTAAAATTGTTAAACTTGTTGTATTTTTTCAAATCTCAATAGATGTTAATGTAATTTACCCATAAAATTTCTTGTTACTTTATTATTTAACAATTTATATATCTATTTGATACAGACAGACAAACAAACAAACAAAAATTTAAAGTTATAATAACGTATCAGTTAATATTCAACCAATTACACCACAACATCAGTTAGATAACAGATGATTATGGGTTGTTTGTCATACAACTAAAAAATACATTATTTTTTATTTGTTTTGTCTTTAATGATTTTTTTTAATTATGTCCTTTTTTTTAAAAAAATAAAATAAAATTCAGACCTATCTTGTGTAGATGAAAAAAGAAGTTTAAAAAAAAAAATTGAAAAAATTTGAAATTTTTTTACTATAGATTTTTTTTTTTTTAAAGAGTTAAAAAATTAACTATTTTTGACCCTTTTTTTGTCCTTTCTAAAGTTGTTTTCAAATTTTTAAATACATTATTTTTTTATTTGTTTTGTCTTTAGTGATTTTTTTTTAAATTATGTCAATTTTTTTTAAAAATTGAAAAAATTCGAAATTTTTTTACTACAGACTTTTTTTTTTTTTAAAGTTAAAAAAGTAACTATTTTTGACCCTTTTTTTTGGTCCTTTCTAAAGCTGTTTTCAAATTTTTATTTTATTTCTCTCATCCATCTAGTTGAATAGAAGCCAAAAGTGAAAAACTATTTAAATATTCTAAAAAAATTTATCAAAACGAAAAAAAAGAAGGTTCACTAAAAAAATCCCAACCCCAAATTTAAGCATAAAGCAGCGGGATGTCCTTTAGGTTGAGATGCCCTTTAATTTGACAACAATGATGAAAAATTTTAATTTTGAAACTTTAAAGAGAGTTTTAATAATGTAGTAAGAGAAAAAATAAATAAATAAATAAATACATAGGCACACACATTATATTACATGTGGACCTTATGCCTTGTCACATCATTAGAGGTCTCTTTAGAGTTTCCAAATTAGATCTTTCAATCTTTATTCTTAATTTCAAAGAAAAAATTAAAATTTTAAGAATAGTGATTAGTGTTTTGATTGAAAATAAAATATCACAAGAAATTACACTATTATGTATGAAATTTTTTGTACAAAAATTTTGTTAGTATATCATTAAATATAAAGTAATGAGATGTATATTAATAATAAGGCTGGAGCTCATTTAATTGTCTTTAATAAATAAAAAATAGTAATGTTAGGAATTTAAAAAAAGTTATAAAAAAAATTTATACAATACTTAAATAAGTGTAAGACCCAAACTTATATAAGATCCACACTCGTGCAAATATTGTGTAGAAATTTTGATAATAATATATATATATATATATGAAAAAAGATTTGTAGCTCGAAAAAATCGGCCCCGAATCCCCCTAAAGCCCAAAACGACGTCGTTTTGGGCTTTAGGTTTTTTTTCTTTTTTTTTCTTTTTTTCCGCCATTGTTGACGTAGAGGGAGAGGGAGAAGAGGGAGAGGGAGAGAAAGAGAAGAGAGGGAAGAGGAAGAGGAGGTCGTCGCAGCTCGCCTCCGGCCGTCCGCCGGCCCGTCGCAGTTACCCCGTCGCAGCTCTGCCCCGGTCGTCGCAGCTCGCAGCTCCGCCGTCGCAGCTCCGCCATCCCCCTCCTCCTCCTCCTCCCCTCTCCTCCCCTCCCCCTCCATTTTTTAGGCCCCCTCCAGTCCTCTCCTCCCTCCTCCCCCTTCTTTGTCTTCTTCGTCTTCTTCCGCTGTAAAAAAAAAAAAGAAAAAAAAAAAGGGATTTGGGGCATTCGGGGGAGCTCGGATTCGAGCTCCCAATCGGCTCTGTATATATATATATATATCTTCTATCTATATATTATTATTAAGTGAAGGCTTAAATTGATTTAGTAAAACATTCTTCTCTTCATGTCATGTGACAACTTTATATATACTAAAATAAAAAAATTAGTATACATAACGTAAGTAAGTTTTGAACCCAAAATCTTGGGTTTTATTAAGAGTATATTTGTCACTTAAATAACATACATATTATGATATTAAATTCTTTATTATTTATTTTTATTATTAATTATCTAACTTGCAACCGTATCGTGTGTGCCACCCGCTAGTGTATATATAAATAAAAGGTGCTACTAAAATAAACACCCTATGGACATCGAATAAGTCCCTTTTTAAATAATATGGTAATTATAAATATACCTTCTAAGATTTATTTTAAATGTAAATTATTTTATGTGATTCTAGAAATTATATTCCATCCTTTCAAATTTCTAATTACATAATAATGGATTCTTTTATTAATAAATTATCAAATAATTAGCAATTTTTAATAATGTCACAAATATATTTCAATGAATAATTTATGTAATTTTATTATTGTCTAGAAAAATAGTTAGAAATTTTATTTTTTTCTACTAATTCTTTTAAATAAATTTTTTTGATAAAGGAATATTTCTAATTTTTAAAATCATAAAAAATAATTAATATTTTAAGTAAATCTTAAAAAATTATTTATAATTTATCCAAAATAATAATATATAGTTGGAAAGTGAAGTGCTACACACTTTCCGTAATTGCTGTCTCTCACATTTTTTATTTATTTATTTTTTGATGACAAATATAACCTTAGGGTTTGTTAAGAGACATGTTAAGAAAATGTTACGTTTGATAGAGTTTTGTAAATATGATTTGAGAGTATGAATTATATTTTGAGTTTGTGAGTTTTAAAATTATGATTTGAGTGTGAAAAATTTATTTGGTGAAGAGTTTTGAAAAGAGTTTTGAATTGAGTGGAGAATTTTTGATGTGACATATGATATTTAATACAAAAACTTACAACTCATAACCAAACATACAACTCAAAATTCTATTAAAACACATAAAAAAAATTTAAAAATTCAGAAAATATTTTTTTTGAATATATAAAAATTAACATATGTCAATTGCAAAAAAAAAAAATTTGCACTGTTCCAGTCAACTGGTGGGACGACCGGTTAGGCGAAAATTGAAAAAAAAAATTCAAAAACCGCGCCTCAGACAGTGTTTTGTGCAGAGTTTTGGAAATGTGATTTCAGAACTCTAACCAAACATCACACTTGAATCAAGGTGTAGAATCATGATTACAAAACACAACCAAATACAGAAGTTTTTTTTTTTTTAAAGTTTAAATATGAATTTGAAAGAAATTGAGAAGTTCGTGAAGTTGGCTATGGGCCATGTTTTAATAATTCAAATCGTTTATTTTGTAAGACTCCGTGTATATTAGTCATAGAAAAAAAATTATATTAATACGCTATCATAACTTATTGAATACAAACATGATAAAATGAAAAAAGTGTTACTATTATTAGATTCAACCTAAATTTTTACATTAATAATATAAAATGAGTACTCCATAAAATGAACAGTTTAGATAATAAAAATGGGACCTATGGTGATTCTCACTATCCTTTCAAGTTTTCTAAAATTTATATTTGAATTTGAGATAAACCTAACCATCAAGGGAAAAAATTACAATAATTGTATAATTTTTATAACAATTACTTTCATATGTATTTATACCGTATTAAAATGTAATATAAATAAGTATATATGTAACATTACTCGTCTTATAAATTTTTTTACCATAGGTTGACGTTATAAATTTTTTTACCATAGGTTGACGTTATAAATTTGAGAAGTTCGTGAAGTTGGCTATAAAGGTTGACGTTAACAAAATCTTACAATCTTTTGTGTTATTGCACTTTTTTTTCTTTCATTTGCCGCATTAAAAACTAGTAATATTTACGGATCAACATTTAGATGGGAAAGGATTCCCATATTTAATTAAAATTTTAAAATTTTGTTTCTATTCAAAAAATCATCTGAAAAATAATGAAAAATAAAAAATATTGATTATTTCATATGATTTTTTCACTTTTTTTGGAGAAAAATAATTTTAAAAATTATAAAATATTTTTATAATGTTTATTTTTCGTCAAACTAATTTGTATTTTTAGAGAGAAAAGAGAGAAAGAGAGAGCAAAAAATAGATTTAAAAAAAGACACTCTGGACAGAGATTCATTTCTAAAACTTCTAGGCCAGTAGGCCCAAACTTAAATTATTATTTTTTTTTTATCAAAAGGACATTGATAAGTCTAAAAGAACGCTTATTTGTTCAAAACTTACTTATATGTCTATTTGTCTAAATATCACTTATCTATAAATTTGTCATATTTGTCCAAATGTTATATAAATGTACACATGTTATCTATTTACTTAATAAAATAAATGACATTAAAATTTATTAATTGCATGACTTGATGGACTACGATCCTCTCTGTTCCATCTATCTAATGAAGATTTTCCAAGTATCTAATGAAGATTTTTATCACATATCTAATGACTATGAAATAGAAATATAAATTTATAAATAATTTATCTTAAAAAAGATCATTACACTCATTATTGAACAACATAATGAAATCTCTCTCTTACAAATATGTCATGAGAAGAATCACAATCTTGACTTGATATGATTATTTATCGTGTTATCGTGTGTGTCATAAAATCTTATTTGTACAAAAAAAAATTATTAATCTGAACCAATTAATTTTGCATACATTGTGTGTTGTTACATGTGTTAGCATGTCGTATCAAAAAATTTCAGGGTATTTACCAATCTATGCTATTGATTAGATTTATTTACTTATAGGTTCTAAATGATAAGGTTATCATTGTAAATTTACTCATAAAAATAAGAGAGATTGATAAATTTACCACTTAATAAATTTATTAATATAACTTAATAGATAATAAGTGCCAAAAATATGACATATTGATAATTTATCCAAAAATTTAAATCTTACTGAAAATTGTAAGAACTCTTGTAATATTTCTTTTACTTTTTATAATTTTTTTACAAACTTACTTTTTCTATGTGTAAGTAATAAATGATGATTTTTTTAGAATCCTGAAAATGAAGGTTAGATTAGTCTATTTTGGCAATACGGTTAAAAATCAATTTTTTTGGTGTTTTAGGTTTTTTTTGGATCACGTCTCTTTATATATATATATATATATATATATATATATATTTTAAAAAAATTAAAAAATCAACTTTTAATCTATTTTCAAAATGGACCATTGTTAGAGAACAACTATTGATGGCATGTTCAAACCAAAAAAAAAAAAAAACCATTTTATGTGTTTTGTTTCAATTTTATAAATTTAATTTTTTGAAAATTGAGTATTTTTGTTTTTCGTGTCTTCTTGTTTTTAGTGAATATTTTTAAAATTTTAAGTAATTTTTTTACTTTTTTAGACGCACATTACTAAGATATATCTAAAAAGTAAAATGTTTATATATATTTTTTTTAAAAAAATCAATAAATACAGAAGAATATGAAAAATGTATTGAATTCTCTTTTTCTTTTAATTTTTGGTATTTAGTAAATTTTCTAAAGATTTTTTTACAAATATTATACATTTTAAGTGTATTTATGTTAGATGTTTGTAAAAATTAAAAAAAAAATTGCTTAGAATATTAAAAATATTTAGAAAAAACAAAAAATATATCATTTTAATTTTCTAAAAAATAAATCTTAAAAATCCAAACCAAAAAAGCTTATGGAGGGTCGCATTAATTTTAGGGCAAATTACCAACACTCTCACGAGATTTGGCTAAAATACAGATTTTTTCATGAGATTTGGAAAATTATAAATTGCCCCCTGGGGTTTATATTTGCATAACAAATTATTTGTTATGCAAATATAAATCTCATGGGATAATTTGTTATGTAAATATAAACCTCAAGAGTGGGATGTAATTTTTTAAATCTCAGAAGATAATCTGTATTTTAGTCAAATCTCAAGATGGTGTTGGTAATTTACCCTTAATTTTACAAATTTACGCTTACTTGTCCGGGAGCGGCTATTGACGGCATCTATAATGGCCCCGTTTGGTAGAGTTGTGGGAAAGTGATTATAACTTATAGTTTAACAGCTTATAGCTTATAACTGTGAACATAAGCTGATTTTTGACTTATAAATTAAGCTTCTCCTCCCCGCTCAAAGAATAAGCCTCCGTTTGGGAAGTGGGTTGGCTTTTTGGCTTTTTGGCTTTTTTGGCTATTTTAGCCTGGGCTTAAAAGTTTGGTTTGAGAAGGGCTTTTTGGCTTTTTGGCTTTTTTGACTTTTTTTTTTAGAGAGGAGTGTAATGATTATGGGTTGGATGTGATGTTTTGTTTTTTGTGGCTAAAAAAGCCTATTTTGTCTTTTGTGGCTAAAATAGCCAAAAAGCCTGGCTTTTTGGCTTCCCAAACGGTGCCTAAGTGATTTTTGACTTATAAAAGGTTATAAGTTGTATTATTAAACTAAACCAAACACATCAAAATAGCTTAAATTAAACTAAAAATTAAAATAAACTGAAAATAAATCCTACCAAATAGGGTCAATATTACATGGAGTTGTTGGGTATGTTTGGTTTGTGTTTGAGAGATGTGTTTTAGAGATAAAAAGTACGAAAACATGTTTGGTTTGATTTTTTGGGAAATTTGTTTTGGAAAATTGTTTTGAGAGAGAGTTTTGGAAAAAGTGATTGATTTGATGTGTGTGTGAGAGAGATTTGTTTGGAAAACTTGTTTGGTTTGTGTGTTTTGGGAAATTTTTTTGGAAAAATTTGTTTGGTAGAAAAAATTTCTGAAATTTGTTTGTAGAGAAAATTTCTGAAATTTTTTTCAGAAACACAAACCAAACCTACCCGTTGTATCTCTTTTTACAAATTTACGCTTACTTGTCCGAGAGCGGCTATTGACGGCATCTATAATATTACATGGAGTTGTTATATCTATTTTGTGCATGATGGGAACTTGAGAGTGTTGTTCAATCAAGTGAGGTGTGTTATCATCTCGTTTTAACAATTTAAATAATTTATTTTGTTAAATATTATATATTATTTATAAAAGAAAATTAAATTAATTTTATAATCATAACATAATTAATTTATAATATTTGTTACAAAAAATAACAATTATATTTTAAAAGATATTTTTTTTTAATTAACAAACGCAATAAATTAAATATGTTACGATTATCGAATAAATCTATTTTTATTTTTTATTTTTATGAATAATGTATGTAAAACACTAATAAAAATGAATAATTTAAATTATTAAACAGGACCTATTGTGAATCCGACAAGCCCGAACACCAAACTAGGGAATCCAGTTCCATTTTGCACATTTATCTTTTTTGGTTAATATCATTATTTATCTTTGTAACCAAACTGCCCAAATCAAACATTTTCCCGTAACACCCAAATATTATTTACCACACTGGCAAGCCTCCTTTATCACGTGGGCTGGTGGTGTTGTTGTTACTAGTTGATGAGTTACATTTTGAAAATATGTGCCAGATTGGTGCTGTTTTGGTAAAGTTTTATTTAGGTTAAAATTTGATAATAAAAAATAAAGTAAAAATTAATAACATTTATTCCTTGACTTTTAAATAATTTTTTTTTAAACTTATTTAAGTAATTTATGTCTAATAAGTTATAATAAAAAAATTGTACAGTACCAAATAGTCTAACATATATTCTCAAATTAACACAAGTTATAATCATCTCTTAAAAATTATAGCAAACAATCTCATTGTTTGGTACAACTCTGCTTAATTTAAATAAATTAAAAAAAATAATTTTTAAAAAATGAATGATGAGTACTTTTAATTTTTATTTTTAAATTATTAATTTTTAATTTAAATAAATTGCATAGAACATAGTGAGAAGTAGAAGACAGGAGGAGGTGGTGATGTTGTTGCCAACGTAGAAAGGGTCGAGGAGGAAAGATGAGGGAGAAGGGAAAGTGAAAAAGATCAAAGGGACAATAGTGGTGGAATTAGAAAATTAAATTAAAAAAAATATTTATTAATTACAATATTGAAAAATTTTATAAAAATATTTCACGCAAGTTTTTACGATTGATTTTAAAAAATATCAACAAAATAATGTTATTTATAATAGTGTATGATGAATAATATAAAAAATATGAATATAAGTTTTAAAATAAATTATATAATGATAAATTATTTTTATTTGATTAAAAATCTAATATAATGGTAATACCACGTCATCATTAGTATGTGAGATATCACTAACTAATAGTAAATAAACACATACAAAGTAAACCTGACATGTCAAATGTAATTAACAATCTAATAAATTTTATATATGTACAGTGAGATAATTTATATTTGCATATAAATAATAATGACATTATCGTTACATTTTCAATTAAAACAACCATTATTATTCTCATAATTTTTAAAATGCCATTAATATTTTATTCTAATAATACTTTTATAATTTTTTATTTAAAATATTTTCTTTATATTTATAAAAAAAATCTTAAAATTCAGGGAGTACGTGACCTGATCCCTCACTCCCTCCGCCACTGGGGACAGGGGTTGTTTGGTTGTAAGGAAATAAAGTTACCATCATTATTAGGTAGTCGTGGTGTAGTTAGAAATAAGGCAATTCAACTGGTTTGGTTTTAATTTTTAGAAAATAATTTTCAAAAAATTATATTTTTTTATTTTTCATATTTTCATATTTTTAATAATTTTTTTTAATATTTTAAATAATTTTTTTTTTAATTTTAGACACATTTAACATGAATATATTTAAAAATATAATATTTGTAAAAAAAATCTTTAAAAAATACACTAAATACCAAAAATATAACAATTCAATATATTTTCTTATTTTTGTATATTTATTAATTTTATAAATTATTTTTTCACAAATATTTTTGATTCCATTTTTTGGTTCACAATAATTTTATAAATTATTCACATTATTGTCCCCTCCACTAAACACCACAGCACGCTACCATCATTGTGGGCTCCTAATGTCATCACTATTATCCCCACTATCATTTTTTTATTGTGGTCTACACCACAAAAAACGCTAATGTCATCACCATTATCCCACTATCATTTTTTATTAGTATTATTATTATTATTAATTTTTATCCCCACTATCATTTTATTATTATTATTATTATTATTAATTTTATTTTATTTTTGTATTTTTATATTCCACCGCCACCATTACCTTTACTCACAGCAACGACCCACAATAATAGCTTCACAAAATTTTTTTGCCTGGTTTTTAGTTTATTTTTTAAAATTTTTTTTAAATAAATTGACATTTTATATTTAGTGATTTTTTACTTTTCATTTTCATTAATTTTTTAATTACACTTAATCTAGATGCATTTAAAAAATAAAATAAGCTAACTAAATTATTATTGAAAAATAAAATAAATTCACTAAAAACAGACAACGTAAAAAATATGTTTTAAAGCAATTATACAATAAATGATACATGTAAGATAATGTGAAATAAATATTAAAAAAAAATGAGAAATGTCCAATGAAAAGTATCGAACAGATATCCCACATCCTTGTTCAAGTATCGAGTGTTGGACACAGGTATTTGATTTACTTCGAAAAGTTCATAGTCCTTGTTTGGCAAGTGGACTTTTTCAGTTTTTTAACTAATCACAAAAAGAAAAAATAAACTAAAAAACTAATAAAATAAAATGTCACATTAAAATCATAATTATTTTGTTTTTTTTCTTACAAAAGTTAAAAAACTCAAAAAATCAACCCAAACGAACTTTTAAAATAGCCAAAAATAAAAAAACTAACCTTTGTACCAAACGAATTTTCGACTTAGGGTGTGGGATATTTATTTTTAGGGCAAATTACATATACTCCCTCAAGATTTAGTTAAATTACAGATACCCCTGAGGTTTGAGAAATTACAGATTCCCTCATAACAAATTGCCCCCTGAGGTTTATATTTTCATAACAAATTGCCCCATAATTTGTTATGCAAAACCTTCAAGGGAGAATCTATAATTTCTCAAATCTTAGGATATATCTATAATTTAGCTAAACCTCGAGAGGGTATACATAATTTGTCCTTATTTTTATTATTATGAAAATTTATGTTGGGTTGTTTGTTTGGAGTATTTTGAGAAGATGGTTAAAAGTAATTTTTGACTTTCTTTGATTTTTTTGTGAGAGAGGGAAGTGGGTTAAAAGTTAGGAAGTGGTTTTTAACCCACTTCCCAAGGTTGAGTATTTAAATATGTATTTTTAAATTTTTGAATCTTTAAATATTATTATTTTTATTATTTTTGAATCTTTAAATCTTATTATTATTTAAATATGTATTTTTATTATTATTTTTGAATCTTTCAAGGTTGAGTATTTAAATATGTATTTTTAAATTCTAATTGCCTAGTTAAGTACCGTATACTTTTTCTTATAATTGTAAATAAATAATTTTCTATCCTTTGATCCTAAAAAAAGGTTGTTAAGCCTTGTTTGGAACCTTTAATTTTTAGTAAAAAAATTAAAAAGTCAGTGCAACTTGTCAAATTGTTTTATTTATTTTTTTACACATATTTTCATAAATTAAAAATAAGAAAAATACTAAAAAAGTTAATTTTAAAACACCCAAGGATTGTTTGAGAAACCAAATTATCACATCACTTTTTTTTTTCTTTTTTTACATAGTATTTTTTCTAAAAAATTAATAACCAAATTAAAATAAGAGTGAATTACACTAATAGTTCCTATAGTTTAGGGTTCGTGTCACTTTAGTTCATAACTTTTTAATTGTAACACATTTAATCCTGAATTTAGAATCTTATTCCAAATAAAAACAATTGAAAAAACCATTGTTTAATTTCAAGGGCAAAATTGTCAATTTGATAAAATATAAACTAATTTAACAAAAATAAATGGCAAAAAAATATTTTTAAATTTTTAAAAAGTATTTGTACCCACTAAAAATAAAATTACGTAAAATTGATAAATCTTTTAGATATCTGTTTATTTATTTTACCAAATTAATTTTTATTATGTATTTGAATGATGATCGTGTAACCAGTGGTTGTTAGGATTCTAATGTGTAATCAATATATTTAATATATGAAATATTTTTAGTTTTGAATTTTTTGATTTAATGAATTAGTTTAATAATGATATCAAAATTGTCGTCATATTTGACTTTTAAAAAAATAAAAACAAATTTAATAAAAATAAAACAATCACCTATTACATAATCATCATTCAAACACATAATAAAAATTAATTTGATAAAAAAAATAAGTATATAAAAGATTTATTAATTTTATATAATTTTATCTTTAGTGAATAGAAATAATTTTTTAAATTTTAAAAATATTTTTTTGATATTTATTTTTGTTAAATTAGTTTATATTTTATCAAATTGACAATTTTGTTATTGAAATTAAACAATAATATCTTTAATTATTCTTACTAAAATAAAATTTAAAATTTAAAATCAAACACATTGCAACTAAAAAATTAAACAAAGTGGCATAAATCCCAAAATAGAGGGACTACAATTCACCCTTAAAATACAATTCACCCTTAAAATAAAGCGTCCGGATCCTCTAGAGTCATTTCCTAAAGTGATCCTCTAGAGTGGTCTTTTATGGTGCGACACGTGCCCTATTGATGGAACCAATGGCTGAGATGATCCCTCTCCAAAACGACGTCGTTTTGGTTGCCAACCTAATTTTTTTTTTTTTTCTCAGTTTGCAGATCCAGTTTGCAGAGATTGATTCCAAACTCATTTCCCAAACTCACTTTGCAGAGATTTTGATTTTTAATTTTGGGTATTGAAGAGATTGAAGTTGAGAAACTCATTTCCTAAACTCATTTTGCAGAGATTGATTCCCAACTCATTTCCCATGGAAGGTGAGAAACAGAAGGTGGGTAACAATGAAGTTGTAGTCTCCATTTTGGGTATTGAAGAAACTTCAAGGAGAGACCAAGACAATCAAAGTCGGAGTTCTAAAAGTTTCACAACACTGGAATCTGGGTCATCCTCTTTTCCAAAGAATGCCCAAACAGGTTCTCCTAATACTGGATTAACAGAGCTTCAAATGTCCACACTTCCAAACTCTTCTTCTCCAGAGATAACCAAATCATGCACAACACCAGATAGGCCTCTCAAAATCCTAGATGAAAATGTTACTCGATGAAGATCAATTCCACAGTCTGCGTATTCGAAACCCAAATCAAGAGTTTCTCAACTTCATTGTTAGAGATTGATTCCAAACTCATTTCCCAAACTCATTTTGCAGAGATTGATTTTTTTTGGCAAAGATCTAATTTTTTGAAATCTCTATGTCCTCTAGTTTTTTGATCTCTATTCTTCAAAAAACTCACTTTAATCTCTATTCTTCAAGAAGCTTCAAGGACAGATTTTGCAGAGATTTTGATGTGTTTGAGAGATGAAGAAGAAAATGGGTGGATTTGCAAAGAAACCCACATGAGAATTGATTTGGTGTCATCCATAGCCATGAACTTCCTGAGAACAATAAACAGAGAAATCCAAAGAACATTTCAATCCAACTATAGATTTCAACCCAACTATAAACAGACCAAAACAATAAACAATCCAAATCAAGATCCATGAAGAAACCAGTAGATCAAGAACGCCAATACCCATGAAGAAGAAGAAAAAGAAGATGAGAGTGAAGAGATGGAAATCTGAAACACAACCCTTTTCTTTCTCTCTCTATCTCTATGTGTGTCTCTGTACTGCTTCATATGAGATCTGCAGAAATTTCGATTTTTTTTTTTTTTAATTTTTAAAATACTCACCAAAATGACGTCGTTTTGGTGAATTTTATTCTCAGCCACCGAATTAAGCACTTTAGAAGATCACTCTAGAGGATTAACTCTAAAGGATCCTTACGCTAAAATAATCATTTCCGAAACGAATCAGTCTTTTTCCCATTGCATTTTAAAACCATACGATGTGAACAGAAGAACCCATAAAACTTAAAAAAAAAAGTTGACGGAAAGAGCACAATCACACGCAATTTTCACGGCGAAAATTACAAAGCCTCCGCAATCACACGCAATTCCATAGACAAAGTAGGTGTTTGAAAAGTTGTTATTTAATAGGATTTTTTAGTTTTTGGTCATTTTAATAGGTTGAAATTTTTATATTTAAGAAGATGATTGAATTTTTTTATAATTGGATATGATGTTTATAAAAAAAAATAAAATGATTATGAATTTGATGTGACATTTTATTTTATTAATTATTTTAGTCTATTTTTATTTTTTTGTGAATTTTAGCAAGAGGCTAAAATTTTTTTTTTGTTGCCAAACACACTTCCGAATTCTATTCTATAAGATGAACCCAAAAATATAAATAAAAAATTTCGGGAAAGATAAATAAATAAAAAATAGGGCAAATTACATATACTCCTTTGAGGTTTAACAAAATTACAGATGCTCCTGAGGTTTGAGAAATTACAGATACTCCCCTGAAGGTTATATTTTCATAACAAATTGAGGAGCAATTTGTTATGAAAATATAAACCTCATGGGACAATTTGTTATAAAAATATAAACATCAGGGGAGTATCTGTAATTTTCGAAACCTCAGGGGGTATTTGTAATTTAGTTAAACCTCGAAGGAGATATATGTAATTTGCCCTAAAAATTAATGGACTTTTCTTTTATTCTTTTTTTGTTTTTGTTTTTGTTTTTTTTTTTTTATCTTTTGAATTTTTGAATTTTTGAATTTTTGAAATTTTTTTTTTTTTTTGAACTTTCTAGATTTATCTACCTAAAAGGGATTGGAAAAATAAAAGTTGCATTTGGTTTGGTTTTCATATAGTGTTTTGGAAAGTTAGTAAAAAGTTGACTTTTTGATTTTTTTAGTTTATTTTGTCTTTTTGTGAATAAAAAATGTGAGAAGTGATGTGACTCAAAATGACCCTATAATCAAATTTTGACACATTATTTTCTGGAAATAGTTTTTAAAATTTAAAATTTTATTTAGTTGTATATTTCGAAAATAATTTTTACAAATTTGGAGTTTTGGATGATTTGTAATATTTTTGTATATGGGTGAAATAAAGAATAATTGATTGATGTGTGATGCAAGAGGAGGAAAGAAAAGAGAGAAAGTAATTGATTGATGTGAAAGAAGGAGAGATAAGTAGGGATGACAATTTGAACCCAGCTCGACGGGGACCCAATCTCCCGACCCCGATTAATATGGTTTTTTTTTTCAGAAAAATACCCCCGACGGGCCAAGGATAGTATTCAAAAAATAATCCCCGATAAGTTTCGGGCCAAGGACGGTGATAAGTTTTTCTGCCCCGGTCCCGTCCCCATCCCGTTTCAACCCCGCTTCTCTCTCCTCTCTGTCTCACTCACTTATCCACTATATATATATATATCTCTTAACTTAGACTCAGATCTAAGAACTACAACAACCCACATCCTCTCTCTTATCTCAGATCTCTCTTTCTTTCTCATCTTAGTACTCTTCCTCCTCTTCTCTCTACTTCTCGTATCTTCGCTGCCATGGCCGCACTCCGCCGCTTCATACTGAAGGCGTAACCAGAGTCTCTATCTTCACCGATCGAGACCTCCCTTCTTTTCGTTATAATCTCTCCACCTCTTTAACTCCGTCACCGATCGAGACCTCTCTTCTCTCTCTATCTGTTTTTGTGTGTGTGTGATGATGATGACGACAATGACTCAGATCTGCAGATGTGTGTATGTGTGTGATGATAACGACTACTCAAATCTGCAGATGTGTCTATGTGTCTGTGTGTCTCTGTCTCTCCCTTGGGGATTTTTTGGGGTTCGGAAAACCCGATCCCCATTCGAGGGGCGGGGGGTAGGGGGTGATGGCTTCTTCGCGGGGGATCGGGGACGAGGATTGAGAATTTCATACTATTGGGGATCGAGGACTAAGAGGGCAATCCCTAGCCCTACCCCAGCTCGTTGCCATTTCTAGAGATAAGAGAGAAAAATTGATTAATTGATGTGTAAGACCATCTCAAACAGGTGAATCAAATTCATCATCAGATTTAAATTTGATGAAAAAATGTTATTTTTCTCACTCCAACAGTTTCACCAAACTGATATTAAATTGAGAATGCAGCAAAAGTTTCACCAGATTGAGGAGTTAGGTCAGGTTTCACCAAAACACTATGCGTTTACGTTGGATGTAGCCCCACCGGACAACCGGGCGGACGTCCGGTTGGTTGTCCCACCAGTCGTTCCAAAGGTCATCCCACCGGTCGTCTCTTGCATAAAAAAAATCGCATATGGATATCTCCATTTTCTTGTTCATCTTTTTATGTGTATCCATGGAGTTTCCCCATTTGGGTATATTCTCTGAAATCTTGATCATCTGATGTTCGGAGTAAAAGAGCATTTGAAGTAAACTCTTGTGTAAAGCCCCTGAAAAATGTACTTTCTTTAAAAACCCTAATGTTTGAATTATTTCCTCAAAGCCCCTCAGTTTCTTGAATTATTTTGAATCTTGTCAGTTAGCATTTATTTATCAAAACCAGAATATCCTAGCTGGATTAGGTTCATTAGCCTAATTTAATTAAATTCTATATAAGTAAGGTTCCAATACATGAATTTAACTTGAAGCCCTCACTTCTTTATTAAATTCAAAATAAACCACAAAAACTAGCACATGTACCTTAATATTATTAGTACCATCAATCTTGTAAGATATATATATATATACACCTTGAAGAGTGTGCTCTAGGACCAAAACAAATAAAATAATAACCCATCACACTCCTAGGGAAGAGAGAGGAGCCAATTTTCAAGACTTATGATGAAGATATTCTAGGAAACCCAAACCTAGTACCCTAGACCTAGGGTGATGTTTCCAAAACTAGTTACCTTTCAACTAAAAATCAAACTAATTGATGCCTAAACCTATGATTTAGCACCTTAGTTGCTCCTATCCCATTTGACACCAAGCAAAATCCCAACTTTTCCATCCATTTTCAACTAATAGGCCTTTTTGTCCTTTTACACCAAATTGTCTATAAATACCCACCTTCCCTTGGCTTGGTAAGCACAACACCAAACCCACACACACACTTTCAGCTAGAGAGAGGGAGGAGAGCAAGAGAGAGAAGTCTAGAGGAGAAGAGGGAGGAAGAGGAGAGCCTTCTTGTGCAAAGCTTAGTAGGTAAGCCACAACACAACCTTTCCTTTCATTTTCCTTTTTCAAATACATGTTTCTAAGGGCTCTAAATAATGTTTTCAGATCTGTTATTTATGATTTACTTGTGTTAAAAATGCTAAGAGTTGAGTATTGATTTTATCTCTATTGTATTTTCCCCATTTTGGCACAAAACCATCTTTTTTTATACCAATCTCTCAACTTTCCAAGGGCACACCTTCAAGCAAATTTTCTGCGTTAAATATAAGTTAGTTAGCATGTTTTCTTCACAAAAGAAATGAAAACTTTCCCTTGGTGGAACCATTTTCTCATAAATCTTCTTGTTTTGGGCGTAGTACCTTAGAATCTGTTTTTGCAGTCCACTTCCAGAAATTCTATAAAAATGTATAAAATTATTCTGGACCTCTATTTTATGTCAAAACCTTTCTTAAGTTGTTAGCTTTCAACTAAAATTGGTTTCATCAAAAACATTAAGCGATTTGCAAGAAAATCAAATTTTCATAACGGTCGACGGATCTAGACAGAATTTGGACAGCGCTGGAATATTTTCTAAATAACTTAGAATCTGGAAAAGCAATCCCATTTCCGAAAAATGCTCTAGAAACTAGATCAAATCCTCTACGAACCATAGGAAGGCCAAGTCCGATGAAGGATCTAAAATAGTCCTTTCATTTTAATCTTTATGTGATATTAAATCTGGAAATTTTGATATGCATGGATGTTTTATGCCTTTGTATTCATGAAAATGTTTATTAGTTCATGATCATTTCTTGGCATGATTTTGTATGTGTTATGTTATGTTCTTCATCTTCTTCACCTTATTGATACATGTTTGTGTGGATATTTTTATCTTGTTAAGTTGCCTAACATTGATGTAAAATATTTGACTCAACGGGAAACCTAATGGGGAGGGTATTGGGTTTTCAAGCACTTGAGTAATGAAAAGATGAGAATATGTGATATATGGATTATTGGGATGCGTTCCCTATGTGAAAGTTAAAGTCTTGCGCAAGCAGTTATCGCGTAAACCCTAGAATGGAACGGACGTGTTCGGACTCTTTGCGATGGTTTGATTGGTGAGATAAGGTTGGGTCCGGATGGGACATTCAGGAAGATAAAACTTTTTTGGAAGGATGAGGTTGGATTCAGGAGATAAAACCTTTTCCTTTTCGCTGTCCCTTTTGAGGCCCTGCGGTTGGCGCTACGCGGTATATAAGTTGGTAGGCATCCGAGGTTAGTTCTGCAACAAAGCAGCAAAAGGGGGAGTTCTGAATAGTCCGGCGTCCAATTCTTATGGCTGGGAGGACGAAATCTCTTTGGGGGATTTCTAGAATACTAACCACTAACATTATAACCTTGTTATCTATTTGAATGACATGCTCCTTTCTCTATTATTGAAATTTCTATTATTGGTTTGGACATCATGCTTCACTACTTGTTTGCCATAAATGTGATGGTGTATTGGATTGGGAAAAAGGGATGGGGTGTGTGTGTGTTTACTGGGCATTCAAAGCTCACGGCGTATCATGCCAGGTGTCGAAGAGGAGTTTATAGCTGGAGACGACGAGCCTGAAACCTTCGAAGACCTTTTGCTATCTTAGGAAAGTTAGATGTTGTTTTGATATTTTGTATAGAATCATGTGAAGACTTAAACTTACTTTTGGGATGTAATGTAATGGAACCATCTTTTGAATTAAGTATTTGTGGTTGTTATGTACTTATATTCTATTATTTATATGTACACACATTATCGTTGCTTATGAGACCTTGTGTCAATACCAGTTAAGATCTGTCAAAAGAGTAGTGCGTTGTCTAAGAAAGCCAGACATAGAAAGGAGGCTAATTTGACTCCTCCGGCGATCTGGGATCTTACTGGTTATTGACCATAGGACTCATTAGTGACTCTCCCTTGACTGCAACCTATAGTGTAGAATCGGGGCATCACATCTTGGACAAGGGTTGTCTTTGGTCACCTTTTGTCCATATTTCCTCCATTGATATCCATCGTCAATAAAATCTGAGAGGCATAGCATTGAGATCCAATGAAGTGTCAAGCAAACTACTGTAATCCATTTGTTTCTTGAAAGTTAATCGAACTAGCAATGATCACAACTGAATTCCCAGGAAAAAATTCCAACAAAAGGTTCAAACACAAATGCTCTAAAACTTGCAAGAATGAATACCCAGAAGACCTGTAACAATCCTGATCCGTAATCAGCCACTAATTAGTAATTAAGGATGCTAATTAAGTGAATAAGAGAAATTATGAGTATATTATGTGATTTGCTTGACCTTTGGCTTCCTATCTGTTACTGGTGAAAATATCTGTCTAGAAATCTGCTTTAATATAAAGATTGAAAGCTTTATTGGCATCTGAAATCGGAATTAGTTACATTAGTGTGTTATTTAGAATTTTTAGAACACCATGGCAAATTTATTAAAAATTAATTCGGTTTAAAAATAAATAAATAAATATATCGCATGTGATTAAATCAAGCCTTGGTGGGGATCATTTTGGATTAATTGAATTTCGTGTTAATCTGAATAAACTAAGGTTACTTATGTTTGATTTAAATAATGCATGATTGGTGCCTAATCTAATCCTACTAATGATCCAAGATGTGATTTAGTGTATAATGTGTTGAGGCATTTTTGTAGTATTGAGTGTAGGGAATTAAAACCCTTGTGTGTGTATGTATTGGAAGGTTGCATGTGTGTGCACGTGTATTTGTGCTCAAAGTGAGGAGTGTGTCATGTATTTTCGGCTGAGTAAAGGAGTGTAAGAATTTGCTCATTTGGTCCCTTGTGTTAGAGAGAGGAAGTATAGCTAGAGAGTGAGAGAGTGAGCTCAAGAAGTTGAAAAAGAGGACGGAAACTAGGAAGATTCACCCCACACTTCTGAAATCAAGCTCTAGGTAAGAGTCCTTATAGCATTATCCTCTGCAAGTTAACTTCCATGCATTACGATTTCAACTCATCTTGGAACCAATTTCATGAAATTAGCAAGAGAAGTGGGTCTTTGGGCATGTAAATGATTTGCAAATGTATTCATGGTAAAACACCTCTGATTTTACTATCTTAAGTTTGGGTTTTAAAGTCCTTGCATGCATGTGAGTTTTGGGCATGCTCATAGTTTCAGAATTCATGAGGTTGTTGATCATCATTTGCATGTTTTGAGAAAATCAAGAATATAGTTTGAAAATCTTCCATACAAGAGTTTTTGAGTTCAAATTGGTAAATTCATGAGCTTTGAGCAAAAGAATTTGTAAACAACCAAGTGTTCATGTTTTAGAAAGGTTTTCGAGCATTAAAAACAAGCCATGCATGAGTATAGCCATGGAAATCACATTTTTAAGCTCAAGCTCTGTTTTGAAAAACCCAAAATTTCACAGTCCACTCGAGCGAGAAAACCTGCGCTCGAGCAGAGAATGCGAGCTTTCAGTATTTTTTTTTCCAGACATGAGCTCTCCGCTCGAGCGACCACTTGGACGCTCGAGCGAACCCTTTGTATGTTGTCGATCCGCTCGAGCGTGAGAGTTGTAGCTCGAGCATGGATTACGACCACCTAGTACTTTTTCCAAGTTTGTAGGTCGCTCGAGCAAAGGAAGTCACGCTCGAGCGACCCCTCTCATTTTGCATATTCACTCGAGCGAGGAAAGCTACGCTCGAGTGGGGACCTCATTTTCAGAAAGAAAAAAGGCTGCGACCCCCACGGACTGCGACCCCCACGACCCCCCTTTGATTTTTCATTGGTCAAAACTGTTTTTTTTTTTTTTTTTTTTCTTTTCCCCCCACTCACCAACCCCCACGTGTCTGTGGGGGTGGAGGGGGTGAGTGGGAGAGGGGGTCTGTATCATCAGTCTTTCAGAAATTTTTCCTAAGTGTCCCAATGCATGTTTTGGCATCCTCATTGTATCTTAGGCATTCCTAAGCCTTACTTAAGCCATAGTAATGAGGTTATGGATTAGAAACACACTAAGGAATGAATGTACTAAGTTAAGGGAATGCAAGTAGGTGTGTTTTAGCAATGAGCTAAGAATTAACAAGAACCAACGTAATGTAAGCTAAGCCGTATTGGCCAAGTACTTGTGTAATGATAGGATCTGTTGGTGTTATGTGCCTTTGTGTTTGTCGGTCAACGTCCGAGGATTGATTGACCGTTTGCAAGAACCACTGTGAGTAACATTATCATAAAGATACGTTCATATGAATTATGTTCTAAATGAAATATGATAAGTTCTGATTTTTGAAATGATATCTACTTTCGTGAACGAGTATTCCATGTTTGAAATCTATTATGGCATCCATAGAGAGTCCCAAGTCATGGAGGACGGCATGAAAATGCGGGTCCATGACATACAAGTAATTACGAGATCTCGTTAGCCACTTCATTGTGGTGATATGTGTTTAATTGGTATCCGGAACCGATTACTCTACTCGGAAGACGTTCTGTAATGTGTTCTATGGGATGCACCATTATTATGTTCTGATATGAGAATGATTATGCTCTGATCTGTTTCCGCTAATTATGATATGTCGGATTTCGTTCACTAACCCCTTTACCTTAATGTTATTCATTGGGCTTTAGCTAATTGTGTGTATATATATGTATAGGTGAGCATTCTGGAGCCCGAGCCTGAAGGCTTTTGTCTGGATCTGTGTTCTGTTGTCAGCCAACCATTGTGCCTCACGTGGAGGTTCCCGAAGCGTCCTGTGTTTAAGTTCTGTGATTTCTGTTTATTTAAGACTTGATTTGATGTCGTTGGCTGTACTTAGGGGTTGCTTGGGGTGTCCTAAATAAGTGTACTTTTTGTCTTTTTGGACTAAAAAATTGAGGTTGAAAATATGGATGTTTGGGTTAACTTTTTGACTTTTTATGGAAAAATGTGTAATAAAAAATTGTAAAAATTGATTTGTAGGGAAAAATTCGAATTGGGAGTTGTGCAGCCGTAATTGTTGACTTTTGGTGAATAGTGTTAACTTTTTAACTTTTTGAGTAACTTTTTGACTTTTTGACTTTTTTACAAGTTCCCAAACTTGACCTTAAAATACTGTAATGTGTGTGGGTATAATGTATGACTACTGGTTATGTATATAAAGCTTTAAATATTCTGTTTCATATAAGTTAGCACAGCTCATTGGACAACTATAATTATGCATTTGCTTCCGCTAGCCCCTTAATTTTGTTAATCTGTTTAGAGGCCTTCGGTAGTCCAAGGATTACTGGCCGGTTACGATGCTAAACCTATAGGGGCGGGTTTGGGTCGTGACAAGACCCCAAAGAAGAGAGACCCAATATATAGAGATATTACTTTGCCTTTAGCAACTGTTTAGTACCCTAACCGGTCGACCGGCCGACCGTCCCATAGGACGTCCCCAGTGTTTTGATGCACGCTGCAATACAACGGTTGGAGCTGCTCGTATCTGATTGAGGAAATTGTCTTTTTTTTTACTTAGATTTGGTGAAAAATTTACTAAACCATTGGAGATGCTCTAAGACCATCTCCAATAGTTACTTAAGCCTTTTTATCAAATTTGAATTTGATGAAAAATGAGTTCTTTTTTTGCTCCAACTGTTGCATCAAATAGGTATCAAATTTAGAATTTTACTTTTCTTTCATCAAACTGAGGACAAATGTGCTTTTCGTCAAATCACTTTTCATTGCTGTTGCAGGATGTCCCCCCAAATGACTACCTCAAAATAAAAATTTGTGAAAAAATTAAATTGGCCGATTGACCCCCAAGTCAACCACCTCAAAGCAAAAAATAAAAAAATTTACACTGGTCAGTCGACTGGCTGGACATCCGCCAAGTCGACCAGTGTTCTAATGAAACTCTAAATTCTCCATTGGAGCACTTGATATCAAAGGAAACTCTTACTCAAATTTGATAAAAAAAAAAATTGATGTACCATTGGAGATGCTCTGAGATATGAGACAATTAGAGTAGATAGAAAAAGTGATTGAAAACAATTTTGAAAAAATTATAAACTAAGCCTTGGTGTGGCAAACACATTGGGCTAAATAATTACAAAAAGACCAAAAAAAAAAAAAAAAAAGTTACAAAATCATAAAAAGACAAAAAAAATTACAAAATTATCAAATTGACGCATATACAAATAAAAAGTCAAAAAAGTATAATTTGCAAGTAGAGAGAAATTTTGGCATTCCAATGCTAAAAAGTTAAAAAAGCCAAATAAAAAAACCAAACAAACAAAAAAAAATTAGGCTAAAAAAGTAAAAAAAAAAACTAAAAAGTCAACTAAAAAAAGTTATTGCCAAATGATCATGAAATAAATTTTAGATTTTGTGCTCTCAAAAATTGATTTGAAAATCTAAACAAACCATTTTTTTTTTTATAGAATTTTTAAAAAGTATTAAGGTTTATTTTGGGTAGATGGTTAAAAATTAGCTTTTTAGTTTTTTTGATTTTTTTTAAAAAACATGTAAGAATATAAGAAATGATATGAATCAAAATGAGTTAGGCTATGTTTGGCATGAAGGTTTGGGTTGGGTTTGGGTTATTTTAGTCATAAAAAGATAAAATAGACTTTTCAATCCAATAATTATTTTATTTTCACTCTCATAAAAGTCAAAAATATCAGAAAATTTATTCCAAATGAGACTTTAATCTCAAATTAAAATAGATAAAAATTTTAAAAATTAAAAACACAACTCAGATCTGAAACGAAGGCTCAAAATTTAGAATATGTGCTGTTTTGGCAACACAGTCAAAACGCAGCTTTTGGTTGGCCAAGACCAAAACGCCAAACAGGGCCAAAACGTTGAAATTCCCATTTGGGAAGACCAAAAACGCAACACCCAAATTTACTAAACTACCCTCTGAAAAATTTTAATTAATTAATTCAAAAATAAAAAGTAAGGATATTTTGGTCATTTTAAAATGATGTGACACTTTTAAAAAATATTAAATCAAAAATAAAAAAAATCAACTTTTTATCAACTTTTCAAATTACTTTTAAAAAAGTCAAAAAGTTTGATAAAAGTCAAAAGTTAACTTTTTACTAACTTCTCAAAATAACCATAACTTTTAATTATTTTCTTAAAATATTTCTAAAATAAAAAAATTTGAAAAAAAATAAAATCTTATTACTCCCTCAGTCCCAAAATATTAGTCCCTTATTCCATTTTTCATTGTCCCAAAATTTTAGTCCCTCTTCAAAAATCAAGTACAAAAATAATATAAATTTCTTATTTTGCCCTTCTTTTAAATTAATAAACAATATAAAAAGTACAATTATGACATTGATATTCCCCAAAAATGTACTATTAAAATGATAATTTTGAAAAATTAACTTTTTTTAAAAATAATAATTGTACTACCAAAAAAAGTTGAATTCTCCAAAAAGAACCATTATTTTGGAACGGAGGGAGTAAAACAGATGAGGGTAACAGATCATTTCAAATTACTTTCGGTGGGACCAGAGTTGTCCATATCACAATTCAATAAAGCTAGAAGACAAGGGGACAGTCTTTTGAAAAATGAAAGGTGGAGATGTTTCAACTGCACAATAATTGAAGAGAGAGAAATTTGAAATGAGCACAATAATTGAAGAGAGGGAAATTTGAAATGAAAACGTAATTTATGACAGCTCTTTTTCGATCGGCCGACTTGACCCTTTTTTTTTTTTTTTTTTTTAGTGGGTGGCTCCCTTGACTTGATCACACAAAAAACGAGTCAGATTTTTGTTTTTTATCTGATTAGTTTAAAATTATGAAATTTGTAATTTTTTAATGGAAAGGTCGTTGTTTTAAGGGTGGTTTGGGACGTATTTTTTGATTTTATGGAATTTGAAATGGGTTTGAAGTGATGTAGTAATGAAGTAATATGACTTAAATAGTATAATATGATTTAAATAGAATAGTGATTTTTTGATTTTTTAATTTTTTTAGGAGATGTCAAACCAAGCCTTATTCTTATTTGGGTGGATTATAGGCACACCTATTGAAGTTTACTTAAATTATAAATTATTTTTTGTAGTTTTAAAAATTATATTATGTGTTTAAAATTTATAATTTCATAATAAATAGATCATTTTCTTAATAAATTATCAAGTTAATTAACTATTTTTAATAATGTTAAAATTTATTTCAATTAATAATTCAGATAATTTTATTATTGTATAGGTGAACAGTTAAAAATTTCACTTTTTCAATTAATTCTTTTAAATAAAAAATTCTGATAGGAATATATTTATAATTTTTCAAATCATAAGAAATAATTCATATTTTAAGCAAATCTTATGAAATATGCTTATAATTTACCCTTTTTGTTTATAGCAGAAATAACAAATCAGTGATATTTTAAAAAATAATTTAAATTTATGATAAATTTTACTATTTTATAATGATTAAAATTATAATTTTTTTTTATAAATTTATAATTATTTTAGAAAAATAGCACAGATTTGTAAATTTTCTTTGGGTAAATAAACAAATTTTCTTTGGGTAAATAAACTTTAATATGTGTAAATAAATTTATTTCAAAAAATTAAAAAAATAAAATAAAGGCGTGGAGAGCAGTAGGTGAGGCCAAAGAGCACGTTCATTTGTCGGATAGAAAGGCAAGTAGATAGATTAAACGTTAGCGATGCATCCCACTAAAAGTGGTGTTTTAAATATTATTAATGAGTTAGTAAATATTAAAAAAAAAAAAAAAAGACGCAAACAGTGAGTCCGTCTATTATCACATCATTAATGGTATTTTTAGAGTATCATTTTTAGTGGTCTCAAGCATTATTGTAGATTAAAAGTATGGTTTGAGAATATATTATTTTAAAATTTTTTAATTAAAATATAAGATAAAAAAATTAAGGTTAGTTTGGGATGTTCCAAAAAAATATACTTTTTGACTTATTAGCTTATATGGATTGGGTTTGGGTTTGAGTTGGGTTTGATGTGATGTGTTAGAGAGGTGATGTGATTTAAATAAGATGATGTGACTTAAATAGGATAGTAATTTTTTGACTTTTTATATTATTTAGTTTATGCCAAACCAACCCTTATGTTTGAAATTATTTTTAATTTTTTTTTATGAAAAGTAGTGAAAAAATAGAAAAAAAAATGAGAATTTTTGACTTTTTAATATAGGTTGTTGGTTTTTTAATTTCTTTAGTGACTTTTTGACTTTTATGCTGTGTTTGGTTGGGGGATTTGAGGAGGGATTTGGAAAGGAAAATGGAAAAGATAGGTGAAATGTGAATAAAATAATCTATATTTCACCTAGTTTCACATACCTTTTCTCTTTTCCTTTCCAAATCTCTCCCTAAATTTCTCAACCAAACACAACGTTAAGCTTTGTTTGGCACTGGCTAATATAGCCAACTTTTTTGTGCTGAGACTTTTTTAGCCTAACATTTTTAGCCTCGTTTGATTTGATTTTTTTTAGTTTTTTTGACCTTTGTGAGAGAAAAAATGTAATGATTATGGTTTGGATGTCATATTTTTTTAATTAAAATATAAGATAAAAAAATTAAGGTTAGTTTGGGATGTTCTAAAAAAGTATACTTTTCGACTTATTAGTTTATATGGATTGGGTTTGGGTTGGATTTGATGTGATGTGTTAGAGAGGTGATGTGATTTAAATAAGATGATGTGACTTAAATAGGATAGTGACTTTTTGACTTTTTATATTATTTAGTTTATGCCAAACCAACCCTTAGTATGTTTGAAATTATTTTTAATTTTTTTATGAAAAGTAGTGAAAAAATAGAAAAAAAAAATGAGAATTTTTGACTTTTTAATATAGGTTGTTGGTTTTTTAATTTCTTTAGTGACTTTTTGACTTTTAAGCTTTGTTTGGCACTGGCTAATATAGCTAACTTTTTTGTGCTGAGACTTTTTTAGCTTGACATTTTTAGCCTCGTTTGATTTGATTTTTTTTAGTTTTTTTGACTTTTGTGAGAGAAAAAATGTAATGATTATGGTTTGGATGTCATATTTTGTCTTATTAGTTTATGTAGTCTATTTTGGATTTTTGTGTTTTTTTAATCCCAAAATGAAAACTAAATGAGAGCTTAGAATAAAATATTGAGTTGTCAAACGAAATCTAATTGTAAGATTAAAATGTAAGAAAAAAAAGTAGTGTTGGCTTTTCTTTAACGGAGCTGCTACGAAGCTCGAAAGTCGTTTGGCCCGAAATGACTCAAATCCAAAATGATGTCGTTTTGGATTTTTTTTTTTTTTTATATGAAATAGAGAGGATGAAGATGAAGAAGACGAAGAGAAGATAGAGTTGGGGACCAACAACACATCATCAACATCAATAACCACCCATCACCACAAAAAAAAAAATAAAAAAAAAATACACAGATCAACACCAGATTTCACCATCATCAACACCAGATTTCATCATCATCAATACTAAATCATCTTCTTCATCTATACACACACATATCTATATATATATATATATATATATGAGAGAGAGAGAGAGCACCAGATGTATGTGTATACACAGATCTATGCACACACATCTATATATATATATATATATGAGAGAGAGAGAGAGGGCCACCCACCAGCAGAGAGAGAGCGAGAGCCACCAATCGGCGGGCGCTGCCATCACCGTCTCTTTCTTCTTTTCCTCCCCTTCTCTCCTCCTCTCTTTTTCTCACACCTATTCTCTTTCTTCTCTGTTTTCAGAAAGGGAAGGGAAAGAAAATGCTAAAAAAAAAAAAAAAAATCTAAAACGATGTCGTTTTGGATATTTGAGCCAATTTGGTGCAATGATGTTTGAGCTATGAAGTATTATCCTTTCTCTAAATTCATATTTAAAATTGAGAAAATTTGCAGGAGCCGTGGAGATCATGGATGTCGTTTCAATAGTGTAAATTATTTATTTTGTAAGGTTCTTAAGACATATTATTCATAAAAAAATTAATTTAATATAATTAATTTAATTTTTATATCTTATTTTATTTATTTTTAAAAAAATAACGACAAATATATATTTGAAATATATTATACATGTTTTTGAAAAAGAAATTACAATTATCAGATTGATGTAATTTATTTTATAGATAATAATATATTCAAGGTTCGTTCGGGATATGTATTAACTTTTTAACTCTTTGATTATTTTAGTCTGGGGATAAAAAGTCTCGTTTGAAATAGACCTTTTTGACTTTTGTGAGAGAGAAAATGAAATGATTATGATTTGAATGTGATATTTTATCTTATTGACTTTTTAATCTATTTTATTTTTTTATAACTAAGATAATTAAAAAGTCAGACGTTTTAACATACTAAACGAAGGCTCAAGACATTGACAGATCAACCGTTTTAACTTATTAAAATAATATTGGTAATGAGTCTCACAAATCCATCGAGGGTAATGTTAGAGATATCAAATTTTTTACTAAACAAGTAACTAAATGTCTCACATAAGTGTAGAGTCTGTAATTTTGTGAATTCCACATCTATGTAAAATATTTAATCATTTATTTGATACAAAATTTGACACCTCTAGCATTTTCTATCCATCAATGGGAGAAACTTAACCCGAAAAGATAATAAACTTATATAATAATTTTACCTAATCTCGTTTACCTTATTTTATGAATAATTTTACCTAATCTCTTTTTATTTTAGGATTAACATGAATGGCAAGTTATTTACTGCCGGGCACGGTCAACTATTGATTGTTGGAGCCATTAATTAAAAAAATTATTGATTGGTCCAGATAATCCATACTATACCTTAGATTAATCACAAATTCTTATATATTTTTTAATTATTTAATATAAAATTTATCTCTTCAATCAATTACAATTCATGTAGAATGTCACATTGTGCTATTCTTAAATCAACCAATAACTTTTTAATTAGTTCCTGTGGCTGACATGAATCAAGGACTTACCTAGTTGTCGTTTGGCAAAAATATTTTTGATTGACTTTTTGAGTTGAGATATTTTTAGCTTGCAATTAAAAAATTAATTTAAGTTGACTTTTTTAATTTTTTTAAATTTTATAAAAAAAATAAAATAATTATAATTTAAATATAATATTTTATTTTATTAATATATATACAACTTATTTTTATCATTTATACGTATTCTAATTAAAAAAAAATCCTCACCAAACGAAGCCTTAAAAGGCAGACAGATAGAGCCGTTGATTCACGTGACTAGCGTGATTGAGAAATTACTCCTGCCCGAAGCGTGCTCGCGGATTGGCGCGGATCAAATGACTTTGGCAAATGTCATGAAATATAAATAATTTATCAAATTTTTTATTAAGGGAGTGTTTAGGGTGTCTTAAATAAATGTATTTTTTATTTTTTTAGATTAAAAAGTTGAGGTTGAAAATATGAATGTTTGGGTTAATTTTTTGACTTTTTATGAAAAAATGTGTAATAAAAAATTGTAAAAATTAGTTTGTAGGGGAAAATTAGAATTGGGAGTTGTGCAGCCGTAATTGTTGATTTTGATGAATAGTAATAACATTTTAACTTTTTGAGTAATTTTTTGACTTTTTGACTTTTTAGAGTGTTCCCAAACTTGGCCTAACTTTCTACATGGACGTGAGATCTATATAAATTTATATATATATAAGTTATCTTTATATGAAAGGTTTGATAAAAAATTTAATAAATTATTTAGAACCCTAGCATAACCCAATGGTTAGTAGAATGAAAAAAAATCAATCCATTCGTTTAATTAATGGGGCTTTACTATTTTGAGTTTTTTTTTTTGAAATTATTTTTCAGTAATTCTTTATTATTTTAGACTTAAATTTTTGAGTAAATTACAAAATATCTCTTGAGATTTATTTAAAATACAGATTGTCCTATTCTGATTTGAAAAATTATAAATATTTATTTGTTAGAATTTTTTATTTAACAAAATTAACTAAAAAAAATAAAATTCATAATTGCTCTTCTATACAATAAAAAAATTACTTGAATTATTAATTGAAACATATTTTTAATATCATTAAAAATTATTAATTACCTTGATGATTTATTAATAAGAAGGATGATTTGTTATAAAATTAAAAATCTCAGGAGGTGGAATATAATGGCCCTGTTTGGTAGAGCTGTGGAAAAGTGCTTATAACTTATGCCTAAATAGCTTATACATAAGCTGATTTCTGACTTATAAATTAAGCATCTCCTGCCCCACTCAAAGAATAAGCTGATTTCTGACTTCCAAAAAGTTAAAAGCTATAAGCTATAAGCTAAACCAAACACATCAAAATAGCTTAAATTAAGCTGAAAGCCGAAATAAGCAGCTTTTAAGCTGCACCAAACAGGGCTAAATTCTAGAATCACAGGGAGCAATTCGTATTTTAATCAAATCTCAATGGTGTATTTATAATTTACTCTAAATTTTTTATTATTTATTTTTATAATAAAAATAAATGCCCAACTTTTACTTTTCATAAATAGTAATATAGAATTTACATATGAATGAATCTGAGATATAAATTAATTTTGTGAGTAAAAAAATTTGAAATAATAGTATTGTTGATAAATTTTTTGGAAAGGAAAAGTATACTGTCCAAAAAAAAGAATCAAAACATCCAGCATTTTATGTTTTTATGACAAACAAATCCCAGTTTTTAATTTGAATTTCTGTACAAATTTCTGGACTTCTATTATGGATCTGTGACCAGTCGAGCGGAAATTTCCACAATAGACAAGCCATGGGCCATAAATGGTTTTTCGTAGGGTTGTAAGGTGTCGGTATGAAAAAAACAACATTGGTAGAGAGTCCTAAATTCAGTGATTCAAATGGCTCAAATTGTCCAAAATTGCGTCGTTTTGGGCACAACACAACACAACACAAAACTACGTCGTTTTACTCAATTTGAGCCATTTGAGCCACCTTTTTTAGGGCCCTCAAACATTATTCTGAAAAAAATTGTTAATAGAGTGTAGTAGTTAAATTTAATTTTTATTAAATCTTACTAAAAATAAATTTTAATAAAATTATCGTTAAAAATAATTTTTTTGTGACCATTTTAAATATTTTTTTATTAAAATTTTTATAAATTGTCGTTTAAACTTATAATTAGAAGTTTTTTCTGTGACAAATGAAAATTATAAATTAGTGGCATTTTTTGTGATGACTTTTTTAAACTGTTGTTAAAATTTATAATTAGTAGCATTTTTTGTAATAATTTTTAAATAATCGTTAAAAATTAATAATTAGTGACGTTTTTTAATAGTGTTTAATGAAAAATGTCATTAATTATTATAGGATCTATAGGATAATAAGTCATGTTGGCTTTTTTAACTTTCGAAGGTTAATAGTGTAATTTTAAGCATGCTAGTAAGGATCTATAAGTCCTTACAGAAATTTTAATTGCCAACCAATTATTAGACGATTGTGTTGAAATTCTTTGAACCTCAATAAAGAGGACTTTTATTGGTGGCTTTGCTTAGGAGAAACTTTATAAATCATAACAGGTACAAAAACAATTCAGAAACTGAATTCATTAAGTAGATGAGAACTTACAATGAACTTACAATGACCCAATCTAGAAGAGGTTCATAGCAATAAACTATTTGAAACTACTCCTAGGAAATGAAGTGCAATGCAGGAATTGAAGGTACAAGAATTGAAGAACTGGAAATGTAAATGCTGGAAAGAAAATATGAAGTAAATGACTAGTTTATAGATTTGAGTCTGAGTCCTTCTTCTGTTGGCCTTCTCTTCTATTTGTACTTTCTGATAGTAACCATCGAAATGCCTTTCCACGATCACTGATCATGGTCTTGCACAATTAGCCTCCACTACGCCATCTTTCTAGTTAGGCTTCCTTCGTGAATTTGAATTTGAATTGTGAGTAACTGTTGGGCCACGTCATCTTGCCCCTTTTGATTGCTCTACTACTACATAGATCCATCATTATCAATATAAATTGCCACGTGTCTGTCGCTAATTGGAGACTTACATTAACTCCCCAATTTACCCTTTACGAGCCACGTATTAAGCTGTGATTGGCTTATACAAAATATGTAGCCAACATTACCCCCCGCACTAATATAACCAATACTTAGTGATTTTAATGGATCAGTGCATTTTGTCCATGTCCTAGGACGTGCATGGACTTTGTTTATCTTAAAAGTGTAACCGTTTTCTAGCAATGAAGCACTGAAATTCATTAAATTCTCCCTTATGCTTTGAACATTTCCTCCATTATCTGTGTATACAAAGGCACTGATACATCTCCAATGGCCAATCAAGCCCTCTCTTACATTGATCGAGCATACGAGGAGGTGTTAGATAATGATGATCGACCTCAAAAGAACCTTCATGCATTTATTGGCCACACTTATCTGCCTCCATTTATACAAGTTATGAAAGCTTTTGCAAAATACAAACCTCTGGACCAAGAATTTGCAAAGTACAAACCTCTAGACCAATAATTTGCAAAAATGGATCTTGAAAGCTCTTCCTCTGGTCCAAAACTTCCTAGATGGAACGAAGCTGCTTCCTCTTCCTTTGGAAACACTGGCTGGGATGCTTGGTTAACACCGGCTCAACCTCAAATAAGGGAGTGGATTCATCACAGAATTATTGAATTCGATGATCCCCTTTTGGTGCCTTCTTCTTCCCGAACCTCAGTAGTATATCCCATATATACCTTTTGATCGTCGTTGTTGTCTAGAGGACAACTTGCTTTCAGCGTGGTATACATCCTCATTGCCAGCGAGGATAGTGCATAAGACTCTCTACCCAATCAAAACATTGGGATTCAATCTCTCATTCTTGGCTGAGAAGGCAAAATATTGTTCTTCTAATTGGTTGGAGTACATAAATGACCCCCAATTTCCTTCTTCTTTTGGGATGGACCTTTTTACACATTCTCTCTCTCAGAATCCTAATTGGATGAAAGAATTGAAACTCACTCTCTTCGAGGGTCAACATTTCTCTTCTTACTAACCTCCAGTTCCTCTAACTGCATTCTGGTACATCAGTGCTAGTAGGTTCCTTCGAAGCAGTTTGTTGGTGATTTACCTCTGTTGGCTTGTCAACCATGAAGATTTGTTCAACCATGAAAGCTTCGAACATTTCATATTCAGCCAATACCTTCTCTTGGCCTAGTTCAATTTCCTCATTTGTCTCGTCGTCACTCTCCATTAAGGCCTTTTTGAGGCCTACTAAACTAGATCTCTCTTTGGCTTTTAGTTCAGCATGAACTTTAGCCAATTGTTCCCTGCTAGCACTCATTTTGATCTTAGGACCAGTCTTTGAACCCTTTCCTTCGTCTGTTTGGCCTTTTGACTGTGCCAAGGAAGTACTCTCTCCACTTTCTTTTAGATCCCTTTGATACTGGGTATACCTTTGTTGGATCCTCCTCGTTTGGGACTTGGAGATCACAGGAACCATGTCTGGTTCCCTTGTCTTTTGGTCTTTAAGTAGCACCCAATTATTTAGAGCCATCAAGGGGGCTTTGATCATCCTTCCCTTGTCTCTAGAAGTCTTTCTTTGGGTAGACATTATTTTAGGTTTGTTCTATATGACAAACCAATCTGGAACCCCAGGTACCCATGAGCCTATTGGTCTAGCTGTTGGGCTTGCTACCCTTATCTTCAAGGCTACCTTCGAAGAGGCCTTCGGAGGCCAATCATTAGCCCTAATTCCCTATCTTAAGCCAAATTTAGGCTTTCTTCCAGGGTAGTTGCCTGTTGCCTCTCCAATTTCTGGAAATAGGTTGGTGTCAATTCTTATGGCTTTCTTAGTTTTGGTTGCAAACTTTAGCCTTTCCTTCTGAATCTATTCTTGGATCCTATCTCGAAAAATAATGCAGTTTTTAGTTAAGTGAGACCAAGAATTATGCCATTTGTAGTACAATTTTCCTTTAAGCTCTTTAGAAGTTGGGATTTTAACTTCCTTTGGTAACTTTAAGAAATGTGCTACAAGCAAATGATCAAACATGTTATCTGCTTTTGTTATGTCAAAAGAATATTTCCTATGAAGGTCTTTCTTTTTAAATTATTGGTCAATTGTGGTATCTTTCTGAATCAATGCTTCATAGGACATAGGTTCTTTTCCTATGATTTCTGCTACATCAATTTCATAGTTAGGGTTCCTATAATAGGTCTTATAGGATGCATTACTTCTGTCTTGTTCTTCTTCAAGCAAGGTTTCATATCTAGAAACTTTATAGGTTAATTCTACTAAGTCTCAAAACTCAGTCGCATCAAACTTCTTTTGAAGCCTAAACTCTAACCTATTTTGAGCCAATCTTACAAATTCAAGCTTAGGTAGTATGACCCTACATTTGTTCCGTGCCCTTTTAAAGCTGGCAATGAATTGAGCAGCCTTCTCATCAGGCCTTTGGGCTCAACCTTGCCAAATCTGCCATAGAAACCTCAGGTTCTATTTGGAAAAATTGGGCATGAAATACTTTCTCCATTTGTTGCCAAGTTTGGATAGAGCCAAGTATAAGGTTTATATACCATACGAAGATTGCCCCAGTTAGAGAATTTGAAAAAAGTCTTAATTTCATGTAATCATTATTGATGAATTCGCTATACTAGCCTGTAAACCTAGCAATGTGTTCCACCGTTGATTGGTTTCCATTTTCATAAAAAAAGGCAAAATCTGATATTCTAAATCCCCTTGGGTATTCATGTATCCTATCCACCCATTCTAGGTAAGGTTTTCTGTATACAGAAGTCTGGACCCCTCGAGCCATGGGTCCACGCATCTCTCTAACAATATAAGCAATTTGGTTCCTAGGAACCATGTTTTGTGCTAGTTAGACCACTATTGAAGGAACAAACACAGGGTTTGGAGGAACTCCATGTGCCTGAGGGCCTCTGTAGACACCCCATTTTTGACCGACCTTAAGACTCAGACGTCACCGATTGAGCGCTTGGTGATGTTGTATACTGTGCTCGTTCTGAGGTTGCGGAGTCTCGGCCGTGAGCCTTGCCTCCGAACTTCTGGACTTTTCTGTGCCTTGCCTCGGTTTGCGAACCAAGCTCGGTTTTCTCTGTTTTCTCTTTCTGAGGGGAGGGAGAGGTCTCGTAGATCATCTCTCAGTGGCCATAGGCTACGTTTCGTGGTCGCAGGCCATTTTTCCCATTTCGGAGCCCGGTTCCCGGTTTTCGGAGCCGTCAGGCCGTGTGCCTCTGTTCGGGACCGCCTAACTACCTTCGTTTGCTCCGATTTTTGGCATACATCTTATTTACTCACTTTTGAGGGACACTAGGGTCCAAGAGACCAACTTCGTCATCGAACACCACTCCCGGTGCCCAACAGTCAGTTTTCGAGGTCCCGAACTGCGCGTTTCGGTCCCCGAACCTTCATTTCACATCGGTTTGGGCTCATTTTTGGCAGGTACCTCTGTTTCATCACCAGGAAGGCCGTAGAAGGCTGGGAGGCCAGCAATTGTTTCAGCAACCAGTTATATTCCTCCGGCGCCCTCCGACGCCCGTTTTTCTCACTTCCAAGCCAATGTTGACCACCCTAGGGTCACTTTCTTCAATCCTAACCCCCATATTTGTGTTGAGGACACATGGGAGGCCACCAATATGTGGTGGCCGGCCACTAATTCAATTTGACCCTTGGCCGGCCGGCCATGGGGGGTGGCCGGCCGGCCACCTGCAACTCCAATAACTGGCCGGCCATGTTCCTTGGGTCATGTTCCTTCCAAATATGTATTCTTTTCCCCTCCCAGATTTTGTATCCGGGGGGCCAACTTTTTGGAGGGAAACTTGATGCATTTCCCTCCCTTTTTTCCCCCTCTTTCTCCCTCTCATTTGTCTACATAACCAGCTGCCCAACTCTGGTTTTAGGGTTAGAAAATTGATCCTTGAGCTTGCATACACACCTCCCTCTTCTTCTCTTCCAAAATCCTCAAAAATCTTCCAAGTTCTACACCCTTTCTTCATCACCACCTAGCACCACCACCACTACTCCATTTCCAGCAGCTTGGGGAGTTTTTCAGAGGCTAGGAGGCAACATTTTGGGTCCAAGAGGCAGCAAAAGGGTTGGTCTACAAGGGTAAGTTCATTTCCCCTATTTTTGGTCTCATTTTGCAACATTTCTCTAGCCTCTTTGCTTGCTGTTTTGAGCTCCGACCAAAACTGAAAAGGTCATTTTTTTGAACTCATTTCCTTATTTCATTAAGGGCTCAACACTGTTTGATCCCCCCATGTTGCACTTGCTTCAATGCCCTCTTGAATGCCATTTTCTTGCATGATATTTTTAGCTTGTGTGTGATCTGTTTTGGGGCCTGATGTAAACTGTAAATAGGCCTATTTTGAGCCCCTCTTCAACATTGAAGAAGGTCTCAACACTGTTGGGGACCTCCATGTATCACTTGCCATTGTACTCCTCTTTGGTCCCATTTTTGCATGTCTTTTTAGCTTATCTTGCTTCTGTTTTTCGGCCATGATCAGAACTGAAAGTGGTCATATTTTGATCCCCTTGTCATGTTTCATTAAGGGTCTTTGGCTGTTTGGTAAATATTTTGTATACTTTGTGTTATAGCCTCCTTGTGGCCTTAATCTTGCATTGCATTTTGAGCATGTTTTTATACTGATTTGGGCTTGATCATCTACTGTAAAGTGCCATATTTTTGGACCCTCTTCAATATTGTTGAAGGTCCCTCACTTTTTTGAGACCCCCATATATCAGTTACTTCTTTGCCCCTTTGTTGGCCCATTTCTTGCATGAATTGTTTGCTATACTTGTATCTGTTTTTGGGGCTTGTCATCTACTGCAAAACATCATGTCTTTGGCCCCTATTCAATTTTGTGGAAGGCCCCTTTCCTGTTTGGGGCCAGCAGCTGTGAGTTGCTTCATCACCCCGCTTGCGGGCCCATTTTTGCATGCTAATTTAGTCCCACTTGTACTCACTGTTTGGCCATGCTTTAAATTGCAAAAATACTTATTTTGGGGCTTCCTTGCTTCTGATTTTACACTTCATGTACAAATTATGCATGCTTTGTATAGCTGTAAGCCATTTCATGTATCTAGTTTTGCATTTCGGGAGAGATTCCATGCATCGGGTGTCATTTCGCCTTGTTTCGGGGCTGTTTTGCCCCTCATTTTGCTACTGATTTTTGCATGTTTGCATATCATATTCCATGTCTTTGCCATGTCTCATTAGAGTGGCATTTCGATGCCTGAGGGTCCGTCCTCGGTTTGCGTGCACGCGTGCACGTATTTCGAGTTGTCTCATTTTCATCTAATGGCCTCCTATGTGAGTGTGGCTGAGGTTCTCTCATGTTGGTGTAAGCCCATTATGCATTGTGTATGTCATTTCATCCATAGCATTGTGTAGGCTCGGTTGTGCATTACCTCGTGTAGCGTGTATGCCATTCCATAACATTGTGTATGTTAGGATCGTATCTTAGTTGCATTTCATGCATGTCATGCATATTGCATCGTTTTCGGGATAGTAGTTAGCCCGGGCACGGGAAACGAGGTGCGTTTCGTACTCCGAGTGACGGAACGTGTCTCAATTCCCAAGTCACCGACACTCCGGATTATCCACGATGGAGTTAGGTTTTGTTGTAGTGTTCATACGCATTCATTCTATATTGAGTTGTGCAATTCGGCTCCTCGGCCATCATGCATCGAGATGCGTGATTGGTGGTACGAGGATTGAGACATGCATACATTTGTGAAAATACATTGCTATGCCCCTTTCCTGCTCTCTGTTGCAGCATATCAAGAATCAGCGGTCTTCTGAGGCTTGGCGCGCTTTTCAAGAATCATTGCAAAACAGAGGCTAATTGGGGCATTCCAGTGGATTTCCGCGCAAAGCAGCCCAAACATGCATCATTCCATCATCCGGAGCAGAATCAAGGCAGTCCCTGGCTTGCATGCCAGTTTTACAGCTTTCTTAGTTAATTTGTAAATTAATTAGGAATTTGTACATTATTTGGACTGTATTATTCTTTCATTCGGGACTGTATATTTATTTGGCTTCCAACCCCACGTCTTTCTTCCCTTTTATTTACCTGCTTATGATGGTTAGATTAGGGCATATTTCAATTAGCATACAGTATGACAGCATGTTTGCATCATTCATCTATTTTGCACGCACCGGGCTCAGCGCATCATACAAACTGCATTTGTATTTCAATTCCAAATTGAATACGTGTTAGCTGTAGCATTCCATATGCCATGTTTAGGATAGCCGAGCCTGCTATAGTTGCATTATTGCATGTGTTGCATTAGGCATTTCTGTATAATTAGGGTCATGCATGGATTTCTAATTAGCTTCTGTTTTGGCTTGGAGTACTCGGTGAGTTTTATGCTTTAGCATCCTTGCATGCGTGTGAGTGACTGCCATGAATAGCATGCTTACCATGAGGCTAAATGCTTATGTGATATAACTGCCTTGGATGCCTGTGGGTGGAGGTTGGGTTACTTGGATTGGAATAATTCATCAAATGTTTGTTTTAAGCCCACTAGATAGTGGCAAAATCATGTTTTCTTAAGCCCACCCGAGGGTGGCAAATCCACGTCTTAGCCTACCTGCGGGTAGCACCATCAAACCATTTTCAAACAAACAAACATGAAATGTTTTGTTCCAATTCAGGCGACTCAGTCTATACTTGTATGCTGTGCGCATCACATAGTAAATCTAGGCTAATAACTGGAATAAGAACACACAATGTTTTCAAAAATAGATATCATGGTTAGTAGAGGCCGGTCTTTGACCGGGCGAGCGGGGGTGCTCACGAAGTGACCTTCCCCAATCGTACCCAAGTTCCCGAGCCGAGGCAACTTTGGTGATGACGAACACGTGGCCTTTGGCACCGAGTCAGGGTTTCCTAAATTTCCCAAAAATAAAATATTTAGGTGGCGACTCTGTATCTGGCAAAGCAGTCCATGTTTGGCACTTCTTTCAAAAAATCTGTTTTCAAAACGATTTGTCGGATTTGGACTCTTTGGTTCAAGATTAAGAACCGTGACATTTGAGTCCTTCGAACTGTAGTAGACCCGCAAGCGAACCAGAACGGGGGGGGAGTCGCACCCTCCCCGGGATGCGTTCGGGGATGTCTACAGCCTCTTGGTCCATATAGAGGTGTTTTTAGGACTAATTGTCCTTGTTATGCTGGTTGTTGTTGAGGGTATGGCTGGCCTCTTGGGGCATGCCCTGCGAAAGGTGCTACAGGAGAAGGAACACGTGTTATTTCTCTTCCAACTGTATGAAACCCTTTTGTAGACGTCCCCGAACGCCCCAGAAAGGATGAGTCCCCCGTTCCGTTCGTCTTGGGTTCACTACAGTTCAGGACTCAAATTGTCACGGTTCGTAATCTGAACCAAAGAGTCCAAATCCAGCAAATCATTTTGAGAAAACAGATTTTTTGAAAGAAGTGCCAAACATGGACTGCATTGCCAGATACAGAGTCGCCACCTAAATATTTTATTTTTGGGAAATTTAGGAAACCCTGACTCGTGCCTAAGGCCACGTGTCCGTCATCACCAAAGTTGCCTCGGCTCGGGAACTTGGGTACGATTGGGAAAGGTCACTTCGTGAGCACCCCCGCTCGCTCGATCAAAGATCGGCCTCTACTAACCATGATATCTAGTTTTGAAAACATTATGCGTTCTTATTCTGGTTATTAGCCTAGATTTACTATGTGATGCGCACAGCATACAAGTATAGACCGGGTCGCCTGAATTGGAACAAAACATTTCATGTTTGTTTTTGAAAGATGGTTTGCTACTCGCAAATAGGTTCAAAATGCAGATTTTGCCACCCTCAGGTGGGCTTAGAAAAGATGGTTTTGCCACTATCTAGTGGGCTTAAAACTCACAGTCAATGCATTGTTCCAATCCAAATAACCCAACTTTCACCCACAGGCATTCAAGCAGTTATATCACATAAGCAAATAGCCTCATGGTAAGCATGCTATTCATGGCAGTCACTCACACACATGCAAGGATGCTAAAGCATAAAAACTCACCGAGTACTCCAAGCCAAAACAAAAGCTAATTAGAAATCCATGCATGATCTTAAATATACAGAAATGCCTAATGCAACACATGCAATAATGCAACTATAGCAGGCTCGGCTATTCTAAACATGGCATATGATGACACTACAGCTAACACGTATTCAACTTAGAATTGAGATACAATGCAGTTAGTATGATGCGCCGAGCCCGGTGCATGCAAAACAGATGAATGAATGCAAACATGCTATCATACTGTTATGCTAATTGAAACATGCCCTAATCTAACTATCGTAAGCTGGTAAATAAAAGGAAGAAAGACGTGGGGTTGGAAGACATACATCACACGCACGCACACTTATTACAACATTGCCCCCGCTCGGAAGGTCCGAATAAATAATACAGTCCCAAATGAATAGTTACAGTCCGAATAAATACAAAATCTTAATTAATTAACAAATTAAACTAGGAAAGCTGTAAACTAGCATGCAAGCTAGGGATTGCCTCGACTCTGCTCCGGATGATGAATGATGCATGTTCGGGTTGCTTGGCACGGAAATCCATCGCGATGCCCCAATTAGCCTTTGTTTGCATTTAATACCGGAATGCTGTGCAAGGCTTTTGAAAGCTGTTGATTCTTGATTTGCTGCAACAGAGAGCAAGAAAGGGGCATGGTAAAGTATTTTCACATATGTATGCTTGACTACTCTTCAGGGAGTGTAGTCCTCGATCCTCGTGCCACCAATCACGCATATCGATGCATGATGGCCAAGGAGTCAAATTGCACGACTCAATATGAGATGAATGCACATAAAACACAACAAGACCTAAACTCCATCATGGATAATCCGGAGTGTCGGCGACCAGGAATTGAGACACGTTCCGTCACTCGAAGTACGAGACGTCCCTCGTTTCTCGTGCTCGGGCTAACTCCTATCCCAAACACAATGCAAATGAGATGGCATGCACCATGCAACTAATATACAACCTAGCATACACAATGCTATGAAATGGCATACACAATGCTCGATGTGACAAGGCATATACAATGCTCTAAGATGCAACCTAGCATACGCAATGCTATGAAATGAAATGGCATACACAATGCATAATGGACTTACACTAACATGAGTGAACCTCAGCCACACTCACATCAGCGACCATAAGATGAAAATGAGACACTCGAGGTGCGTGCACACATGCACGCAAACCGAGGACCGACCCTAAGGCACGAATGCCACTCTACCAAAGCATGGCAAGGCATGGAATATGGCATACAAACATGCGAACTTCAGCACTAAAATATGATGCTAAACAGCCCCGAAACATGGCAATATGGCACCCGATGCATGAGATGAGACCCGAAACTCAAAACTGGCACATGGAATGACTTATAGCTATACAAAGCATGCATTATTTGAACATGAAGCATGAAGACAGAGTCAAGGCAGTCCCAAAACATGAACTTTTCCAGTTTAGAGTGTGGCCAAAAAGTGCTAGCAAGATGGCTTAAATTAGCATGCGATTTTGACTATCAAACATGATTTACATGGAAAGTATATGAAGCACATGGAATCTCACCATACCAGAAAAAATCAGTGAACTAAACATGCCAAAATATGCCCAAATACACATGGAAAGGCAGCCAACACATGCACAAATGAGGGGCTCCTTTAGAGGGCTATACAAGGGATTCTTAGGCACATACAAGATAGACATGAGGTATGACCAAAACAACTCTGGAAATCAAATATGGTAGTCCCAAAACTCACCAAATTGACCCTGAAATATGACTTCAAAGCATGCAAGATAGGGTCTCTTTGGAAGGCCAAAATGACCACCAAATAAGTCAAGGTGAGAGGGGGTCACCCCCCTCTGATTTGGAGGCTCAAAAAGTGGCTAGAAGGTCAAACAAGGCATGCAACAAGGGTTAGGGTGTAAGGCCCAAAACAAGGGACTATCAAGCATTCAAGGAAGTATGTGACCTCAAATAAGAAAATACCCTCAATAAAACATGAATATGATGTCAAAACAAGACTTTTTTCAGTTTATAACAAATCTCAAAAATGAACACAAATAGGGCTAATCTATCATGCAAAAATGGCCCTAAAAGAGAGAATAGAGACAAGGGACAGCAGCTGGCCCCAAATGGAAATGAGCCCTTCAACAAAGTTTAATAGGGGCTCAAAACAAGTCACTTTAAAGTTTACATCAAGCCACGAAAATAAACACAAGTGAGGCTAAACTATCATGCAAGAAAAAGGCCTAAAAGAGAGATAAAAAGGCAAGTGATAGCTGCTGGCCCCAAACAGAGGAGTGCCCTTCAACAATGTTGAAGAAGGGCTCAAAAAAAGATATTTTACAGTTTATGACCAAGTCCAAAACAACTCACAAATAAGCCTAAAATACTATGCAAAAATAGGCCTAAAAGAGAGTTAAAGAGGCAAGTGATAGCAGGAAATCTCAAACAGCAAGAGGTCCTTGACCAAACATGAAAAGGAACTCAAAATATGACTATTTACAGTTTGGGTCAGAGTCCAAAAATGCAAGCAATAAAGGCTAAGAAAGCATGTAAAAATAAGCTTAAAAGAGGGATAAAGAGGCTCACCCTTGTAGCACAAAGCTCCAGCAGCTTTTGGTTGAAGAAATGGTGCTCCTACCTCTGGAAGTAGCCTCCAAGTGCTAGAATGGGGTGTGGGAGGTGTGGTGCTAGTGATTGGTGCAAGAACCTTAGGTTTTGAGGCTTGGAGTGGAGGGAGAGGGAGAATTAATGCAAAGCTCAAAGCAATTTTTTGTAACCTCCCAAAATGCAGCTGGGGTTGCTAGTTATATAGGCAAAGGAGTGGAGAAAAGGGGAGGAAAATGAAATTCAAATTTTCCCCCCAAAAGTCCCCCCATCGGATACAGAATCTGGGGGAAAAAGGAGGGTGCAGCTGTAAGGAACCAGCTGTGAGGAACATGGCCGGCCAGGTTCAGAGAGTTCAAGTGGCGGCCGGCCACCTCCTCCCCCTGGCCAGCCGGCCAGGGTCAAAAGGGTCAATCAGAGAAAGCTGGCCGCCACCCATATTGGTGGCCTCCCATTGTGTGCACACAACCATTGATCAAAACCGAAAAAGTAACTAGGAGAGAGAAAAACCCAACTTTTTAGAGGGGTTCAAAGGGTCAGGAACAATTGCTGCCGGCCATGACATATTGGTGGCTCTCCAGGTGTGTACAACACAAATTTGTGGTTGAGGGCCAAAGAAAGTGGTCTGGGAATGGTCAACATCAGCTTTCTAGCAAGAAAAACGGGCGAACGGAGAGCGATGAAGGAATAAAGCTGGCTTTTCAGAACAATTGCTGGCCTTCCAACCCTTCTACAAGCTTCCCCAATAATGAAAATAAGGCCTCTACCAAAAATGAAACAAAACGGATGCAAAACGAAGGTTTGGGGGCCGAAACACCCGGCCCGGGGCCCCGAAAACCGACTATTAAGCACCGGTGGTGGTGTTCGACCACGAAGTTGGCCTCTCGGACCACAGTGTCCCTAGAGAGGGAGAAATAAGGTGTGCGCCAAAAACCGGAGCAAACGGAGGTGGTTAAGCAGTCCCGAATCGAGGCACACGACCGACGGCTTCGAAAACTGGAAACCGGGCCCCGAAACGGGAAAAATGGCCTACGACCACGAAACGTAGCCTACGGCCACTGAGAAATGATCTACGAGACCTCTCCCTCCTTCGGGAAGAGAAAACGGAGAAAAACAGGATCTGGTTCGCAAACCGAGGCAAAGCACAGAAAAGCCCGGAAGTCCGGAGGCAAGGCTCGCGGCCGAGACTCTGAAACTTTGGGACGAGCGCAATATGCAACATCACCAAGCGCTCAATCGGTGACGTCTGAGTCTTAAGGTCGGTCAAAAATGGGGTGTCTACAGTTGCCCCTCTTTGACAGAACTCGGAAGTCATAAGTGACGGGAGTGAATGTCAAAGCCCAGAGACGACCCATTTTTGACAAGGCCGAAGACTTAGACAAACATACTAGATAACAAAGAAATGTGCCCACAGGCATGCCCGCAGGGCAGGGGGCAAAATGCAAAGTGATATGCACAAAGCCGGATGTAACTCAATGATCATGAAATGTAGCAGGCTGTAATGAAGCAAGTATTTGCAAATATATGCAACAGTTTTAAGCAAGAATGCAAAAGCAACAACTACATTTCATGCAGTTAAGAATGCGGGGAATTATTCAATTCTTGCCACATCTCGCACGAGAAGATACAATACCTGTGCGATTGGTCTGGCCGCACCAGCCTCAAATGAACCGTATATACAATATCGTGCCTGTAAAAGAAAGAAACTCAACAAGCACAACATGTTTAGCAACATATGTTCAATGTGATATCGAAATGCTGACAAACGTGATGTCGATGGGTGAGTGCATCGCAATGCGAGAAGAAACGCGCGTGACAACGCAAGTTAAGCATGGAGGCATGGTAATACCAAGGAAACGTGCATAACAATGCAAGTGTATGCATGAGAATGCAAGTAATGTGCATAACAATGCAGAACAAGTGTAAACTAGGATGCACGTTTGTCCCAAAACAACGAGCAAAGAAATGCGCATTTTGGCGAGGGCAACTCGATCGCGACCTCCGATTCACCTCCCGGAGGGGTCACAACATATTCAAAAAGGATACACCTTGCTTTTGATGAGTAATGATGAGACACGTATCGAAAGTTGAAGTTGAAGTTCCGGTGGAGTGATTTCGCGACGGAAAGTGCACTTCTCTTGTACCTTTTTCAGGTCCCGGGGACTCCAATCATCACCAAAATTTGCAGGGACCTTGGAGGCCACCTTGGGAACACCAGCGGCCAGTTTTATTCTCAGGAGGAGGCTGCCGGCCATGTTTTTGGGAGAGGGGTGGCCGGTCTGCCAGAAAAGGTGGCCGGCCGGCCACCTAGCCCAGATTCGGGGCAGTTTGGTCCTTTCACCCTTTTTCTTTAAATGTGCTTATCCAAAGCACTTTTCCTCACAAGTGCAGCTCCGGAATTGCTCTCCTCTCCTTCCCAAACCATTTTCTCTCTCAGATCTGCGCTCTATACGCGTTTTCCAACGCCCCACGCAAGTTGTTTTCGCGAAATCTTTCAGTTCTCTCATTTTGGACCGATTAAATTTTGATTTCGGGCTTCTTTTCTCATTTTCACCACTTGAGGTAAGTTTGTCTCAACATTTGGAAGATTTTCTCGGGAGTTGACTTTTGTTGACTTTTTCATTTCCCGAGAGTTGACTTTTTTGACTTTTTCCAATTTTTGCTCATTTTGCTCATTTTTGCTCCTTTTTTGCAGATTTCTTGAAATGGCCGGTCATCTCCTCACGGTGGAGGTCCTCAAGTGCCGGGGGTGATCCCATATTATGGCCTTGCCTCCGAGGGTTTCGACCATTCATTCCGGACAGGTACGCCCCTCGGGTACATGTCCTTCCGCAAGCTGTTTTCTACCATTTTACTGATTTTGATGATCGAGCGCCCGGGGATCTACTTTTGTGAGAGCCGGAGTCTCACCTCTCCTATCAGGCACGAGAGGTATTTACTTCACCTTTACATTTTCTGCAATGCATTTTCAGTGCATTTCGTGCTTTCGCTATGTTTATCTGCCCACTCAAGCGCACAGCTTGTTTTGAATGTTTAGTTCATAGCACCGTATTTCGTTTGCATCTTGAACACACAGTTCAAACATTCTGACTTTCTGAACACGCAGCCCGCATATTGGTTGTGAACACACAGCACACACTTATTGAGAAATTGAACACACAGCCCAATACTTTGAGATGAACACGCAGCCCAAACTGAAGGTGAACACGCAGCACACACTGATTGACAGTTGAATACGCAGCCCGAATTTTGAGATGAACACACAGCCCATACTTTGATGTCGAACACACAGCTCGTTGTTGAGGTGAACACACGGCACACACTGACTGAGAGTTGAACACACAGCCCAAACACTTGAATTCTGAACACACAGCCCACTGGTTGAGAGTAGAACACGCAGCCCAAACTCTGAATTTTTGAAACGAACACACAGCCCATACTTTGATGTCGAACACACAGCTCGTTGTTGAGGTGAACACACAGCACACACTGATTGATAGTTGAACACGCAGCCCACTGATTTTGAAATCTGAACACACAGCTCAAATACTTGATGATGAACACACGGCACACACTTCAAGGTGAACACACAGCCCACTGATTGAGAGTAAAACACGCAACCCAAACTTTGAATTTCTGAACACTCAGCCCAGATTCTGTATCTGATTCAATTTTGCACACAGCTCATACATTTCACTTGCACACAGCTTATCCATTTCACTTGCACGCAGCTTATTCATTTCACAGCTTATTTGTCTTATTCTAAAACTGAATACATGTGCTCATCCTGAACGCAGGTGACTGCCTGTACTGTGCGAGGATACGACTCCGTCTCGGCGAGAGAGTGGTATGCTGAGTTCTCGGAGGCTGTCCGGGATTTGGTCGACGTGGCCGGGTTTGGGCCCTTTTGTACCGGGCTCTCCTCGCTGTCCTGCCAGTAGGACACTGATGAGTGCTTTGGTAGAGAGGTGGTGGGACACACCACCAACTCCTTCCATTTTTCTGCCACTGGGGATATGACCATGACCCCGTTTGATTTCGCTATACTGACGGGCCTTGATGTGGGAGGTTGGGCCATCCTATACGACGAGGACATGGGCGAGTGGGAGGCCGCCTGGATATATTTATTGGGGGCTCGCCCGCCTGTTGACAGATCTTCAGGTAGAGTCCGATATACTTGGTTCTCTTCTCATTTCAGGAGGGTGGAGATGGAGCCCGAGACTCCCGAGGAGATGGCGTAGTACACCCGCGGATTCCTGATGTTCCTCTTCGGGACCACCCTGTTTGCCGATAGAGGGAACACTGTCGGGCTTTATCTGTTGAGTGCTCTGGTGGACCTATCACAGGTCAGCAGATATGACTGGGGTGGTGCCAGCCTGGCCACTCTCTACTGTTATATGAGCGCGACCTCCCGCGGACGGGGGAACACAGTCGGTGGCTATTGGAGGGCCTGGGAGGTACTTTCTGCCCTCTTGATTTACATTTCTGCTTCTCATTACTTGTACATTGCACACACGGCGCACTTTATATTCTGTACCATGCACTCTGCTTTCAGCATCTTGTATTTACATTCCGCACTCAGCATTCTGTATTCTGATGGTTATTGCTCTGTTTCTCACAGTTATGGGTCCATGCATACTTTCCGATACTAGCCCCAGAGCTCATGTGGAGGTGCCCCTCACGACCCCTATTCACTCGTATTCGAGGGCTAGTACCGGCCGAGACCTCGGGGGTCTTTCTCTATTTACGGCAGTACTTTGACACAGTGCGGTCATCGGAGGTATTTCAGAACTCTCAGTTCTTTATGTTTCCAATCTTGCACATTTACAATTTCTGATCAGCTTATGCATTGATTATCTGCAGATCACATGGCAGCCTTGGGCGCCTTTGGGTAGAGACCTCCGATTCCATTTTGCTGGAGCATGGGGTGCCTCTCGATATCGGATCCTGTTCGAGGGGCCAGTTGGTAGGGCCTGGTTTCTGGGGGATCGCTTCTTGCGTCGGGTATGGGGCTACCCTGAGCAGGACGTTCCTTCAGCACCCCCAGTCGACATGCGGACCGCTGATAGGCTCCCGACCCAGGGTGTGATTGACGCCAGGTTGGGCACTGATGCATTTCTTCATTTGGAGCAGGGGGAGTACGCGACTTATCGTCACACATATCTGATGCCTCCACTGACGGGGGTTCGTACTCCGACGATGAGGTCTGCTGGTATGCCATCATCGAGCCGGGCTCGGATTGCAGATGCCCCTTCCGCTAGCAGGGCTCGTACATCTAGAGGTGGGGGTGGATTGGTTCCTCCGATTCCTCCGAATTATCCTCATCCTGGATGGCCGGATATGCCGACTGAGCTGACGGGATGGAGATATGGGGCTACCTACCCGATCCCGATAGAGCCTTCGATGCCTAACCATCGATATGTCAGAGACCCCGACTCACCATCGGTATGCTTACTGCTTTGATTCATTACTCAGATACTTGGACGTTCATTTATTTACTGATACTCTTGCTTTTGCATCTGCAGCCTCCGTGTCCAGTATATGGATGAGGTGCTTGAGATGGTAGCCTCTCTTGAGGGTATGGTCCTGCGGAGAGAGGTGCAGTTGTCCATCATGGGTTTCCAGGGACCCTCTAGTTTTCTTGCATTTATCACACTTCTGATGACATGCGGATCTTGAACATTTTATTGCATTGATAGACTGTCTGTGTAGAGCACATCCGACATACACCTCATTCATGTACTGTATCTGCATACTTCCACTCTGTGTAGTTTGCTTGTATCTGGATCTGATATACATGTTTTAGCTGATGTACTCAAACTGCATTTTTCATTTTCAGATGCCTCCGGTGTATGCTCAGTCACAGGCCGGGCCATCCAGGCCTTCCCGAGGAGCTGGGCCATCCAGGCCTTCTCGAGGAGCTGGGCCATCTAGGCCTTCTCGAGGGGCTGGGAGAGGGGAGTCATCTCGCGGACGAGGCGGACGCAGGGCACACATCATAGAGGAAGAGCCTAGCGAGGAGGAGGAGGAGGCTGCAGATCTCCAGTCAGAGACATCTGCTGACAGAGAGGGTGGCTCCGACCCTGGTTCCGGTAGTGGAGATGAGGCTGAGGAGGGTTCCGAGGATGGCGGCTCCGACTCAGACGATGATGATGGTGATGATGGCGCAGAGTCTGTTCCGCAGAAGAGGACGAAGAGGGCCTCTTATTCCTGCTCTTGAGAGCATAGATGCAGCTGTTCCCTGCTTTATTTACCTTTTTACTAGTAGTTATAGCACATTGTATATTGTTAGGCAGTTTTATTTTCTGTAAAACTTGTACCCTTGTTGTAAAATGTTGTAACTAAGGAATGATGATGGAATGAAACAGCTTTTGAAAAAGTGTTGTATTTTAAACTCTTAGCATCATATCGCATCTTTTTACACCAAAATGAGATTGAATGGATATGTGTGTTGTGCATTTGCCAAGTCAAGTAGTGAACCGGCACAACAAACTAAACAACTTAACTCACCAAGACAATAACAGAATCTTAGCAAGTTTACAACTCGATAAGCAAAACATAACAAAGTTGATAACTCGATAAGTAAGGCGCAACAAAATTGATTAAACAAAAAGTAACAACCCAATGTACAAGACTTGACAGCTCGACAAACTTAATAACTCGATAAGCAAGACAATAACTCGATAAGCAAGACAACAACTCGATAAGTAAGACTTAACAACAACTCTATGAACAAAGTGCATTTCGGACGATCTGGGTGACGGAATGCATTCGAAACTGAGGGAAATGAAGGCCTTCGACACTCCTGATGCATGGAAATGCTAGGAACTCCCTTCCAGAGGGTAAAACAGTAGCAAAGATCCACTTGGGAGCATGGCCGGCCACCTTTGGGAACTGGCCGGCCAGGTTTTTGCATTGGAGAGGAGATGGGTGGCCGGCTTGCCAGAAAAGGTGGCCGGCCGGCCACCTAGCCCAGGAACCACCAAATTTTTGACACGTGTCCCTCGAACAGTGTCTTATTCTCTTTAAAAGCTCTAGCTTCGTGGTTGATTCATTTCATCTCAGTTTTGCACCAAAATGGAGGCGTTTCTCGTCGAAAATCTCACAGCTTGGATCGCTTCTCTAGATGGCTCGGAAAAGTTGAACTTCCGGGGTTTCGGCTTGAATGCACTATTCACGCTGAGCCGTACTCCGCTGTACCTTCCCTTCCTTCATGCCGCGGCGAGGTTTTGGAACCCGGTAACACATGTTTTTAGCTTCGGCGGGCAAGAGGTATGTCCAACTTTCGATGATTTTTAAGTTTTGATGGAATCTGAATGCCATGAAGAAATTTTGCCATAGTTTTGCTTCTGTCACGCCCAAGCTTTAGGGCGAATGTGTGGACTCACCCTGCATGATGCACGGTCTCTGATCTGCAACGGGGAACTGGACGTCCTCGGCCTGATCCATAGCTTTTCTGATGCCGGTGACCGCGGCAACCATCATTGGCAAGGTTTTCGGCAACACGCTCTTTGCTTGTGCATGCTATCTCACTTTCTGCTTGCCCCGGGCTTTAGTGGATCTAGCATCTGTCTGATTGAAGTTGCGCAAGGCTTGAAGGAAGGAAAGAGCTGCATCGCCATGACATTGGCCGAGACACTGATGGGCTTAGATGCTTTCTATCGTCGGGAGACGACCAGTTTCGCGGGGAGCCCACTACTGCTACAAGTAATGTTTCCCACCCAATCTCACGTATATATTGCTCACATCACTCGGCCCTCAGGCTCGGTTTTTCTCACAAAACCCTTTTCTTCTTTTCTCTACTTTTCTCTCTCGTACATCTCTCTATTCTTTATTCTCTCATTTTTCATCCCTCCCCAGGTATGGTTGATGGATAAATTGCAGGTTGTGGACTCTTGCCCAGACTACTCAGCTCGCGACTACTTCTTTCGACAACGCCTAGTCGATGCCCCTAATGAGGAGTGGTGGTTTGACTGGATGTGCAATCTGTCTGCAGATCGCATTGCTTGGCGCTGTCCTTGGCTCAACCTCCCGATAATGAGCTATAGCATGTCCCGGCAGACCGGGATCCAGTTGATTGGTCTGACCCACTGTGTGTTCTATTTTCCGTTCCGGTTCCTGCGTCAGTTTGGTCATGATCAGACTTGCCCGCCAGAGGGGATAGAGTATCCTGCCACATTCCCGGTTCGAGGCGCACAGCTTGCCCGGTATGCCACAGCATGGAGGACTAGAGAGCTCCTGGCCCCCGCTCCCACTTTCAGTTGCACTTTGTCTGATGAGTGCTTGGATTGGCTCAATGAAGAGGCACAGATTGGGCCCAGCTTGGCATCAGAGGCTTCGACCAGCTCTGGGAGGGGGCGCAGGGACACCTGACTTATCTATGCCCCGGATTTATTGCTTTACCAGTACTTTCAAGTTTTCTTTATGAATGTAATAAAAAGCAACTTCAATTTGTATGCAAGAGCAGGAGAACTCTGTTTTGAAATCAATGAAATTGAAGGTTGTGGGTACTGAAAATTTCCGCTTTGGTCCAAAAATGGTCTTAGTTGTAAAAAGATTAATTTGAACAAAGTCAACTTTTATTAAAACTTTTCAAAACCATTTTCGATATGGATCAGAACTGGACACGCCTGAGATCTGTCACTGAGATGCACAACCCCGGATCCTAGCAACTGGAAAGTTGCCCCTAGTCTGAATAGCACTGCACCGGAGATCACGATGAATGCTGATGGACAAAGATGACTGAGATGATCAAATGGACAAAGTTGATCGGGGAAAAGTTTATGGCTGAACTTCAGGATGAAGTTGCCTACGTATCCCAAAGATGGGAATCAAGCCTTACGTAGTTCAGGCTCGGGTTCACTCGAGTATTTTCACTCTCCTTTTACGCTCTAACTTTTGCCAAGGCCGCCCTTTGCGGGTTTTCAACCTTGCGAGCTCAGTTTTTATAATTTCAAATTTTTTTGTGCTCTGAGTTTTGCCTAGGTCGCCCTTTCGGGTTTTCGGCCTAGCGAGCCTCTCAAGGGTAATATTTCTTCAACTTGTCCATATTGATCGGTTGTGAGAACTCCAGGCCATCTAGATCCATCAGAACCACACAGCTCCACCTGACCAGATAGACTTAATGATGTAGGGACCAGTCCAATTGGGTCTGAACTTGCCCCTTGGGTCGTGGATGGGAGCTCGGTTGTCCTTGAGCACCAAATCTCCTTCCTTTAGATTCCTGGACTTAACTTTCTTGTTGAAAGCCCGGGCAATTCTGCGCTGATAACCTTGAACATGGTACAGTGCTTTCAGTCTTCTCTCATCAAAGAGCATGAGTTCCTCAAACCTGCTCTGCTGCCAATCTGCTTCGGCTATTTGACACTCAGCCAGTACTCGCAATGACGGAACCTCAATCTTGATAGGTAGAACGGCCTCCATCCCATAAACCAATGAATACGGAGTCGCCCCAGTAGAAGTTCTGATTGAAGTCCGGTAGCCCCACAGAGCAAACGGCAGCTTATCTGGCTAGTCCCGGTAGGTTTCCACCATCTTCTGCAATATGTGTTTGATATTCTTGTTGGCGGCCTCAACCGCTCCATTGGTTTGCGGCCGATAGGTAGATGACTTATGAAAAGCCACATTGTATTTTTCCAACAAGTCAATCACTTCCTTCTTGAAGTGGGAACCGTTATCTGAAATTATCTCGTTTGGGACTCCGTAGCGACAGATGATGTTGTTTCTGATAAACTTTGCAACATGCGAAGCCTTCAACACCGCATAAGATTGGGCCTCGACCCACTTCGTGAAATAATCTATCGCGACCAGGATGAACTCATGCCCATTCGACCCCTTTGGAGTGACAGCCCCGATCACATCAATTCCCCAGACTGAAAATGGCCATGGCGAAGTCATATTGTACAGCTTCGACGGCGGAATGTTCATGCGATTTGCATGAATTTGACATTTGTGGCATCGCCGAACAAACCGATACAATCCTCCTCCATGGTGGACCAGTAGTAACCCTGTCTGAGGATCTTCCGTGCTAGCATTACTCCTGTTCATGTGCGCACCGCATTCTCCTCCATGGATGGCTTCCATTAGACGCTTTGATTCTTCGGCATCGACACACAGCTTATGCATTCCCAGATGACCTCTCTTATACAGCTTACCCCCACAGATGATGAACTGAACGGCCATTCTTCTGATTGCCCTTTTATCCTTGGCATTTACCCCTGGCGGGTATGCTTCCTTCTCCAGGAAATTCCAAATGTCGTAGTACCAGGGGTTTTCGTCCTGAACTTCATATAGCAGCAATCGACTCGTAGGCTGGCGCAAATTTCTGGTCAATGATGACTGGACGCATCCGGACTCCGAACGGGATGTCTATCATGGAAGATAGAGTTGCTAAAGAATCTGCGAACCTGTTGTTCTCTCTTAGTAGATGAGCAAAGTTTAGCTTCTCAAACCGAGGGATTAACAAGTCCAAGGTCTGGTGATACATCATCATCTTTTCTTCTTTGACTTTCCAGTCTCCTTTTGCTTGAGACACAACAAGGTTCGAGTCCCCGATGACGTCCAACCGTCTTGCCCCTAGTTCCAGGGCTGCTTCTAGACCGGCAATGCATGCCTCATATTCTGCTTCGTTGTTCGAGACTTTGAATCGGAGTTTGAAGGCTAGAGGGATACGGGACTTGTCAGGTGCTATCAACAACACTCCTATCCCATAGCCGTACTGATTTGACGCTCCGTCAAAGTACATCGTCCAAGTTTCATCGTCGATGTGCAAAATGGCTTTATCTGGGAATAAGTACTCAACTGCTTCACCCCCTTCCACTGGATGGTCGGCTAAGAATTCTGCTACTGCTCTTCCCTTGACTGACTTGCGTGTCACATACTTCAAATCGAATTCGGAGAGCAACAGCAACTAACGAGCTAGCCTACCTGTAAGTGCTGGTTTCTCGAAAAGATATTTTATAGGATCGAGTCGTGAAGCAAACATTACAGAGTGAGCTAACAGGTAGTGCCGTAGCTTCCTGGTAGCCCATACCAAAGCTAAGCAAGCCTTCTCCAATGGTGTGTAGCGAGTCTCATACTCTAGCATCTTCTTGCTCAAATAGTAGATGGCTTTCTCCACATTGTCCTCTGATTCTTGTGCGAGCATACAGCCCATCGTAGTCTCAGTCACTGATAGGTACAATATCAACGGTTTCCCCGGCTCTGGCAGTGACAACACGGGCGGGTTCTGTAAGTATTCCTTGATCTGTTCAAAAGCAGCTTGGCATCGGTCGTCCCATTGGAATTTCTTTCTTTCTTCTTCAGGAGATCAAAAAGTGGTTCACAAGTCAAGGTTAATTTTGAGATAAACCGTCTTATGAATTGCTACTTTACCCAGAAAGCCTCGCACCTCCTCCTTTCAGTCCTTGGTGGGGGCATTTCTAGGATGGCCTTGATTTTGGAAGGGTCGACTTTGATACCTCTCTGTGTAATCAGAAACCCCAGCATTTTTCCCTGTAACACCGAATGTACATTTCTGAGGATTCAGCCGTAATCGGAATTCTCTGATCCTTTGAAAGAACTTTTGCAAGGCAGTGTAATGGCCCTCTCTTTCTTTGGACTTGACAATCATGTCGTCCACATACACCTCAACCTCTTTGTGGATCATGTCATGCAATATTGTGGTTGCGGCTCATTGATAAGTAGCTCCAGCATTCTTCAACCCAAACGGCATTACTCTGTAGCAGTATGTCCCCCATGGGGTGGTGAATGCAGTCTTTTCCCGGTCTTCAGGTGCCATCACTATCTGATTGTACCCTGAGAAGCCATCCATGAACGAGAGCAAAGTATGCCCTGCTGTGAAGTCCACTAACTCATCAATATGCGGCATGGGAAAGTCGTCCTTCGGACTAGCTCTGTTCAAATCCCTGAAATCCACGCATACCCGGATCCTGCCATCCTTCTTCGGCACTGGAACGATGTTGGCCAACCAAGTCGGGTATTCGGATACCAGCAGGAAGCCTGCGTCGATTTGCTTGGTGACCTCTTCCTTAATCTTGAGAGCCCAGTCCGGGCGGATCCTCCTGAGTTTCTGCTTGATGGGTCGGGCCTCGGGGTCAAGAGGGATCCGGTGCAATACAATCTCAGGATCGATCCCAGGCATGTCTTCGTAGGACCACGCGAAAATATCTTTGAAATCTTTTAATAAAGCGACTAAGCGCTCGCGTTCCTCCGAAGACAACATGGACCCGATCTGGACCAGCCGCGGGTCCTCCTCAGTAGGGGTGTGCGCGGTGCGGGTCGGTGCGGTTTGAGAGAAAAATAGAAACCGTATGGCGGGTGGCGGATTGATAAAAGTGTCACTAAAATTTGCCATTTTCCTTTTCAAAAACCGGCAGTTTGGTTGGCAAATAATGGCGGATTTGCCTTGGCGGTTCGGGCGGATTGGCGGTTTATAAAAAATATAATTCAAATTACAAAACTTAAATCAAAGAGTAAAAAAAAGACGAGAGATACCGTGATGTTAAGCATCTTGCGAAGCTTTCTTCTGATGCAGCAAGTGTAGCAACAACATGATAATATCAACGACTATGTCATCAGTTCATTACAAGCATCTGTGGAAGCTACAATGATCAAATACAATACATAAAATTAATATCATTCAGGGTTTACAATATATTAAAAATGTTTACTGTTGAAAAGTATTTAGATTGAAAAGTGAGTTGATGCAAGTTTGCAACATGACCAGAAAAAAAAAAAAAAAAGATTGAAAAAGTGAATTGGAATCCAACTTTATTTTGGATTATTGACATCTTGAATTCCCCTCAAGCAGTAATGTAATACTATATTCTAAGGTATAGAACAACAAGCAAACTTAAGTAAAAAAGAATTTTTAGAATCTTAAAAACATGATTTAATAGCGGTGCGGGTCGGTGCGGTTTGAAAGAAAAATAGAAACCGGCAGATTGATAAAAGTGTCGCTAGAATTTGCCATTTTTCTTACCAAAAACCGGCGGTTTGATTGGCAAATAATAACGAATTTGCCTTGGCGGTGCGGCTCGGTGCGGTTTTGGCGGTTTCGGCGGTATTATGCACACCCCTACTCCTCAGTATCAATATTCACGGTAGTGATTTCATCCATTAGGGGTTTAACAAATCTCTCCTGCTCTTGTTCAATTAGACGTTGCAAAACCGGAGGAATTTCTTCCTCGTCGTTTTCATCAAAATTTTGAAAGTCTGAGTTTATGCAATAAATTAAGGGCACAGAAAAGTACTCAGAAACCACAGCTATTTGATTCTCATTAAGCACATCCAAATCGTCCGATTCCTCGGTTACAACAGACTCAAATGAGAAAGAAAAAGACGACCTGGACATAACTGTGGCATCCGGGTTATCATCCCCAGGATTACCAGACTCAGACTCAGTCGAGCTGGAACCTGATTCCGACTCACAAGATTCGGTGGAATCAGATTCCGACTCACTACCTGACCCGGTGCTACTGGACAAAAATCCCTCTTCGTATTGCCAAGTGAGAGAGGGTGCGATAGATGCATCCAAAATAGTCGCTGGTAGGCTCGTAGCCATTTCATCCCCAATCATGGAAACCGAGAAGTTATCCCCCAAGCACTTATGGTCGATCGGAGGATCTGAAAGTAGACATGCCAGTGCTACCCTCATTTCAATTTCAGCGCCCTCGGAGTCCACTGCCTTACACTGCTCAACCTCAGCTGATGGGTCTGTTTGCTCTTCGGCAACGTCATCCCCGGACAATTGTAGGTCGAAGAAAATCTCGAAGCCTGGCACGCGCTTCTTCTCCGCGTTCAGCCACGGCTCGGGGAAGCCACAGAACGGAAAGTCCTCCCCCTCTCGGACGAAGCGTCCGTTTAGGGTACCCTGAATGGGCCGGTGCATTAAATCAAAAGGCTTCCCCGCCTTCTTTGCTCTGGCTCTCCCAGCCACTTCTTTTCCCTTTCTTATCCAATCTTCTTTGGTAGGCAGATAACCTAATCCAAAGGTATGAGGATTATGTGGCACTTCGGCTAATGCTGCGACGCCCTTCCGGCCGCTTCTTCCTAATTCCATCCCGGGGATGTGTTGTAGCTTGTTCATGAGGTATACAGATTGAGCACTGATGTACATTCCCTCATTAACAGCCATGATATTCTGTACAACCCGAGCCTCAGCCAGAGTAAACCCTGATAAGAACGCATCCTCCATGCCGTGCTTGATTTCCAAGACTGGTGTGGACACTTCTGGCGGTGGATGGATTGACGAATTCCCGAAAACAATGGCCACCCCCTTCCCGTGAGGGTACTTCAACATCTGATGCAAAGTGGAAGAGACTGCCTTCACTTGGTGCAACCACGGCCGCCCCAGGAGTAGATTAAAGGTTGCAGGAACGTCCAAGACATGGAATTCAATGTTGTGTTGTCTCGGACCAACCCGAGTTTGGATTTTGACAGTCCCCATCATCTCCTTGCTAGTGTTATCATAGGCTCTGATCACTTGAGTAGTCGGCACGAAGTCCGCGGGCTTTAACCCGATTGCGTATGCTGTCCTTGACGGGCACACATTAATGGCGGATCCTGTGTCGACAAGAACCACTGGCACCCACTTGTCTCTACATTCCACAGAGATGTAGAGGGGTTTGTTATGATTTGCGCCCTCGGGCGGCAGTTCTTTGTTTGAAAATGTTATCGTCGGGGAACCTCCTCTTGGAAAGACCAGTCCAACTAGCTGCTCTGGTGTGGTATCTATAGAGAGTTTAGCCTTGTCCATAGCAGATAGGACAGCCTGTCTGTGCACTCGTGACGCCATAAGAAGTCCCCAGATGGAGATGTCTGCTTGTATTTTCTTTAACTGCCTCAGCACAGCTTCCTTTTCGATTTGCTTTTCCTTTTGTTTCTCAGCTTCTTTATCCTTCCCAGATGCCTCTAGCTAGTCTAGGTGCGGGGGCTTGAAATACTGCCCGCTTCTTGTGTTGTGATCAACCTCATCGAGGTACCAGGTGCCATCTGGTTGATTGTTTCCCCAATCATCGTCTGTGTGGGCAAGACATAAATCATCGACTTCCCACCACATCCCGTTGGCATTCAAAAGGCACCTGTCTGGCTCCGGCATGATTATACTTGCAATACTTGCAGCCCTTATGCTCACAGCATCTTCTGTCCTCGTGCCCACAGCACTTTCAATCCCTTCATGGGCTTTGGCTTTCCGGATTCTCTCAGAATCCCAAATCTTTTCTTGTTCCGCCTGCGTTAGTGCAGTTTGTTGTTCAGCTTTCCCTGCATTCACAATGCTCCCGTTCTGAGCGAAATTCTTTGTACCGGCGCTCTCCGGCAATGTACTTTGACTTTCAGCCCTTCCGGCCACCACTGATACCCTGGCCCCTGCCGGGCCCTGTTCTGGTTGGAAATCCACAACATCCGGTTGATCATCCAGCCATCCGGCAGCCTCCGCTAATTCCTCATACTCAAACCAGTTGACTGCTGCGTCCCCTGATTCTTGGTCATCGAAAAACTGTAGGTTGGCGAAGCCCTTTTTCACGGCTGTTAAATCATCTGTTCCCTGCTCAAGTCTATCCCCCTGGATCACACACAGTTCTGTTCTCTCTGGCAATTCTATACTTGGCTCAGACTGGCCTGCTGACAGAATGTACTCACTCGGATCGTAGGCTTCCCCAGCAAAATTCCCAGACTGCTCAATCCCTGACTCCTCAGTTCCATCCTCCTCTGCAATCTCCCCTGCACCGTTTTCCACAGCCGCCACCATTGGCTCAGGTCGGGTTGTAGAGATGTCCAACATGCATAAAAAGTCAGTGCAGTCGGGAAGGAGCACCTCGGGTTTAGGTAGATGGGAAGGAGTGATATAGATGCTAGGATCGTAAGACACGACCCCAGTCTGGATAAAATTGATTCTTTTGGGAGGTGGAGCTTGGTTGTGTGTAGGGAGTGGGTTGGTTGTGACGTTGGGTCTTTCTGGTGGCAAAATCACCTGTTTGTCAACGAGATCCTGAATCTCGTGATGCAGTCTGAAGCATTGGTCGGTGTCATGACCGTGCTGCTGGCGATATGCACAGTACTTGGCTGGGTTGTGAGTGGGGGGAAGTGGATTTGGCAACGGCCTCGGCTCCAGGGGTTTTAGGTGCCCTTTTCTGATTAAGACCCCTAGAGCCTTGGACAAAGGCATGTACAATGGGGTGAAGGTTCTTTAGCCTCTGGGTTGGTATTTAGTGGTCTGTGTATTGCTTCTGGATGCACCGGAGAAGGGTGTGGCTGCCATGGGCCTTGGAAGGGGAGGGGGAATGGTGGCGACCATGCTGACCTCCGAAGTTCTTGCAGTTGCAGCGCCACTTGGGCCCGCATTGTTGTTGCGATTAAAGGTTCTCCGGGGTTGCCCCCTGTCTTGGTCAATCAGACCCTGTTTCATTGCATCTTCAATTTGTACCCCCATCTCGTGCAGATCCGAAAAGGTGGGGAAGGGGAGTACAATCATCTTTTGCATTAGTTTTGGCTAGAGATTGCGCACAATCATCCTGATCTGATCCTTATCGGTGGGCCTTAAAGTCATCATCGAGGCCTTCGCCCTCCACCAGGTCACGAAATTCGAGAAACTCTCTTTGGGCTTCTGCCTTGTTGTTTCGAGATCACGAGTTGTAATCTCAATTTGAGTGTTGTAAGAGTATTACGCAACAAAGGCCTCGGCCATTTCGTCCCAACTCCGCTTGACATCATCCTCCAACTTCGCATACCAAATAGCGGCGACACCCGATAGGGTCCGGCCGAATAGCGAAAGCTTCTATGGTCTGGTTAGGCCCATTGGCCGCAGTATATCTGAAAATAGCCGGAGGTGGACCATGGGATCCCCAGATCCATCGAAGCAATCGAGCTGCGGCATTTTGAATCTGTCCGGCAATGTCACAGCCACATCGGTATATCCATCCTCGATATCCGGGATAGCCTTTACTCCCTGGGATTTTTTGAATAACTTCTCGAGCTTGCTCAATTTCAGTGCTGTAGGGTCTACTTCGAACTCGAAAGGGGAGTCCGGGTGGTTGACGGGTGTGTGTACCTTGGACAGTTGAGGTGGAAGCGGGGGCGGAGCTGGCCCCGTTGGAATGTCTGTGTCCTCCTGGATGTTCTGGACGTTTGGCAAGGTGTTTTGGATGTTTGGCAGGACATTCTGGGTAGTTGGTGTTTACTCGGGTAGGGGACTCCTGGTGGGAGAGGATTGGATGTGAGGCAGATGCTCCGGCTTGCTGCTGTAGCCGGGTAATTAGTTCCGCCTGTTGGGCCATGATTGTGGCCTGCTGTTTAGAGAACTCCGCTTGGCGGACAGCGTCCTCCTGCATTTGCTTCATGCTCTCTTGGAGCTGGCGCATCATTTCTTCCATCTTGGCAATATTCTGCTGATCCTGCTGACTGACTGGTATGTGTATCTTTATGGCAGAAACTGGGACCTCCACCCGACTGTTTACTGCTAAGGTAGACCACTGCTCTGGTAACCTCTGCTCAGACACACTGCGCTTTCTCAGTCTTCTTCTGACAACCGGGGGTAGAGAATGAAACACTGGCTGTCCGTCAACCAGATCCTCAGATCGATTGAGCCGACGACCTCTTGTCCAAAGTGCTTGGGGAATATCTACTAGGTCGGAAGCAATTGTGCTAAAACTGCCCTAGCAAAAAGATAAATAAAGCAAAAAGGAAATAAATAACCAGATAAACGAACAGCATAACAGCTTAAAATAAATACACAACACACGGCTGGGCATAACAACACACGGTTGATAAGCTGAATACACACTGTCCTCAAACACTGATCATTATCCCTGAATCACTGTCCCCGAAAACTGAATCCGATTCCCGCAGATAACTGATTCTCAAACACTAAACTGATGCCCGTAGGCCTGATGCCCAAACTTATAAACTGATACATGCATTCCCTGTAGAGACACACTCTAAAAGCACATAACAGATAAGTGAGAGCCAAAACACCCCTATGTTGGGGTAGGGTTTCCCTGTCCTATTTTGTCAGGAGCTAGGGTTTCACTACGCACGCAGCGGTTTCAAATAACCTATATCGGGTTAGCAACCTGTCCTAGTTTGGAATGGTCACTATGGATTCTGAATATGCACTAGGTCGAATGGTCAAAGAAGGGTGCCCCGGTAAAACCGGGGTTTGTGTTCCCATACTGGCAGAGCCCACAACCGGTCAGCCTCATGGTCATGCCTTGACAAGACAAGCCTCCAGCAAACCGTTCAGGAATAGCAGATGGCAAACACGGTGTCCTAGGCGCACCAATGCAAATGCAATGCAAAGAAACACATAGGTGTAGTCAAAACCAGATATCATGAGTTTGAGTCAAGTTCTCTAAATCCCCAGCAGAGTCGCCAGAAACTGTAGATGTCCCCGAACGCCCCGGGAGGGATGAGTCCCCCGTTCCGTTCGTCTTGGGTTCACTACAGTTAAGGACTCAAATTGTCACGGTTCGTAATCTGAACCAAAGAGTCCAAATCCAACAAATCGTTTTGAGAAAACAGATTTTTTGAAAGAAGTGCCAAACATGGACTGCTTTGCCAGATACAGAGTCGCCACCTAAATATTTTATTTTTGGGAAATTTAGGAAACCCTGACTCGTGCCTAAGGCCACGTGTCCGTCATCACCAAAGTTGCCTCGGCTCGGGAACTTGGGTACGATTGGGGAAGGTCACTTCGTGAGCACCCCCGCTCGCCCGATCAAAAATCGGCCTCTACTAACCATGATATCTAGTTTTGAAAACATTATGCGTTCTTATTCTGGTTATTAGCCTAGATTTACTATGTGATGCGCACAGCATACAAGTCTAGACCGGGTCGCCTAAATTGGAACAAAACATTTCATGTTTGTTTTTGAAAGATGGTTTTCTACTCGCAAGTAGGTTCAAAATGCAGATTTTGTCACCCTCAGGTGGGCTTAGAAAAGATGGTTTTGCCACTATCTAGTGGGCTTAAAACTCATAGTCAATGCATTGTTCCAATCCAAATAACCCAACCTTCACCCACAGGCATTCAAGCAGTTACATCACATAAGCAAATAGCCTCATGGTAAGCATGCTATTCATGGCAGTCACTCACACGCATGCAAGGATGCTAAAGCATAAAAACTCACCGAGTACTCCAAGCCAAAACAAAAGCTAATTAGAAATCCATGCATGATCTTAAATATACAGAAATGCCTAATGCAACACATGCAATAATGCAACTATAGCAGGCTCGGCTATTCTAAACATGGCATATGATGATGCTACAGCTAACACGTATCCAACTTAGAATTGAGATACAATGCAGTTAGTATGATGCGCCGAGCCCGGTGCATGCAAAACAGATGAATGAATGCAAACATGCTATCATACTGTTATGCTAATTGAAACATGCCCTAATCTAACCATCGTAAGCTGATAAATAAAAGGGAGAAAGAGTTGGGGTTGGAAGACATACATCACACGCACGCACACTTATTACAACATTGCCCCCGCTCGGAAGGTCCGAATAAATAATACAGTCCCAAATGAATAGTTACAGTTCGAATAAATACAAAATCTTAATTAATTAACAAATTAAACTAGGAAAGCTGTAAACTAGCATGCAAGCTAGGGATTGCCTCGACTCTGCTCCGGATGATGAATGATGCATGTTCGGGTTGCTTGGCACGGAAATCCATCGCGATGCCCCAATTAGCCTTTGTTTGCATTTAATACCGGAATGCTGTGCAAGGCTTTTGAAAGCTGTTGATTCTTGATTTGCTGCAACAGAGAGCAAGAAAGGGGCATGGCAAAGTATTTTCACATATGTATGCTTGACTACTCTTCAGGGAGTGTAGTCCTCGATCCTCGTGCCACCAATCACGCATATCGATGCATGATGGCCGAGGAGTCAAATTGCACGACTCAATATGAGATGAATGCACATAAAACACAACAAGACCTAAACTCCATCATGGATAATCCGGAGTGTCGGCGACCAGGAATTGAGACACGTTCCGTCACTCGAAGTACGAGACGTCCCTCGTTTCTCGTGCTCGGGCTAACTCTTATCCCAAACACAATGCAAATGAGATGGCATGCACCATGCAACTAATATACAACCTAGCATACACAATGCTATGAAATGGCATACACAATGCTCGATGTGACAAGGCATACACAATGCTCTAACATGCAACCTAGCATACGCAATGCTATGAAATGAAATGGCATACACAATGCATAATGGACTTACACCAACATGAGTGGACCTCAGCCACACTCACATCAGCGACCATAAGATGAAAATGAGACACTCGAGGTGCGTGCACACATGCACACAAACCGAGGACCGACCCTAAGGCACGAAGCCACTCTACCAAAGCATGGCAAGGCATGGAATGTGGCATACAAACATGCGAATTTCAGCACTAAAATATGATGCTAAACAGCCCCGAAACATGGCAATATGGCACCCGATGCATGAGATGAGACTCGAAACTCAAAACTGGGCACATGGAATGACTTATAGCTATACAAAGCATGCATTATTTGAACATGAAGCATGAAGACAGAGTCAAGGCAGTCCCAAAACATGAACTTTTCTAGTTTAGAGTGTGGCCAAAAAGTGCTAGCAAGATGGCTTAAATTAGCATACGATTTTGACTATCAAATATGATTTACATGGAAAGTATATGAAGCACATGGAATCTCACCATACCAGAAAAAATCAGTTAACTAAACATGCCAAAATATGCCCAAATACACATGGAAAGGTAGCCAACACATGCACAAATGAGGGGCTCCTTTAGAGGGCTATACAAGGGATTCTTAGGCACATACAAGATAGATATGAGGCATGACCAAAAAAACTCTGGAAATCAAATATGGTAGTCCCAAAACTCACCAAATTGACCCTGAAATGTGACTTCAAAGCATGCAAGATAGGGTATCTTTGGAAGGCCAAAATGACCACCAAACAAGTCAAGGTGAGAGGGGGTCACCCCCCTCTGATTTGGAGGCTCAAAACAGCATTAAAGCCACTGGAAATCCACTGGATTCCAGTGGCTAGAAGGTCAAACAAGGCATGCAACAAGGGTTAGGGTGTAAGGCCCAAAACAAGGGACAATCAAGCATTCAAGGAAGTATGTGACCTCAAATAAGAAAATGCCCTTAATAAAATATGAAGATGATGTCAAAAAAAAGCCTTTTTCCAGTTTATAACAAATCTCAAAAATGAACACAAATAGGGCTAATCTATCATGCAAAAATGGCCCTAAAAGAGAGAATAGAGATAAGGGACAGAATCTGGCCCCAAATGGAAAAGAGCCCTTCAACAAAGTTGAAGAGGGGCTCAAAACAAGGCACTTTAAAGTTTACATCAAGCCACGAAAATAAACACAAGTGAGGCTACACTATCATGCAAGAAAAAGGCCTGAAAGAGGGATAAAGAGGCAAGTGATAGCTGCTGGCCCCAAACAGAGGAGAGCCCTTCAACAATGTTGAATAAGGGCTCAAAAAAATATATTTTACAGTTTATGACGAAGTCCAAAACAACTCACAAATAAGCCTAAAATACTATGCAAAAATAGGCGTAAAAGAGAGTTAAAGAGGCAAGTGATAGCAGGAAACCTCAAACAGCAAGAGGTCCTTGATCAAACATGAAAAAGAGCTCAAAATATGACTATTTACAGTTTGGGTTGGAGCCCAAAAATGCAAGAAACAAAGGCTAAGAAGGCATGCAAAAATAAGCTTAAAAGAGGGATAAAGAGGCCCACCCTTGTAGCACAAAGCTCCAGCAGCTTTTGGTTGAAGAAATGGTGCTCCTAACCTCTGGAAGTAGCCTTGAAGTGGCTGGAATGGAGTGTGGAGGTGTGGTGCTATGGATTGGTGCAAGAACCTTAGGGTTTTGAGGCTTGGAGTGGAGGGAGAGGGAGAATTAATGCAAGAGGCTCAAAGCAATTTTTTGTAACCTCCCAAAATGCATCTGGGGGTGTTGGTTATATAGGCAAAGCAGTGGAGAAAAGGGGGGGAAAATGAAATTCAAATTTTCCCCCCAAAAGTCCCCCCCTCGGATACAGAATCTGGGGGGAAAAGGAGGGTGCAGCTGTAAGGAACCAGCTGTGAGGAACATGGCCGGCCAGGTTTAGAGAGTTCAAGTGGCCGGCCGGCCACCTCCCCTGGCCGGCCGGCCAGGGTCAAAAGGGTCAATCAGAGAAAGCTGGCGGCCACCCATATTGGTGGCCTCCCATGTGTACACAACACAACCATGTGATCAAAACCCAGAAAAAGTGAACCAGGAGAGAGAAAACCCAACTTTTCAGAGGGGTTCAAAAGGGTCAGGAACAATTGCTGGCCGGCCATGACATATTGGTGGCCTCCCAGGTGTGTACAACACAAATATGTGGTTGAGGGCCAAAGAAAGTGGTCTGGGAATGGTCAACATCAGCTTTCTAGCAAGAAAAACGGGCGACGGAGAGCGATGAAGGAATAAAGCTGGCTTTTCAGAACAATTGCTGGCCTCCCACCCTTCTACAAGCTTCCCAATAATGAAAATAAGGCCTCTACCAAAAATGAAACAAAACGGATGCAAAACGAAGGTTCGGGGCCGAAACACGCTGCCCGGGGCCCCGAAAACCGACTATTAAGCACCGGTGGTGGTGTTCGACCACGAAGTTGGCCTGTCGGACCACAGTGTCCCTAGAGAGGGAGGAAATAAGGTGTGCACCAAAAACCGGAGCAAACGGAGGTGGTTAAGCGGTCCCGAACTGAGGCACACGGCCGACGGCTCTGAAAATCGGAAACCGGGCCCCGAAACGGGAAAAATGGCCTACGACCACGAAACGTAGCCTATGGCCACTGAGAGATGATCTACGAGACCTCTCCCTCCCTTTGGGAAGAGAAAATGGAGAAAACAGGATCTGGTTCGCAAACCGAGGCAAAGCACAGAAAAGCCCGGAAGTCCGGAGGCAAGGCTCGCAGCTGAGACTCTGAAACTTTGGGACGAGCGCGATATGCAACATCACCAAGCGCTCAATCAGTGACGTTCGAGTCTTAAGATCGGTCAAAAATGGGGTGTCTACACCTTTCAACCCTCCAGGTGTAAATTCAAACACAGGATTAGTGATCACCCATGTGCTAGGCATGGTTTCTAACATAGGATTTGAAAACATCCTTATGCCATTTCCTTGTGTTAGTCCAGACCCACCAATCTGCTTGGTTTCGCTGGTAGATAATGGTACATTTTGATTTGCCAGTGGCCTCGAAGGAGTTTCATACCATGACTTAGGCACAGGTGATAGCCTCTAACTACTACAAAAATAGTTAAAGATCACACTTTGACAAATGAAAATATCTCACTTTTATTGGAAGTGTGATAAAAAAATTAGATTGATATTTAATCACACTTGATTTGATTAAGTGTGATAATATTTATTTTTTATATCACTTTTCAATTAAGTGTGATTATATATATATATATATTTTTTAATCACACCTTCTAATTAACATGTTATTAAAGATTACATAAGAAGAATTAAAAATATCTCACTTTTATTAGAAGTGTGATTAAAAAAACTAAAATGATTTTTTAATCACACTTAATTTAATGAGTGAGATAATATTTTTTTTAATCACACATTTTAAATAAGTGTGATTATATATATTTATTTTACTACTCTCACACACACACATACACACACAAAATCAATTCCCAAATTAAACCCTAACACACCCACCCCTCATCTCATCATATTCAACATTTGTCTCACACTCATCTCTTGCTTCTCCACTACGCCGCACTCATCTCTTGCTCTTTCACTACGCCGATCGCCATCCCCGTCGCCTCTAGTAGCTTTGCCAGTCGCCACCGCCGCTAGTAGTCTTGTCGATCGCCATCACATCTTCTCTGCTCGCTGAAGTTTTGATAACAACTCTGTGAGTTTTGCTATGCTTTTTTTTTATTGTTTTTTTAATTTGCTTGTTTTACAGATTTTGGTAGATTTTGCCTTTCTTCTTCTCATTTTGGTAGATTTTGCTTCTTATTTGCATTCCTATTTAATTCTGTTTACTCTATGTGACCCTTTTGATAATGGTTGGCCCCTGGTTTCACTTTCTATTATTCTCTATTTAGGGAATAAATTCTTTTTTTTTTAAAGTAAAATTTTGAGTATGGTGGAGATGCTTAACACAAGTATTTGGCTCATTTGAGTCGAGTTTTTCCTGCTATCAGAGCAGATCGAGCAAAATGAAAAAATTGCCCATTTCAATATGCTGAGAAAATTTCCATATGCCTAGAAAATTACTCATTTATAGTATCTGTTTAGGGAAAAAATACCCAAAAAATTACCCATTTCAGTGTGCTATCATTGTGTCAAATTTAGCATGATCTTATCCACATCATTGTATTTTTAATATAAATTCAATAACTTAATTAATTTTTTTATTTTAAGATAACCGTTATATTAAATATTTAGAATTTGAAAGAATTCCATCAGCAAATACCTATTATTAAATTTCATTTAATGCAAGTATGAATAAAGCTAAATGAATTGAAGTTTTAGATATATGCAATCCTAGCCACCATTCTCAAGGTTCCTCTCTCAATGTTGGTAGCTCTAGTTTGCACATCTCTGACTTATTATGTCATTGGATACAATCCTGAGGCAGGAAGGTTAGTTTCACTTGACAAGGCTTACATTTTATTCTTCCTTGCATATTATATATAAATATATATTATTTTCCTTCAAATATGTCTTTGATTTGAACAAGTTGTCACCATTTGTACCAATATTTGTATCAACTACTTAGAAATTTAACTCAGTTTTTTCATAGATTAGTCATCCAACAGCTGCAATCTTCACTAGTACTTTCAAATAAACACGCATACCTAACACAAACTGTTAGATCACTAGCAGTGCCAAAAACATAAACTGATAAGAAATGGGCCCAACATTGTATATCAAGCTATCCAATACAAACATCTTAATGTTGTATTAATTTCTATCATTGCCTTGTATCTTTAGGTTCTTTCACCAGTTCCTTCTATTTTTTGCGGTACACTTAGCAGCAACATCCATGTTTCGTTTCTTAGCATCTATCTTCCACACTGTGGTTGCTTCTAACACAGCTAGGAGTATGTTGATATTGTTTGTCTTTTTATTTAGTGGTTTCCTTATCTCAAAATGTAAGGCTTCGGTAACTTTTTTCCAATTTGATTTTTTTATAGTTGTTTGGGAAGATGAACTTAAACCGTCTTGTCGATTGCAGCCTCTATGCCAACTTGGTTGAGGTGGGGATTTTGGCTTTCCCCAATGACATATGGTGAGATAGGCCTTGCTTTAAATGAATTTCTTTCTCCAAGATGGCGAAATGTGAGTATCTGAAAGCCAGAGTTGTTGCTTCCTCTAACTAACATAATATTCAAGTTGCTTTTTGTGGCACTGTACAAATTCTATGAGTTTCATGCTGATACAGCAGCTTACTAGCAAAGGCTAGATGAGGACCACTTCTAAAACAATAATGTCGGAAAGTCAATTATATAGGATATCATTCTTTATATCAGTTACCATTAGCAACAAAATTTCTCAATTTATTGGGTAGCCAACATGAATCCCATCCAGTTGATCATCCTCACAAGAACCACATTTCTTTAGCATAAACTCCACCTACTTTCACCAATGCTCTAATGCTTGGAATTTTTACCATGAACTTATCATTTTTCCAATACCTTGTTACTCATTTTTTATTTGCCCAAGCATAACTTCTATATTCTATACCTTCTCTTCCAGATATCATGGGATGTTCAGAATTCTAATTAAGTTGTCTAGTACTTTTTCCATAAAATTGTCTTCATTTGGGCGCTGCACATCTTATTGATATGTCAATCCTTATTGGTAATATTGCTACTTACTGTTTATTTTAGTTGGAGTTACGTGTCTCTTTCTGTTATTTTTCTTTCTTTTCCAGATAATATGATATTTTACCCTTTTATGGTAATCATAATTTGTAGATTAGATGCTTTTGATGATCTTTTAAGCTGTGTTTGGATTGTGAATTTTGACAATGATTTAGAGAAGGAAAGGGAAATGGAGAAAAAATTTAACTTATATTTCATTGACATTTCACCCACCTTTTCCCTTTTCCTTTCCAAATCTCTACCAAATCCATGATCCAAACACAACTTTAAAGTTTAATATATGAGTCGGTGCACAGACTTCTGGATCTATGATATTTAACAAAGGTTTTGGGACTGCTTGTTATTTGGCCAATAATGTTACTTACAGTTTATTTAGTAATCAAGTAAAATAGATGGCCATAATCTGCTTATTCATTCTATGCTCTTCATTATTTTGTCTAGACATTGACAACAAACACCACCATAGGGCAAGAAACACTTGAAAGCCATGGATTGCACTTTCACGGATACTTATTTTGGATATCACTTAGTGCCTTACTTGGATTTATAATAATTTTCAACATTGGATTTACCTTGGCCTTAGCGTTCTTAAACCGTAAGTTTATCTTTTGATTAGATGAAGTCAACATAAGAATTGCAGAGTGATACATGCTTATTTCATTTCATAATGAATTCAGCTCCTAGTTCTTGTGCTATTATTTCAAATGAAAAGCTTTCCCAAATTCAAGGATCTGAAGATCCCTCCAATGCTGCTAATGCAGAAGCAAAATCTACAGATTCTCCAAACAATACTACAAAATCTCATAAAAGGTTGTGTATTTTTAGATTTTTCTTCATTCTCTTATAATTATTGAAACCATTGCTTTACATGATTCTTTGCCTTTATTTATCGTCTTATAAGTTTATCCCTGTTTCACTTAATAAGGGTGAGTAATATTATTTTACAGGTTGAGTGGTTTTACCTTTTGAACCCCCAACTCTGGTGTTTCAAAACGTGCAATACTATGTTGACACCCCTACGGTAATCATATAAACAAATCTCTTATAAATATTATGTACCTGTTAAATATTTAGAACTAATTGGATCAAACTGCATTGGTTAATTGTGTCATTTTTCTTTGATGTCTGGCAATGAGAGAAAGGGGTTTCACTCAGAAAAAACTCCAACTTCTTTGTGATATTACAGGTGCATTTAGGCCCGGTGTTCTTACACATTGATGGGTGTCAGTGGAGCTGGAAAAACAACTCTTATAATGTTCTTGTTCAAAGAAAAACTAGTGGCACTATTGAAGGAAATATTACAATTGGAGGGTTTCCCAAGGTTCAGGAGACGTTTGCTAGGATTTTGGGTTACTGTGAGCAAACCGACATACATTCTCCACAAATTACAGTTGAAAAATCAGTGGTTTATTCTACTTGGCTGCGTCTGCATCCTGAAATTGATTCAAAAACTAAATTTGTATGACCTATATATAAGGAAGTTAAATTTACTCTTTAATCTACAATAATAGTTTAAACATTATTTTACTTTTGTTGCTGCTGCACATCTTTGTAGGATTTTGTGAAAGAAGTCCTTGAGATCATTGAGCTTGATAAAATCAAAGATTGCTTGGTTGGCATGCCTGGTGTTACTGAGCAGAGAAAGTGGCTTATGATATCTGTGGAGCTTGTTGCTAACCCCTCTATTATTTTCATGGATGAATGTACAACTGGATTGGATGCAAGAGCAGCTGCAATTGTTATGCGAGCAGTGAAGAATGTGGCTGAAACATGAAGAATTTTGGTCTTGAGTATGACCTGGATCTCTTCAATATTGTTGCTGTTCCAGATTTTAACATATAAGTCTCAACATATTCAATGCTTTTCACGTATGTCATTTTCCTTAATATTTGATGTGCTTTGTAATTTTCCCCTTTTAAATTACTAATCATTTCATGCATTTGTTTCAGGGGAGCCATAGAAAGCAAGAGCTTGAATGTATGCTTTGTGAAATTTTTTTTGACTCTTTATTTCCATTTACCGTGCATTTCACTTGATCGGAGTTTGTTTAACTTGGTTGTTGACACAGATTCCATTCCAAGCTTGTTTTGGCATCTCTAGAAACTGCTACAGATGTAGATTATGCTGCAATTTTAGGAGTTATTGGCCATGAGGTTTGTCATTTATCTTATAAGAAGCAAGAAACTTAGATATTTGTTTTTTAATTTGTATTAATTTGGGTCTCATTTCTGGTGTATATTGTTGTATTTTCTTGTGTATATTGTAGAACTCCAAAAACACACTGATGAGGCTGCTGCCAAAGTCAATGCTGTACTAGCGAGAGTTGAAGAACAAGGGCAAATGATCGAATCACTTCACATCTGTGTAAGCATTCCTTATGACTTTGCACACAAGCACTGCTTGGGCTTATATCGTTTCTAATGCCATGTGATATATTTTTCTTCTTCTTTTTTATTTTTTATTTTTTTAATACTGAAACAATAGTTGGCTTTTATTTTGGTTTTATGACTTTAAAATATCTAGCCATGCACTGAAGATTTTCATTTTGGATTTGTTGATTCTATGCATATGTCATATCTATATGGTAATCCAAAAATTTATACTAGTAACAATCAAAATGGTTATTCCTTTTCTATTGATGCAGGAGATGAACAGTCAATGTGATGAGAAAAGGTCCGACTTTATCTTTTGTAAGACTAGAACAATCTTTACAAATAGTTAGTTTGTTCATATGCTTCTAGCGGTTTCTGAATTAATTTCTGTTTTCATTTTTCAGGTTAGAAATTTCTTAGAGAGATGCAAAATATGGTCAAAGACTTCAAGAACTTAGTTTTTTAAGTTTTTTCATTTTTTAATATATGTAAGCATAGTTTAAAACTTTTTATTTAATTCCTTTGTATATACTTTTGAACATATTTAACTTTCATTTATGAAATATAAGACGTTATTTCATTCAATATGTGGTTGTGATTCAAAGTATAGTATATATTGTGTATTACATTCTTCATATGTGCGTACAAAAATAATATTGATTATTCTTTAAATATGTCAAACCCTTTTTTTATTACACGCATTAACTGTGATGAGAAATGCATATAATGTATGATCTTATCTCATTATTAATCACAAGTTTTATTAGATATTAATCACACTTAAAATTTGTGATCTAAATGTTTATTATCACATGTTTTATTAGTTATTAACACTACAAGAATTTTTACTTTTGGCGACTAAATTTTTAGTCGCCAAAAGTCAATTTTTAGTCGCCGAAGGTCTTTAGTGAATAAATTTTTTGGTCGCAAAATTAGCAACCGAGAGTAGTCGGGAAAGCTAATTGGCAACTAAAATTATTTTAGTCACCAAATGTATTCATTTGCCGAATAGATATTTAGTCGCCAAAAGGTTGGACATTAAATTAAATTAGAGCCTTTTCGGCGACCAAACTTTTAGTTGCCTAAAGTCCTACCTTTTTAGCTACTAAAATTTTAGTCGGCAAAGAGTTCTTTTTTGGCTACTAAAAATTTAGTCACCGAAAGTCCCCATCTTTGGCTACTAAATGTTTAGTCGGCAAAGAGTTCCTCTTTTGGCTACTAAATATTTGGTCGCCTAAAGTTTTACATTTTTGGCTACTAAAATTTTAGTCGGCAAAAGTGTGTTTATAATTTAGTTTTTTGTTTTTAGCTACGAAATATTTTAGTCGCTAAATGTTTGATTTTCTTTTGGCTACTCAAGTTTTAGTCGCCAAATGTCTATTTTTTTTTTGGCTACAAAACTTTTAGTCGCCGAATGTCTTTTTTTTTTTTTGGCTACAAAACTTTTAGTCGCCAAATGTCTTTTCCCAATTTATTTTTAGCTACTAATTGTTTAGTTGCCAAAAACATGATATTATGTTTTATCGCGAAATTATAATTTCTCCACAACCTGTCTACATACAATGCAACTTGTAATACATATAAAAACAAAATGATACATACTATCAATCATTTCACAATCTGCATCCATATACCAAAAATAAATAACATTAAATATCAAAGTCCATACAAATCAACTATTGTCCAAACTAAAATAATAATTCTATACAAAATATATCATACAAAAATTAAAACCCTCCATATACAAAAAAATACATTTACTACTAAGCAAAATTACCATTTGGCATGGTACAAATTACCATCGTAATCTGTACCACAACAAAAGGTGATATATATACCACGACAAAAGTTTTCTATGGACCATGACAAAACGTCCTATATGTACGCCAACAAATGGTATATATTTACCACGACAAAAGGTGATCTATGTACTACAACAGTCATTATCTGTTGATTGTCAAAAGTTTTATGTATCAGTAATAATGAACTACACAAAAGTTGAGGACGACAAAAGTATTACATTAGTTCTACACAAAAGTGAAAATTCTTCTCTGTACACCAATATGGATTATCCACAAGTCCAGGCAACAAAGCCATCTACAAAGAAAAAGAAAAAATGAAACATTAGAATTGGTTACAAAATATCAATTTAGTCAGCCATATGGAACATGTTCTAACATGCATTTAAGGTAGAACAATTGAGAAATGTCTTCTTGGAAATAAAAGAAAGTATATATTATATATATATATATATATGTATCATGCAATATTTATTCCAACCAACTGCACAAACAATGTAATATGTAATTTCTTCGTCCTATAAATATATAAAGGCAATTATTAGAATATGTAAATGTTATTTTAATAAAGTTGTTACTTTTTTAACTAAGTGTTGCAAGTTTTTCTACTAACTGTAAGGCGTATTCGGGGGCTGTTATGAATTTTTGCCTCTGGAAAGCCCTTTTCGAGTAAGTTTAGGGCGTATTTGGCCCTAACTCCCAACCTACAGGTCTGAATTACCGTCAGATTTCACAAGTCCTATTTGTCATGGCGAAGCTATCTATGTGAGCTACACGGTCGTTCGGGGGCTATTTTGAATTTTCACCCCCGAAATGCCCTTTTTCGACTAAGTTTAGGGCGTATTCAGCTCTAACTCCCAACCTACGGGTCTGAATTACGTTCCGTCAGTTCTCACAAGTCCTATTTTTTATGGCGAAGCTATCTGTATGAGCCACACAGTCGTTCGGGGGCTGTTTTGAATTTTTGCCCCCGAGATGCCATTTTTCGACTAAGTTTAGGGCGTGTTCGGCTCTAACTCCCAATCTATGGGTCCGAATTACGTTCCGTCAATTGTCACAGGTCCTATTTTTCAAGGGAAAGCTATCCGTGAGAGCCACATGGTGGTTTGGGGGCTGTTTTGAATTTTCACCCCCAGAATGCCCTTTTTCGACTAAGTTTAGCACGTATTTGGCTCTAACTCCCAACCTATAGTTCGAATTACATTCCGTCAGTTCTCATAAGTCATATTTGTCATGGTGAAGCTATTTGTGTGGTCCACATAGTCGTTCGAGGGCTGTTTTGAATTTTCGCCACCGAATCGCCCTTTTTCGACTAGTATAGGGCATATTCGGATCTAACTCCTAACTTACGAGTCCGGATTGCATTCTGTCAGTTGTCACAAGTCCTATTTGTCATGGGGAACTGTCCGTGTAAGTCACATGGTGTTTCGGGGGTTGTTTTGAATTTTTGCCCCCGAAACGCCCTTTTTCGACAATAAGTTTAGGACATATTCGGCTCTAACTCCCAACCTACGGGTCCGGGTTATATTCTGTCAGTTGTCACAAGTCCTATTTTTTATGGGGGAACTATCCGTGTGATCCACACGGTGGTTTAGGGGTTGTTTTGAATTTTCGCCCTCGAAATGCCCTTTTTCGACTAAGTTTAAGGCGTATTCGGCTAACTCCCAACCTACGGGTTCGGATTACATTCTGTCAGTTGTCACAAGTCCTATTTGTCATGGAAAAGCTATCTGTATGAGCCACACGGTCGTTCGGGGCTGTTTTGTCATGGGGAAGCTAGTTGTGATATCTGTACGATGGTTCGGGGGCTGTTTTGCATTTTCGCCTCCTTAACGCCCTTATTTGAATAAATTTTAACAAAGAAAGCTACATAGGTTTGTCTCTAGGTATCCGATTCCTTTAATTTAACCTGATATCCAAGTACATTACAAAATATTCATATTTCTTAACAAATTTCATTTATTTTCTACAATAGAATGATGTGCACAATATGCCATAAAGCATTTTATTCCTATTTTCTGTATAGTTTTATGATTAACTCGAATTGGTAAGTATGTTTGTAGGTGAATGTCTAATTACACATATTGTCTACATATCTCATACTTATATCCTTATCCAAGTATAATGTCTGACAATGATACTCTATACATTTAGAAAAAGGATAAATTACACGAACCTCTCCTAAAGGTTACAAAAAATACAAGCATTAATTTTAGTACATTTAGTAAGACTAAATGTACTGAAATTAATACAAATAGTGCAAAGATACATGATACTCCTACCCTCATCATCTCATAAAATCCACTATGCAGGTAATTTTAGTGTGTAGTACGCAAGTTGGAACTTCATTCATCATGACTAATGCTATACAGTTGCATTTCATGGAATGATAACAAGCATGTTTAGTGATAAATGAACTTAAAATATGCATGTTTAGTGATCAAACAAAAAGAATTGATACAAAATGATTTTTTTCCTACAACTAATAAAAGATATATTCTAATCATCTTTGTATACTAGTATGTACAATTTCAAGAATTATTAACGAGTCAACAAAGGCCACACACAGTTACTAGAACAAAACCTAAATAAATGGTTACCACATAACAAACCAGCAGAAGAACACCATTACTATCGTCACATGTTAGAAGTAGACAAGACTTACTCGATGCTTCAAAACTTTTCTGCCAATCAAAGGCAGTTCAAGTGAAGCAGATGACTGAAAGCTAGCCTTAACCTGTCCAAGCAACCTTTCCAAGTCTGGACACTTACGAAGATATTGAGCAATGAGTAACATAAATTCTAAATGTGCCATTAGCTCCTCAACAACATTAAACCTACAGTTGATTTGCTCTACATCTTTCAGAGGATGATAGATCCAGTTCTTTAAAAGCCGCCTACTAGATTATGTCAAATAGTTATTAAGATAATTGTAAAGTGTACCTGAAACTCGAATAAAAGAAACTTATAAGAGTATAACTAAGAAAACAAAACTATTAACTATAAGGCACGACCTCTGAAACTAAGTATCATAATTTAAGGTGAGTTTATGAACACTTGCCTGATGGACCACCATCAGCATTATTACCAAAAATCTCAAGATTAACCAGTGTCTGCCCATCCATTCTGAGGTAACCCTTAGACTTGGTATGGTTGGATATCTCCGTTATGCAAAACATCATCTAACTGCCCAAAAATGAAAAGTGTCAGTCGTTGAAAGTACCACATATATTAATACTATCAATCAAAAAATATGCAACAGGAAAAGCTTACCATCAACCTGGATAGATGACTAATAAGTCCACCAAGAGCACATAATCCAAGATCATGTTGCATAACACCATCAAAAGTATGATCCCATGTATTACTAGACCCTTTGAAGTATCCCTTTAAGTGAATTAGATCCACTTAGCTGAACAAAAAGGACATGAATATAGGTTCGATATAGCTCAAGAGAACAATCAAATGAGAGAGATTGATATGAATGAAGCTAACAAGTCAAACCAATTCGAACCGAATTTCACTCCCAGACATCTATTTGATACTAAACAAAACAACAAAGCATAAAGAGAGAGTGGGTACTATATTTCACAACATAATGTCACAGATTCATGGATCTGAAACAGGAATTAATGGAAAGCAAATGACACAATTCATAAGTACAAAACCGCAATACAGAGCTTGAAGCTAGGGATCGAATCATAGAAAAGCAACTTGCCAAGGAAAAATCAACACTAAAGGCACTACAACTTTGCCAAAGAAAAGATCAAGACGAATAGGAAAACAAATCAAGGCTGTGAGAAAGCATAGGATACTTACTTGCTGAACAATATGAACATATAAGGATGAATTTGGCTACTTAGAAGATATAGGATACTTACCTGCTGAACAATATCAACACTTTGGCTTGCTTTGTCCATAATGAACATAGAGAGAAAGAAAAGTGTCATTTTGGTTAATTTGGCTACTTAGAAGATATATTTACTATTTAATAATGCTTTAATGTGACAAATAGAAATACATTGTTTAGTCTTTAGTTCATAAAGAAACATAATGGCATTGTCTTTCCAGCTTCCTGTCCTTCTCTTCATGTCCAGAGCATGTTATTTTACTGCTATATATGTAAACCAGTCCATTGTGATGGTACTCTGTCTCTGTGATATGCCTTTTCTAAATCTAACATCTTATTTTTCATGTTTTCTTTTAAAAAATGTAAGAAATGATTGTGTTATATATTTATGTTCTGTTAGAAATGGGCGCCCATGAGGCATGACCCTTTGAATCTTTTGACACTTTATCCAAATGGTTTTTGAATTCAAATTCAAACCTATTTGGATAACCACTCAGGATATATATCTATCATAACTAATATGGATAGATGATATAGATATATGATATTATCTCATATAACTAATATGGATAAAGGAGATAAATATATTATATATATGATATATGGGATATGGGTGATTAAGAAAAAAATAACGTATGTTTGAGTTTTTCCCATATACTGACTCTCTCCCAAAAACAACGATCAAAGCCATTTGCACTGTGGTTTGTGTGGGTGATATTCACTATTGTAATATCACCCCATTACTGGGTTGATTGACCAGATTCAGGAAGCACGTGATTTACCCACGAGATCCTTCAATTCAGACTCTGTTTCGAAAAGGTATGACCATAATGTTTATTCCGCTGCGTTATACTTAGTTTACATTGGTATTAGAGCATTAATGGATATTTTCGTGTTTCCTTTAATCATGTGTATATTTTTATATGTATATGTATACACTATATACATGAATGTTTGTAAAGGAGAAAAAAAATCTACTTTTATTAGATTAAGAGCATAAATATTTTTTATGTTCATTAATGTCTTTTTTTAATACCATAAATGGTTTTATTTTGAAAAAAGGAGTCCGACAGTACAAAAATCGAACCAGAAAACACCCTGGAAGGCGGCGCGTGGTCTGTACGCGCCACTGACGCCGTGAGCCGCTCCCACGCGCTCCCACACGCCAGACGCCCTACGGACGCGCTTGCACGCGCCATCACGCGCGCGTCAGCGGCGCTGTCCACCTGCGCGCCGTCCGCGTCACGCACGCGCGCCGCGTGCTGGAGCCGCGAGCTGAGCCGCGTTGAGCCGAGCGCTGAGCCACGCGCTGAGCCGTTCTGAGCCGCGCGCTGAGCCGTGCCGTCTTCTTCCGCTGGCTTGGCTGGCTTGGCTGTTGATGCATAAGGCACTGTTTGTTTTGTTTTTAATTCTGTATCGCGTTAAATGATCATAATTAATTCATTACATATTTGTTTTATGCGTGGTTTGTATTGTTAGACTCAGAATTATTTTTTATATATTCTGTAAAATTTTGAAAATTTTACGAAAATAAAAAATATTTTTTCTGTGTTAATAGTTCATTTTTTATGCTTTAAAATGATTCTGGTATTGCATAAATAATTTTCTGGGGTTGAAATTTTTATTGTAGACTTCTGAAATGTTTTAATATTTACTGGAATAATTGTTTCAGTTTATCAGTTTCTAGATTTTTTATTTTTAATTTTATGTGTGTTTATTAGTTATTTAAAATTCCAGAATATTTCAGAAAAATTCCAGAATATTTCAGAATGATGTGCATTTTAATTATGGCATAATCTGAATAATTGTTTCAGTTTATAAGTTTCTGGATTTTTTATTTCTAATTTTATGTGTGTTTATTAGTTATTTAAAATTCCAGAATATTTCAGAAAAATTCCAGAATATTTTAGAATGATGTGCATTTTAATTATGGCATAATCTGAATATTGTTTCAGTTTATTAGTTTCCGAATTTTTTTATTTCTAATTTTATGTGTGTTTATTAGTTATTTAAAATTCCAGAAAATTTCAAAAAAATTCCAAAAAATTTCAAATGATGTACACTTTAATTATGGCATAATCTGAATATTGAATACAGCATATTTTTTGGGTTTGTAATATGTTGCAATTAAAGAAGCATGATTAGTTATTTATTTATTTATTTAAAATTCCATTATTAAATGAATATAGCATGAGTTGTTTGTAAATTTACATTGAGATGCTATTGTATGGAATTTATCATGCTTTATATATGCAATAAGTAGTGGGAGATTGATTGATTGTTTTTGCGCATGGAATTAAATTAAATTTTGATAATGATCACTAGAGGCGCAAGAGATGATTACGAGCATAGCAAATTTTCGATCTTGAGACATGTGTAAAATTATCATTATTTAATTTAGATTTTTTTTTGCTGCAAAATATTTTTTTTTTTTTTTTGTGTTGCTATCATTAATATCTCATGCGCATTTGTTTACTCTGTATGTAGAAATGGCTGCTAAGACAGTGGTGGCAGACTTAATTAAGGGAGAGAAATTGGATGGCGACAATTATGACATATGGCGCCGTAAAATCCAATACCTCCTCAATGAGCAAGAAGTGTTGACCACACTTGAACAAGTGATGGTTGAGCCAAAGCAGGGCAATACAGCTCAACATCGTCGTGATCTTGAAGCCTTTCAGACTTGGCGTAACAAAGATCGGTGTGCGCGCTTTACTATGTTGAGCAGCATGCACAACGACTTGATTAGTGAGTTTGAGCATTGCCCGACTGCATTTGAGATGTGGGAAGCTCTCAAGAAAAAGTTTGGTATTACCTCTTTGGCAAAGCTACGTGGGCTGACTATGAAGTTTGACTCATATCAGAAAAGGGCGCATCACTCGATGAAGCAGCATTTGAGAGTCATGTCAGCCATGATACGTGAGCTTGCGGCTGCTGGGCACAATTTGACTCAAGAACAGCAAGTACAAGCTGTGATACGCTCTCTGCCAAATTCATGGGAGCAGATGAAGCAAAACATGATGCATAATGAGAGTGTGAAAACATTCGAAGACATATCGTGTCATTTGGAGCTAGAGACTGAGCGCCTTGAGGCAGCTAAGTCTGATGGTTCTGCTATGGTAGTTGAGTCAAGCTCACGTAGGACTTCTCAGTTCAAACGTGGAAAAGCAAAAGGTGCCCCTAAGAAGCAAGCAGCAGCTGGGCTTAAGCCTAATGGCGCTAGAAATTTCAAGCGTAGGGGCAAGAGAGGTGGTAAGAAGGCAAAGGCTAAATTGACGTGCTTTAACTGTAACAAAGAAGGACACTTCGCTCGGGATTGCCCTGAGCAGAAGAAGGTACTCCCGTACTTAATTTCTCGCATTTAATGCTTTGTGTCTAGTCAAGCATTAATTTCTCATTCTCCTCATTTTTGGGTTGTAGACTCCGGAGCAACAGACCACATCGCGAGGGACAGAGTAGGGTTCGTTGAGTATCGCCGAGTACCTGCTGGGAGCAGAAAAGTTTACATGGCGAACGAGTCCAGTGTGGGGGTGCTTGGCATTGGCACATTCAAGCTGGAAATGCGACGAGGGCGCACTTTGTATCTTCATGATGTTCTTTATGCTCCGGATATTCGGCGAAACTTAGTTTCAGTTATTAGCATGATGAGCCTTGGTTTTAGCTTTTGTTTTGAGAATAATGGTGTTAGCATTTATTTGGGAACAATTTTTTATGGTTTTGGTTATCTTTCAGATGGTTTTTTAGTTTTGGATGTGGATGATTCTAGTCTTAATAAAAATGCCAATGGCTCTGTTTCTAATATTGCATCTTTTTGTGATAATGATTCTATGAGATGGCATGCTAGATTAGGCCACGTAGGGCAAGACAGGATGACTAGATTGGCTAGAGAAGGTCTTTTAGGCCCACTCGCTAGAGTCACTTTGCCTACTTGTGAGCACTGTCTTGCTGGAAAGGCAACAAGGAAACCATTTGGGAAAGCCATAAGGGCATCTATCCCATTGCAACTTATTCATTCTGATATATGTGGACCAATGAATGTGAGGGCAAGGCATGGAGCCCCTTATTTCATCACATTTATAGATGATTGCACGCGTTTTGGTCATGTCTATTTGATTTCTCACAAGTCAGAAGCAGTGGATTGCTTTAGACGGTATGTTAATGAGGTTAAGAATCAATTAGATAAGAGCATTAAGGCTCTAAGGACTGACCGAGGACGTGAGTATCTATCTGAGCAATTTAAAGTGCTCTGTGAGGAAAAAGGAGTTATTAGGCAATTGACAATTCCTAGGACTCCGCAACAAAATGATGTAGCGGAGAGAAGGAATCGCACATTGCTTGATATGGTTAGATCAATGATGGCGCAAGCTAATCTTCCAATTTCTTATTGGGGAGATGCTTTGTTGACTGCTGCCTACGTCCTTAACCGTGTGCCCTCAAAATCAGTTCCTTCCACCCCATATGAGATGTGGACTGGCAAAAAGCCTGATTTGGGCAATTTGCGGCCTTGGGGTTCGGCAGCTTACATACACAATTGTAGACAGGCCCGCGGGGGGGCCTCGCTACAGCTCGGACTCGATTTGTGTCACGGTTCTTAATCTTGAACCAAAGAGTCCAAATCCGACAAATCGTTTTGAGAAAACAGATTTTTAGAAAAGAAATGCCAAACATGGACTGCTTTGCCAGATACAGAGTCGCCACCTAAATATTTTATTTTGGGAAATTTAGGAAACCCTGACTCGTTGCCTAAGGCCACGTGTCCGTCATTACCAAAGTTGCCTCGGCTCGGGAACTTGGGTACGATTGGGGAAGGTCACTTCGTGAGCACCCCCGCTCGTCCGGTCAAAGACTGGCCTCTACTAACCATGATATCTATTTTTGAAAACATTGTGTGTTCTTATTCCGGTTATTAGCCTAGGTTACTATGTGATGCGCACAGCATACAAGTATAGACTGAGTCGTCTGAATTGGAACAAAACACTTCATGTTTGTTTGTGAAAATGGTTTGCTACTCGCAAGTAGGCTTAAAATGCGGATTTTGCCACCCTCGGGTGGGCTTAGAAAAACATGATTTTGCCACTGTCTAGTGGGCTTAAAACAAACATTTGACGAATTGTTCCAATCCAAATAACACAACCTCCACCCACAGGCATTCAAGGCAGTTATATCACATAAGCAGTTAGCCTCATGGTAAGCATGCTATTCATGGCAACACTCACACGCATGCAAGGATGCTAAAGCATAAAAACTCACCGAGTACTCCAAGCCAAAACAGAAGCTCATTAGAAATCCATGCATGATCCTAGATACACAGAATTGCCTAATGCAACACATGCAAAGATGCAAACTATAGCAGGCTCGGCTATTCTAAACATGGCATATGGAATGCTACAGCTAACATGTATTCAACTTGGAATTGAAATACAAATGCAGTTAGTATGATGCGCCGAGCCCGGTGCGTGCAAGACAGATGAATGAATGCAAACATGCTATCATACTGTATGCTAATTGAAACATGCCCTAATCTAACCATCATAAGCAGGTAAATAAAAGGGAAGAAAGATGTGGGGTTGGAAGATATACATCACACTCACCCACACTTATTAGAATTATGCCCTCGCGCAGAGGGTCCGAATAAATATACAGTCCCGAATAAAAGAATATTACAGTCCAAATAACACAGTCCAAAATGTGTACAAATTCCTAATTATTTTACAAATTAACTAAGAAAATAACAAACTGGCATGCAAGCCAGGGACTGCCTTGATTCTGATGAATGATGTATGTTTAGGCTACCTTGCGCGGAAATCTACTGGGATGCCCCAATTAGCCTCTGTTTTGCAATTGTTCTTGGAAAGCGCACCAAGCCTCGGAAGACTGTTGATTCTTGATTTTGCTGTAACAGAGAGCAGGAAAGGGGCATAGCAATGTATTTTCACAAATGTATGCATGCCTCGATCCTCGTGCCACCAATCACGCATCTCGATGCATGATGGCCGAGGAGTCGATTTGCACAATTCAATATGGAATGGATGCACATGAGAACACAACAAAACCTAACTCCATCATGGATGATCCGGAGTGTCGGTGACTAGGGAATTGAGATACATTCCGTCACTCGGAGTACAGAACGTACCTCGTTTTCCGTGCTCGGGCTAACTCCTATCCCGAACACAATGCAATATGCATGACATGCATGAATGCAACTAAGATACAACCTAACATGCACAATGTTATGAAATGGCATACACGGTGCACGATGCAACATGGCATACACAATGCTCTAATATACAACCTAGCATACACAATGCTATGGAATGAAATGGCATACGCAATGCTTAATGGACTTACACTAACATGAGTGGACCTCAGCCACACTCACACAAGAGGCCATTAGATGAAAATGAGACACTCGAGATACGTGTACGCGTGCACGCAAACCGAGAACCGAACCTACGGCACGGAATGCCACTCTAACAAGACATGGCAAAACATGAAAAATGGCATACTAGCATGCAAATTTCAGAGGCGAAATGAGATGCAAAACAGCCCCGAAACATGGTGAAATGGTACTCAATGCATGGAACGAGTCCCGAAACATGAAATTTGGCGCATGAAATGGCCTATGGCTATGCAATGCATGCATAATTTGAACATGAAGTGTAAATACAGAAACAAGGAAGCCCCAAAACAAGCATGTTTACAGTTTAAATCAAGGCCAAACAGTGGGCACAAATGGGGCTAAATTAACATGCAAAAATAGCCCTAAAAGCAAGATAATGAAGCAAGTGCAAGATTCTGTCCCTAAACAGAAAAGGGACCTTCTAAAATATTGAAGAGGGGCCAAAAATATGATGTTTCACAGTTTATAACAAACCCCAAAAACAGATACAAGTATGCTCAAAATGCTATGCAAAATAAGGGCCAAAATGGAGATAAAGAAGCAACTGATACATGATGGTCCTAAACAGGTAAGGGCCCTTCAAAAATGTTGAAGAGGGGCCCAAAATATGACTTTTTACAGTTAATGTCCGAGCCCAAAACAGTGTACAACTATGCCCAAAATGCAATGCAAGATATGGCCTAAAAGAGAGGCTACAACACAAAGTATACAAATGATGCTCCAAACAGCAATAGACCCTTAATAAAACATGGAGAGGGGGTCAAAACAAGGCTATTTTCAGTTCGGACCAATGTCCAAAAACAGAAGCAAAATAGGCTAATAAATCATGCAAAAATGGGACCAAAAGATGGATATCAAAGCAAGTGATACATGGAGGATTCAAACAGTGATGAGCCCTTCTACAATGTTGAATAAGGGCTCAAAATAAGCCTATTTACAGTTTACAACATGCTCCAAAACAGATTAAATATAGGCCAAAAACAACATGCAAGGAAATGGCATATAAGAGGGATAATGAAGTAAGTACCAAATAGGGGCCTCAAACAGTGAGAGGCCCTTAATGAAAGATGAAATAGAGCTCAAAAAAATGCCACTTTCAGTTATGGCCGGAGCTCAAAAGCATAAGCAAGAGGAGCTAAGAAATAATGCAAAAATGAGCTCAAAAGAGGGAGAAAGCAACTCACCCTTGTAGACCAACTCTTTGACAACCTTTGGACCAAGAAATGTTGCCTCCTAAGCTCTGAGAAGACCTTCCAAGCTTCTGGAATGGAGTGGTGGTGTGATGCTAGGTGATGGTGTAGAAATGAGGTAGGATTTAGGAGGTTTGGAGAGTTGAAATGAGAGAGATAGAGGGAGGGGTGTAATGCAAGCTTGAAGCAAATTTTTCCAACCCCAAAACCAGACCTGGGGTGCTGGTTATATAGGCCAAAGAGGGGGAGAAAGAGGGGGAAAAAAGGGAGGGAAATCACTCCAAGTTTCCCTCCAAAAAATGCCCTCCTAGATACAGAATCTGGGGGGGAGTAAAGTGCATATCTGTGATGTGCCAGGTGTAAGGAGGCTGGCCGGCTGGTTATCTGGGTTGCAGGTGGCCGGCCGGCCCTCCCCATGGCCGGCCGGCCAAGGGTCAAAAGGGCCAAGTATCATTAGTGGCCGGCCACCACAGATTGGTGACCTCCCATGTGTCCTCAACACAACCCTGTGGTTGAAAATTGGCAACTGTGAACCAGGAGAGAGAACAACCCACTTTTCAAAGGGGTTCAAAAGGGTCAAATGGAATTACTGGCCGGCCACCAGATATTGGTGGCCTCCCAGATGTGTACATCACAAATATGGGGTTTAGGGTGCAAGAAAGTGGCCCTAGGGTGGTCAACATTGGCTTTGAAGTGAGAAAAACGGGCGTCGGAGGGCGATGATGGAATATAACTGGTTGCTGGAACAATTACTGGCCTCCCACCCTTCTACGACCTTCCTGGTGATGAAACAGAGGTCCCTGCCAAAAATGAACGAAAACCGATGCAAAATGAAGGTTCGGGGGCCGAAACGCGCAGTCCGAGGCCCCGAAAACTGACTATTAGGCACCGGGAGTGGTGTTCGACCACGAAGTTGGTCTCTTGGACCACAGTGTCCCTTAAAAGGGAGGAAATAAGATGCATGCCAAAAACCGGAGCAAACGGAGGTGGTTAGGCGGTCCCGAACCGAGGCACTCGGCCTGACGGCTCCAAAAACCGGGAACCGGACTCCGAAATGGGCAAAATGGCCTACGACCACGAAATGTAGCCCACGGCCACTGAGAGATAGTCTACGAGACGTCTCCCTCCCTTTGGGAAGAGAAACAGAGAAAACCGAGTCTGGTTCGCAAACTGAGGCGAGGCACATAAAAGCCCGGAAATCCGGAGGCAGGGCTCACGGCCGAGACTTTGAAACTTCTGAACGAGCACAATATGCAACATCACCGAGCGCTCAATCGGTGACGTCTGAGTCTTAAGGTCGGTCAAAAATGGGGTGTCTACAACAATGCTTCTCATAAGTTTGGGAAGTTGGGCCCTAGAGGAAAGAAGTGTATCTTCATTCGCTATAGTGAGCATTTTAAGGGCTATGTGTTTGTTGGGGAGCATCTGGATGGAAGTGTGACTGAAATTGAGTCACGAGATGTGGATTTCCTAGAGGAGGATTTCCCTAGCAGAAGTGAGGTAACTAGAGAAGTAAAACTTTATGAGATGGAGGATCTACTTGAAGGCGCACCTAGTAGCCTAGTAGAGAATGAGGAAATAATTCCTCAAGCTCCTAGGGACAGTGGAAGCGATCTACCTGCCCATGGATTAGATCCAATGGATGAGGATTCTCAGGATTCTCAACTACGTAGAAGCAAACGTGGAGCTATACCCCGTCGTCGTTTTGAGATTGAAGGGGAAGCATTCATGATTGCTCTGAGTGATGAGATGGAGCCTAAGAATCTCAAAGAGGCTCTCTCATCCCCTGCTAGTAAAGAATGGAGTACTGCAATGGATGAAGAAATAGAGTCTATGAAGAAAAATCATGTCTGGGACTTGGTTGATTTGCCGCCAGGGCGCAAGACTATTGGGAACAAATGGGTTCTCAAAATCAAGCGCAAGGCGGATGGTTCCATAGAAAGGTATAAGGCTCGCCTAGTGGCGAAAGGTTACACCCAACGAGAGGGTGTGGACTATGAGGAAACTTTTTCGCCAGTTGTAAGGTTTGCCTCTATTCGCCTAATCCTAGCCATAGTAGCTCAGTTGGACTTAGAGCTATATCAGATGGACGTTAAAACTGCATTTCTCAATGGAGAATTGGATGAAGAGATCTATATGGATCAACCAGAAGGCTTTGTGGCAGTAGGTCAGGAGCGCAAAGTTTGCAAGCTTCAACGATCTATTTATGGCTTAAAGCAATCATCCAGACAGTGGAATCTAAGATTTCATTAAGCCATTGTTTCTAATGGGTTTATGATGATTGATGAAGATCACTGTGTGTACGTTAAGCGGTCCAAGGACATTTTTCTGATATTGTCATTATATGTAGATGACATATTATTGGCTGGAAATGACAAGGAGATGATTGTCGCCACTAAAATGTGGTTGTTCTCTACATTTGAGATGAAGGACATGGGTGAGGCGAGCTATGTGCTCGGTGTTAAGATCCTTAGGGATCGCTCTAGGAGACTTCTTGGTTTGTCTCAAGAGACTTACATTAAGACTATTCTAGAGCGGTTCCAGATGCAGAGCTGCAAACCCATTGACACTCTTGTTGCAAAAGGCGAGAGCCTAAGCCTTGATATGGGTCCTAAGACTCAAGAAGAAAATGAAAAGATGGCCCGTGTTCCCTATGCAAATGCTGTTGGAAGCTTGATGTATGCTATGATGTGTACACATCCTGACATTTGTTATGCAGTCGGATTGGTGAGTCGTTACCAATCCAACCCAGGACCAGCTCATTGAAAAGCAGTTAAGAGGATATTACGATATCTTAGAGGACTGCAGATTACACACTTTGCTACTAGAGTTCAGATCTACATCTAGTTGGCTATTGTGATGCTGACTGGGGAGGAGACCTAGATGAGCGTAAGTCTACTTCAGGATATGCTTTCATGCTTAGTAATGGTGCTATTTCTTGGAGCAGTAAGAAGCAATCCTGTATCGCCTTATCGACTATGGAGGCTGAGTTTGTGGCTTGTTCATCTGCCGTTCAGGAAGCCGTGTGGTTAAAGAGATTCCTTCAGCATTTGGATGTTGTCACACATACTTCAGACCCTGTGACTATCCATTGTGACAGCGTGTCTGCACTCGCTTACGCTAAGGATCCTAAATACCACGGCAGAACCAAACACATTGATGTGAGGTTCAACTTTATCAGAGACATTTTGGCGCAGAAAGAAGTGATCCTGGAGCACATCCCTACGAGTCGCATGGTTGCGGACCCTTTGACTAAGCCCATTGCTAGAGATGTTTATCTTACTCATGTTAGGGCTTTAGGACTACGTAGGTGATGATATTTTTTATGTGTATTCAGCTGAACTCATTTTTTTGGGGGATATTTATGCCATTAGTATTCATATTTGTTTCTATTACACATTTATGTTTACTACTTTTAGCAATGGTTTGTGAATTAGCATACACAAAATAATTAAATTGATGTTAGCAGGCAAGATTGGCTCACTCACACGAGCAATCGCCCTTATCGCTAGGTAGCGAGTAAGGATGAGACTAGAAGCTAAAATTATCCACTAGCTATGTCCCCTTGGTTGGAGCCAAGATGAGGTCTTGTTAGAGACCGACCATGGATATGAGAGTACCCACTTTTCCATGATATGCCTGTTATGGATAGCCAGATGCGAGATCTCATTTGATGCTTGAGAGGCGAGCAAATTGAGAATTCGAGTTAGACGCTAGGAAGCGACTTGTGCGCTTAAGAGCGACTAGACTAAGATCTGTATGGTGTGTGAGTTTAACATCACTCTTTGGAAGAGTAACTCCACTATAACATGCATTCATACTGCATGTGCTTATCGACCCGTTAGCGAGGTGAAAGAATGGATCCCTGCTTCTTCACCGTGTGAGTCCTAAAAGTCATTTTTCCCTAAATGACTTCACTTTGTGCCTTTTGTGACCTTTGACTATGTCATAAGATAAGGAGTTGATGTTCAGCTACTTTGGTATGTTGCCTGCGGTCATGTATGATTCGGCTTTAAGGGACATTACTGGGAAAGCGGTCAATTTCAAATTGAATGATATAAGGGTGAAGGGAAGATCATCTAGTTCTACATCTCTGCTCTATATTCACTGTCGACAACTCACATCGCTCTTTATAGGATGCTGATTGGGTGTGAATATAATGCGGGACCTAGGACAGTCAAACATGCTCTTTGAGGGATTAGAGATGTTTTTGGACTGATGTAGCTAGATGGGTCTGGGTACATGAGACACTATTTCTGTTCTTTTTGGGTTGATGTCTCTATGCTGACTCATATTGAGTTTCTAGTATAGAGCTCCCACTTGCAGGTGTTCTCAGCGGTCACACGGTGTATTGGCTAGTATGAGATTGTTCATTTTTGGGAAGATTGAGATAGAGATGTGGCAGTGTCATGCCAACTCATGTGCGAGTGGGAGATGTTAGAAATGGGCGCCCATGAGGCATGACCCTTTGAATCTTTTGACACTTTATCCAAATGGTTTTTGAATTCAAATTCAAACCTATTTGGATAACCACTCAGGATATATATCTATCATAACTAATATGGATAGATGATATAGATATATGATATTATCTCATATAACTAATATGGATAAAGGAGATAAATATATTATATATCTGATATATGGGATATGGGTGATTAAGAAAAAAATAACGTATGTTTGAGTTTTTCCCATATACTGACTCTCTCCCAAAAACAACGATCAAAACCATTTGCACTGTGGTTTGTGTGGGTGATATTCACTATTGTAATATCACCCCATTGCTGGGTTGATTGACCAGATTCAGGAAGCACGTGATTTATCCACGAGATCCTTCAATTCAGACTCTGTTTCGAAAAGGTATGACCATAATGTTTATTCCGCTGCGTTATACTTAGTTTACATGTTCCTTGAATAGAAACAAGAAAGGGAAAATGTTTTTTTTTACTTGGGTGTAATTAATTGTGATGGGAACAAAGATACAGGGCAAATGGATTAAACCTTTGATTCATTAACAAATTTTGGATACGCAAAAAGGGAGATGTTAGATTTTTGAAGGAATTTCAATCAAATAGGAAACTTGTGAAAGGTGTAAATGCTTCCTTTTTGGCTTAAATCCCCAAAATTGAATGTCCCTACATCAAGCCTAAGGGTAATAAGGACTTATTTAGCCCCAAAATTATTTAGTAGATTGAAAATTATGGTTCATATAGCAGATTATAGTTAGAAATCAAGTACGAAAAAAAAATTATAAATTTGAAATTCAAAGTCAAGAACATGATTGGAAGATAAACTTGGAATAAACAAATGATCTACGTACCCAACAAGACCAAGTTCTAGGTGCACAATCAAAATGTGAAAAGTATGATCACGTATCAAGCCAAACAAGCCTCTTGTGTATCTATGCTTAAGTCTATAAATCAAACTTAAATTAATTTTAAAACTCATTAAAATTTTAAATTAAATTAAATAACTTACCACTCAACTCAAACTCTATTCAACTTGTTTATAATCCTAATTGTGTCAAGCCTACACCTGATAAGGTCCAATAGATGCAAATGAGGCTAGAAGATGGACCTGAAAGTGTTAACCAATGGTATAATTTTTTTTTGAAAAAAGAATGTTTGTTGTTTTTCTTACTATGCTTGTTAGTTGAACGATAATTTTTGTTACTATTGAACAATTGAAATAGCTGATTTTCACTTTTTTCAATTTTGTTTTATATTTTTACGTTGTAGTGTAAATGTTTACGTTAGTATGAGTTATTTTTTTAAGGCTAGTGATATATTAATTATAAATGGTAAACATTCACCTTGTATTTTAAAATGAACCTTATTTTTTCGAAAGTTAGTTGTATGTTTGTTGTTTACTGTGAACATTCACATTGTACTTTAGTATGTGTTTTGTTTTTTAAAAGTTAGTTGTATGTTTGTTATTTAGTGTAAACATTCACATTGTATATTGATTTTCATTTAAATTTTTTGTTGCATTATTTTTAAAATTATAAAAATGTTCAAAATTCATAATTTGATATTCTTTTCAAAGTAGAAACATGTGAAAAAAAAATTAGAAATGATGATTTGGTTATGTTACGTTAAACTGGACTTAATGAAATACTCAAAAACAATATGGGTTAGATGGAATAAAACACTTAGAAAGATGATTTATTAAAAACTGACCCATTTTTAAATTTAAATTATTTGTCTATTTTCGATAAATAAAAATGATTAAAAAAGAATATTTTAATCATTAAATTTAATGTAAGTATACATAAAATATTTAAAATACTTTTTCATTAATTTAATGATTAAAATATCATTTTTCCATTAGTTTTACTCAACAGAAATAAGAAGATGGTTTAAATTAAAAATAAATCAAAAAATTTAAATTTAAATTGATAAAATTAAAATTTTATTTTGTTACATGTGTAAAATCCTGAGTATTTTTTTTTTAAAAAAAAAATTTCCCCATTGATTTTTCATTCAAACTACTCGTTGGCTGCTATGTACACTTTTTTATTATTATTATTTTTTATATTGAACTTTCTTGAAATTTAAAATTATATATATATTAAATTTTAGAAAAAATTGGTAAAACATCCCTCTCTAAGTTTGTGCAGTAGCAGAAGTCCAAAATATTTTTTTATTATTATTATTAGTTAAGGTCTCTCAATATTTTCATAGAGAAAATGTTGGAAAATTGGTTTTTATAAGTTTATTTTGGGCCAACTTTGAGCCCAAAATTGAGTGGGTTCCACACGTCTTTTGGGGTGAGTCCAAAAATGTGGCTTGGTCCTTGTCGCATAGTAAGTCATACGGTGAAAACGGTTCATCAAAACCATTTATAAGTGAATAGGAAGTTGACGTCGTTTTTGAGTTCGTGGAATAGGAAATTCAAGAATTAAATGTAGGTTTCCTTGTAAGACGTGTCCCACATTGGAAACTTAAGAGAACTTATGTATGTATATAAGTTCTAAGTGGCAACACTTGGGTTGGGCCCCAAGGGGCACCCCAAGTTTGTAGAATGGAGAAGTTATAGACAAATTGAATCTTGGCTAAAACCGCCGACCATCCGATCAGGCGCGGGTGGGGGTTGTGGGTCGGTTCTAATATTAATTTTTTGGATAAAATTTATTTTGAATTTTTTCAAATTCTTGTAAAAAATTATTTGAATTTCAAAATGTTTTTAATTCAAATTTTTATCCAAAATTTGTCCCTCTTCCAAATTCCACAACAAATTCAAAACTGCCAGAAACTGCCTAACAGTTCCGGACAGGTTTCCAGACATATTCAAATCTGAAACTGTTGCAGATCTATTTGAATTTTGAACTATATCTGTTCAAAACAGTTTCATACCTGTTCGGTTCAAAGCTGCACCTGCTCGGACAGATCGGTTTGCCTATAAATGCCAGCCATTTCAGCAGTCTTTTGCATCCGAAAATAATCTGAAAACATCATTTTTGCTATCCAGTGTTGCTTTGTTGCATATATATACTTTATATAATTTTTAGGAAAATTCAGAGAGTATAGAACACAGGTTTTGTTTACCGTACAAATTGTTTGGAGTGCTACTACAATTTGTGAAGATTATTGTATCTTGGGAGATAAACGCCTTTTATCCGTAAGTACTGTAGCGGGGCGAATTTTTCTTAAGGACAAAGTGTCACATACTCGACTTGATCTTTTAAATATTTATTCAGTTCGGTAAAATAAATTCGGTAAGTAATTTATTTTATTTGTTTGATTTGTTTCATTATTTATTTTACACAAAAGATTGTTCCAACAATCTTAAGACGGATTCGAATAATTCTGTTTATACAGAATTTTTTGTTTGTTTCATTGTCTCTTTCTTCTTCTTATAGAAATTATTTTCTGTAGTTTTACAAAATAATATTCTTGTTGGAAAAAGAAATAGTAGTAATATATTGTTTGACGAATAATAGTAATATACTGTCTATTTTCTTTGACAACTTGTAGTAATATACTGGTGTCATTGACAATTCAGAATATTTATTTGTGAAGTTTGTCAGAAATTAATTTTGATTTTCAGAAATAATTTCTGAGTGTTCATTAATTAAAATTATGTTTTCAGTATTTTAATTTTTGAAGTGTTAGAAAATATTTTTCTGTGTGGAATTAATTTGATTAAATAAAATTTTATTTTATTTTCAAATTAATTGGAAATAAACGTTACAATTCTTGTTTCTTTATTTTTATAGAATTTAATTATGTGGTTTTGGTTTAATTTTCTATGTAGTATAAAATTGTAAATTTTGTTTTATAATTTAGAATTCATGGCTACTGAAACTGGTCAAACTAATGTTCAAACCAGTATTGGTATGGTGGTTGCAATTGCATCAACCCCTCCTTATGTTGGGATTGTGCCAGTGAATCATGGTAAAAAACCAAAAAAGTTCTTAAGAACTGATTTTTGCATGGGCAAAGGAAGATCAAGCAAAAAGGTTGCTCAAGCTAATATGACCGAAGTGGATAAAATTTCCAATGGTGTAAATGTCATAAATCTTTCTGTAGTTGTCTCCGAGTAAAACCTTGTCGGAAATCTTAAAGAGTGGTGGGTGGACACTGGTGCTACTCGCCATATTTGTGCCAACAAAAAGATACTCACATCTCATTCTGTAGTGAACAACGGTGAACAACTTTTTTTGGGCAACTCCTCGACTTCTAAAGTTGAAGGACAAGGAAATATTATTTTCAAGATGACATCTGGAAAGGAACTCACTCTCAACAATGTGCTACATGTACTGAACATTCGCAAGAACCTTTTTTCCGGATCTTTGTTGAGTAAAAATGGGTTTAGACTAGTTTTTAAAAGTGACAAATTTGTACTTACCAAAAACGGAATGTATATAGGAAAAGGTTACATGTCTGATGTCCTTTTCAAAATGAATGCAATGACTGTTGTACTCTTTGTTATTAATAAAAAATACATCTTCTTCTTACTTGCTTGAGTCTTCAAATTTATGGCATGGTAGACTTGGACATGTTAATTATGGATCTTTGCGTAGATTAATTAATATGGAATATTTACCTAAATTTGACATTGATTTAAATCATAAATATGAAATTTGCATTGAGGCAAAATTAACTAAAACTCCTTTCCATTCAATTGGAAGAAGTACGGAACCACTTGAATTAATTCATAGTGACATTTGTGATTTTAAATCAATTCAAACTAGATGTGGGAAAAAATATTTTATCACTTTTATAGATGACTATACTAGATATAGTTATGTTTATTTAATTCGAATTAAGGATGAAACTTTGGAAACTTCCATTCAATATAAGAATGAAGTTGAAAATCAACTTGGTAAGAAAATTAAGAAACTTAAAAGTGATAGAGGTGGTGAATATGAATCACCTTCTGGTGAATTTTGTAAAGAATATGGAATAATTCATTAAACCACCGCTCCTTACTCACCTCAGCAAAATGGAATTGCTAAAAGGAAAAATAGGACTTTAAAAGAAATGATGAATGCCATGTTAATAAGTTCTGGATTACCTCAGAACTTGTGGGGGGAAACAATACTTTCTGCTAATTATATACTTAATAAAGTATCCCGAAAGAAAGTGAATCAAACACCTTATGAAATGTAGCATGAGAGAGTACCATCCTACAAATACTTAAAAGTGTGGGGGTGTTTGGCTAAAGTGGCTATTCTTAGTCCTAAAAAGACTAAGATAGGTCCTAAAATAGTTGATTGCATTTTCATTGGCTATGCCAAGAATGGTAGTGCATATCGGCTATAAATCAGAACATTCCGAAATACATGTAAATACTATTATTGAATCTCAGAATGCATCATTCTTTGAACATGTATTTCCAAACAAGATTGGACAAAAGGCTAGTACTAATAAAAGATTTTATGATGCTATTACTAGTAATGATCAAGAACAAGAGCAAGAGATAGATCAAAATGAAGTAGAGAAACCTAGGCGTAGTAAACATGCTAGAACCTCAAATCTTTCAGTCCATATTTTCTAACATTTTTATTAGAAAATGAGCCCTTAACTTTTAAAGAAGGTATGTCCAGTCCTGAGGCTCCTTTATGGAAACAAGCTATAAATAGTGAAGTTGAATCCATTCTGCAAAATCACACTTGGGAATTGGTGGATCTGCCACCATGTTGTAAACCTCTTGGGTACAAGTGGATTTTCAAGAAAAAAAATGAAAACGGATGGATCAATTGACAAATACAAGGCAAGACTTGTGGTCAAATGTTTTAGACAAAAAGAAGGTCTTAATTACTTTGACACATACTCACCGGTAACTAGAATAACATCCATTAGAATGCTAATTGCTATTATATCGTTGTACAATCTAGAAATTCATCAAATGGATGTGAAAACCGCTTTCTTAAATTGTGAGTTGGATGGAAAAATTAACATGAAATAACTAGAAGGATTTTCTATTCCAGGAAAATAAAAGAAAGTGTGTAAATTAGTTAAATCATTATATGGTTTAAAACAAGCGCCAAAACAATGACATGAGAAATTTGACAAAGCAATGATGTCAAATGGATTTAAAATTAATGAGTGTAACAAATGTGTTTATATTAAAAACACTAGCAATAGTTTTGTTATGATATGTCTTTATGTAGATGATATGCTCATCATAGATAGTAACAATGATATGATTAAAACTACCAAGAAAATGTTGAATAAACATTTTGACATGAAGGACATGGGGATTGCTAATGTAATTCTTGGTATAAAAGTTACCAAAACATTAGAAGGTTATGCTTTGTCACAATTACATTACATTAAGAAAATACTTGACAAATTCAGCAAAGTTAATGATCATCTTGCTAGAACACCTGTGGATGTTAATTTGTTTCTTTCTAAAAATGTACATGAAAGTATTTCTCAATTAGAGTATATCCAAATTATTGGAAGCTTAATGTACTTGATGAACTGTACTCGTCCAGATATAGCTTATGCAGTAAGTAAATTAAATACATATACGAGTAATTCGGAGTAGAAGGAAAGCAATTATAAGGGTTTTAAGATATCTCCAATTTACTCGTAACATATGGCTTAATTATACTAGATATCCAGCAGTACTTGAAAGATACTATGAGGCAAACTGGATATCGGATACTAGAGACACAAAGTTCACCAGTGGGTGTGTGTTTACTCTTGGTGGGGCGGCTGTATCTTGGAAATCTTCCAAATAGACTTGCATTGCTAGGTCTACTATGGAATCAGAATTCATAGCTTTAGATAAAGCTAGGGAAGAGGCAGAATGCCTTCGCCACTTTCTTGAAGATATTTCAATGTGGCAAAAATTGGTGTCTGCTATATGCATACATTGCGATAGTCAATCAGCAATAGGTAGAGCACAGAGTCATATGTATAATGGTAAGTCACGACACATTCGTCATCGACATAACACCATAAGACAACTACTCTCTAATGGAATTATTTCCATTGAACATGTGAAGTCTAAAGACAACATAGCAGATCCACTAACCAAAGGGTTAGCGAGAGAATTAGCTGAGAATTCATCGAGGGGAGTGGGACTTAAGTCTATTAAATAAGAGTTATCACAACGGCAACCTAACCTAGTTGACTGGAGATCTCAAGATCTAGGTTCAAAGAGACAATCGAGTTGTATATGACTCATAAGGATCATTAGGGAGTCAAACTCCTGCCCATTTTTATGATGAAATAGTGATGTCTGCAACGTTTTAGGTTGAGTAATAGTTTTAATGATTCTTTGTCACGACCCAAACCCGGCCCTATGGGTTTAGCACCGTAACCGGCCAGTAATCCTAGATTACCGAAGGCCTGCTTAACAGTAATACAGTAAAACAGAGTACAGGGGCTTGGCGAAAGCCAATACAGTAAATAGACAATGTCCAATGAGCTGTGACAGTCTGTATGCCAAAAGATTTTTCATATAATTATACAGTCAGAAACAAACCAGTACATACATCATATACAAGCATTTAATACAGGGACTTAATAGTACAGTAGTGCTAACAGTCGATACAGTAGACAAAACAGTACAGAAGGGGGACAGCTAAAACACCCCTAAGCCTTAGCATAGCAGGCTCGGAATCTCGCAGTGAGGCACATAGGTTGGCTTGACAAAACTGGAAATACTCCGACGCCTCTAGCTTTGGTCCGGTGCCTCTACACCTACATATATATATATGAGCAGTAAGCTAAAGCCCAGTGAATAACATAAAGCGTAAAGGGGTTTAGAATGAATGTCCTTACGGTAATGAAAACAGTTCAATTCAATCAGTATATCAGTAGTTCAGTACAGTAAACAGTCATATGTGGTACATCCATTAGCATAACAGTAACAGTAGGTCTTATAAGACCGAACAGTAATGATGGCCATCAGTCAGTAAACAGTAGTGGTTCCGACGAGGGAACCGACAAAGATCTCTGTAACAATAACAGTAAACAGTAGGTGCTGAGGATGCCACAGTACAGTTCAGAAATAAAGGACATACATTCTTTCAGTAATCAATATCAATTCAGTAAACAGTTCAGTTCAGTATTCAAAAGATAATCATTTGAACATATCTTTACACAATTGTTACTCACAGAGTTCTGGGCTACAATGAACTAGAGCGTCTCCTCGAAATGCCAACCCTATACAGTTAACAGATTGAACACACTCTAAGTTTCACAGTTGGGAAAGATAACAACTTAATCCCTAATTGCCTCGGTGTGTTCTACATCTATATCCTCATTAAGATGTCTTAAACTAGGCCTAAGAATGCCTAGGATGGGATTGAGGATGCAAAGATGTGCACAGAAAATATTTCCAGAATTTTCAGTGAAACAGTGTTCCGCTCGAGCGGACATGCAATAAAGGTTCCCGCTCGAGCGTAAACTTTCTCGCTCGAGTGGACCAAAAAGTACTGGATGGGTGAAATCTCCGCTCGACGCCCGCTCGAGCGTGTCATCCAATCCTCCGCTCGAGCGCTCAATCCTCCGCTCGAGCGGACTGATGCACAGTGCAAGATGCTGGGAGCTCGATTTTCCCGCTCGAGCGGCACTTCCCCTGCTCGAGCGGACGACTAAAATCTGGAAATCCCAGATTCGAGTCCCAAGCTCAAAATCAAGTTTAAATGCACTAAATTCGATCCTCTTGGGCCAATTTTCCAGAAAACTCTTGTAAACCCATAGAATAACATGTTACAAAGGTCAATTTGAGAAATCAAGGCCCCAAGGGTGTTTCAATTAAACTCATTTTCAAACCCAATTTCATGAACATGCATGAACAATATTCAAACATGACATGCTTGCATTCAAACCAATTTAACACTTCAAATGCTAGCTCTAATGAGCTCATATCTTTCAAAAACATGGTGACAACATGAATTAAGACCACATTATGCACATGCATGTAAGGAATGGTGAATCACAACCTCAAAACTTATCAATATGCACATGCAGGCAACAATTGAGCTTCATGGCAACAATTTAACTCCAATTCATGGCTTGAGGCTTTAATCTAACATGAACCATGCACAAATTAACTTGAATACAACAATGAAAGGTTGATATCCTTACCTAAGTCTTGAATACAAGATACACAAGCTCAAATATGGAAATCTCCTACAAATCCCTCAAGTTTCTAAGCAATTTGTGAAGAACTCAAGCTTTCCCCCCTTCTCTCCTTCTCAAGTCGGCAAGAGTAAGAAAATGGCTGAGCAAAATGGTGCCTAAGTACATAATGAGGCTCAAATATAATGTATTGAGTGGCCCACTAAGGGTTAGTTTGGTAAATAAGGCCAATTATGCAACTTATCAATATTTAATCTAATTTAATCATACCTAATCAGTTTTCGGATAATTATGCCATAAAATTGCATAAATTCTATCGATCCTAAATCATCGATCAATTTTTGATTCGGCCGCCGATAAGGCCTTCAATTTACAGTTTAAACATAAAAACTGTACAGATAATTAGACACTCAAACAGATAAACATGCAATTAAACAGATACAGGCAGTCAATTCAGTTCAGATCTCAGTCAGTCGGTTCAGTATTTTATCCAGCTCAATTATCAGTCATAATCAGTTCAGTTTAACGGTAATCGGTGGTTAATCGGTAAACAGTGGTGAGGGTTATTACATTCTTATATCTAGGTATACCTAGTGAAGTATGGTAGGGTACTCTTCATAAGAATCACCTATATGAGTGTGGATTGGGCGGGTTCTATGAGATTTGTGAAGGGCTACAATTCTCTAGAGCACTCGTGAAAGACCAGGTTGTTCAGGGCCAAAATGAACACAGTAGTAAAAACTAAAATGTGTCTGGGGATATGCTATGTGAGTTCTATTGTCTTGGTTTACACAAATGGCTGAACAGTTTAAGACATCATGTTCATTTGTTAGCTAGTAAATCTGATAGTGTCTCACAAGGGAATATTCAAAGCCAAAAGCTACCTATTATTTGTAGAATATTTCCAATTTCTGTACTCTCTATAATTGGATCATATTCTTGTATTTTCTCTCTGTCAAATTCCATTCATGTAGGGGATTGTTGGAAAATTGATTTTTATAGGTTTATTTTAGGCCAACTTTGAGCCCAAAATTGAGTGGGTCCCACACGTCTTTTGGGGTGGGTCCAAAAAGGTGATGTGTTCCTTGCCGCATGGTAAGTCACACGGTGAAGACGGTTCGTCAAAACCATTTATGAGGGAATGGGAAGTTGACATCATTTTCGGGTTCGTGGAATACAAAATTCAAGAATTAAATGTGGATTTCCTTGTAAGGCTTGTCCCACATTGAAAACTTAAGAGAACTTATGTGTGTATATAAGTTTTAGGTGGCAACACTTAGGTTGTGCCCCAAGGGGCACCCAAGTTTGTAGAATGGAGTAGTTATGGACAAATGAAACCTTGGCAAAAACCACCACACACGCGCATGCGCCGCCGCCGTCCTCCATCCGACCGAGCCGTACCGGGCACGGGTGTGGATTGTGGGTCGGGTTAGTTCTAATATTAATTTTTTTGACTAAATTTATTTTGAATTTTTTCAAATTCTTGCAAAAAATTATTTGAATTTCAAAATGTTTTTAATTCAAATTTGAATTCTGTTATCCAAAAGACAACCTAAGAGGGGGTATGAATTAGGTTTTTACAATTAAAATTAATAATACCCTAATAAAATTATGAATAGCACAATAGATAAATATAATTAACAAAATAAAAATAATTAAAACAAGTGTCTTAACAACTATGTCAGTTAATGATTTTAGCACAGTAAAAATGTGAAATATAGCTATAGCAATTTAAAATAAAATAAGGAGATAAGGAAGAGAGAGGCAACCAAATTTATAGTGGTTCGGCTTCAACTCGGCCTGCGTCCACTCCTCAAGCTTCACTTGAGATTTTTCACTATCTTCTAGCTTCACAGGGGTGCTAGCAACCTCTTTACAAATGGAGCAATCCTCCACGGATTTTACACAGACTTCACAAGTCCAAACCCTTGCAAATCTTAGGTAATTCATAATCACTCTCAAGATTTCAAGAACACAGTGTTTGCAACACTTTTACAAGATGAAATGGTATTTTTTCTTTCAAAGAAAGCTTACAATAAATATCTCTCAAAGATAGATATATAAAATGAAGCTTTGATTTTTCTGTAAATCTCACACAGGAAAGATGGACTTAAAACTATAAGGCTCAGTGTATAATTTCTGAGAATAGATGTGAGTGATTATAGATCAAAGAATATTTTCAAGTTTTTGTCACTTGTTTACATTAAAGGCTTTGGTATATATAATGAAAATTATAGCCGTTGTAGTCATTTGAATTTATAGCCGTTTATAGCCGTTGTACTTCTATCATTACCAATTTGAATATCTTCCACTCCATCATTACAAATTTGAATATCTTCCACTTGAACCTTTTGGTCTTTTGAATCTTTATAGCCGTTTATAGCCGTTGTACTTCCATCATTACCAATTTGAATATCTTCCACTTTAACCTTTGTTTTGGGCTGTTTGAACTCCTGATTTAATCAAATATTAAATACATTCTAACAACATTTAGGATAAAGGGTTAGGTGAGAAATAATGAGACAAAATAAATTTTGATTCTATTTTTCTTTTTCAAATAAATCATCAAAATAAATTTTGATTCTATTTTTATCCTTCAAATCAATCATCAAAATAAATTTTGATTAAAATATAATTAAATAAATCATCAAAATAAATTTTAATTTCTATTTTTCTCTTTCAAATAAATTAAAACATAATTAAATAAATCATCAAAATAAATAAGTTTAACAAATTCAAATTTTTGTCCAAAATTTGTGCCTCTTCCAAATTCCATAATAGATTCATAACTGCCAGAAACAACCCAGCAGTTCCGGACAGTTTTCCAGACAGATTCAAATCTGAAACTGCTGAAGATCTGTTTGAATTTTGAATTGTATCTGTTCAAAACAGTTTCATACCTGTTCGGTTCCAAACTGCACCTGTTCGGACAGATCAGTTTGCCTATAAATACCAGTCATTTCAGCAGTCTTTTGCATCCAAAAATAATCTAAAAAATTCATTTTTGTTGTCCAATGTTGCTCTGTTGCATATATATTATTCATATAATTTGTAAGAAAATTTAGAGAGTATAAAACACATGTTTTGTTCGCTGTCCAAATTATTTGGAATGTTGCTACAATTTGTGAAGATCATTGTATCCTGAGAGATAGACTCCTTTTATTCGTAAACACCGTAGCGAGGAGAATCTGTCTTAAAGACAGAGTTTCACACACTCGACTTGATCCTTTAAATATTTATTCGGTTTGGTAAAATAAATTCGGTAAGTAATTTATTTTATTTATTTGATTTGTTTCATTATTTATTTTACACAGCAGATTGTTCCAACAGAAAATTCAACTAAGAGAAATTTTGCCCGACTCAAAGAAATTTTGCCCTACTTAGAGAAATTTCACCCCGACTCAAAGAAATTTCATCGGGCAAAATTTCTCTGAGTTGAAATTTTCTCTGTAAAAATGTTGAGGAATCTTAACTACTATGAAAATATTGTATGTTCTTTAACTTATAAAATCTTAATATTAAGAACCTTAAAAAAAAAGAAAAAAATTCCCTCAATTTTATAAGTTTGATATAATTATGTTGAATTTGTTTAATATTCTAATTCACATAACAACTTATATAATTTTTTATTTATAATTCATTAGTTGCACATATGAAAAAAAGTTGTGATTTATTTTATCCTAAGCAAATGTTTTTTCTTATATATTCATGTGTTTACAAAATAAATAAACTAATTTTAATTGTTTTAATTTTATAAAAAAAAAATCAATATAATTATGTCCAACTTATAAATTTTATTATGTTTTTTTTAAACTTTAATAGTAAGCATTATTTACACTTTTTATAAGTTTAAAACGCACCGGAATAAAAACCTAAGAGCAAATTACACATGCACCTTATGAGATTTTCTTTAAATACGAATTGCCTTCTATAGTTTGGAAAATTACAAATAGATTAGAATTTTTATTTAACATAATTAATTGAAATAATGAAATTCTTAACTACTCTCCTATACAATAATAAAATTATTTGGATTATTAAGTGAAATAAATATTTGACATCATTAAAAATTGTTAATTGACTTGATGATTTATCAATAAAAGGGGTCATTTGTTATTAAATTAGAAACTTCAGGGGGTGAGATGTAATTTCTAAAATCACATACAAATTGACCCCCTAAATTATTGATATCATAAAACCCGTTAGAACACATTTAATTACCAAAATATTGTGACGCCCAAGATTGAACCCCTCCCGTTTTGGGTTTAGTAGGCATTTCTCATTTGAGCAATGCTCTATCCACCGAATTTGATTTCGCTTGAATTGTCCAGAATTGTTGATGCCGGTCATCTGGATGACTGGATGATGACCGCGATAGACGAAGGTGACAACCGCGGTATACAAGGGTGAGGCCAGTCATCTAGTTGGCACAAATTCAGGCGATTCAAGTCACAATATATTCGGTGGATAAATCATTTCACTTTTTGTTTTAGGTCTTGTTTGGTGAGATAGATGCAAAAATCGGGGTGTAGCCCAAGGTCAAATTCTTCACTTTATCTAGGGGTGTAAATTTGTCCCAGCCCGGCCCGGCCCGGCCCATATCGGGCCTTGCAGGCTCCCGCCAAAAATCGGGCCAGATCGGCTCACAAACCAAAACATTAGGCCCAGACCCAAGCCTAGGCCCAAGGGGTATTCGGGCCTTAGACAGGTCGATGGATGGGGCTACAGGGCAGACTTGGGCTCGGGCTTGGGCGGACCTAAATATATATATATTTTTTCTAACCAATTTTTTATTATTTTCCACTAAAAAAGACACTGGGCCTTAAGCAAGCCGATGGCCCGGGCCACGGGTCGGGTCAGGCTTCAAAATGATGGCCCAAGCCCAGGGGCTCTGGTTAGGCTTGGGTTGGGCCCATCCCGGGCCACCCACAGGCCACAAGCCATTTTTACACTCCTAGCTTTATCCGACTATCACCCCCATTTGAAGGTGGTATTGGATTAACTAGCTGCAGAATGTTATCTACAAATATAAATAGTCACCACTTAACATGAATTAAGTGTCACTACATGAAAATATACTCCGCTACTTAACATGATTTAAGTGTCACTACATGAAAATATACTCTGCTATTATAAATACCGATTAAATTTTTTTGATAGTTAAAGTACGTATCTTTGCCAATCAAATTTTTTCCAATAGTTAAAGATTGTGCCTTTAGTGACTAAATTTTTTTTAGTCGGCATTTTTTAGTCGTCAAAGGTGTATTTTCATGTAGTGTGTTACGATATCCTAACCTAATCCAATTGGAATTAGTTCGAACTTCGGTGTTGGAAACTTAACATTTTCAAAATTGTGTGAAAATTTTGAATTAAAATAAATTGTTAGAATAAAAAATTATTTAAAATAAGTTTAACCAAATGGTCCAATGCACAAAATTATAGGTTAACCAAATTAAGCCACACCAAACAACCCCACTTCCACATTAAAATGGTCCAATTCAAACTATAAAGTTCGTCAAATACTATTGGCGTTGTGAATATCATGTTTCCTTTTTAGTCTGGAAATGAAGTCCAATGTTATGGTTATGAATATCATCATATTTCTCATTTTTAGTTGTCCTAACATTGTTTAATGTTGTTTCCTGTGATAACTCACCAGGTCCAACAATGACTCCAACAATGAAGTCTTTGAAACCTGGTTCAAATGCTATTGTCCAAGTTCAAAGTCCAAGGAAGAACGGTCCGAATATTATTAGTGTGAAGATTATCATGTTTCATCATTTTGACTGTGGGAATTAATCCAAAAACTCTAAATTTCAATTATCATTAGTATAAATATTATCATGTTGTTCCAATTTCATTGTCCAGAAGCAGTCTAAATATTATTGTCCAAGTCAGTGGATCCGAAATTGTATGAATATTATCATGTTTTCTGGATTTAGTCCAGAAGCTATCCAAAGATTATTGATGAGTTCAAAGGATTAAGAAATTGGTATGCATATTATCATGTATTTAAATTTTAATCCATAAATAATCCAAATATTATTGGAACAAATGAAAATTTGACCGAGCCTGATGATTGACTACGTGTTGGTGCTTCAAATCAGGTTAAATCATAGTTCAAGCATGGTTACGTTAGAAAGTTTTCTCGACTAGTGTCCTAAGAGAAATGGTATCGACTTGGGAATAAAGCCTATGTTAAAACTGATAATCTCAAAGTTTAGGAAAACATAAAGGTTCAAAATTTTTAAAAATTTGCCATTATTTACAAAATTATTGTTTGATAATGCAGTTTGGTCGGCAAGAGATGGGTTGGACAGGATCCAAGTGCTTTATTGGTTGACTAGCCTTCGTCTTCCTAGCGACACCTGCAACAAGTCCAACAGGAAAGTTCTGAAGGGGATGGTTCCTTCTTGTTAAGTGTATAGAGAAGGGAAGGAGCTTAGAGAGGAATTGAGAGTAGAGTGAGAAAGTGAGAAGATGACTTGTCACCAAATGTCCTCCAACAGTTTTCCTATATCTCTTACCAATCATTCCCTTATCCATTCACACTGTCTTATTGGCTGATAGTGTACGGCCTACCTGCCGTCGACTATGGTGATTTCACCACAGCTCAGAGGAGTGGTCTTATTGTATTTAATATTTTGACAGTCTCATTTAATACTTAGCACGTGGGCCCAATGACTTGTAAGATCTTTGTTTGCCATGTGGCCAATTCCCCGTCTAACATGTGTCTAACTGGTAACTGGGCTTAACTAATATAGGTTCATTAGTTTCGGCCCACTACTGGGCCATATCTGCTGGGCCTTATGGTGATAGCTAATCAAACAATTATCTGGGCTGCCCATGCCAAAGCAACTATGAGTTGGGCCTTCTTTAGCCATACCCATCATTGTTCATATCAAATGAGAAGAGTAAAATTGAGATAAAATGTACCATTACGGACAAATGAATTTTTTAGCAACAATTTCTAGAAAGGAAGCAAGACATCGCTATTTAGGCTCGTGTGGACCATCACGGGCTTCACTTGAATAATTCGAATCGTGCATTTTTTAAAATACAATATCTCCCAAAAATATGAATGATCAATTTTAATTTTTATTTATAATTATTTTTTAAAATTTATACTCTAACTGAAAATTTTCAAAAATGTTCCCTACATTTTTGCTGAAATTAATCATGCGAAGATGAGTATGTGGCTAAATCTATCATCCAATTGCTGTTATTTTTGAAAAAAATGTTTTCACCGTGGTTCCCTTCTGGTAACCTACGCACTATCATTGAAGGGGTGTCCATAATTTTATTTATTTATTTTAAATAAATTACATTAACTCTTTTTAAAGTTTGAAAAAAATACAATAATTCCTATAAATTTTGACATAATCATATTGAATTTTTTTCTTTTTTAAGTTTTAATTCATAGGATAAATTACAGTTACCTCCCCTGAGACTTTTGATAATTATACTAATCTCTCCTATTTTTTCTGAAATTACACTATCCTCCCCTATGTCTAATGGCGTTAATGAAAGGATTAATCACAGAGGAGGTCAGTGTAATTTTAGAAAAATGAGGGGAGACTAGTGTAATTGTTAGGAATCTCAACATTGCAAATGTTATAACTTGTATATAGTACACATAAAATAGTGTCTATTATAGAATAACCTATTGTTATGACAAAAGTGATATAATGAAACAATTAAAAAAATTAATTACGTACATATAAAAGAAGTTATTTTATAATTTTTAATCAATACTTGATATTATATAGTTCAGTTGTCTTAAAAAAAGGGTAAATTACAAACAGGGTAACCCCCTAAGTTTACTTAAATTACAAATTACCTCATGTGGTTCTAGAAATTACATTATGCCCCTAAGATTTCTAATTTCATAACAAATAGGTCATTTTATTAATAAATCATCAAGTTAATTAACAGTTTTTAATAATGTTAAAATTTTATTTTAATTAATAATTCAGATAATTTTATTGTTGTATAGGTGAACAGTTAGGAATCTCACTTTTTCAATTAATTCTGTTAAATAAAAAATTCTGACAAGGAGGTATTTGTAAATTTCTAAATCATAGGGGGCAATTTGTATTTTAAGCAAATCTCAAGGGATGTATTTGTAATTCACTTTAAAAAAAAAAGGTTAAAATTGATGGGTCTCACTATCTAAATTAATAATAATTAAATTGAAAGCCAGTTGTATTTATTTGAGTAATATTTAATAATTTATTTATAAATACTCATATGGTTTGACTATAAATATATAGGCCACATTTGTTTGTCGAATTAGGTTGGATGAGATTGTTAATGAGAGAATAATTAGTGAAAAGATTGTTAATATGGAGATTGTTAGTGAGGGAGATTAAGTAAAAGTGTATTTGTTTTGATAATACTATGTGAGATGGTTAGTGATGGTTAGTGATGGGATTGTTAAATTATTTTTATATAAAATAAATTAATTAATTAATTTTATATTAAAAAAATTAAAACAAATATTAAAACAAACAACTGCACTTGGTAAAAAAAAAATTTAATTTATATAAAATAAACTAATTCCCCTCACTATTTTTCTAATCCCACCAAAAATCTAACCAAACTAATCCCCCTACTAAGAGGGATTACTAAGCCACTTTGACTACAAGTTTGCCCTCCCATTTCACTCTCCCATTTCACTATCAAACATGCTATAGGTGGGACCCACAGCCATAGTAGTCCAATCGGGCCACGAAACAAACATGGCCATAAGGTAATACTATAGTACACACCCTCATCTATTTATTTGAATAATATTAAATAATTTATTTATAAATACTCACATCGGTTTGGTTACCACATGTACAAATAATTTATTTATCAAATTGGTAAATCGTATGCATTTATATGAATAGTATTAAATAATTTATTTGTAAATACTCATAGGCCACGTTTGTTTAGCGGATTAGGTTAAATGAGATTGCTAGTGAGGGAGTGGTTAGTAAAAAGATTGTTAATGTGTGATTGTTAGTGAGGAGATTAGATGAAAGTGTGTTTGTTTTGACGATATAGTGTTGAAGATGGGTTGGTAATAGGATTGTTAAATTATTTTCATTAAAAAAATTAAAAAAATAATTTCTATATTAAAAAAATATCTAAAATAAATATATGTATTTTTTAAATAACAGGTTGTAAATGCGAAAAAAAAAAATGTTCCGATCAACCAGCCAGACTTCCAAGGGATGTCTGGGCAGACAACCGATTAGACTGAATCCGCTCATTGCTTTCCTAATTCCACTTGTTTCCAACCAAACTAATCCCTTACTGAGGGAGATTAGCAAGCCGCCTGAAGTACGGAGCGACTCACCCAAACCATCACAAAATGAGCTGTAGGTGGGACCCACAGCTTTGTTAGTCCAATCCAACCTCCTACACCGCGAAACAAATGTGACCATATCGTTTAATTATATATATCTACATACGGTAATGTTATCGTATGCAGGTTTTGATATTTGTGGGTTTGATGACCACAAAAATGATGATTAAACAAATTAAAAAAATAATTACATAAATATAAAAGAAGTTATTTGATAATTTTTAATCGATACTTGACATCATGCAATTCAGTTATCTTTAAAAAAACTAAGATAAAATTGATAAGTCTCAATATCTAAATTAATAAAAATCAAATTGGGACACTACATAGATATTTATTTGAGTAATATTAAATAATTTATTTCTAAATACTCGCATGGTTTAACTATATATATAATTTATTGCATTATGTACATACAAATTCTTATATTTCTCATTTGGTTTCAATAATTCATACTAATTTACTTACCTAAAAAATGATTAATTGATTTTTTTTTTTATGCTTAATTTACAAATAATTACTTCAAATATTATACAAACAAAATTGAAATCCCCTATGTGCTAATCTAATACCTAATTACTGACTTTTACCCAAAGAAAAAAATCGTTAGTCAAACTAACAGTCAACTAACGGAATGTGATTAGCCTGCAAATCAAAAATAAACCTCAAGAGAAGTCAAGGTAATTTCAAAAAAAGTACGGGAGACTGTAAGAAATCTTAGGGGAAGTGACTATAATTTACACCAAAAAATACAATTATTTAAAAGGATAAGTTACAAATATAGTCTCTAAAGTTTAACACCTTTTTCGTTTAAGTCTTTAAAGTTTCAATTTTGTCAATTACATCCTTATTAAATTCGAATCAATTTAGTCCTGAAGATAATATAAATATAAAACATAAGCCCAAATGTTATATAAAATTGTTATAAGGCTCATATTTTAATTTTTTGTTAACTTAATTATCCTCTATGTAGGTGTTTTTAGAATTGGTAAATTTCTCCCAAACTATTTAATCTTAATTAGTCATATATGTCTTTCTCTATTTCTATTATGATATTATTTATTTCTTTTAATACGTAATTATTCATTTTATTTAATTTTTTAATTATTTTTAATATTATTTTATATTTAATTTCATCATCTTTTTTCTTATTCCGTCATTATTTATAATTCTTCTAAATTATAATTATTTAGATCCATTTTTTAGTTTTTATGGTAGTATTAATTCAAAAGGTTCCCTTAGAAAGTTTCCTTTTAAGGATAAAGATAATTATTTGTATTGTTTTATTGTTTAATTTTTACAATAGCTAATTACTTACCATTATCTGTTGAACTTAATATATAATTTCTAGCTGATTTTCTTTAAAATTTTTGCTAAGTTCTTTTAATAACCTGAATAGTATTATTTTGTTCAATAATTATTTGTTGTGCAGTACTATTATTTAATTTATCATATTCGACTTCTTTAGTGTATTTAATACTCTTATATTAATATTAGTATGAAATCAGACTCAGATATTAATTTTAAAATACATGCGGATGTTAATTAAATTAACAATAAATTAGAATTCGGACCTCATAACAATTTTTTATAACCCTTGGGTGTATGTTTTACTTTTATATCATTTTCATAACTAAATTAATTCAAATTTAATACTTTAAGGACTTAACAAAATTAATTTTAAGGACTTAAACAAAAAAAGCGTTAAATTTTAAGGACTATAATTGTAATTTACCCTATTTTAAATTTTCATTTAGCAATAGACTACAACTAGGGCTGGAAACGAGTCGAGCCGAATTTTAGTATGTTTGGGCTTGTTTAAGATTTTAACTAGTTTAAACTCGAGCTCAACAAAAATTTGACGAATCGAGCTCAAGCTGAGTTCGCCTAGGCTTGACGAACTAAAAAAATTATAAATTCATACTTATGTAAACTAAAGTTACAATTGAAACTTTGAATATATAAACATATTAAAAGAAAAATTAATATTTTATCAAAATAATAATATCTACCACTACTATTATATAAATGTATTATCTATGGTTAGTTATAATTTACATTTATATTTTTAAATATATAAATAGCATATTTTTACATTATTTAATATATAAATATATATAATATATTTATTTTATTATTTAAATAAATATTAAACGACTCAACTAATGAGTCGAGTTTTAATATGTTTGAACCTATTTATTAATATTCTTAATGAGCTCAAGCTTGAGTTCAAACACAATAACATTTAATAAACCGAATTCAAATAAATCTTTACTGAGCCGAACTCAAATCTGTTCACAAATAACTTTGTTCATTTATAACCCTAACACAAACCATAATTACCCAAATTTGTCCATATATCTTAGTAACCCCTACCATCAAAGATAATAGATGAAAATTTGGGGAAGATATATGGGCAGGTATACAAAAGGAACCACATAAACATTAGTAAACTGATACACGACTAGACACCGTAATAAACAATTTAAAACAACCACTGAGACCAATCAACTTTGTTAACTTCCCTCACTAGCTCCCAGTCTCCATCCAAATAAAGCTTGGAGTCAAATAAGCATCTGTCACCTCACAGTCGTGACATCCATAGCCACTCACAAAGCCATGACAAAGGAAAACATATATCCCATGAATGATCTGTTAGGGATTCGAGATCCCACCCAAGACCTCTCATAAATTATACCAAGCAAAAAAACAAACACACACCCAAGGAGATACCATATTTAACGTGGTTCGGTCTCAATGCCTACGTTTACGGGAAAGAAAACAATAATCACTATCACAATGGAAAGATTACAACAAGATAAAGGAAGAGGAGACACTCTTACTCAACTCAACATACTCCCATGTCTCCCTCTCTCACACTGAGAGAGATGGTATGTCTATTACATCTCTCACTCTCTCTTTTTTGCTCTGTTTTTCTCACACTAATCTCTCTCCCTCTCTTCTCTATTTATACACAAAGATCTCTGTGTGTGTGTGTGTGTGTGTGTGTGTGTGTGTGAGAGAGAGAAACCCACCAAAATTTCCATCTCCTTTTGGTGGAAGTCAGAAATAGCAGGAGGAAGAGCTTGGCCATACACATGACCAACTCGTTCTTTCTTTACTTTCAGTGGAGCTGATCACCTACTCCCTTCGACTCCTTGACTTGGAGACTTCAACAATTTCTCCATGCAGCGGAAGCCTTTGTACGCCATTCTTCCTTGACTCTTATCTGCTGCTTTCACATGGAAGAAGAAAGAAGAAAGAGGATCACCCCTTTCACATGGGGTGACCTCACAACACAATCTTGATATAGTGTCACATGAAGCTCGCATAGTCAAATACCATAATTAACAGTCTCAGAGAGTATAGCAAAAGCAAAAACCACCACAGCAATAGTCATAGCCAAAGTCAAACCCACCATGAAATCGACACTACATCCCCCAGTCCCTTCCATGATTGATCACAAAACCTCAATCCCCACGACAATGTCTTTCTCACTCCATTTTGGGAGTGGCTTAAAAACCAAATCAAGATGGGTCACATGAAGACAAGAGGCAACCAGAAAATCGATAGATTCCCATTTCCTAATCTCTAACTCGGTAGATCATTAAACCACGATTCCCTATAGCAATGACCCCTAAATCACTCTTGGCGGAGATGGCTGAAGAACAACCACATATAGAGTCATGTGAGGATCACATAATCAATCATCATGAATAACCCGCTACAAACAGCGTACCATTGCATAATGGTCCAATCAAAATGTGGAGCCATAACAAAATCTCAACTTATCTCTCAAATAAGATAAAGGGAAATGTTTAGGACGCCTTTTGGGGATAACCCCCACACCCCCAAAGTGATCCTGACCCTCCATGTATGTGTGGGGCCTACTCATGTATGTGTGGGGTCCATATCATGAGTGGTTCAGATTCGTGGGGGTCATGTGGGGGTGACGGTCTCAATCATTACTCCAATATAAATATTTAGCCCAATTGGAGAGCCCAAAAGCTTAACAAAATTTGACTCATATACCGGCACGATGGGCCATGGACTGACCAAATAAGCACTAGCATTAGCCAAAACCCGTGGGTCAAACCCACATAACCATTTGCCAAAAAAATTAAAAATTTCCCTCCCAGCTCCAAGTGATTACCTGTATTGGGAAAATTCTATCATACAAAAAAGTAGTTTTGAGGTACGGTACATGAATAAATATCCACCATTAGATTTGGATAAGGTATTATCTTAACTATTGATGAGTAAATAATTAATATTTAGTTAGAAAACCAAGGTAGATTCCCACAAATAAGGTAGTTTTGAATATTTTTAATAAAATATTTATAAGATTAGTTTACTATTGCAACATGACACACTTCTTATTTCCTATGAGAGAATTTACTATTATATAAACTCATACTTACTATTGAAAATGACACCTTTAAGAGATCATTGGTTTAAAAGGTAACAAGTAATATTTTGAAATTTGTGCTAAACTAATAACATATTATATTGGCTACTTCCACTCTACATTTTGTATATATTTTTTAATTATTTTTTAACATGACTACTTTCACTCCACATTTTATTTTTATTTTATTTTAAATATTGGTTTTTTTATTTTTTTTTATTTTTTAAGACACTATAAAGTGTAAGAAATAAAATGTATAGTGTTATTTTATTTAAGAAAGTTAGGAATAAATTTATAATCAAATTTTATTAATATCAAAATAAATAAAATAAAGTTAGTTTATCACTTACAACATTTTGTGACTCAACTTACACTTATTAGTTTACCACTTAGTAAGTAAAGTATCAACGAGTAGTAAGTAGAGTATCATTAAATAGAAAATAAGATTTAATTTAGTAGTAAGTGAAGTGTAATGAAATATTAAGTGGAAGATTATTGAGTAGTAAGTAAAGTCTAATGAAATTGTAAAAGGAAACTCATTAAATAGTAAGTACGATTTAATTAAATAGTAAGTGAAATCTAGTGAAATAATAAGTGGAGTCTCATTAACTTATTGTAATATCACTTACCATTTGGTTTGATCTAATTAATTTTATTATACTTACCACAGATGGGCATAACAACACCGTTTATGAATTACAACCATTGCATGATAAGGCCTCTAGTGAAGTAATAAGCGAAAACTCATTGAGTAGTAAGTGAAACCAAAATTGAGTAGTAAGTGAAGGGTAATGAAATAGTAAGTGAAAGTTGATTGAGTAATTAGTGAAAACTCATTTAGTAGTAAGTGGAGTCTAGTGAAGTAGTAAATGGAAGTTCATTGAGTAGTAATTGAAGTGTAATGAAATAGTAAATGAAAACTTATTAAGTAGTAAGTGGAGTCTAGAGAAATAGTAAGTGGAACCAAAATTGAGTAGTAAGTGAAGTGTAATAAAATAATAAGTGGAAGCTAATTGAGTAGTAAGTGGAGTGCTAGTAAGTGAGATTTATTTGAGTATAAGAAAAATTATAAGTGGAGTCTCATCAAATAGTAAGTATGGTTGAATGAAATGGCAAGCGAAGAATAATAAAGTAGTAAGTGGAGTCTATTTGAATAGTAGTAAGTGAGGTTTATTTGAGTGGTAAATCAAGTCTAAAGATGTGGTAAGTGAGGTTTATTTTAGTGATAGTCAGTAGTAAGTGGGGTTTATTTAAATGGTAAGTAAAGTGTAAAAAGTGGTAAGTGCAGTCTCATCGACTAGTAAATATGGTTGAATGAAATGATAAGTCAAAAGTAATGAAGCAGTAAATGAAATCTAATATAATAGTAAGTGCAATTTAATGAAATGGGAAAAGACCGAAAATGGAAGAGGTAAAAAATAATGGACCCCATCCATTAAATGACCGAGTACTTACCATTTATAAACACAATGCTTACCATACGTTTTGATTCTATTTACAATACTTTTTTATTCTACTTGCCACTTATAGCGATTCTGGTTTAGACCCGTTGATATTTTGGATCCAGGTTCCATTGTCTTATGTGGTTGTTCATGTCTAGTTATTTATCCTTATTCCTCATTAAGTTTGGTTGTTGGAGTGCCTTGGTTGCATTTGGAACAGGTTGGTAGCTTGATTTTCAAAACAGTTGTTGCCTAGAATTTTGACTCTTCGTTCTAGCGAAACTTCTTGCGCTTGAGCGGTCTTTGTGAACTCTCAGTACTTTTGCAGGCTTGCAGAGGTACTGAAAGGTATTGTTCTTCACTCGAGCGAGACTTCTTGCGCTTGAGCGATGTTGGCTCAAGCGATCCTTCTTGAGCTCGAGTGGCAATCTTCTGTCTGTAAAACTTTTAGAAGATGGTATTCTTCGCTCGAGCGAAGCTTCTTGCGCTCAAGCGGTCCAACTTATTGTGTCTGGTCACTTTTTCATCTCTCTCTCTCTCTCTAAACATTTCAAAACCCTAAGTTAAGACTCTCTCTCTCTCTAAAACTCACATTCTATCTACAAATATACCTAGGTCCATTGATTTCTTCACCCTAGCCTCTTTGATAAAAAGGTAGAGCACCTTTGGAGCTCTTTTTTGATCGGAACAAAGTTGGGTTTCGGGGTTGTTAGAGTCTCTTCACTCTTTCTCAAATCTTTTAAGCTTGAGGTAAAGATTTTTCGCACTTTCTTATGATTTTTAACTTAGTTAGGAGTATTTGTTTTTATAAAACAACATTGTGAAAAAGGAGATTTTTGAACAATCTAGGGTTTTGGTTTGAAATAAAAAAGAGGGGTTTTCAAATGGTTTATTGGAAATAATTGTGGAATGGTATTTATTGTTGAGATATGATGGAATAATGGGCTTTTACCTTTGGAAATGGTTTATAAAGAAAAAGGGGGTTTTTGTCCTAGAAATCTCAAATGTTGATTTTGAAATGATAAATGGAGTTAATGTTGGAAATGTGGAATTGGGTTGATATTGATGAAGATGGTGGAGTTGGATATGTATATATCACTCACATCTTAAAATTTGAAAAGTTTATCTTTATGGAAATTTATTTATCTATTTAGAGATATTTGTATTGGGATCTCAGTGGAGGATAGTTATGATTGTTGTAGAAATTGCATGGAAATTATGAGAATTGAAATTATTTTCTCATTACATTGAGCATTGTTGCATATTTAATACATTTGAAAATGTACATTGTTTTGAGAAAATTGGCTGAATTTGGGAAGGAGGTGTTGTTACTTCAGAATAAGTTGACCTGTGTGTCAATGGTAAAAGTCCTAAAAATCGAGTGTATACATGGGTGTCGATCCCATAGATGAAATTTCAATGAAATGGCAAGAGTAGGGCTTATATAGCCTATGTTTATATGGGTGTCAATTTATGGTTTCCTGCAAACGAAATTTCCGTAAAAGATTGTAATTGTCATGGGACTTCCGGAGTTATGATTCACTACCCTATTTTCTGTTGTAAAGGAAGTGTTTTCATGAATTGGAGTATAAACCTGGCATTGCATGGTTTTAGGAAGAGATATAAAATGTTTTGGCACTAGCACAAGCATTGCATATGCATTCACTTTATGGTTTTGTTAAGATTCATACACTGTGTTATAGTATCTTTACTGGGTTTTGGCTCACAGGTGCTGATGATATGCCTCCACCAAGGACATGACTTTGGAGGAACTTGGAGCTGAAGGCTTCTTTATGTTAAATGTTGTATTTATTTTTTTTTTGTATAAGCCTAGGGCTTTAACTATATTGAGCTTTGACTCACTTTGTTGTAACCAAGTACCGTCTTGGAAAGTTACAGCTATTAAGGCATCAATTATTTGTATTGTGATACCCCTGTCCCGTAATATGTTAATCGGTCCTTGATGTGAGTATGATTATGTGTTTAATATGATTTTGTGTGCCATTATGTGAAAATATGTGATTTTGAAATTCTATCTGTTCACCGTAGGAATATCTGTTTGAATAATCTGCTTTGGGAATTAAATTGAGGGCTCTATCGGCCACAGAACCCGAAATTGATTACGCCATTGTGATTGGCATAATTTTTAGAACCTACGGTAAAATTTAATTAGAAATTGATTGTAACAACCCCATCACGTATAATGATTAGTACTTGATTAATTAAGAGAATCTGAGATTTAATTGCCGAGTATTATAATTTATTTGGGATTAATGAGAATTGTGGAATCTGACTCGTATATGATTTTATTGAAGGTTTATTTTGGAATTAGAAATTAAGGGTCTAAATGGCTTAAGTAAGTGAAGTTAAGAAGTCGAATCAATTTAATATTAATTATGGACCCATTTGGGAGTTTAATTAAATATTCGATTCAGTTTAGTAAATTGAGATTTGATTAATTAGGTTCTAAATGGAGTTAATTGAGTTATAAAGATTGCGGATTGTGATTATTACGAATTAAATTTAATTATGATGTGTCCAATTTGAAGATGTAATTTATGGTTAAAAATTTGAGTCTGATCAGAAATTGAAGGCCTGAATGATTTGGGAAATCGAAATTGATAATGATAATAGATTCAATTTAATATTTGGAGCCTTTTGGGAGTCTGACTAGAAAATCTGATTCGGATCGATAAATTTAATTATATTTAATTAGGCCCTAATGGAAGTCAATTTGACTAATTAAATCATATGGGATTTGAGGTTAGCTATAATTAACTAATTGTATGTTGATTAAAATTAATTAAGATTAAGTGATACTTAATTAAATTATTCCTAGACATAAATTAAATTGGAATAAATTAGTATTGGGGGTGTAAATGGGTGTGGGTGTATTGAGAATCTGTGTTTGTGTGTGTGTATGTGATGTGTTGGCAATCTAAGAAGAGTGCACGTGTGCCATGTTTGAAGTCAAGAGGTGAGGCTTGTGTGTGAGAGTGAAGGTTTAACCTGAAGCTCAAACACAAAATGAAAGAATAAAGGAAGCCCTGTTTGGAAAACCGTAAGAGAGAGAGAGAGAGAGGGGCAGAACCGTGACTGAGGGAGAGTTCCATTCCTTAGATCCTTGCTGGAAATTTTGAAGGAAAATCAAGAGAAAAGTGAAGATTGGGAAGAAGGCTCAAGAATTCAACAAGTTTAGGTAAATATTTGTCTTAATTTTTGTAGATAATTTAGTTAAAAGCTAAAATTAAGAAAGTTATGGAACAAATTCTATGGGTTTGTAAGAAATTGGGTTTTGAGTAAGAAATTAAATTAAATTCATGATCATGGGAATTAAATTAGAAATTAATTAGTTAGAGTTTGATTTTTATTATCCTTCACAAATTACTTGCATGCATGATGAAATTTCAAGATTTTAGATTTAATTCATGTGTAAAAAATTGATAAGTTGAAATTTGGGTTAGACATGAAGGAAATTGATGAAAATCTAAACTAGAGCAATTCAAGAATGAAATTATGATTTGATTTTGAATATAGAAAATTAGTTAGTTTTAATCTTAATTTCGTACATGCAAATGCTTTCTGAAGAGTCATATAACTTCAATTTCATGTAAATTAAAAAGAATTAGTAAAAGAGATAAAATTTAATTAGATTCAAAATTTTAGAAGTTAATTTGGATTGGGTTGCATGCATATGAGTGGTTATGGAGAGTAAATTAGAAATTAATTATTTTTATATGAATTTGAATCTTATGGTTGCATGCATGTAATTTAGAGAAATTAAAGAATTAAATTCATGAACGTTTGAGCTTAATTTTGAATAAAAGGGATTTGATGTAGATGGTTTGATTTTGATTATGTTTTCACCCATGCAAATATTTTTCTAGGAGTTTTATAATTTCAATTTCATAATTTAAGGAGATAGAAAAGAGGTAGAAATCAATTTTATGGGATTAGAAGGAAATTGATAAGGAAATGATGATTTGGAACTAAAATCAAGTCTATGGAAATTTGGGAACTAATCCTAAAGTTTTGATTTTATTATGAAAACTAGGAATTTGTTTAATCCATGCGTGTGATTTAATTTAAAAGGTTTGTTCAATTTAAACACATTTTAGAACATCTATGATTATAAATTAAGTTTTTGGTTAGAAATTGAGTTAAGTTGAATTTCTAAGAAATTGATTTGTGTAATTCATAATTAAGTTGATTTTGTTATTAATAATAAAATTGGACCTATTTGTATTGCATACATCATGGATTTTGAAAGATTAGGATTAATTCAACCTCATATTTTGAAGAAAAAAAAAATGAAATGTTTTATGAACATCAAGTTTATGGAAAATTAGAATTAATCCTAATGCTAGATAAATGTTTGATTTTATAATTAGATTTTTAATCTATGCATGTAATGTAGTTTAAGATTTTATTTGAATCAAACATATTTTGATTTCAAATTAAGTTGAGTTTAAGATTATAGAAACTAGTTGGAAAATTTATAAGAAACTTCATGACTTCAATTTCATGATTTCAAGGAAAATAGAAAGAATTTGACATCAATTTTATGTAACTAAAAAGAAAATGAGAGATTGGAGCTATGTTAAATTTATGGAGTTCAATTTAGAGATTAATCACTTTGGAGTTGGGATTTGGCTTGATATGCAGAAAATGATTTCAAACTAAATTTGGCAATTGGGGCATGATTTTGAATAAATGATCTTGAGTAAATGATCGTTGAATAAATAATTTAGCAAATTATGACTTTAATAAATGATCCTCCATGTTGGAATACTAAAGTACATGTTTTGAGACTTTAAATACCAAATTTGAACTTTAATTTCAATTTTAGAATTTCTGAATTTTTGTTGTTCGCTCAAGCGAGGAAAGTCTCGCTCGAGCGTGAAAATCGACCTCCCAGTAGTTTTTCAAATTTTACAGTCCTCTCGAGCGACCAAAGTAGCGCTCGAGCGGAGACCCATTTTCAGCACATTTTGGAAAGTTGCATTTAGTTCACTTTTATATCCTCATCTCTTTCCAATGCATTCTAGACATGATTTATGACTCAATAAAGAATAATAAGTTACTAATCACCATAGATTAGTTAGTTAAAGAGTGAATCATTGATCTAGTGCTAATTGTTTAAGAAGCCAAGTAAAGGATCAATCTATTTGGAAAAGAAGGACTTAGTAATGAAAGAATGTGTGAAATAAGAACTCGGTCTATTTAGATGAGAAAGAATAAACGTAGTAGAACTTCGGACTAGAAAGGACAAGTTTAAGTAAGGGAGTAATATTGTATTTCAACGTGTTTATGTGATGTGCTTGTGTAGGTCACGTGCCATTGTCTGCCTGATTTTCCTGATATGTCTAGTCTGTCTGATTTGCTTCTGCAGCCCACTGTGAGTAATAACTTAGTAAAGATATGTTCAACTGTACTTATTTTCTGTGTGACAAAATGAGATCTGTTTTCTGAAATGATATGTTATGTACAATGAATGATTGTCCAATTTCTGACATGTATCCGTGACATCCTTAGTACCATGTGAGATTTACAGCCGTGACCCGGTATCGGAGGTTCCTTCGTGGAACTTTACGCTTCATGCGTTCTGTTGTGTTACGCCTTAGGCGTTCTGTTTGTGCACTAATGCCCGTGCCGGAGGCCCGCCATGGGGGGCTTCGCTGTTTTGTTACCCGGATCCGGAGGTTCCTTCGCGGGAGCTAAGGAGGTTATTCATAACCTTACGCATTGCGCGTTCTGTTTAGTTATGCTAATGGATGTATCACGTAAATGTAACTATGACTTATGATTTCTGTCGGTATATGATCTGATCAAGTATGAATTTGATAAAACTGAATTATGATTTCGATCTGATCAAGCATGATTTTGATACAATATGAATTGATTTCTGAAATCTGTATGGACTCATTCATTGAAACTCTTTACTCTGTTATTATTCACTGGGCTTTAGCTTACTGTATTATTTATGTATGTAGGTGATCAGGCACGTGACCAGGCTTAGAGGCATCTGTCTAGAATCTGTTCTGTCAGCCAACCTATGTGCCTCCCGTGGAGGTTCCGGATATGTTAAGTGTTATCGTTATGTAATTTAAAGTTTAAGTTATGTTTTCTTGTTTGGTTCTTCAAGTCAGGTGTACTTTGAAAAAGGGGACTAAGTCCCTTTCTGCCTAGTCTATATATATATATATATTATGACTTAAAGATGATGTGTATATATGTATATAAAAATTTTAAAATTTTTCTGTCTCATATAAGTCTGCACAGCTCAATGGACGTTGTATATTCTTAATTGCTTCCGCTAGGCCCTAATATTATGTTAATATGTCTCAGAGGCCTTCGGTAATCTCAGAATTACTGGCCGGTTACGATGCTAAACCTATAGGGGCTGGTTTGGGTCGTGACATTGATTCTGGTCATATTAAACTGATTAAATTGATGAATTAGAGCCCAACTACTTTATTATTTTAATGTTGGCCTTAGTGGGTTTTGTTGTCAAGGCTTTAAATACTCAATCTCTCTCTCCCTAGCCTCATTTTGACTGATGATAAACTCAAAGAAGAGATGAGAGGGTCAGTTGGAAGAAGAGAGAGTAGGAGATTAAGGGTTTGGCTTAAAGCTTGGAAATTTTGGAGATTTAGCTCAAGAATTGACTAGAGCTTAAAAGATCAAAACTTCTAGGTGAGTAATTCTTGAATTATAGTTTGTAATTTTGTGTGTTCAAGCTAATTTGGTGATCAAGAGTAAGATTGAAATGGAATTGGGTTGGTTTTGTTGAATTGAAGCTTAATATGTGCATGCATGTAAGGAAATACCTTGAATTTGCATGTTTGAGCATGAAGATGTATAATCCATGTGCAATTTAAATTGGAGCTTATGTTTTGATCACCTTTTATGTTATCTAAGTTGAGATTGTGGCTAATTCATCACATGCATGTACAAATTATATGAATGGGAGCTTGAATGCATGAATTTGTATATTGTAAATGAGTTTGATGGGAGATTGGGGCATGCGTGTGCTTTATTTGTGAAATTAAGCCTCATAATGTTATAATCTTGCATTGGTGCCATGTTAGTATGATTACATTTGAGATTTGGACCATTGCATGCAAGTAAGGTAGCTAGAAAATCGAATTGGAGCTCAAGAACACAACCTGAAATTTCTAGAATTTTGACTCCCGCTCGAGCGGAGAATTCGAGCTCCCAGCATTTTTGGCGAACATGGCTCCCGCTCGAGCGGGGCAGTTTATGCTCGAGCGGGGAGCTATGTAGACAGGCAGTCCGCTCGAGCGGCAGAGTTCACGCTTGAGCGGGGATTTGAGGTAACCAGCACTTTTGCAAGCTTAAGAGTCCGCTCGAGTGGGGAAGTCCACGCTCAAGCGGGGACCCTGTTTCCTGAAATTCTGAAAATGTATTCTGTGTTGTATTTTCCGTTCTCTTTCACTTGTAAGCACTCTTAGGCATATGTTAAGTATTGTAAATGAGTTAATGAGATAAGAATAAAGCCTAAAGAGGAATATGTGAATTAAAGAACGGATTGAACTGTTAGTGATCCTTTTGTGTTCATGAAATATGTAGGGTCAAGCTCCAGGGCAAATCCATAAGCCGATCACTGTAAGTAGTATCGATATTTTGAAGTTTGTCAATTGTCCAATTGCTTATTTCCTTATAATTTTGCTAGTTTGAATTATGAACAACCGATTGATAAATGATTGGGCCGAAGGCCGATTGACATAAATGATTGGGCCAAAGGCCGATTGATATGAATGATTGGGCTGAAGGGCGATTGACATGAATGATTGGGCCGAAGGCCGATTGATAAATGATTGGGCCGAAGGCCGATTGACATGAATGAATGGACCAGAGGCCGTTTTGACAAGAATGAAAGTTTGAAAGGGCTAAAGGCCAGTTTGATATAGATAATAGTCTGATAAAGAATGATAAGTCTAAAATGAATAATAGTCTGTCACGAATGGAAGATAAATGGGCCAAGGGCTAGTATGTTTAGAACCATAGTTACTTAACTTAAATTGTGTATGTATATGATAAATGGAAATATGATATAAAGTGGGCCTAAGGCCGTTTGAAGCATGTTGTTCTACATATTGTTTGGATATCTTCTTTATCTGATATTATTCACTGGGCTTTCGCTCACACTCATTCATGTGTTTGTAGGTGAGCCAAGAGAGGTCTAAAACCAGCCCCGGTGACATTGTGAGAAACAGTCAGAGTTTTTGAAGAGTCAGCCCTTGCGTCTCACGCACGAGACACGTCTTCGCCTTTTCGTTATGTATTTATATTTTGTCAGGTTGGCGAAGTCTTTGAATGTGTCTGTATATAGTTTTGTTTGGCTGACTTAGATTCGAGTGATCCAGTTTATACAGAATTTTATGTCATTCCATTTTCTGATGTGAGTTATTAACATAGGTATGTAATGATGTGTATATAAGCACGGCTCTATGGACAAAGTTTTAAATTGCTTCCGTTTGGCCTCCATGAACTCTGTTAAAATACGTTTAGTTTGGTTTGAGGCCGTAGGTAATCCCATGATTACTGGCCGGTTATGTCCTTAACCCACGGATACGGGTTCGGGTCATGACATGTATAGTCTTTCATTTCATCTTTATTATATGGGGCATATGCTGTAGATTCAAGATGTAGGTTTATGAATGTATATCGCATATGTTACCTTTTTGTATATCAAACTCTGATTAATGAAGGCTTATTATTTCATTTATGTTGTTATTTATTAACTGCCATGGTATGAGTTATGGTTATTATTTTCGGGGCGTTACACCACTCGTTCTGAACTTACTACTTATTATAAAACAACTTACTACTCATTTTAAACTTACTACTCAAGTTCAATGGACTAGTAAGCGGGGTTTTATTAATTCATTTTGATTCTGCTTACCACGCATTGTGACTTTACTTACCACTTAATATTTCATTATATTTACAATTTTTGTATTTTACTATTTGTTACTAATCTACTTGTCACTTCTTGTAACAAGACACAACTTTATCAATAAAATAACTTAGTATTGTATAACTCAAAATTAATTTAAAATTAGATTACACAGTCTTAAACTAAACCACATGGTTTGATTTATTTTTTTAATACATGATTTGATCTTAATTTTTATAATTGGCGAACCATACTTTACGATTTGATCCATAATTTTACAGTTAGGATTATTATTTGGAACTGAATTGATCCGTTTATATATGTATGCATGTATATATATATAATTTATTATTTACTATATACACTCACTTGATTAGTATTACATTTTTGTACATAAGTTGTTAATCCTATATGTTTACAAGTGTGATTATGTATAGTAGTTGAATTAGTTCTAAACAATCATCTAAAATTCTTTTGTTTACAAAATATTGACATATATATTCAAATAAATTGTGGGCAATATTTTGTGATTATGTTGTAAAAAATGTGATTTCAAACCGGATCGAACTTCATTTTATTGGTTCAATCTGATTTGATTATAAGATTTTTACGTAGGTAGTTTGGTGGTTTGGTCATTGGTTTACTCTTAAATGAACCAAATTGAACTATGCTCACCCTTAATAGGACAACTTAAAATTTATTGCGACTCTACTTACCATTTGATGTGAATCTATTTATTACTAAATATAATAAATCTCCTAAATTTAATATAATTACAGCAATCTCTCACTTAAGAAAGTTAAAACAATTGTAATTAATGCAGAATGTATGTAAACACAAGAATAGAAAAGATAAAATAATATTTCAAAGTTAAAGAAATAGCATCAATTTTTTTATTCATATAACTAACAAAATGTTATAAATAAATGAACTAAATATTATGTAAATTAAATTTTAAAAGAAATCTAATACAATTAATTATGTCAAATTTTATGAAATTGAATCTATTTTTTAAATCCTTAAAAAGATTAGTATAACTCATTTTCTTTCTTTCTTTCTTTTCTTTCTTTCTTTTTTTTTTTTTTTATTATGTATTTTCCCCATTACATAAAAGGGGACCACCTATTCTTAGAAGAAGAAGAATAAAAATAAAAAAAAGTTACCACCTGCAAAACCGATGATTTCCGGTAGGTAAAGTGTGTTGAGAGTGGTATTCCACTTTTGCGTATAAAAAAAAAAAAATCTTTCTGTACTGGACCCCCTGCACTGAGAAGCAAAAAGATCAAACCACTTCTGATTTTGAAAAAATTAAGGACAATCTAAAACCACCAACCAACCGTGTGGACCAATTTGTTTTTGGGTTGGTAGCTGGTTTTGGGTTGCCCTCCATCACCCGCCCACGTGATGGCAGCAACAACAGACAGCTTTGCAGCTGGTCACTCTACCCAACATGGGTGAACTCCCAATGTTCATTTCACGCGCAATCCTTATTTTTTTTCTTTATTAATTCAACTTTTTTTTTTTATTTCTATCAATTAAAAAATAATTAAAAATGATTAAAATTGTGTCGAATATAGATATTTTTTCCGTCTTAAAGTATTAGTCCCTTATTATATTTTTTATTATTTCAAAATATTAGTCTTTTTTTTAAAATTAAGTACAAAAATAATATAAATTTTTTTATTTTACCCTTCTTTTAAATTCATTAATAATATAAAAAGTATAATTATGACATTGATATTCTCTAAAAATATATTATCAAAAGATAATTTTGAAAAATTAAGGGTTCGTTTGGTTTGATTTTCTGAAAAAATTTTGGGAAATTTTCTCTACAAATAAGTTTTCAAAAGTAATCAAACTAAACAAATTTTTCCAAAAAAATTTCCCAAAACTTGTAAACCAAACAAGTTTTTCAAACAAATCTCTCTCTCACACATATCAAATCAATCACTTTTTCCAAAACTCTCTCTCAAAATCATTTTTCAAAACATCTTTTGAAAAAAACCAAACCAAACATGTTTTCGTACTTTTTATCTCTAAAACACATCTCTCACACACAAACCAAACATACCCTAATTATTTTTAAAGTATAATAATTGTACTACTAAAACAAATTTTTTAAAAATGACCATTATTTTGGTACGGAAGGGTAACACCTGTAAAATAACTATTTCACCTATTATGAAATTTTAAAGACAAAAGTCACCGTTGAAAAATGATATCAGATGCTAAATAAAATATAATCAAAAATGGTTTGTGGCATTAAAACTGTGAGCACTAATGCCCCTAATTTTCAGTTTTGGTAACTTTTTTTTTTTTTTTTTTTATACCTTATATAGAAATTCGGGGCATTAGTGCCCCTGAATTTCGGGGCACATACTGGAGCCGAAATATAATATGGCCTTGGACACTATGGGTTTGATTGAGAAGTGGGTTGATTTTTTTATTTTTTGGTTATTTTAACTTGAGGTTAAAAAGTTTTGTTTGGGAAATTTTTTTTGATTTTTTGTGAGAGAAAAAATATAATGATTATGGATTAAATGTGATATTTTGTTTTATTAGACTAAAAAGTTTTTTTTGTCTTTTCGTGATTAAGATAACCCCAACCCAACCCCAATCCCAACCCAACCTTTCTTCCCAAATGTTAAAGAAATAGCATCAATTTTTTTATTCATCTAACTAACAAAATGTTATAAATAAATGAATTAAATATTATGTAAATTAAATTTTAAAAGAAGTCTAATATAATTAATTATGTCAAATTTTATAAAACTGAATCTATTTTTTAAATCCTTAAAAAGATTAGTGTAACTCTTTTTTTTTTCTGTATTTTCCCATTGCATAAAAGGTGACCACATATTCTTAGACGGAAAAAAAAAAAAGGAAAAAAAAAGGCACCACCTGCAAGTAGGTAAAGAGTGTTGAGAGTGGTATTCCACTTTATGCATGGTTAAAAAAACACATTTATCTGTACTGTAGTTGGAACCCCTGCACTGAGAAGCAAAGATCATTTGAAAAAACTGAGGGAACTCAAAATCAGCCACCAACCACGGCGACCAAACTAGGAGGTATGTGGAGTGCTAGGACGCATTTTGAATTGTGTGAGCTTGATCCACGTGGTTGGTAGCTAGTTTTGGGTTGCCTCCATTACCCACGTGATAGCAGCAACAGCAGACAGCTTTGCAGCTGGTCACTCTACCCAACGTGGGTGAACTCCCAATGCTCATTTCATGTGCAATCCTCATGTTTTTCTTTATTGATTCAATTTTTTTATTTCTATCAATTAAAAAACAACCATGTTATAGATTCCATTATCCCTCACTCCCACTATCCCTACACACATGGGAGGTTAGTGATTGAAAAAAAAAAAAAAAAAACAATTTTAGTCAATGATGTTCACTGGATCCAAGGGTCAAAATTAACAAAAATACTAGTAGCTCCAAAAATTCTATCAAAAATTTTATCAAATGTCTCACATGGGTGTGGGACTCACATAGGACCCACATTGTATGAGTCCCACACCTATATGAGACATTTGGTAAAACTTTTAATAGAATATTTGAGATCTGTAACATTACTCCAAAATTAATGATTAAAAAATGATTAAAATTGTGTCCAATATAAATAACTCGTTCTGTACATAGAATTAACTATTTCACCTATTATGAAATTTTAAAGACAACAGTAACCGTTGAGAAATGAAATCAGATGCTAAATAAAATATAATAAAATTTGAATAGTTTAAACGGCGGCGCCTGCCCTTCTATTTTTCTTTACAATAATGTTTCATGCCTTCTTTTTCTCCCACTCCCTTTGATTCTCTCTCTCATTAGTTACATTTTTTTTTTTTTTTTCTACTTCTTCAATCAGCACCCGTCATGTGTGTGTGAGGATTATGGGATGGTGATTAAAGGGGGTCTCTATCACGACTCTTTTCTTTATTAAAGTAATTATTTCACTTTTATCAATAAAAATAAAAAAATAAAAGTGACCAAGCAAAGCAAAAGGAAAAACGAAAGTCCAAATTGTCTCTAATGTAAATAACTCGTTCGGCGCATAGAAGTAAACAAGTTCACGGATTTTGAAATTTTTTTGAGGTTGAATATATTTCAAATTTAAAACTGAATTTAAATGTTATGTCTGGGTTCATGAAATTTATTACGAATTTTATTTTGATAATTAAAATTATTTATTTTGTAAAATTATATGTGTGTATCATTTATAAAAAAAATAATAAATAAATTCGATTAATCTAGTACTTCTAACATTTTCATTTTATCTATTTGTCTCAAAAAAATAGATAAGTTATATTTAAAAATACATTTGTCATATATTTTTTAAAGGTAAATGCTATAAAGTAAAAATATTATAATTATCATATCGACTGAATTTTTTTATGGATGAGCCCTATAAAATAAACAGTTCATATCAGCGAAACAGAACCATAACGAGTCTCATGAGTTCTAAACATAACAATCAAATTCAAATTTAAACTTAAGAAAAACTCAATTTTGTTAAAAGTATAGTATCAAAAGTAGTTGTTGGAATATGAGATTGAGATGTAAATAAAATATAATAAAAATTGAATAATTTAAACGGTGGAGCCTATAGTTTTACTTTTTATTTTATTTTTTTAATTTAAAAAAACAAAAACAAAAAAGTGGTCCCAAATTGTCTATGATATAAATAGGGCCTTGGGCACTATGGGTTGGTTTGGAAAATGAGTTAACTTTTTAACTTTTTGATTTTTTTAGCTTGAGAATAAAAAACTTTATTTGGGAAGAACTTTTGGATTTTTTAACTTTTTGTGAGAGAAAAAATGTAATAATTATGGATTGGATGTGATGTTTTGTCTTATTGAGTTAAAAAACTTAATTTATCTTTTTGTGACTAAAATAGTCTCAAACTCAACCCAACCCTTCTTCCCAAATGTTAAAGAAATAGCATCAATTTTTTTATTCATATAACTAACAAAATGTTATAAATAAATAAATTAAATATTATGTAAATTAAATTTTAAAAGAAGTCTGATACAATTAATTATGTCAAATTTTATAAAACTGAATCTATTTTTTAAATCCTTAAAAGATTAGTGTAACTTTTTTTTTTCTTTTTTTTTTTTTTTTTTTTTTTCATTGCATAAAATGTGACCACATATTCTTAGAAGAAGAAAAAAAAGGCACCACCTGCAAAACCGGTGATTTGCAGTAGGTAAAGTGTTTTGAGAGTTAAAACTATTTTTTTTTTTTATCGTAGTTGGAACTCTTCATTGAGGCAAAAAGATCAATCCACTTCTGATTTTGAAAAACTCGAGCGGAACCCAAAATCAGCTGAAATACTTAACTCTATGATTTCGTTTGTTTTCAAAAGTAGGGTGGAGGAGATTTATATTGAAAAAATTAATAGTGAGGTGATTGTTATTGAGGAGATTGATACTGAGAGGATTAAGTAAAATTATATTTGTTTTGATGATATTTGTTAGTGTAGGAATTGTTAAATTATTTTTATATAAAATAATAAAACAAATAAAAAATACAAAAAATTAAACATTAATGTTCAAAAAAAAATTCTCAATATGTAAAAAATAAAAAAATTTCTAATCCCCTTACTATTTATCTAATACTACCTCTACCTCCTCCATCTCAATTCCTTTTCTAACCTCTATCTTAATCTCCTCTTTCATCCTAATTCTTTCTCCAACTCTACAAACAAACACAACACAACACTAAAAAGTTATTTTTTAACTTTTTTTGAATTTTTTGTGAGAGCGAGAAGTGGGTTAAAAGTTGAGAAGTGGCTTTTAACTTACTCCTCTAAATAGGCCTTTATATTGGACACAATTTTAATAATTTTTTAATTAATAGAAATAAAAAAGTTGAATTAATAAAGAAAAAAAATGAGGATTGCGTGTGAAATGAGCATTGGGATTTCATCCACGTTGGATGGAGTGACCAGCTGCAAAGCTGTCCGTAGTTGTTGCTATCACGTGAATGGTGGTGGACAACCCAAAACCAACTACCAGTGACGTGGACCAAACTAGGAGGTATGTGAAGTGCCAGGAGGAATTTTGAATTGTGTGAGCTTGGTCCACGTGATTGGTAGTTGGTTTTGAGTTGCCCACCATCACTCATGTGATAGCAGCAACAACAGACAACTTTGTAGCTGGTCACTCTACCTAACGTGGGTGAACTCCCAATACTCATTTCACGCGCAGTCCTCATTTTTTTTTCCTCTATTAATTCAACTTTTTTATTTCTATCAATTAAAAAATTAAAAATGTGTGTCCTAAAAAGTTATTTTTTAACTTTTTTTGAATTTTTTGTGAGAGCGAGAAGTGGTTAAAAGTTGAGAAGTGGCTTTTAACTTACTCCTCTAATAGGCCTTTATATTGGACACAATTTTTAATTTTTTTAATTAATAGAAATAAAAAAGTTAATAAAGAAAAAAAATGAGGATTGCGTGTGAATGAGCATTGGGATTTCATCCACGTTGGATGGAGTGACCAGCTGCAAAGCTGTCCGTAGTTGTTGCTATCACGTGAATGGTGGTGGACAACCCAAAACCAACTACCAGTGACGTGGACCAAACTAGGGGTATGTGAAGTGCCAGGAGGAATTGAATGTGTGTGAGCTTGGTCCACGTGATTGGTAGTTGGTTTTGAGTTGCCCACCATCACTCATGTGATAGCAGCAACAACAGACAACTTTGTAGCTGGTCACTCTACCTAACGTGGGTGAACTCCCAATACTCATTTCACGCGCAGTCCTCATTTTTTTTTCCTCTATTAATTCAACTTTTTTATTTCTATCAATTAAAAAATTATTAAAATTGTGTCCAATATAAATAACTCGTTTTTGAAGGATTAAGAGGTGGGATTGGACTATTAGCCTCCGTTTGGGAAGTGGGTTAACTTTTTAGGTTTTTGACTTTTTTGACTATTTTAACCTGGGGCTAAAAAGCCTGATTTGGGAAGGACTTTTTGGCTTTTTTGACTTTTTGACTTTTTGGTGAGGTGGCCTCCTGTTAATTTACCAAAGTGCCCTTGATCCACATGTACCTGTAATTCAAAGATTTTGACATCCACGTTAGCTTCCCAAACGGTCCACCATGTTGTTTTTTTTTTTTTTATTTGTTTTTTTTTTTTTCTCTTATTTTCGGTTTTGATTTGCCGTTTTTTGCTACCCTCTTTTTTTTTTTTTTTTTTTGGGGGGGGGGGGTTTCGATTTGGGTATTCTGCTTAAATTTTTTTATTTTTATTTGTTTATTTGGGGTTTATTGTCCTGTGTATTTTAAATAATTTAATTTTAATTTAATTTTAAATATTTAAATAATATTTAATTTTATTTAATAATCTAAAATTTTAACTCGTAAAAATTTAAATAATTTAAATATTCAAAAAATTTAAATAATTTAAAATGTTAGTATATTAATTTAATTTAAAATCGTAATATTTTAAATTTAAATCGTAATATTTTTTTTTGCCTTATTTATTTATTTTTTTGCCATATTTATTTTTATTTATGTTTTTATACATTAATTATTTATTTTTTGCCTTATTTATTTTTATATTTATTGCCTTATTTAATTACGTGGCGAATGATAATTTATGTTTTCATATTTTTAAAAAAAATAAATAAAATTCAATGAGCCGTATTTTTGTCGTTATTTTTTTTTTAATTTACGATTTTGTCTTTTTTTATTCACCCACATTAATTTGTTTTATATTTCAAAAATGGATTTTCATGTGTTTTTGTATGTATTTGTAAATTACGTGACAAATGTTAATTCTATTTTTTTCCTTTTTTTCCTTTTCCTTTCCTTATATTTTCACATTTTTAATTTTATTTAATTTTATTTTTATTTTTAATATTTAAATAATGTAAATAATCTAAAAAATTTAATGCGAAAAAATTTAAATTAAATATTCAAAATATAAAAATTTAAATTTAAATATTAAAAAAATCTAAAAACAACTCTACACTCAAGTCGTAACCAAACACATAAAATGAAACTCAATTAATAAATTATTGAGTTAACTCATAACCAAACACATAACTCGAAATTCTATATTATTTTCACAACTCTACACTCAAATCATAACCAAATACATAACAAAAAAAAATTATTTAAAAATAGTTTTATCAAATTTTCAATTTAAATTTATCTTCATAAAATATTTTAACAAAAAACAAAAAAAATGTTTTTAATATTTTTTTTCTACTTTCTTTGTTTTCCCAGGTAAAAAGCCATCTTTGATTTTTTTTTTTTTAACGGGCTGACGCCGCCCTTGGTTCATCGGGGGTAATATGGTAAATTTACTTGTAAAATTGTTGCAGGCATGCTCCTGTGCAGCTTTTGTCCGTTTGTGGCTAAATTAGCCACTTTTGTCATTTAGGGGTTGTTTGGGATGACCTAAATAAGTGTACTTTTTGTCTTTTTAAGAAAAGATGTGCAGAAAAATAGAGAGGTGATGTGATAGAAAAAAAATAAAAAAATAAAAAGATGAATTATTTTAAACTTCCAAAACTTGGCCTTAGTGGCTAATTTAGCCCAAACCCAACATCCCAAACACCACCTTAGTCCCACCGGACTAATAGTCCATTGTTTGTTTCATTTTTTTTGCTCCGGACTAATAGTCCCCCCGGACTATTAGTCCCACAAATATGGGACTATCCTATCCTATGGGGGAGGGTAGGATAGAAACCATGGGATTGGTATCCCATGAGATTATTTTGTAAAATGTCAATTTTATCCTCCATGCTATTACTTAGCAAACAATTAGAAAATAATAAAATAGTCTTTTGAAGATTTTTAACTTATTTTTTTAGTGTTGTTAATTCAAAATTATATATTAAATAAAAAATTTTAATTATAAATTATAAATTATAAATTATGGCCTTATAAATTAAATTTTTTTAGTGTTGTTAAAAAATTAAATTTACATATTAAATTAAATTATTTTTTAGTGTTGTTGATTTAAAATTATATATTAAATAAAAAATATAAATTATAAATTAAATTTATTTAAAAATAATAAATTATAAATTATGGCCTTATAAATTAAATTTTTTTAGTGTTGTTGAAAATTTAATTTATATATTAAATAAAATTATTTTTTGTTGTCGTTAATTTAAAATTATATATTAAATAAAAAATATAAATTATAAATTATAAATTTAATTTAATTTAATTTAATTTAATTGAAAATAATAAATTAAAATAATTAAAATATTGTACAAAAAATAAAATAAAACAAATTTTTATTTAATCTAGTTAAAAATAATTAAAATATTAAAACTATGTTTAATATTGCTATTACTTAGTAAATAATTGAAAATGATAAAATAGTCATTTGAGCATTTATCATTCTCCATAATATCCCAAATAAATATTGGATAACTAAAAATAGTTCAATCTAAACATCTAATCTCTTGACTAAACAAACATAGGATACAAATTTAGTCCAACCAAATAGTCCAAAGACAATATGTATCCCAAGACTAATAGTCTAATGGATTACAATCCCCCCTTATCTAATTCGTCCAAACAAACGCACCCTATAGTCCCATATTTGTGGGACTATCCTATCTCATGGGGGGTGGGATAGAAACCATGGGATAACTCATCCCATGGAATTAGCCAATAAAATTACATTTTTGCCCTCTAGTATTTAATTATGTATTATATTTAGTAAAATTCAAAAATATTTAAATGTCTCAATTTTAAAATAAAATAATTTTATTTAATTTTTATTTTTGTTTTATTTATTTAATTTTTTAAAATATTTTTTATAGATATTTTATTGATGTTTTATTTTAAAATTTTGTTTATATTTTATTTAATTTCATTATTTAAATTTTAATAGATGCTTTATTTTATTTCATTATTTAATTATTATTATTATTTAAAATAAATTTATTTAAAATTTTAATTAAAAAATAACATATATATTTATTTATATTTAATTTATTTAATTTTTTAAAAATAAATTTATTTAATTGTGCAAAAAATAAAATAAAATAAATTTTTATTTAATCTAGCTAAAAATAATTAAAATATTAAAACCATGTTTAATATTGCTATTACTTAGTAAATAATTGAAAATGATAAAATAGTTATTAGAGCATTTATCTTTTTCTATAATATCCTAAACAAATATTGAATTCACTAAAAATAGTCTAATCCATACATCGAATCCCATGACTAAACAAACATAGTATACAAATCCAGTCCAACCAAATAATCCGGAGACTATATATCCCATCACTAATAGACCGATAGATTACATCCCTCCTTATCCAGTTCGTCCGAACAAACACACAGTTAACTATTTCACCTATTATGAAATTTTAAAGTCAAAAGAAACCGTTGAAAAATGAAATCAGATGCTAAATAAAATATAATAAAATTTGAATAGTTTAAACGGTGGTGCCTGTACTTTTATTTTTCTTTATTAAAGTAATTATTTCACTTTTATCAATAACAATAAAAATGATAAATTATAAATATATTTTTTGAGATTTATTTAAAATATGAATTGTCCCTATAGTTTGTAAAATTATAAATATCTTTTGGTCAAAATTTTTTATTTAACAGAATTAATTAAAAAAGTAAAATTTCTAACTGTTCACCTATATAATAATAAAATTATCTAAATTATTAATTGAAATAAAATTTTAACATTATTAAAAACTGTTAATTAACTTGATGATATATTAATAAAATGACTTATTTATTATTAAATTAAAATATTTAAAGGCATAATGTAATTTTTAAAACTATAGAAAATAATTTATAATGTAAGTAAATCTTAGGACGTGGGTTAGTAATTTACCATAAATTTTTTTTTTTTTTTTAAAAAGAGTGGACCAAGTAAAGCAAAAGGACAAACAAAAAGGCCAAATTGTCTCTAATGTAAATAACTCGTTCGGCACATAGAAAGTAAACGAGTTCACGGATTTTGAAATTTTCTTGAGGTTGAATTTATTTCAAATTTAAATGTTATGTTTGGGTTCATGGAACCCATCGAATTTTATTTTAATAATTTAAATTATTTATTTCATAAAATTTTATATGTTTATCTTTTATAAAAAAAAAATAATAAATAAATTTGATTAATCTGATACATTTAACATTTTCATTTTATCGAATTTGTCTAAAAAAAATAGATAGTCTATATTCAAAAATACATTTGTCATCTAATTTTTAAAGACAAACTCTATAAAGTGAAAATATTATAATTATCATATCGACTTAATTTTTTTTTATGGATGAGCCCTATAAAATAAACAGCTCATATCATCGAAACAAAACGGTGATGAGTCCCATAAGTTGGAAGATAACAATCAAATTCAAATTTAAGCTTGAGAAAATTCAAATTCAAATTCAAATTCAAATTTGATTCGCTAAGACTACCAAATAATCACTCCCCTATCAAGGCGCATGTATAGACGAGCCTTCCGCACCTGTCTCATTGGTGGACCCTGAGCTAATGCTTCAATTCAAAGTTATCACTAGGGGTGTAAATCCGGCCCGACTAGGCCCATGTCGGGCCTTGTGGGCTCCTGCCAAAATTCGAGCTAGGTTGAGCCAACCCATAGGCCAAAAAATTAGACTCAGGCCCTAGCCCAAGCCCAGGGGTATCTAGGCCTCGGTCAGGTCGACGGGCAGGGCCTCGGGCCGGCCTGGGGCACCTAGGCTTAGATTCAGGTTTGGGCAGGTCTGACAATTTTTTTTGTTTTTTTAATTTTTTTCTATCAAAATTTTATTATTTTCCACTAAAAAAGACACTAGGCCTAAGGCGGGCCAGGTCGGGTCGGGTTTCAAAATGATGGCCCAGGCCAAAGCCTAGGGGATCGGGATAGGCTCGGGCTTGGGTCCAAACGTGTCAAGCCCACCCCGAGCCGCGGGCGGGCTTCGGGCCCTCCACGGGTCACGAGTCATTTTTACACTCCTAGTTATCACCGTCCTCACCCTGTCTCTTTAAAGTTGGTTACTTTTCAACAACCTAATTATTGTGTTTGATTTTAATTTTTTGAATTTAAATTTTTAAATTTTAAATTTTATTATTTTTAGTAAATATTTTTAAAATTTAAAATTTTTAAAATTTTTTTAGATCCACCTTATTTAAATATATCTAAACAATATTTTAAAAAATCAAATATTTAGTGAATTTTTTAAAGATTTTTTTCACAAATATTATACTTTTTAATTATATTTATGTTAGGTGTATGTAAAAAAAATAATTTAAAAAGGCTTAAAAAGTTAAAAAAATTCATGAAAGAAAAAAACGAAAAATAAAAGTTTCAATTTTTAGAAAAGTAAATTCAAAAAATTCAAACTAAACAAGTTGAATAGTAGTGGGTTGGTTACCTTCTATTTGATTAGGAGATTTGAGAAAAAATTTAAAATTTTAAAAAAATATAAATAAAATATGTTTACATATATTATTTAATTTCATGCATCTTTTTTTATTTTTTATTATTCTTTCTAAGGCTTTGATTGGTATTAATTTTTCGGCTAAAAAAGCACAAATGATAAAATAGGTTAAATAAGTCAATAAAATAAAATATCAAATCTAAATAATAATCATTTCATTTTTTCTTTCACAAAAGTCAAAAAAACAAAACTAAACAAACTTTTAGTCTCAAACTAAAATAGCCAAAAATCCAAAAAATCCACTACAAAAATGGGGAATTATAGAATGTTCTCGGAGTATCACATGTCTGTACTCCTTAACTAATAATCATTTAATATGCCCTCTAATATTCTCCAATCATTTAATACAATACCCATCATACCTACCTTCTCCACTAATCACAATATTATAGAATATCACGTGTTTATAACGGCAACTAAATCATTTTTCAAATCCTCCAATCAAATACATCCTACATATTCTTACTATTTTACTATTTAGGGTTCGTTTGGGAAAAAAAAAATTTAGCTTGACTTTTTGATTTTTTGACTAATTTAGCCTGGCTAAATTAGTTCCGTTTGGGAAAAACTTTTAAACTTTTTTTGACTTTTTTGTTTTTTTGTGAGAAAAAAATAAAATAGTTATAATTTAGATATGATATTTTGTCTTATTGACTTATTTGTCTATTTTTTCTTTCTATACTTTTTTAGTTCCAACTCAAACCCAACTCATTTGCCAAACGACAGCTTACTCTTTCTATTATTCCATTCATCTCAAAATATTACTCTTTTAAGAGAATTTAATTTTTTTTATTAGTACAATTATTACACTTAAAAAATTAATTTTTCAAAATTACCCTTTGATTCTTTTTATTTTTTTTGAGAACATCAATTGTCATAATTAATAAATTTAAAAGAGGTTTTTGTTAACATATGTCCTTAGGCTATATGTTAAGAAAGTATTAAATGAGAATAACCACACAAAGAATAAAAAGTTTAAAAGTTATCTCAACCCAATAAATGTGTTTATAATGACTCTAAAATGCCCTTTTTATTTTCTTTTCATTTTACTTATTGACATCACAATTCTTATTTTTTGTATCCCTTTTTTTTTTTATAAAAAATAAAATAAAAAATTCTTTTCACCCACTTGTCACAATTATTTTTTATTTTTATTTTTTATGGTTGTGTTAGTTTTTTTGATGAAATTTTGATTTGCATTTGTTAAAAAACACTGTTAATTTGGTTGAATTTTTAGAATTTATTTTTTAGACAAAATTTAAAAATTAGTTTGATAAAAAAATAATAAACACTCATTATTTTTATATAATTTTCTTTTTTTGAGAAACAAGTAATTTGAATTTTTTTTAAAAATATCCTCTTTTGTATTTATTTTTTATTAAACTAAATTTTCGAAAGGATTCTACTTTTGATCCCACTCTGCGGAGGTCGTTTAGGTCAATTTCAAGCAGCAACGGTGAGTGAAAGCAAGCGTAGGGCTGATCCAATATCGTTAGGAAGAGGGCTTCCCTGGCTTAGGTTCCTTCACCCCTACGCCTAGGACTCGAAAGGATATTAGAGGACTACTTTATCGTAGGCGGATTGTGGAAAAGTGCGTGAGAGAAGGAACTACGTGAAGATTTTATCACTCTTACAATAGAATAAGAATATTCGTAACTCTTTTAGAGCTCTTCAAGTGAGGAAGACAAACCTTCATGACCCATTTAGTAGATGGCTAGATCACATCCCCTTAAGGAAACCCTAGAGACATTCCCTTGTTTCATTGTGGCACCCCCCCTCCCACCACAAGCACCCCCGGTTCAGGAAGACCAAAAAATGCCTTTCGTTAATCAACCAAGTACAAATATTTTGAGGGGCTCACTGTGTTAGTACCGTTAAAAGAAAAAACACTACCATATAGTTTTTGTTTTTTTTTTTTTTTGGGGGGTTCTAATACCATAATATTACATATAAATGGGGTTACTTTTGTCCATGTAAGGAAAAAAAAATTAGCTCCTCAAAAATATTAAATTTATTTCCACTTTTGAAAACCTTCTTCGTACAAGTGGAAGTTGTTGAAGTTATTTATTATTTTCTTAACATATGTCTTTATAACACATGTTAACAAAACCTTTTAAAAGAATGACAAAATACAAGAAGTTCATATTATTTTAGTCATTGATTTTTGAAATGAAATAATATTTTGGGACAATAAAAAATAAAATAAGTGACTAATATTTTGGGACTAAATGATTATTATTTTATTTTTTTATCTATGAATTTGTATATTTTGACATTTTCAATTATAAAAATGTATCATTTTTGCCCTCAGTAGATTCCCTCCAAATCAACTCTAAAAGGAGTATATTTATACAATTTTCATAATTAAAGAGGTCAACATATTCATGTTCATAAATGGAATAAAGTGATATTCGCTAATAGTTGAAGAAGTCTTAATGTATTTAACTCTTTTTATGATGGGTTTGGTTTCTCTCATGTTCACAATCCATCTTGATAGAGTATTTCAACTTAGGTGGCCCAATCTCGGTGATCCACATCGTTCACTTTTTGGTACTCATTGAGAACAATATTTATGTAAAAAATCAAGATGATTGGACTTCGGCAACTATACGTTTGAATCGCATTTATCTTAAAAGAATAGATGCCAAATATAATTTCAAGAATAACTATCAATTTTTTAAAGACAAATGTGATTCAAACATATAACCACCGAAATCCAATTATTTTGATTTTCATATGAATATTTTTCTCAATGAGTTCTAAAAAGTGACGATTTGGATCACCAAGATTGAGCTTACAATGAGCCTACTAAACCCAAATACTCTCTCATGTTGGGGATCCAACTTGAGAAAAGCCAAATTCTTTTATTATTATAACTTTGTTTAAACATAAAAAATCCATTTTATACTTTTTCCTAACCTCCCAAACCCAAAACCCTAACACCACCATTCCGTCTGGTGCTCTCCCCACTTATTCTAGCTCCGATGACCATTCCCAACCCCTCCCTATCCTTACCCGTCCCTTTTTAACTCGTCTTTGCCACCCAACCATCGTCGCCAACCCTATGACCCACATCGAGGGCTTCACCACCTTCATCAAACTTTAAAGTGAAATTGTCCTTAAACAACATAGACAAAAAGTGTAATTTGTCCTTTTAATTTGGTTCTTGAACTATATCAATTTTCCCTAATTTAGCCCATGTCTCAAATGCTCATTCAATTTATAAGGAAAAATGGCATGTTAACAAGTACGTGACATTTTGCATACAAATATGATCAAAAACAATTTTCCTCATTCCTCTTAAGTATTACTCTCTCCATTTCAAATTATTTATCAATTTTCACTATTTTAAATATCTCAACATATTGTTTATATTTTTAATTTATTTCTATTTTCAACAATTTTAAAGACTTTATGAATCTGCCAACGTAATACATACACATTAAATACCAACTCATATGACTTTAGTGGACACATTTTTTGTTTTACTTTTGCGAAATTATATAAATTCATGTGAGTTAAGATATAATACGTATTTATTGATTATTTATTTATTTATGTTCTTACATTTTTTAAAAGTCAATGGAAACTATTTGAGAACAGCATCATATCTCAACTTAACAAGTGGTATATGTAAATTATATGTGAGCATTAGTATCGTTTAAAGTTCGAGAAATTGTAAATAAATGAGATTGTTTTAAAATAATTGTATTATATGTATAATTTCTTATATGTATCACTCGATACTTTCAATATCGGTAAATCATGACCAACGCAAGGTCAGTGAGACAAATGTTTGATTTGTACTTCAATCATATTAACATAACCAAGCAGGGGCGAAATTTAAGGCTTACCAAATGGCTGCAAAATGCTTACTTCTCTTCTCTTGGGTTCTTGTTTTGGTTATGGTATTTGATTGCCTCGTTTGGGAACAGGTTAATTTAGTAATTTTTTGGTTAATTGGCTAAAAAGGTTGGTAAAAAAAACTTATATGTTTGGGATGACTTTTTAGCTAATTACGAAAAGATGTGCAAAAAGTAGAGAGAAAATGGAATCTTTGACTTTTTGGTATGGGTTGTTGACTTTTTGGCTAAAAAGGTAACTTTTTGGCTAATTGGCTAATTTAGCCACTCCCCAAACGGGAAGTCACATTTCATCTCCATTTTACTTTTTTTTTTTCTTTTTAAATTCTTATTCAAATTCATCATCCAAACATAAACATAATTTGAAGACACTGCTAACACAAAATAGCCTTGAAACTTCAAATCGTCTTTCAATAATCAATCCACGCCCATCCCCCATTTTGCACCAAATTCTCTTTTTCATCATCAATTAAAATTTTAAAATTTATTTACTAAACTTTAAAAAAATTAAAAATTAGATTGACAAAAATAAATACTAAAATATATTTTTAAAATTTTAAAAATGGTTTCATCTCAAAAAAGTAAATCATAAAAAAAAATGAGATTGTTTTTTAACCAAATTAATTTTTCAGAAAATTTCAAAAACATAGAGAAAATTCAACCAAATCAGATTTTACAGAGACTATATATTACTCAGTTAGGTAGTGTTCGGTTAATTATTCGATTATTCTCACATTTGGTTCACTAAAAAAATTATGTAACATACATTGCAAATGTGATTATTATTCAACACTCAGCATGTTTGTTTTGAGGGATTATTCCATGAAATTGGACTATTAGTCCATCCGGACTAATAGTCCGTTGTTTGGTTTTTGCAGCGGACTATTAGTCCGGAGAAATTAATAGTCCCAAATCCATTGGACTATTATCTCCCATGGGGGAAGGTGGGACACAAATGGAGGGATAAGAGGATATGGGATTAGGTGATAAAATAATTATTTTGACCTTCTACTATTTAATTATGTATTATATTTAGTAAAATTTAATAAAATTTAAATGTCTCAATTTAAAAATAAAATAATTTTATTTAATTTTATTGATGTTTTATTTATTTAATTGTTTAAAGTAATTTTTTATACATGTTTTATTGATGTTTTATTTTAAAATTTTGTTTATATTTCATTTAATTTCATTATTTAAATTTTAATAGATGTTTTATTTAATTTCATTATTCAATTATTATTATTTTTTAAAATAAATTTATTTAAAATTTTAATTTAAAAATAACATATATTTTTATTGATATTTTATTTATTTTATTTAAAAAAAATAAATTTATTTAATTGTGTAAAAAATAAAATAAAATAAATTTTTATTTAATCTAGTTAAAAATAATTAAAATATTAAATGTATGTTTAACATTGCTATTACTTAGTAAATAATTGAAAAAGGGTAAAATAGTCATTTGAACATTTATTATTCTCTATAATATTCCAAACAAACATAGGATTTATATCCTATCCACCCAAATAGTCTTTTCCTGACATCTAATCCCATGACTAAACAAACCTGGGATACAAACCCAATCCAACCAAATAGTCCGAGGACAGTGTGTCCTACGACTAACAGTCTGGTGAATTCCAATCCCTCTTTATCCAGTCCGTCCAAACAAACACATCCAAATGAATAGTCATTCTGTAAAAAAGATTAAGAAATTAACATTCCATTCCGTTGCACTTTTTATTCCCGTAAATCAAACATATCTTTATAATGTTCTTAATGTTTTTGTTTTTTCAACATTTTACTACACAAATAGTGAGGGAGAAAAACTAATTATTAAAAAAAAAAATCCCCCTACTTGTTGATTGAAAATCAATAAAAAAATGTTTATGCAAAAAAACACAATAATACAAAGGAAGAGATTAGATTATTTGAATTATGGGAGATGAGGCATTAAGGCCCCGAATTTGCATAATCCTTTTCAATAAAATAATAAGCTCATTCAAGATTTATTTATTTTTAAGCATAAATTAAAATTAAAAAAAATTATTGATGCGAATCAAAGGTGCAACAACTACAATAATCAGATTACATAAAAAGAACATATCGCACTAAACTTTACACATGCTTCCAAGGACATCCATAGTTGATGTGTTAAAGTTGTGTGTTAAAGTGTGTTATATGACACAAAGTATTAAAAGTGAGATTCAAAAATGTATGTTAAGAGTTTGATAATTTAGTGAGTAAATAGTGATATAATGAGGTCATGTTTGATTCACAAGAATAATAGTGAAGTATTAATAATCCTATTAAATTAGTGTGGTATTCACTATCCAATTGGCTTAATATCCATTGGATTAATAATCCTACCCCTATCCCATTACTAATAATCCTGTAAATTTGTTGGATTAATTATCCATTGGATTAATAATCTTAAACCAAAATGTTAAAACAAACCTAGGATAATTGAGCCCACGGATTAATAATCTCAATCCCATGCTCTAATCTACCCAATCAAACATGCCCTCAATATGTTAAGGGGTGTGTTAAAATGTGTGTTAAGAATATATATATATATATATATATAAATAAATAAAATAAATAAATAATTTAGTTTAATCAAAAATTTCAAGCTCAAAATTAAATTTCAAGCCAAAAAAAAAATCTCAACAAGTGAAACAAAAAATTCAGTTGACCACATCTAGCTAGTCAACCAGTAAGACCCTTTTTTTTTTTTTTTTTTTTTTCAAGGTTCTAGACATCGGGGGTGGACTTCTGGCAGGACGTCAGGGGTGGACTTCCAGCAGGACGTTCGGGAGGACTTCCCTAAGCACACTCCTCTCCTCTCTTTTCTTTCGCTGGCTAAAACACTCGTTGCAATTAACAAACAATCTAACATTTCACACTAACAAAGTGGACTAACGCTGCCCTTAGCAGCTCTACTGCAACACCAAACAACAAACTTTACTAGTTAAAAATTAATCACTGATACTAACGTTACCCTTAACAGCTCCATTGTAGATACTCTAAGCTAATCATATACTGAACCAAAGTCTCAAACGAGGTTGGTTTAGTCAACATATACTGAACCAAAGTCTCAAACGAGGATGGTTTAGTCAACCTAGATTCTAGTCTCTATAATTTCTTATTAGGAGTAAAAACATATTTTTTAGCCTTCAAAACACGTGGGAGCCTTAGCTTTAACCTCAACGGTGTTGTGAGTTTCTTGCAAATATACTGTAGGGACATAGGGACAATCAACTTTGCTGAATATGTAGAGTAATATATCTACACATCATAAAAAAAAAAAAAAAAAAAGAAGTCCCAAACAAGACAAGCAAGTAGCCAACACCAAACTATATCCTAAAGGCAAGAGAACGAAACCTGTAAAAACAAAGCTTGAAGGACTTAACCAAAGACGGTCAAAAAAATAAAATAAAAAATCAACAACATTATCTGAGTTTACGAAACCAAATATTTTCTTCAGTTAAGACCATCACCACCTGGGAGATCCATGGTTGCCGAAACATGGCACAAAGCAACAAAGACAGAGCAGATGCCATGAAAGCCATGGAAGAGTACTCACAGAACTTGGCAAGAAATGACGTGTCATGGATTAACAACGCGCTCAACGAGCCAGTAAGGGGGAAGATCAAGCACACTACGAATGCGTGGAAGGTGGAGGGTAGTCCCTTGAATATGACAGTTGAAACTGGACTGTCATCTATGTATTCACATGGAAGTATGAGGAGAACTATGACAATTGTGAAAGATGCTACCAATATAGATTCCAGTATGTTGGTTTGTTGGACAGAGTTCAACTTCAAGCCATCTCTAGAGCTCCAAAAACTTCTGCTGATACCATGTTGTTGCAGATTTGCAATTTGGCTTTCAGGGTCTGGTTCAAGTGTTGTGTTTAGATGATAGTACTAGTAGTACATTTATGGGGAAACTACCTATAGATGATAGTATTAGTAGTACATTTATGGAAGTTTCTACCTATAGATAGGGGTGAAGGAGAAAAGAATTACCAATAAAATACCCTCATAATCTTTTATTTGTACTTTATTATAGGCATATTTGTATCTCTTATGTATTGATCATTTGTTTTTTCCTTTCTATAACTTGCATGAAATTTCCCCTATACATTTATGGGTTGAATTTCAATTAGAGTTAACCCACGTTATAAATAACAGTCTATTAAAATATTAAAATAAATTATCTCTTTCGTATCTTTTCTAATTTATAATCCATTATCACTTTTATACATTACTTGATTTTAAAAATAAAGAAAGAGAGAAATTAAAAACAGAGAAGTGGAAGATGAGCCTCTGGGAACAGTGTTTTTAGAAATAAGGTAAAAGTTAATTTTTTTAATTTTTAAATTTTTTTTTAAAAAAAAAGCATAAAAAACAAAATGGTGGTGTGACTTAAAAAACTTAAAAATTGTCAAAAGAGGTGAAAATGAAAGTCGATGCAACACTTTAAAAAAGTAAAATTTTGAAATAATTAAAAAAAATAAAAAAAATTAGACTTTGAATAAACCGAAAAAACAATCCGTGTCTTTGTAAGAGCATCCACAATGCAATTGTTAAGGGAGTTGTTAGTGTCAGTTGTTAATTTTTGGCTAGCAAAGTTTGTTGTTTGGTGCTGTAGTGGAGCTGCTAAGGGCAGCGTTAACGCACTTTGTTAGTGTCAGATGTTAGAAAGTGTGTTAACTGCAGTGACCGTTTTAGCCAGCGAAGGGAGAGAGGAGTGTGCTTGCGGGAAGTTCGACCGGACGTCCACCCAGAAGTCCACCCCGGACGTCTGGACCTTTCAACAAAAGAGAAAAAAAAAAAAATTTGGTCTGACTGGTTTGCCAGTCAATGATAATATATATATATATATTTTTTACTTGTTGGGATTTTTTTGGGCTTGAAATTTTTGATTAAATTAAATTATTTATTTATTTATTTATTTATTATACACACACACACACATATATATATATATATATATATTCTTAACACACCCCTTAACACATCCATTGTATCACCATTCATTTACTATTCACTCACTAAATTAACATACTCTTAGCACACATTTTTGAGTCCCACTTTTAACATTTTTTGTCATATAACACACTTTAACATGTCCATTGTGGATGCCCTAATGAATGGTTCCCGTTTATGGTTTTGAATTTCCTCCGCTTTAAATTCAAATTTGCCTCGCTCCTTAAACTAAATAAATGTAAATTACAAATACATTGTTTCAAATTTGTTTAAAATTAGTGGAAACCGTGCTATGTACTAGATGTAAAGAAAATTAATAAGATATGATATTTGATACAAAAATTTACAATTCATAACTAAACACACAATTCGAAATTCTATTCAAAACTCATAAATTTTTTTTGAAAATTCCGAAATTTTTTTGTTTAAAATAAAAAAATAACAGGTGTCAATTGTAAAAATAAAAATAAAAAATAGGAATGTTCTGGTCAACAAGCCGAACACCGATTAGCCTAAATTTTTTCGCATTAAAAAGAATTTTCAAAAATAAGTGTAAAATTAATTTTTAAAAACTTTAAACAAATAAGACATTCAAAATAAAGAATAAAAATATGTTTGGAGACTTTATCCAAATACAACCATAGTGTTTCCACGAATATCACATCCTCGGTGTCGGTTGGTGCTCCACATCAATAATAATGCGCTAGTGAACCACTCTGTCAATGGACCTGCCACAGGAGCAGCACAGGTGACCATTAACGGCGTTTGCTTTGAACACACAATTTAATTAAAATCTCCCTATCTAGTGGTCAACAAAATAATTAGTTGATAATTAGATAATAAATAAGAGAGAGATTTAATTTAGATATTTTAATAGAGTAATATGTTATTGAATCTAGAAAACAAACGTAATTTTTTTTTTACCAAAATAGCAATTAGGAGTCCCTCATGTCTCCAATCACTTATATAAAATTGTGAGTCCCACTCTTTTCTCTAATCGCAGTACATATGGAGTACCGTGACGCTACATTGGACCAACCAATAACTTTTCCATAGCGGCATCTTTTGTTTTCCATTTAAGATATCTTTCTCTACAATTCTTCAACACTAGCAGCTCACAATTGCCTACTGATAGGGGTGTAATTTGGGCTTGGCCTGGCTTAGGCTTAAGCTCAGGCTCAGGCTCAGACTTAGGCCAGCCCATGTCGGGTTGTCCGGACTCCCGCCAAAGTGCGAGTCAAGCCGGTCCATGAGCTAAAAAAATTAGGCCCAGGTCCAAGCCCAAGCCAAAGGGGTATTCGAGTCTTGAGCGGGCTGGGATCTGGGCTCGGGCTTAGGTCGGGCTTGGGCGGGCCTGAACATTTATTTTTTATTTTTTCAACTAAAATTTTATTCTTTTCCACTAAAAATGACATTAGACCTTAGGTGAGTCAGGCTTTGAATGAGCCTTGAGAGGGCCGATAGGTCGAGCCATAGGTTAGCCTTCAAAATGAGGGGCCAGGCCCAGGCCCAAGGTCCCGAGCTAGGCTCGAGCCTGGACCCACCCCGAGCCGCAGACCATTTTTACATCCCTACCCACTGGTTTTGTTACCATCGGCACCATTGACCACCATCGTTGTCCACAACCGCCAACATCTGGCTCAACTACTTCACCTCAACTCAACTTTGCTATCCATCACTGGCAATAAATTCACTCTGGCTTTGTTTGGCTATCTTAGTTGAGATTAAAAGAAGCACAAAAGATAAAATAAGCTAATAAGACAAATATCACATTCAAATTATAATCATTTTACTTTTTTTGTCACAAAAATAATAAAAAAAAGTCAAAAAAATTATGTCAAACGAACCTTTTAATCCAAAACTAAAAAAATCCCAACTCCAAAATGCCAACTAATTTTTTTTTTAACCAAACAGTAACTCTGTCTCCTCTCCCTCATTTTTTTAAACTTTGAATTGGAATTCCTTACCGTGTAAGCACAAAAATCACAATTTAGCGATAGAAAAAGAACATAGAGACTAGGGGTGTTCGCGGTTTGGTTTGGGACGGTTTGCGGTTCGGGTTGGATCCGCCCGCATCTGTTCGGTTTGGGAAAAAGTCAACCCGCAACCGCCTACAGTGCGGTTTGCGGTTTGTGCAGATAGGGTTCGCTGATGTGTGGGCAGTTGCGGGCGGTTTGCGGATTGGACTTTTTTTCAAAAATTTATTTTTAAACCTTTTTTTTTTTTTTTCCATTTTGTCAATATTTATTTTGGACTATTTTCCTCCCATTTTTTAAAATGCTCCAACATTAATAATTAATGAATTAAAACTTATAAAATAAAAAACACAACAAAATCAATTCGTAACCCAAACAAATCATTCAAAACTTACATTCATCATTAACTTGCATTCATCCTACATTCATCATTCCAAAGCTAAATAAAAAAAAATATAATAAAAATAAAAAAGTAATTCTTCATCAACTCACATTCATCCAAAACCAAAATGCAATTAAAAAAAAAAATTTGTTGTCAAACTTCATTGAATTCGAACCCATGAAATAAAATAAAAACATTTCTAAGATATCAAACTTCATCATGAATCACATCCAATCCAACTTTCAAAAAATTCCAATTCCAATTCCATGCATTTGGTTGATGAACCCTGCATACAAAAAAAAAAAAAAAAAAAAAAAAAAAATGAAAAAATATAAACTTTAATCTTCAATCTTCATAATTCCTTTGAGACAAAAAGTGTAAAAGAATAAGGTAATGAAAAGATAAACAAATGTCTATATATTGCGTCTTAATATAGTAAGAAATGTGTTGAGTATATGAAAAAATTACCAATGAACAAATGGATATTAGAGATCAATTATAGCATCAACATTATAGGTTGAACTTGAAGATGAGCTTAACTCCAAAGTACCTAATTAGGAGTCAACAAGAGAAGATTAATAAAACTTACATTAGAAAATGAACAATACAAATAAAAATGAAGATAAATAAATTCTCATATTACCCGAGTCATATTGTTCAAATTCCTCCACATCATCCATCGCCTTTCGAAGAGAAATTGGAAGGTTGCTTCGAAGCCAATTTTGAGTACATACAAGAGCTTCAACCATAGAAGGTGAGAGTGAACTACGAGATGGGTCAAGAATACGCCCTGCATACTAAAAGCCGATTTCGACGCAACAGTAGAAATAGGAATGGCCAACACATCCCTTGCAAGTTGTGATAACACCCTATATTTGGTTGCATTCATCTTCCAATAATCCAAAATCTCAAATGTTTGATTCTTTGCAAAATGTTCAACCTCAGATAAATATTGTTCCAATTCCGACTTAGATCCACTAGTGCATCACCCCTTTAAATATGAATTAAATTGGGAGTCAACCAAAGAATATGGATCATCATCATCATCATCTTCCACCATATTCACAACTTCACTCACACTTGGAAGTTTCTCATTTGAAAGATAAAGTGTGACATAATAGCTATACAAACGACTCAAACAACTCTTAACCTTGTTTACCATATCTTCTACTTTCTTATTATCTCCAAGAAATAAATTTGAAAAATAAAACTCCAAGTATGTCATTTTTTTTGGTAGGATCAAGAACAACAATAACATACAATAACAAATTGATCTTACTCCCATCCCCCCAATACTTGTTAAACTTTTGTTTCAGTCTTTGCCATTGTGTTCAAAGTTTCATCCTCTTCCAAAATTAATTGGTTAATTTTGCTTTCAATAACAAACATTTCTTTGTAAAAGCATTGGAAGTAACAAAGAAAGACCCCGGAAATTTCTTAGTTGCAAGATATGATAATTTTAGAAACTTCAAAAAAAAATTTACATTTTTTCCAATCCAACTCATTCGGACTTCTCCTCATGTCACCATCAACATCCTTGAAATAAGGTTCAAAGTTGGAATCTACAAACTTCAATCAGTTAAAAGCCTTCTCATATTTTTTGGCGGCCTCTAACATCAAATAGGAAGAGTTCCACCTAGTTGGTACATCTAGGCATACAAGAGCTTTTGAATCAAGTTTGAGTGTAGCCGCACACTTCTTAAAAACATCATGCCTATGAGGAGAAGACCTCACATATCTCACCGCAAGTTTAATGTTGGCAATAGAATCGTCTATTTCTTTTAACCCATCACTCACAACGAGATTAAGAATATGTGCACAACAATGCATATGAATAAACTCATGTTGCAAAATGGTCCCCTTCCAATCTTTGGTTATCGTTTTCAAATATTGAATGGTAAGATTATTAGAACTAGCATTATCAACTGTTAAGGTGATTATGCTATCAATGTTCCATTCAATCAAACACGACTCAATTTTTCGACCCAATGTTTCTCCTTTGTGATCCTCAACTTGTTGAAAATTTATGATTCTTTTTTGAAGTTTTCAATTATCATAAATGAAATAAGCATTCAAACACATGTAACACAAATTCTGAATAGATATCCAAGTGTCCATAGTAAAGCAAATTCTATACAGATTCAATTCTATACATATTCAATAACAGATTCAATACAAATTCAATTCTATACAGATTCAATACAGATTCAATTTCTACTTCTCACAGATCTGTTGGAGCATTGCAAAAGAAAAAATTCAATTCCAAAAGAGAGAGAGAGAGAGAGAGAGAGAAAGAGATCTGTTTGCATAAACACAGATTCAATTTCCACTTCTTATAGATTTGCTGCTTAAAAAAAAATCAGATTTAATCCAAATAAACACACAGATTCAATTTCCACTTCTCACAGATTCAACAACAGATTTAATTCCCATATCACAGATTTAATTCCAAAAACACAGATTCAATTCCTAAAAAAAAAAAATAAAAAAAAATAGAGAGAGATCTATTTACATGAACATAGATTCAATTTCCACTTTTTCACAGGTCTGTTGCTACAAAAAAAAAAAAAAATACAGATTTAATTCCAAACAAACACACAGATTCAATTTCCACTTCTCACAGATCTAAATGCATAAAATAAACCGATCTGATGAGATGAGAGAGTGAGGGAGTGTCACGACCCAAACCCGGCCCTATGGGTTTAGCACCGTAACCGGCCAGTAATCCGTGATTACCGAAGGCCTGTTGAACAGTAATACAGTAAAACAGAGTACAGGGCCTGGCGGAAGCCAATACAGTAAATAACTAATGTCCATTGAGCTGTGAAAATCTGTATGCCAAAAACATTTTTCATGCATTCATACAGTTCAGAACAGTACAGTCTATACAGTCAGATACAAACATTCAGTACGGGGACCTAATCCCTCGAGAACAGTACAGTAAAACATTCAGTCTATACAATCCGTTCGGTCATTACAAAACAGTGAGACAGTACAAAAAGGGGGAAATACTAAAACACCCCTAAGCCTTAGCATAACAGGCTCGGAACCTCACTGTGAGGCACATAGGCTGGCTGACAAAACTGGAATAACCCCGACGCCTCTAGCTCTGGTCCGGTGCCTGTACACCTACATATATATATGAGCAGTGAGCTAAAGCCCAGTGAATAACATAACGTATAAAGAGGTTAAGAATGTAATGTCCTTACAGTAATGAAAACAGTTCATTAAACAGTATTTCAGTCTTTCAGTCCGAACAGTTATACAGTCATATGTGGTACATCCATTAACATAACAGTAAACAGTAGGTCTTAAAGACCGAACAGTAATGATGGCCAGTCATTCAGTAAACAGTATGGTTCCACAAGGGAACCGACAGAGATCTCTGTAACGGTAACAGTCAGTAACAGTAGTGCTAAGGATGCCACAGTATAGTTCAGAAATAAAGGACATACATTCATTCAGTAAATAATATCAGTTCAATAAACAGTTCAGTTCAGTATTCAAAAGATAACCATTTTGAACATATCTTTATACAATCGTTACTCACAGAGATTGGGCTAATAGCAGCTAGAGTGCGTCCCCGAAAGCCAACCCTAAACAGTTAACAAATAGAACACACACTAAGTTTAACAGTTGGGAAGGATGATAATTAAATCCCTAAATTTCCTCGGTGTGGTTCTACATCTAAATCCTCATTAAGATGTCTTAAACTAGGCCTAAGAATGCCTAGGATGAGATGAGGATGCAAAAATACAGTTGGAAGGCATTTTTCAAAAGTTGCTGAAAATAGGCGCTTCGCTCGAGCGAGCCTTCCTTCGCTCGAGCGAGCTTCCAAAATCAAAGGCTTCGCTCGAGCGAGAAATCCTTCGCTCGAGCGGTCTGATGAACAGTAAAAGTACTGGTTGCTGGATTTTTACGCGCGATACCACGCTCGATGCTCGCTCGAGCGGAGCCCTGAATACAGGTGCTCGCTCGAGCGAGGAATCCTTCGCTCGAGCGAGGAAGCCAAATCTGGAATTTCCAGATTTGTCTCCCAAGTTCGAACCAAGCATTCAACAACCCAAAACTCAACCTCTTGGGCCCAAAATCTGGGAAAACATTTCAAACTCATAGTACAACAAGTTTCAAAAGCCAATTTACACATGCAAGGGCCAAGAGTTGGTCAAATAAAGCCATTTTCAAACCCATTTTCAAGAGTAATTTCAAAACATGCAATGCATAAACTTTAAACCAAAATCAAGCTTCAATTCTTGCTCTAGTGAGCTCAATAGTTGGAAAATCAAATGAAAACATGGACTTTGATAGAAACATGAGCATGCATGTACAATCTATCATGAATTCAACTTCAAAATGCACCAATATAAACATGCATGCATCAATGGAGTTCCAATTCAACATAAATGAGCAAAATCATGACTTAGCTCTATCATTTTCCATGAATCTAGCAAGAATCAACCTTAAATGCAACAATGGGTGGCTAATATACATACCTAAGTCTTGTATTATAAGATGACAAGCTCAATTATACAATCTATGCCTCAAATCTTCAAGTTCTTCTAGCAATTTCAACACTTTGAATCCAATTCTCTCTTATCCCTCACTCTCTCTAGTTTGGTCGGTTGGAATGCAAGAATAGGGGCTGATGATATGTTTTGATTAAGTGCAAACAAGGCTCAAAGATGAATAAACAAGGCCCCACTCACAATGGCAGTTTCGTAAATACGTCAAACTCTTTAATTGGCTCTATTTAATCTAATTTAATCATACCTAAACAATTTCAGATAAATATACCATAAAATCACGAATATTCTACTGATCTCAAAACTCTAAACGGTTCCTAATTCGGCCGCCGATAAGGCCTTCAATTAGCAATTTAAACATATGAATTCAAACAGACAATCAATCAATCAAACAGATGCAATATGCAATTCATCAATTAAACTTATTCAATTTCAGTTTCGATTTCATTCAGTCCATTCAGTACTTCAGTTAATTCAATTATCAGTCATTATCAGTTCAGTTTAGCAGTAATCAGTACGTAATTCAGTGGTTTATCGGTAATCAGTACGAGGGTTGTTACAGTCTCCCCTCCTTATAAGGAGTTTAGTCCTCTAAACTCGAGTTACCTTCATTCTGGAAGAAAACAGGGTTCAGTGGGAACAGTTCTGGGTATCTTTTAGCCATGTCATCTTCCCTTTCCCAAGTGGCATACACACCACCATGGTTCTGCCAATCAACTTTCACTAACGGTATCTCTTTGTTCCTCAGTTTCTTAATCCGTCTGTTCACAATCTGTATAGGCCGTTCCTCGTACGTGTAGTCATCACTCAATACTACTCGAGTAGGCTCAATCACATGGAACGGATCTCGAAGATAATCTCTCAACATAGAAATGTGAAAGACGTTATGCATATGCTCCATTTCAGGAGGAAGTGCAACTTGGTACGCCACCGGATTGATTTTCTCAATAATCTGATACGGTCCGACATACCGCGGTGCTAACTTGCCTTTGACTCCAAAACGAGTCTGGCCTTTCATTGGTGTCACTTTCACAAAAACGTGATCACCCACTTCATACTCTCTATCCCGTCTTCGAACATCTGCATAACTCTTCTGTCTACTCTGTGCAGTTTTCAGTCTCTGTTGTATCAGCTTTATCTTCTTAGTCGTTTCATAAACAATTTCGGGCCCAAGCAACGGCCCATCTCCAACTTCTGCCCAGCAAATTGGAGATCTACACTTTCTGCCATACAATGCCTCGAAAGGCGCCATACCAATACTCGAATGGTAGCTGTTGTTGTAGGCGAATTCAGCCAACGGCAAATGACTTCCCAGTTTCCTTGGAAATCAAGGACACACATTCTCAGTAGATCCTCTAAAGTTTGGATGGTCCTTTCTGACTGTCCATCTGTCTGAGGATGATAGGCACTACTCAACCTCAATTCAGTACCCAATGCAGTCTGTAGGCTCTGCCAGAACCTCGATGTAAACTTCGAATCCCTGTCAGAAACAATAGACACAGGCACTCCGTGCAGTCTAACAATTTCATCAATATAGATAACAGCCAGTTTATCCGCATTATAGATTGTCTTGACAGGTAGGAAGTGTGCAGATTTAGTCAATCTATCAACAATAACCCAAATAGAATCCATACCTTTCCTGGAGCGAGGTAACCCAACGATAAAATCCATCGTGATATGCTCCCATTTCCACTCTGGTATGGGTAAGGGTTGCAGTAATCCGGCAAGTCGTTGATGTTCAGCTTTGACTTGTTGGCAATGAAGACACTTGGATACAAAATCGGCAATTTCTTTCTTCATTCCCGGCCACCAGAAATTCAATTTCAAATCTTGATACATTTTCGTATTCCTCGGATGAATAGAAAATTTTGAGTTGTGGCCCTCTTGCAGAACTCTTCTTTTCAGTTCAGTGTCACTTGGTACACACAGTCTGTCTTGAAATTTCAATACATTGTTGTCAAATTTGAACCCCGGTCTCGGTTTTGAATCTCTTTCTTCGATGATTTTCTTCAAGTAATCATCCAGTTGTTGTTTCTCCTTAATCTCTTCAATCAATGCTGGTTGGGCAGAAATAGCAGCTAAGGTTCCACCTTGTTCCTTCAAAACAATTTCAATCTCAGACTTTTCAAGGTCACAAAGCAACTCTTTCTGTTCAGTCAGCAAACAGGCTAAGTTCCCAATCGATTTTCGGCTCAAAGCATCGGCAACAGTATTGGCTTTCCCCGGATGGTACAGAATCTATAAATCATAGTCTTTGATCAGTTTAAGCCATCTCCGCTGTCTCATATTCAGTTCTTTCTGGGTGAAGAAATACTTCAAACTCTTGTGGTCGGTATATACTTCACATGTTGCTCCATATAAATAGTGACGCCAAATTTTCAATGCAAAAACCACTGCAGCAAGTTCCAGATCATGGGTTGGGTAATTCTTTTCATGCGGTCTCAACTGTCGGGAAGCATAAGCAATAACTCTCCCATTCTGCATTAAAACACATCCCAAACCCTTATGAGAAGCATCACTAAAAACAGTGTAACTGTCTGTACCTGAAGGTAGAGTAAGGACCGGTGCAGTTACAAGTCGGGTTTTCAATTCTTGGAAAGCAGATTCCCTCTGGTCAGTCCAGTCAAATGATATCCCCTTCTGTGTCAACTGAGTCAGTGGTAAGGCAATTTTGGAGAAATCTTTGACAAATCTTCTGTAATATCCGGCCAATCCCAAAAAGCTTCGGACTTCGGTTACATTCGTTGGTCTAGGCCAGTTCACTACAGCTTCAATTTTCTGCGGATCAACAGAAATTCCATCTTTGCTAATAACATGCCCCAAAAACATCACATGATCAAGCCAAAATTCACATTTAGACAGTTTAGCATACAGTTTCTGTTCTCTTAAGGTCTGCAAGGCAAGTCTTAGATGGTGTTCATGTTCTTCAACGGTCTTAGAATAAATCAGTATGTCATCAATAAATACCACAATGAAATCGTCAAGGTACGGTTTAAAAATTCTGTTCATGAGGTCCATAAATGCAGCAGGGGCATTCGTGACTCCGAACGGCATAACTAAAAATTCATAATGGCCATACCTCGTTCTAAAAGCAGTCTTATCAATATCTCCCGGTTTAACCTTCAGTTGATGGTACCCCGATCTAAGATCAATCTTGGAAAACACTTGTGCACCCTGTAGCTGATCAAATAAATCATCAATACGCGGCAATGGGTATTTATTTTTCACAGTTACCTTGTTCAATTCACGGTAATCGATGCACAATCTCAGTGAGCCATCTTTCTTCTTCACAAACAAAACAGGTGCACCCCACGGTGAAGTACTGGGTCTGATAAACTTCTTGTCTAACAGTTCCTGCAATTGTACTTTCAATTCCTTCAGTTCAGTTGGGGCCATTCTGTAAGGAGCTTTCGATACAGGCTGCGTTCCCGGAATCACATCAATAGTAAATTCAATCTCCCTGTCAATTAAATCTCCTGGTAGATCATCTGGAAACACATCTGGGAATTCCCTAACTATAGGAATACAATTCACATCAGTTTTAACACTATCATCAGTAGACACAGTCAGCACAGAACACAGATATCCTTTATACCCCTTTCTAATCAGTTTAACAGCTTTTACAGAAGAAATCAGATACGGTGGGGGTACTACTCCAATCCCATTAAACACAAATTCCGGTAAGCCCGGTGGACGGAAAACAACTTGCTTGGTCACACAATCAATAGTGGCATGATATTTTTGTAACCAATCCATCCCCAATATTACATCAAAGTGATCGATATTCAATGGTAGTAAATCAATAAATAGATGCATATCCCCAACAATAATCTCACAGGCAGGATACATATATGCACATGTCATGGATCCCCCAATAGGTGATGATACAGCTAACAAGTAATTCATAGGTTCTAAGGGTCTATTCAATTTTCGTGAGAAAGCATGCGACACATAAGAATGTGTAGACCCCGAGTCAATCAATACATATGCATTTTGAGCACAAATAGAGAGGATACCTGACACAACGGTCTCGGTATTCTGGACGTCTCCCGGTACTAGGGTAAACACTCGGCCCTGCCTCATAGGCTCTTTCCCGGCAGCTTTGGGTTAGGCTTTGGTGCTACATTTGATGCTGCTGCGCTCGGTGTAGCTTTACTACTAGCTGGAGGAGCAGAAGGGCAGTCTTTAATTCTGTGGCCCAACTTGCCACATCTGAAACAGGCTCCAGAAATCTGATAGCAAACCCCTTTGTGCTTGTTGCCACATATGGAGCAGGGTGGAGTAAATCCACTCCCTTGGCTGGGGCTAGTCGTCGACCCCGTATTCTGTTTCTTGTTTGCAGAGTTATGCTTGCTTTTCTTAAACTTGAACCCATGCCTTTTACCATGCCATTCAGTTGTTGGTGTTTCAGTTCTCAGTGCTTCAATATTAGATTCGGCCATCAAGGCCCTGTCAAGAACACCCACATAAGTTGGTAATTTCAACATGTTGACTCGGTCAAGGATAGCAACATTCAGGCCGCCTTCAAATCTCCTGGCCTTCTTGTATTCAGTATCCACCATATGTGGTGCATATCGAGCAAGTCCGGTAAACTTCGTTTCATACTCAGCAACTGACATTGTGCCCTGTTTTAACTGTTCAAATTCAGTGACCTTCCTGTCCCTAACACACTGAGGGAAGTACTTTTCGAAGAAGGCTACTTTAAACTGAGCCCAAGTCATAACAATATCATCATCACGAGTAAGCATCCACCACCTTCTCGCCTCTTCCTGCAAGGTGAAGGTAGCTAACAGTACTTTGTTTGCCTCCGAACACGGAAACACTTTGAACAACTTCTCAGTCTCAAGAACCCAAGCTTCAGCTTTCAATGGTTCAAGGCCTCCCTGAAAGGATGGCGGTTTCAACTTGCTGAACTTATGAGTCAGTGCAATAATGTCCACCTCATTAGCATTCACATTCTGTACATTCTGTTCCGGTTGTACCGGAGGAGGAGGAGGTGGGGGCTGTTGGTTCTGTTGTTGATCCAGTCTTTCAATTATCAGTCCCATCATTAGTTCAAGTCTGGCCATTCTGGCCTCAGAGGATGATGATCCCGTTTCATTTGCAGTGTTTACGTTATCCATTTCACTATAAGCAGTTATAACAGTTATCATGATAAGCGGTTGTATAATTAAACAGTTTAACATTTTAACATATATCAGTCAGTCACAAGCACACACTTTTCAAGTTCATGAGATGCCCTAATTGCTTTTCTAGGACACCCTATAGCTCACTTGGACACGTGTGTGCGGTATAACTCGTGGTTAAGTATCGCTCTGATACCACTCTGTCACGACCCAAACCCGGCCCTATGGGTTTAGCACCGTAACCGGCCAGTAATCCGTGATTACCGAAGGCCTGCTGAACAGTAATACAGTAAAACAGAGTACAGGGCCTGGCGGAAGCCAATACAGTAAATAACTAGTGTCCATTGAGCTGTGAAAATCTGTATGCCAAAAACATTTTTCATGCATTCATACAGTTCAGAACAGTACAGTCTATACAGTCAGATACAAACATTCAGTACGGGGACCTAATCCCTCGAGAACAGTACAGTAAAACATTCAGTCTATACAATCCGTTCGGTCATTACAAAACAGTGAGACAGTACAAAAAGGGGGAAATACTAAACACCCCTAAGCCTTAGCATAACAGGCTCGGAATCTCACTGTGAGGCACATAGGCTGGCTGACAAAACTGGAATAACCCCGACGCCTCTAGCTCTGGTCCGGTGCCTGTACACCTACATATATATATGAGCAGTGAGCTAAAGCCCAGTGAATAACATAACGTATAAAGAGGTTAAGAATGTAATGTCCTTACAGTAATGAAAACAGTTCATTAAACAGTATTTCAGTCTTTCAGTCCGAACAGTTATACAGTCATATGTGGTACATCCATTAGCATAACAGTAAACAGTAGGTCTTAAAGACCGAACAGTAATGATGGCCAGTCATTCAGTAAACAGTATGGTTCCACAAGGGAACCGACAGAGATCTCTGTAACGGTAACAGTCAGTAACAGTAGTGCTAAGGATGCCACAGTATAGTTCAGAAATAAAGGACATACATTCATTCAGTAAATAATATCAGTTCAATAAACAGTTCAGTTCAGTATTCAAAAGATAACCATTTTGAACATATCTTTATACAATCGTTACTCACAGAGATTGGGCTAATAGCAGCTAGAGTGCGTCCCCGAAAGCCAACCCTAAACAGTTAACAAATAGAACACACACTAAGTTTAACAGTTGGGAAGGATGATAATTAAATCCCTAAATTTCCTCGGTGTGGTTCTACATCTAAATCCTCATTAAGATGTCTTAAACTAGGCCTAAGAATGCCTAGGATGAGATGAGGATGCAAAAATACAATTGGAAGGCATTTTTCAAAAGTTGCTGAAAATAGGCGCTTCGCTCGAGCGAGCCTTCCTTCGCTCGAGCGAGCTTCCAAAATCAAAGGCTTCGCTCGAGCGAGAATCCTTCGCTCGAGCGGTCTGATGAACAGTAAAAGTACTGGTTGCTGGATTTTTACGCGCGATACCACGCTCGATGCTCGCTCGAGCGGAGCCCTGAATACAGGTGCTCGCTCGAGCGAGGAATCCTTCGCTCGAGCGAGGAAGCCAAATCTGGAATTTCCAGATTTGTCTCCCAAGTTCGAACCAAGCATTCAACAACCCAAAACTCAACCTCTTGGGCCAAAATCTGGGAAACATTTCAAACTCATAGTACAACAAGTTTCAAAAGCCAATTTACACATGCAAGGGCCAAGAGTTGGTCAATAAAGCCATTTTCAAACCCATTTTCAAGAGTAATTTCAAAACATGCAATGCATGAACTTTAAACCAAAATCAATCTTCAATTCTTGCTCTAGTGAGCTCAATAGTTGGAAAATCAAATGAAAACATGGACTTTGATAGAAACATGAGCATGCATGTACAATCTATCATGAATTCAACTTCAAAATGCACCAATATAAACATGCATGCATCAATGGAGTTCCAATTCAACATAAATGAGCAAAATCATGACTTAGCTCTATCATTTTCCATGAATCTAGCAAGAATCAACCTTAAATGCAACAATGGGTGGCTAATATACATACCTAAGTCTTGTATTATAAGATGACAAGCTCAATTATACAATCTATGCCTCAAATCTTCAAGTTCTTCTAGCAATTTCAACACTTTGAATCCAATTCTCTCTTATCCCTCACTCTCTCTAGTTTGGTCGGTTGGAATGCAAGAATAGGGGCTGATGATATGTTTTGATTAAGTGCAAACAAGGCTCAAAGATGAATAAACAAGGCCCACTCACAATGGCAGTTTCGTAAATACGTCAAACTCTTTAATTGGCTCTATTTAATCTAATTTAATCATACCTAATTTCAATTTCAGATAAATATACCATAAAATCACGAATATTCTACTGATCTCAAAACTCTAAACGGTTCCTAATTCGGCCGCCGATAAGGCCTTCAATTAGCAATTTAAACATATGAATTCAAACAGACAATCAATCAATCAAACAGATGCAATATGCAATTCATCAATTAAACTTATTCAATTTCAGTTTCGATTTCATTCAGTCCATTCAGTACTTCAGTTAATTCAATTATCAGTCATTATCAGTTCAGTTTAGCAGTAATCAGTACGTAATTCAGTGGTTTATCGGTAATCAGTACGAGGGTTATTACAGGGAGGCAGATCAGAGAGAGAGATTTGATATGTTGCAAAAAAAATCAAAGATCGGGATGAGAGAGAGAGAGAGACTTACCGGTGAGGTTGATCGGTGTGATGAGAGAGTGATGTCGATTGGTCGATCTTGCGATGAGAGAGAGTCGATCAGTGCAGATGGAAAACCAAAGAGTGAGAGATTGATGGGATGAGAGAGTGAGGGAGACATATCAGAGAGAGAGATCTGATATGTTGCAAAAAAAATCAAAGATCGTGGAGAGAGAGAGAGAGAGAGAGAGAGAGAGAGAGAGAGAGAGAGAGAGAGAGAGAGATTAGGGCTTACCTGTGAGGTTGATCGGTGCGATGAGAGAGTGAGGTCAATCAGTCGATCTTGCGGCGAGAGAGAGTCGATCGGTGCAGTGCAGATGAAAAACGAAAGAGTGAGAGAGAGACTGATGAGATGAGAGAGACAGATGGGAGACAGAGTGAGTTCGTGTTTTGGAGTTTGAGATATAGATTAAGGTTTAGTCTATAGATGAAGTGAGATGAATGGTCAGATTTGAAGGGAAAAAAAAAAAAAACAAGGTTAATGCGAGCTGGTTGGGCGGGTGTAGTTCAAACCCGTAACCCGCCCGCAACCCAAAAATTAGATAAAATCCAAACTGCACCCTACCCTAATGTGTTTGCGAAACTGCCCATACGAGTGTGGATCGGATCGGGTAGGCGCGGTTTGGGTGGGTCGGATAACCCTACGCCCAGCCCTAATAGAGACTGTCTAATTTGATGAGGCCATGAACCAGTAGTTAGGGTTGCAAATGAATCGAACTGTTTACAAACAAGCTTAGCTTGTTAAGGGCTCGTTAAATTAGACAGTCTCGTTAATATTAATCGAACTGCTCACAAACAAGCTCAAGTTTAATAAACGAGCTCGATAAGCAAACGAACGGAGTTCGAACTTAGGAAAACTCAGCTCGACTCGGCTCGTTTGTACCCGTACTAGTATTGGATTGACAAATTCCTTTAACCTCTTCAAATCAATCCCGTAATTCACAGCCCCCCCTTCCCCCAAAAAAAAAAACAAAAAAAAAAAAAAACACTACAAATTCACCCTTTTTAACCTAGAATGGATCAAATTCATTTTACTCGTAATCTCACATTTTATCAATTTAATTTCCATCATACAAACACATTTTGAGTAAGTTATAGGTTCATTCTTAACATTTTTCAAAAAAAAAAAAAAAAAATCCATTTATTTTCAATATAGCAGGGCTAATTTAGGCCTATTTTAGCAACTAAAAAAAAAAGTCAACTTATTAGCTTATTGGCTTATATATGTCACATCACCTCTCTATTTTTTGACACATTTTTTCAAAATAAGCCAAAAGAAAAAAAAGAAAAAAAAGCCAACTAGATAAAAAAAAAAAAAAAATTAAGATACTGTTTGGTTTAGTTTTTAAATTAACATTTGGATCAAAAAAAATCAAAATATATGTTTGATTTATCAATTTTCAAAATTCTTTTTAAAATTCTTTTTTTTTCTCCTCTCTTCTTCTATTTTTTTTATTAATAAATAAATCAATCACTTTTTTTTTTCTCCTCTCTCATTTTTTTACATTTTACACATCAATCAATCAAATTTTTTCTCACACTATCTATTCAACTACAAAAAAAAAAAAAAAATACAAATCATTTCAAATTTATTTTCAAAACTCATACCCAAATAAATTTTTAATTTTCAAAACTTTTTTTTAACAACTTAATTTTGAAAATACAACTCAAAACTCAATTTTTTTCAAAAACTAAACTAAAAGGAGTCTAAATATTTCTCCCCTTACTCTTTTCCTGTTAATTTGGTGATTGTTGTAATAACCAAGAACACTCATCTATACTATTATATATGTGAACAACTTACTTTAGTTTCTCCTTTTGCCAAGTAAATTTTTTTATATAAAAAAAAAGAAAAAAAAAATTATAAAATGAAGTGCACAAGATTTGAACCTAAAATCTTAAATTCGGAAAATGACACCCTTACACTTAATTAACAAACACTATATATATTTATATATATTTCTAACTCAAAATCAAAATATATAGTTTATAAATTTAATAGCACACCCATTAGGTGGGGTTCTACAACCCTAGTAAAAATAAAATGCAAGCTGAAGTTCTGTGTCTCCATTTTTATTCTGAGTTGTATAAGAACATTCCTTCTTAAGTACAACCCAAAAGAATTGTTGTATCCATAACATGAAAATTGCCATTTAGACCAAAAGTAGAACTGAAAGCAGCCAGAACCTTAAGGCCATGTTTGATTAATTTATAAGATTAATAGTAAAGGTATTAATAATCTCATGAAATTAGTGTGGTATTTACTATCTAATTGAATTAGTAGGATAAATTATTTCCTTATTTATTGTTTGATTTGCATTGAATAAGAAAATATATGAAAGTAAAAGAATCTGTTTATTTTATTTTTCTACTCAGGATATACAATCTCATCTCTATCTCATTACTAATAATCCTACAAATTTGTTGGATTAATTATCTATTGGATTAATAATTCTAAAACAAAATTTCAAAATAAATATAGGATTATTGGACCCATGAATTAATAATCTCAATTATATACTCTAATTCTGTCAATCAAACATACCCTAATTACATTAATAATTTTTTATGAATTCGCTCAAGTTAAACTCAAAATCTAAAGAAAAGTAGGCTAAAAAAAAGTACAATGGCTAGTTCCTCTGGTCATTGAACTACCATTGATAAAGCCCAGCCAAGTGGAGCTACTTGCGCGGTAGAAAAAGTGGATGATGAATTTGAAAATCTTTTATACTGTATTTCGTTGAGAGATTTAATAATGAATTTAAAAATAAAAAATGAAAAAGTATGTAAAATTAAATAAAATATAAATATATATTTTTTATATTTTACTTATCTTTTTCTTTTCTATTTTTAAATTTATTTTCAAATTTTTTAACCAAATACAACTTTAAGGACTTCAAAAATTTCAAAACTAGTTTTCAATCTTTTGATAACGCTGGTCAATGTTTGTATGCAGGGGTTAATGTGCTGCCAATGTGGCTAGGAATGGCAACGGGGCGGGGCGGGGCCGGGGATCACCCTCCCCGTCCCCGATCCCCGACGGTGAAAATTCCCCTATCCCCGGCCCCGATCCCCGACGGGGAACTTATATCCACCCCCGCCCCCGCCCCCTAACGGGGATCGGGCTTCCCCGACCCCGAAAACTCCCCGGCCAAAAAAAAAATTACATCCAACCGATCTGTTTCTGTTCACCATCAACAACAACATAGTAGAGACAGAGATATGTTCATCATCAAAATCTGTTCTGATGAGCTCCAATGTCATAAAAAAAAAATAAAAAAAATATCAGATCTAATAACAAATCGAGATATATATACATAAAAAAATATCAGATCTAATAAATAACCGATCTGTTTCAGATCTAGGGTCACCGCCAGATGGTCACTGCCGGATCGGAGGTGTCACTGCCACAAACAGTGGTGATCGGAGCTTGGCCTCACTGCCGTTGGAGAAGAAAAAGAGACGGTGGAGCGGCGGTCGGAGATCGCGGTGATGGGAGGAGGGAGAGGAAGGAGATCGCGGTGATGGGAGTAGCGAGATCGCGGTGATGGGTGAGAGGAGGGAGATCGGCTGAGAGGAAGGAGATCGCGGTGATGGGTGAGAGAGGAGGGAGATCGGCTGAGATGGATGGGTGAGAGAGGAGGGAGATCGGCTGAGGGTTAGAGAGAGAGAGAGAGACGAGAAGTGGATGTGGATATGAGTGATGAGGGTTTTATATATATATATAATATAATTATAATTTTGGTTCGGGGAAAAAACGGGGCGGTGAACGGGGCCGGGGCCGGGGCGGGCCGGGGCTGAAAAATAGATCCCCGTCCCCGGCCCGGAACAGATCGGGGATCGATTTTGAAATACCGTCCCCTCCCCGTCGGGGGTATTTTTCGGGGAAAAACCGTTAAAATCGGGATCGGGGTCGGGGATCCCCGTCGGGCCGGTTTCAAATTGCCATCCCTAAATGTGGCAAGTCCACTGACAGAATGCTTAAATGGCGCATTGTTAGTGGTATGGGGCACCACCTAGAACATCCAACAATTTTTTGGAAAATGTTTTAAAGCACTAAAGAGTTCTAATTTATCTTTTTTTCCCATTATGATTTGTCTTTTTTTTTTTCACTGCCAACTGTCTAGAGCTCCATTTAGATCTCTATACTTTAGAGCTCTCTATCACTGTCATAATTTTTTTGAATGCACTGCTTCACCTCATTTATCTGTTGACAAGTGTTAAATTATTTTTTAAAATCTTAACAAAAGTATTCAGTGTGTTTAGTTTCAATTTTCTGAATTTAATTTTTTTTTAAATTGAATTTCTTATTTTTCGTATTTTTTTTTGTTTTTAGTAAATATTTTTTAAATTTTAAACAATTTTTTTTTTAAAATTTTTTAAATACACCTCACTTAGATATATCTAAATAATAAAATATTTGTGAAAAAATATTTTAAAAAATTAATAAATACACAAAAATATGAAAAATATATTGAATTTTTATATTTTTGGTATTTAGTGAATTTTTTAAAGATTTTTTTTCACAAATATTATATTTTTAAATGTATTTATGTTAGGTGTGTCTAAAAATTAAAAAAAAATTCTTAAAATACTAAAAAAAATCAGTGAAAAAAAAAAATACGACAAACGAAAAAATAAAATTTCCTGAAAAGTGAATTCTAAAAATAGAAACCAAACAGAGTGATTAGGTTTCACAATTTTAAATAATAAAAATTAAGGGGTTGTTTGGGATGTCCTAAATAAGTGCACTTTTTGTCTTTTTAGACTAAAAAGTTGAGGAAAAAAATGGATGTTTGAATTAACTTTTTGACTTTTTATGAAAAAATGTGTATTAAAAAATTGTATTAATAGGTGTGTAAGAGAAGATAGGATAAAGAGATGGTACGGATTGGCAGTGGAGAAGATAGTTGAGTAGATGAAGAAATATTGTCTCATTCTCGGGCTTTGATTGGATGGTGTTGTTTGGCCCGTGGGGGCCCACCACGGGTCCCTTTTTTTAATCGGAACCGTTCAATGTATAGAACTCGTCGAGTATTATAGGCTTGTAAAAAATTACATTGATTGAATATCGATAGCTATCTGATCGTGTTAGTTTTTCTTGTTAACTGTTAACTATAACACTATCCATTTTTATACAAAACTGATTTGATCATGTAGTTAGCAATACCCGATAGAAGTGATTTTTTATAGGCATATAGTACTAGATGATTTCTACATATTAAATGGTTTAGATTATCAAAACGGGACCCATAGTGGGCACCTACGGGCCCAACTTTACCATCTAATTTAGTTAATATTCTACTACAATTTTTTTTTCCTCTATCAGCTATTGACAGATCATGGCAGCGACTGATTTGGCCCAATTCATTGATTTGTATTAATATTTATATATTAATTTTTTAATATTTTTTTGGTGAATAGTGATAACTTTTTAACTTTTTGGATAATTTTTTGACTTTTTGGATTTTTTTAAGGTTGCCAAACTTGGCCTAAGTATGAACAACCCTCTTTCGAAACCCCTATCCTTTATCTCTCTCTCTGCTCTATAGAAAGAGGATGGTGCTTCTAGCCATCTTCATCCCTTTATTTCTTATCTCTCTCTCTCGGTGCTAGCTGCTATTATTCCTCTTGTCTCCATCATTGGCTTTCTATCGAGGAAGTTTTCAGATTTAGACTTAGATTTGATTATTGATCGAGATCCGATACTATTAAACATTGGCTTTCTATCGATGAAGTTTTCAGATTTAGACTCAGATTTGATTATTGACCGAGATCCGATACTGTTAAACGCGCTTTTATACGCTAGGTGACCATAATGCTTTATTTTGTAATAGAGATAAAGATTAACATACCACAATTACCAGTTGCGACAATAAACGGATCATGAAGATGATTAGTAATGTTTGTTTGGTGGTGATTGTTTTATTTTTATTTTTTGTTATAATAGTGCCTCTCTACGTAGAGGTTTCCTTTTTTCATGGAAGTTTTCTTCTCATTGCATGGAGGTTTGTTTTTTCTCCCTATGTGGAGACTCAAATCTTCCCTGCGTGGAGGTTCTCTTTATCCACTGTGAGATTTATTTGTATTTTGATATACTTTATTTGATGACTTGTTGTCAGATGTTCAATATATTAAGTCTTGTATTTTTTCATAAAAAAAAAAAAAAAAATTAAGTACGAACAGCATGTAGATTTGTCTCAAGGCCACGGCATAATTTTTTTGACCGGTGAGTCAATGCTATGCTAGGTAGATAAACACTTTCAAGTGGTGTTATATTGAAGGAAAATGCTATTTATATATAAAATTTATGTAAAAATTATTGCAAAAATGTGGTGGTAATGTAATTTTGATAAATAAATATCAGTTTTGTGGGTGTTTTGTTTTAAAGTGAATGTTCTATATTGAGTTACATTATTATGTATAAAAATTTTGTATTAATTTTTTATTTGTATATCATTACTCAATATATATAGAAAACAAATTTATTCACACATTATTGATGTGTGAATAAAACATATTTTCTGATTGGTGAAAAATGTGGATTATTTATATAAAAAAAAGTTTATTGATTATGGATCCAACAATTTTTTACCAATTAAAAAATGTACTTTGCAAGTATATGAACAAAATTAAAATAGTATTATATTTGTCACACACACTCAATCACAAAAAATTACTTCACTCACCACTAATATGGTCCAGCTCTCTCTTCTGTTTATGTGCTGATTTTTGCTTTTAATAAACTTGATTCCCACATTCTGTCCACTTTGTATCTTCAAGGGGGTGCTTGTTTGCGGCCTGGTTGGTTTCATCTTTGGGGTTGCTTGCTTTGTTTCATCAGGGGGGCTTGGGGTTAGGGTCTAAATAGAGTAGAAGGTGGTCGGCGTTGGACCGGAATAATGGATGCTAAGTTCTGGTTGGATCTTCATTCGGGCGCTCTGTTGCGAGTGGGAGTTGGAGGGATGAGCTTGGGTTCGGATCTTTGGTGTAGCTTCGGTGAGTTGTTTGGGGGGTAACCTGGGTGTTGAAGTTGATCTAGATCAGTCCCATATTCCATTCGAGCGCTCCTTTTCGAGTAGGAGTTTGAGGGGTGAAATTCATCCAGATGTTTGGTGGTGTCTCGGCGGTTGTTCGATGGTGTGGGTGGTAGTGGAGACGGCAGTGGGCCTTGTCCGGCTGTGGTGATGGTCGAGGTTTTGATTGGCCGTGGTGATAGTCGTGTGCAGTGTTCGGCTGTGGCAGTGCTCGGTCCCGATCACAGGTGGTGTTGTTAGTTGTTAGTCGGTGAGTTGTTAGTCGGTGAGTTTTGATTGGTTGTGGTGTTAGTCGGTGAGTTGTTAGTCGTGTCGTTTCACTTGAAGTTGGCCCTTAGGTGGTGCTGCTGGGCGTGGGCTCCAGGTGGTGTTGCGCAGAAGTTGGTTGAATGCGGGTGGCGCGGGTTCCAGGTGGTGTTTGGCCCTTAGGTAGTGTTGCCGGGCATGGGTCTTGGCTTGGTGAATAAAGTATTTGGGAGGTGTGGGCATTGGCTCTGTGGAAAGTGTTGGTACAACGGGACAGAGTTGATGGATATGGAATTTTCCGGCCGGTGAGTATTATCGGTAGGTGTAAAGCTTGGGTGTAGGAGTATAGCACAGGTGTATTATCCTCAGAGGAGCGTGCAGCACAGGTGGAAAGCAGGTGTGGGCGTGTAGCACAAGTGGGTGCTGGGTGTGTCAGGCGTGGGTGTGCAGTTTGAGGCAGCACAGATGGAAGCTTTAGTTTGAAATCGGGAAGTGGGCGGGAAGCTTTGGTGTTTGGTGTTGGGTTTTGTTTTGGCTTGGTCTTTGTGGTTAGATTTCGTGGGTTTCTTGTATTTTATTCTTGCTGTTAAGTCCTTCTTAACATTTTTGTTTTTGTATAAAAAATTCGTGAGGCCGAGGGGTTGGTTGTATGGATGCGAGTAGTAGTAGTAGGGGTAATTTGTACTTCCGAATCTCTCTCGATGCATGCCTTCTTCCTATACCTGTAATTTCATATTGTTAATGAAATTTTTACTTTGCCGATCAAAAAAAAAAAATGGTCCATTCATTGAGTAAAAATTCAGTATTATCGCAATATTCTGCTATCATCTACTAATAATAAACCTACATAGAGAGAGTGAATCGTCCTTTTAAAATATAACTTATTACATATACATAGAGCTGTAAATGACAAGATTTAAAATATAACTTACTACATATACTTAGAGCTGTAAATGACAAGATATATTAGTTGATAATACTAACGACATGATTGGTTGTGTGAACTTTTTTTTAAAAGTATTATATGTATTAATTGGTATATTAATTAATGTACTAACAGATGATATGATATATAATTTTAAAGACTTTGAATCTTTGTAATTTGTATAATAGATGAGATTTATAATTTTAAAATAATAATATCATAATATATATTAATACGTTAATTAATATACTAATTAATACATGTATACTATTGAACTTTTTTTTGTCCAACTCATCGCCCTCAAAGCATTTCCATTTTGGACTTTTCTTAAGTGTGCAACCCTCAAGGTTGTACACCATGTGCTACTTACACAAAAAGTGTAAGTGGAAGGTGGAAACAAAAGTAGGACTGCAAATAGAAAATGCGTAAGTGTAAGGCGTAAGTTGCACACCATAACAGTACCCTTCCATTTTACTCATCATCGCACTAAGAACATTTCCACTTTACCACTAGTTGATTTGTGCAATACACGGAATAATAAAAAATTATAATTTTTGTTTTTTCAAAATTTGACTTGTAATCAAATAAATTTTAAATTTTATTAATTTTAATTCTAATTGGTGAATATTCATTTATCCCTCATCTATGAATCGATACAAATTAATCTCCTCGACTATAAAATTATTCAAATACACTCATTTTAAAAAGGAAAAAATTGTGAAAAGGCCATTCTAAAAGGAGTATAAGGCATTAGATTTAACGTAAAAAAAAATTTGATGATAAGGACACGCTGGAAAAAGTTGATGTACAAAATCGTCGATGTCGAGAAAGTCATTGGAAAATTGGTCAAAAAAGTCATCTGTGGCATTAGGTGATAGTGATGGGATAGAGAAATGTGTGATATTCAATAGATAGGTTGTTAAATGAGTGACATGTGTCACATTTCAACAGATAGTTAGTTTGGTAAATTTTAACATATAGATGGATAAGTTGATTTTAATAGATAGTTGTTATTTTGGATAAATTATGTCATTTTGGCCCAAACAGATTAAAGCTTAGGCTTAATGAAGTACCCTTTTAAAAGTGATATAGAAGAAGTGAAAGTGATACATTTTCACATTTGAGAGAGTGAAAATGTATTGATTCATAGATGGGGAGAATAAATTAATATTTATTAATAGTTGAGGGATTTTAGTATAATTAACACATCCCCAAACTACGGACGAGGCAAAACCCTAGGATCTAAAACATGGAAAAATGGAGAATGCTTCTTCTCTATGCCATTATTCTCCAAACTCTTTTGTAATATATTTTATGGACCTTATTATGTGTCTACAATGATAATCCAAGTCACTCATCTCTTAGATCTCGCAATGAAGATTATCTGTACAAAAAATCAATTTCATCAGATACTGATAAATAGATAAACAAATAGCATTTTATTTTAGAAAATAGATGGCTAAAATTTAAATAGTTACTGTCTATTTTAAAAAATATAAAGTAATTTGTTCACATGGGTATTCATATCCAATGATACTGATTTTTTGCATAAATAATTTTTACTGCGAAATCTACCACTACGAGATGAACAATTTGAATTATTATTGTGAATCCAAAACAAAGACCATAAAATATAGTATAGAAAAATATAAAAGATAGTGGTATAAAAGGAACCATTCAAAGAAAAAAAGGGGCGGGGGGGAGAGGGGGGGTAAATTACACTGACATCCCCTGAGGTTTCTATTTAATACAAATCCTCCCACACATTTGAAAAATTACACTTAACCCCCTGTCAAATTAAAATGACATATTTACCTCTTAACCTTTATACATACAAAATAATAAAATAATACAAATATTTTATTCATGTCATTTTAAGAGAAACACTACAGGAAATACATTTTTGGCAACCAAAAAAAATTTAGTCGCCAAAAGTTATGGAATTGGCAACAAAAATTATATTAGTCGGTAAAAGTACAAGAGTTAGCTACTAATTTTTTTTAGTCGGGGTATATTGATTATTGGCGACTAAAAAAAATGTGGTTGCTAAAAATGTCACAATTGATGACTAAAAAAAATTTTAGTCGCTAAATATGCCACAATTGGCGACAAAAAATAAATAAATTTAGTCGCTGTATAGTTTCTTTTGGCTACTAAAATTATTTAGTCGCCGAATGAAAAATAAAAATTTACTTTTTATCTTTGGCAACCAAAAGTTTGGTAGCCAAAAACTTATTTTCAGCGACCAACTAATATTTTAGTTACTGTATAGTTACTTTTGGCTACTAAAACTATTTAGTCACCAACTGAGAAACCAAAATTTAGTTTTCATCTTTGGCAATCAAAAGTTTGATAACCAAAAATTTATTTTTAGTGACTAAAAAAAATTTTAGTCGCCAAAGAACTAAACTATTTGGAGGGAGACATTTCAAATTTTGAAGGGATTTAAATCTTTGAATTGCAAGTGATAATTTTGGTGATGAAACTATTTTTTAGTCGTGAAAAAGTTAAAATTCTTTGTTTTTGGCGACCAAAGCTGTTAGTCGAGGGAAAAAAAGAAAAAAGAAAAAAAAAAAGAACAACTATGTTTGCAAAACATCACCGTTTTAGGCTAGATAAGCTAGGTCTTCTTTGCCTCTCTCTCTCTCTCTCTCTCTCTCTCTCTCTCGCTCTCTCTCGCTCTCACGTCTTTCGTCCTTCCACGATCTCTTTCGCACTGTCATCACATCGTTGCACAATCGTCCCTTCGTCGATCCACCAGTGGAACATTATCCCAGGTATGTCTCTCGCCCTCTCTCTCTCTCTCTCTCTCTCTCTCTTCAACGTCTCTCTCCCTCTCCCTCTCTGCTACTCTTCTCTCTTCCTTCTCTTATTGCCGCTCCACCAGCCACGGAATAGCTCTCCTCCGCTGATTCTCCTCGCGTTCGCCGGCAATTGGGGCACCGATTCATCTCCTTATTGGTTACTGTCGCCTAAGATCCATCACCCATGGTGAGCTCTCTCTCTCTCTCACAGTAAGCTTTCTCTTTCTAACACTATTTTTGGCTTTGCTTTTCATATTGGATGCTGTTTTGTGGGTATTGTGAATCACTATGGACATTTTAGTTGAATCTCAGGCATGGATAAGCACAAGGGGTGTATCTCTGTTATGCTATTAATATGATGCTACTCTCATTTATGTTTGTTTCACATCTATGTCAAGGATAATTGTTTTTTTTGGGTGCAAGTTGCTAACCTTAATATTGTTTGATTAGTAATGTTGGGGGTTTTCAACAAGATCTGGTTGGGACTTTTTTTTTTTTTTCGTTTGCAGCTCATGAGCAAGTCGTTGTATTATATATTTTACGGCATGCAATCAGCGTTGTTGTTTGTCTCACCAATTAACGACGTGTAAAAGTAGTCGTAGAAAAAGTAACAACGATGTACAAAATCTGCCGTTAAATAGTTTTTAACGACGTACTATAGCATGTCGTAGAAAAAGTAACAACGACACACAAAATCTGTCGTTAAATAGTTTTTAACGGTGTACGAAACATGTCGTTGAAAGTGAATGACTTTCCATGACTGGTCAAAATATGACGTGCGCCTGCACGTCGTAGAAGGGTTTTTACGGCGTGCATTGTGCGCCGTAAAAGCCTTTTTTTTTTTTGTTGTTGTAGTGTTTCTTAGGACAATTATGCTCTTATTTGTTGATATTGTTTGTACTTCACCTCCCTTATTTTAGTGGCAAAGTATAAACGGGCTCACTAGATAAGAACATTATTGTTCTAAAAAAAGTAATAAATATTTCATATGATTTACACATGACTTAATTTTATGTAAATCCCTAGCAGAATTCTAACATGAGAGATTAATTGTAATAAGGTAATATTTCAATACGATCAACTATTGAGTTTTGAAATTAAGAGAGCAAAGTGCTAATGAATTATACTTTAAGGAGATTTATTGTAATTTATCCAATATTTTGTTTGTGAGATAATTTCCCATACAAAAATTCATGGTACATTGCATTTTCCCTCAACAAACTAGACCAAGTTTGGTTAGCCACTATGACTTTCCTAAAAATTTTAGTCTCTAAGTAAAGATCACAGGTTCAACTCTCCCTAAGAAGAGTTGAATTAAGGGGGCCAAACAAAGGGTGAACATGCTAACTCCCATAAGTGATAATCTAATAATTAACAATTGACTTTCGCCGATAAAAAAAGAAGACAAAAGATAGCATTTTCCCTCTAATTCAATAAATAAATAAAAGCAGTGACAAAAGGGAAATTACTTGGTAGTCTTAGAATACCTTTTTACACCATTCATGTTATGTTAATTGTCGTATTGTATCTCAAAAATAAAAATATATCCTATTATTCTATTATATAAAGTAAAAGTTAAAGTTTGAGTTTTTGTCTTGAAATCTTGATTTTTCTATTTGCCATGTGGATTTTTGTTTTTTTCTAAATTATCTTTGTTCATTTCGTATAAAATCATCCATAATTCCATAACCACTTGACAATTAATTTACAAAATAATAATTGTCAATTACTGTTGCTTGAAATTTAAATTTTTATTTTACCTATTTTACGCAAATATGTTCATCATTAATTCCACTTTTAAATAATTTAGTATTAATGTTTTTTTAAAAAAAAATTAAATTTACTATTTGAGTTATAAAACAACTAGTGGTAACCCGTGCGATTCACGGGTGTATATGATTTAAAATAAATAATTTAAAAAGAGAATTGCAAAACATATGATGTGTTATGATTTTAAGTATAATATCATCCACATTAATTGTCTTTTATTATTTATTTTCGATGAGATTTTGATAACCAAAAACATAAAAAGTAATTCAATTAAACAAACAAATAAATCAAAAACAACTGCAATGAAACATCAATAAGTATCATATAATTGAGAATATGTTTTGCTATGATAAAAATAATATTCTCTTGCCAACCCTCAAACAAAACAAAATAAAAGACTTAATTATTCAAGTTTCTTATTAAAAAAAAATTGATATCAAATGTAAAAGAGCAAAATTAAATATTACATAAAAATATATAAACTATGCGAACCCATTACTAAAATATCATCGAAATATAAAATTTTAAGCAAAAGAATATAGTGGATACTGAATTGCCAAGTTAAATTACTCTAAAATTTTCAAATAGGAAAGAGTTTTTTAATTTGGTGGGAAATTCATTATGAGAATGATACACAAATCATTTTCTTACACGCTTTTTTTTTTTTTTTTTTTGTGTGTGTGTGTGTGTGTAATTTTAGTACATAACATTCAACATTGATGCAATAAAAAGAAATTCAAAAACTCTCTAACCGTCAAGTTTGTTTAAATTAAAATTTAGACAAAAAATGCAAATGTGTGGAGCATTTCAACCATACCTATAACAATATAAAATACATATAGAGAGAGGAGGAATGCAAATGTGTGAAATTTATAACAATATAAAATTATATATAGAGAGAAAGAGAAAGAGCAACATAATAGTTTTGTATGTGTTTATAATTAATTAAAATATAATTGTTTATATAGAAGGAGAGAGATGTAAAATTGGATAGATAAATATAGATTATCTTTATTATATATTCAAATTCAAATTTAAATTATCTTTATTTTGAATTTTGTTGATAGATATAGATTATCTTCATATCACTACAAAAATTTCGATTTTTTGCCATCTCAAAAAACTTTTAGAACGACAAATGACTTTTAGCGATGACAAATGATTGGTCACAACATAGGGTGTTGCTAAAAAGTTTTAGCGACGGCATGATGCTGCCACCTTTTGTTTACGACGGCAAATGTTGACCTTGGCGACGACGTTTTACTATCGCGACGACGTTTTACTATCGCCTATAATATGTAAAAAATGAGACCTTTTGCAACGGCAATGCTTCTACCGTCGCTAAAATTTTTATTTGAGACGGCAAAAAATGCTGTCGAGAAATGTTTTTTTTTTTTTTAGACGACATTACCTCTGTCGCCAAAAACTATTTTGTGACGGCATTGCTTAGGTCACCAAAAAATTTACATTTTAGGTCTAATGTTTTTGCGACGGCATGATGTCGTCGAAAAAAAAAAAAAAGTTGCAATAAAATTATTGAAAATATTAAAAATACATGTATTGAATGAAAAAAAAAAAATTTGAAAAAGAAACCAATAATTGCATAATAATATAAAAATTTATGTATAGAAATCACAATTTCTCCATAATAAAAATATTCTTGCATTCATAACTAAACATCAGCAAATTACCCCACTACATAATGTTGCATAATACATATATAATGTTTAAGTACATAATGTTGTTTACAATTTAAAATAACATAAATCAAAAACAAAAGTTTTCCTCATCATTTTTTGTGGGTAACAAAAACAAAAGTTAGTCGCATTCTTCATGGGCATGCATTCCACAAGAAGCAAACTCCTACTTGGGCAATATCTGAAAACAAAAAACAAAAATAATTAAGGGATATTTACCAATAAATCCCATCTCATAAACAAGTATTCTAATTAGTTCCAAGTTTTTTCTATTGATCTGTTAAGTCCTATTAGTAAAGAGTTTCTTTTCATGTGATCCTATTTTTGATTTTGGTAGTGTTTTGGTGGATAGCTACATCCTTTCATTAATGTAACAAGTATGATGTGATACTCCAATGTAGCAGGTATTAATGTGACACTTCAAAAAAAATTAAATCTCCTTAGTGTATTTTTCCTAAATGTGACAACGTGGCGGGTATGATGTGACACTCTAAAACTTTTACTCAAAAAAAAATAAAAACTCTTTAGTGTACTTTTTCCTAATGTGACAACGTGACAGGTATGATGTAACACTTCAACAAAAAAAAAAAAAAAAAAACTCCTTAATGTACTTTTCTCAAATGTGACAACGTGGTGGGTATCATGTGACACTTTAAAAAAAAATTAAAAACTCCTTAGTATATTTTTTTCAAACGTGACATGTGACACTCAAACGTGACGGGTATGATGTGATACTCTAAAAAAAATTAAAAACTATTTAATGTACTTTTTCCAAATGTGATACTCTAACGTGACGGGTATAATGTGACACTAAAAAACTTTTTAGTGTACTTTTTCCAAATGTGACACTACAATGTGACGGGTAAATGAGTCATTACACATCCAAATGGACTAAATGGATCACAAGAAAAAATATAAGGCTATATGGATTACAAGTCCAAAATATGGGACTTATTGGTCAATCTCCCAATAATTAATGACAATATAATTATGTGTTAATATGTCAATTACAAAAATATAAAAATTTAACAATTATACAATTACAAAGATAATTAAGTAAACAAATTTGCCCAGACTAAAATTCGGCTCTAATTCCCAAACTGGGAAACCCGATTCGAGTCCCGTCTTCTCCCACAAGTCTCTCATGCCTAAGTAGTCCTATGTGCCAAGTTTCGTGCTAATCCGATGCCGTTTGGTGATTTTGGGGTGTCAAAACCTCGAATTCTAAGTTTGTTAAGGAACTAATTTGCCGAGACCGAAATCCAACTCGAACTCTCAAATCGGGAACCCGATTCGAGTCTTGTCTTCTCCCACAAGTCTGTTGTGCCTAGGCGGTCGTGTGTGCCAAGTTATGTGCTAATCCGACGCCGTTTAGTGATGTTGGGGCATCAACACCTCAAATTCTAAGTTTTTTAAGGAAACTAGTTTGCCGAGTTTGAAATTCGGCTTGAACTCCCAAACTGGAAACCCAATTCGAGTCCTGTCTTCTCCCACAAGTCTCTCGTGCCTAGGCAGTCATGTGTGCCAAGTTTCGTGCTAATTTGATGCCTTTTGGAATTTTGGGGAGCCAACACCTCAAATTCTAAGTTTCTTAAGGAACTAGTTTGCTGAGATCGAAATACGGTTCTAACTCCCAAACCAAGATCCCGATTCGAGTCCCGTCTTCTCCCATAAGTCTCTCGTGCCTAGGCGATTGTGTGTGCCAAGTTTCATGCTAATTTAACGCCGTTTGGTGATTTTGGGGCGTTAACACCTCGAATTCTAAGTTTCTTAAGGAACTAGTTTGCCGATACCAAAATCCGACTCTAACTCCCAAACTGGGAACCCGATTCGAGTTCTATCTTCTCCCACATGTCTATCGTGCCTAGGCAGTCATGTGCGCCAAGTTTCGTGCTAATCTGACGTTGTTTGGTATTTTGGGACGTCAACACCTCGAATTTTAAGTTTATTAAGGAATTAGTTTGCCGAGACCGAAATCAGGCTTTAACTCGCAAACCGGGAACCCGATTCGAGCCCCATCTTCTCCCACAAGTCTCTCGTGCCTAGGCGGTGTTGTGAGCCAAGCTTCGTGCTAATCCAACGTCATTTGGTGATTTTGGGGCGTCAACACCTTGAATTTTAAGTTTCTTAAGGAACTAGTTTGCTGAGACCAAAATCCGGCTCTAACTCCCAAACCATGAACCCGATTTGAGTCCTGTCTTCTCCCACCAGTCTCTCGTGCCTAGGCAGTCTTGTGAGCCAAGTTTTGTGCTAATCCGATGCTGTTTGGTGTTTTTGGGGCGTCAACACCTCTAATTCTAAGTTTTCTTAAGGAACCAGTTTGCCGAGACTGAAATTCGGCTCTAACTCCCAAATCGGGAACCCGATTCGAGTCTTGTTTTCTCCCACAAATCTCTCATGCCTAGGTGCTTGTGTGTGCCAAGTTTGTGCTAATCCGATACTGTTTGGTGATTTTGGGACATCAACACCTCGAATTCTAAGTTTCGTAAGGATCTAGTTTGTTGAGACCGAAATTCAGCTCTAACTCCCAAACCAGGAACCCAATTCGAGTCCTATCTTCTCCCACAAATCTCCCGTGCCTAGGCGGTCGTGTGTTCCAAGTTTCGTGCTAACATCATTTTGGTAAAGGCATGAACACGTCAAATTCTAAGTTTCTTAAGGAACTAGTTTGCCTAGACCACCATCTTTTTGATAAAGATCCATCATGCGAACATGAAACTAGTTTTTTCAGGTCACCAAATAAATGCTACATATCAATTTAAGCTGTAAAACAAATGCTACATATCAATTCATCCTATGTGCATTAGAATGCAAAGATACATTTTATACCTGATCTACTGGTGGTAGTGTATGTGGAGTCTCATCTTCCATAGTCCCTAAATACACGGTGGCCACTCGATGCATCAGGAACAGGTGACCATTTATATATAATGTGTTAATCATATTCGAATTTTTATATATATATATATATATGTTGTGTGAAAATTTAACCATTAAACAATTTAATTTATATCGAACTTGTCTGTTGGGATCTACACTCGCCCCCTGTGACACAATGGCTATCATTTCAGCTCTCATCTGCTGTAAATGTGCAAAGAACTCTGCTTGCATCTCCTCTCTCAACTCATCCCTTAGCTCCGCACGAACCTGCTGGGTGATCTGAACAATAATCGATGGCTGGGGTGTTGACTGTGATGGCTTAGCAACATCTTTATACACCGTATTCCGAGGCACAGTTATCCCATAAGTGCGACAATATCCATGTCTTCCATGACCCATCAACTCATGGAAAATGGCGTTCCTAGCCTCTGTAGTCTGGTAATCCTCAGGTAGCATGGAGAGTTGATGATCAAACTCATCCTGTATTGAATAAGACATACAAGTATATGTCAAATTGTGGCTTGCCTTTTCGCGCCCCCTTTTAGAAGGTTTGAAAGAAGGCCCTACAGTTCGGATTCCCGTGGTTCTAAATCTAATCTCACAAGTGCAATGTGAAACTGATAAACACCAAAGAGTCCAAATCCGGCAAATCTTTTTAGAAAATTGATTTTAAATCAAATAATGTCAAAATTGGACTGCTTTTCCAGATATAGAGTCGCCACCTAAATATTTTTATTTTGGGAAATTTAGGAAACCCATGACTCGTTCCAAAGGCTATGTATTCGTCATCACCAAAGTTGCCTCGGCTCAGGAACTTAGGTACGAGGGTGGAAGGTTATGAATTGAGCAGCCCCACTCTCCCGATCAAAGATCGGCCTCTACTAATCATATGATATGGATTTTTATAAACATTATGTGCTTTTATTCTGGTTATTAAGCTAGCTTTACTATGTGAAGCGTACAATCAAGTATAGACTAGTTTGCTCAATTTGGAACAATTCAACTCGTGTTTGTTTGCGAAAATGGTTTGAATTTGCCACCTCTAGTAGGCTTAAAGTTTGTGGATTTGCCACAAAACATAGTGGGCTTAAAACATGATTTGCCACTCAACAAAGTGGGCTTAAAACGCACATATGTTGAATCGTTCCAATTCAAAGAACAAGCCTTCATCCACAAGCGTTCAAGTAGTTTAGGAAATAAGCACATAGCCTTACGGCAAGCATGCTAATCATGGCAACATTCACATTTATGAAAATATGCTAAAGCGTAAAAGCTCACCTAGTACTCTAAGCTAGGAAAACATGAGTTAGAAAAATATGCATGATTCCTAATTATGTTGAGTGTCTAATGCAACACATGCAATATGCAATTAATAGGCTCGGCTACTAATATGGCATATGGATTGATTTTGAACAACATGCGATTAAACACGTATTCAAATAAGTATTGAAATAGTGATGCAGTTTGAATGATGCGCCGAGTCTCGGTGCATGCAATACGAATGAATGGATGCAAGCATAAGGCATAAGGTATGCTAATTGAAACATGTCCCTTATCTAACCATCAAAAGCGATTAAATAAAAGGGAGAAAGATGTGGAGTTGGAAAATATACACACACACGCACGCACACTTATTACAACATTACGCCCTCGCGAATGAGGGTCCGAATGAGTAAGAGCTAACTAACTAGAAACTAAGCGAAGCTAACTAATTATTACAAAATTAGAAACTAATTAACTATTCTAGTTAACTAATTATTAAAAACTGAAATCGAATAACTAACCAATTATTTACAACTCTTAATTAGCTACAACTAATTAATTACAACACATATTTGATCTATTGCTAATTAAACTAATTAGCTAATCTCGGGAAGCGAGGGAGGCCCATGCATGCTTGGTTTCCACCTGAAAGCCACTGCCTTGCTGTTGAACGCCTCTGTTTACACATTGAACACCAACAACTTTTGCCCACTTCCAGAACACCACTGCTCCACCTTACCAACAATTTGTGCAAATTTCACTGATGGCCAACAAGGGGCCGGTCGGCTACCATTGGTGGCCGATCGGCTACTGGTGGTGGCCGGTCGACCACTACTGTCCTGAATTTCCTTGCTGCAACAGAGAGCAAAATAGAGCAAAACAGTGTATTTCTCAAGGGTTATTTGCACACTTTGCCTCTCCTTTTCAAGGGGAAATCAAAGGAGGGACAAAATTTGGTTCATAAATCATCAACCAAGCAATTTCATTGCATGATGGCTTGTGAAACCAATTGTGCAAGTTCAATAAATGCAAAATGAGACCAAAAATGTCCATTACCCTATCATGCATAATCAAAGGCAATGGAGACCAAAGAAAGTGACACATTTCATCACTTTTGAGTATGAAATGTCCCATTTTCCTTGTGTTCAAATTAACGTTAGATTTAAACACATGCAATGCAACACAAAGAATGCTTATCTTGCCTCTTTTACTTGCCAATTTTGTTTACTCATTTTAATTACCAAATCATCCTTTAATCAATTGTCCATTGGTGAGTTCAGGTCCTCTAAATGGAAAGGAGGCTTAAACCAAAGGTTGTTTTAGGCATGAAAGAGACCTCATGCCGTTGGTAATGAACCCCAAAAGGGATTAAACTATTAAGCACAAACACCTCAATTTCATGCTTTAAACAAACAAATGGTTTGAACCACTTTCAAAGAAAAAATAAAATCAAGAAAGGAGGGAGGTTGCAGAAATGATTACGCACTGGAAATGAGTGATAAAAGTACTAAAATATGCAACCAACTCAAATCAATGGTAGTTAAAGCCTTAAAAGATTAAGCTAGTGAAAGGACTTACACTACAATTATGCAATACAAGACTCAAATGACACCAAACAGCCAAAACAGTGGCAAACTAGTTCAAAACAGAGTGTAAAACATGCTGGACTTGAGCCACAAAAAGTTAAAACATTAAGCTAATACATAAGGCTAACTAGGCATGCAAACAAGACAAAAGGAGGGGAGGCTATCCCCTCCAATTTTGGACTTCAAAATGAATTTTTTTACCACTGAAAAACCTCTGAAATTCAGTGATCAAAAGGCCAAAAAAGTTGGTTTGAAAGTGATGAATAAATGCACAAAAACTTGACAAACTAAGAAGCAAGAAGGGTGAACCACCCCCTAACCAAAAAAGGGCTCAAACCACCACTTTTAAGCCAGAAAAATAGAACTTTTTACAATTTAAAATCAGCCCCAAAATAGTAAGAAAAGATGGTAAAACAAGTATATTGAAACAAAGTAAACAAGGCAAGAGTTATACCTTTGAAGCAAAGCTCAAGTTTAGGCACCAAACCAAGCTAAAACCACTTTCTAGAGCTCAAAGAGGGTGTCAAATAACCTCAGCCCAAAGAAAAGCCACTTTGATTAAGGTAGTGTATGTAAAAGTGTAGAGAAAACAAGCATGTAAAAGTGTAGACAAAACAAGCAACTAAGCACAAAATTGCAAGAGAGAGAGATTTTTTGTACCAAAATTTCTAACCCTCAACAATGGGGGAGGAACCTCCATATATATAGAAAAACAAGCCTTGAGCTTAGAAACATCCTACCATACACATGTAGGGAGATGCAGCTCAGTGTGCTAACAGCTATCACAGCTGTCAACAAATATCTGGAAAAAGACACTGGTGGCCGACCGGCCACACCAATGGCCGACAACCATGAGCTATGGCCGACAGCCTATGGTGGTAGCCGACAGGTCACCAAAAGGTCCAGACACCAAGTTTTGGTCCAAAACAAAGCATAGAAAAGACAAGGTTTAAGGGCTCAAAGATAGGGTGTTCCGTCGAGGACTTCAAGCACTCAAAACGAACACATGCAATCACAATCATCATATGCACAAGTGATGACGTCCAAATCTTGAGGACGGTCAAAAATGGGGTGTCTACAGTTGCCCCTCTTTGAAAGAACTCGGAAGTCATGAAGTGACGGGAATGAATGTCAAAGCCCAGAGACAACCCATTTTGACAAGGCCGAAGACTTGGACAAACAAACAAGCAAGACAAAAACGGTTGTGCCCGCAGGCTGCCTACGTATCCCTTTGCAAGGAATCAAACCAGCGTAGTTCTTGGGCAAGATGCAAGTGATATGCATGACGCAGGAACATAACTTATGATCATGCAATGAGGCTGTAATGAAACATTTAGATGCAAATGCTATGCAATAAAAATGCCACTTTCAAACAAACCGAAACGAGGTATAGCAACCTCAAACACAAAAGTAAGTAAGTAAACACACCACACGTGGGAATTACAAACCAAACCACATTTCATGCAGAAAGGATGTAAGAAATTATGCAAACTTAACCACGCAACGCGCAGGAAAGGCGAAGAGCGATCGTCGGGTGCACCTGAGGTCTCAACCGAAATCCTAATGTGTTGCACATGTGAGAAGGAAAAAGGTGGTGTGAACACCGGGACGCACCCGAATGTTTTTAACCAAAAGGAGTGGTGTAAACACCGGGATGCACCCGAATGTTTTTAACCAAAAGAAGTGGTGTAAACACCAGGATGCACCCGAATGTTTTTAACTAAAAGGAGTGGTGTAAACATCGGGACGCACCTGAATGTTTTAACTAAAAGGAGTGGTGTAAACACCATGAGACACCCAAATGTTTTTAACCAAAAGGAATGGTGTAAACACCGCGATGCACCCGAATGTTTTTAACCAAAAGGAGTGGTGTAAAAACCAGGACACACCCGAATGTTTTTAACCAAAATGAGTGGTGTAAACACCGAGATGCACTCGAATGTTTTTAACCAAAAGGAGTAATCCTAACGCGTTTCATGCACGAGGAGAGGGAGTAAAAGGATGTGATTCAAAGGGTGCGAATGATTTCACCCGAAACTCCTCTAAATGAACCATACATACAATATCGTTTGTCTGTGTTGGCTCTGCTGAATGAACCATACATACAATATCGTACCTGCGTAAGAAAAAAAAACTAAACAAGTACAACATATTAAGGGTGCATGTTCTATGCACAATTGCAATAATGTTAAGGCATGTTCTATGCAAATGTATTGACAACATGTTCTATGCAAGACAAGTTGGAAGCATGTTCTATGCATGAAGGGAGAAGTGCATATTTTATGCAAGACCATATGTGTAAAATGTACGTTCTATGCATGCACATAATGTATATTCTATGCAAGGATGACAGCATATTCTCAATACAAGAAATTGAGTAGCAACTTCCGATTTACCTGTCGGAAGAGTTGCGATATACGAAAAGGATACACCCTGTTTAACAAGTGACGAACAACGATCACCGAAAACACAGTTTCGAACTTCCACAGAGAGAATTTGAACTCAATAGTGACATTTCCTTGCACCTCTCGGGAAACAGGGACAAAAACAACATCAAGACTCAATGGAGGAGCACTGGGCATTAGACGGTCGCAAGGGGAGGGTGTCGGCCACTTGTCGGCCACCCTTGAGCATTGCCAGCCCCCAATGTGGCCTGTCAGCCACCGATGGCAGATCGGGCCCAAAAATGGTCTTTTCACCATGGGTCTTTATAAACATTCACCCATACTTCATTTCCTTACTCCTCCAAAGCCGAAATCCTCATTTTCTCTCCTTAGACACTTTCCCTCTCTAGATCTGAGCTTTATATGCGTTTTTCAATGCCCCACGCACATTTTCTTCACTAAACCCTCTTAGTTTACTCCGTTTTGAACCAATTGAAATTTGATTTCGATGCTTTTTCTTGAAGTTTCACTATTTGAGGCTTGTTTCCCTCAAGTTCTTCTTGGATTTGGTGCTTTTTTCCGGGCTTCGACTTTTTCTTCCCTTTTCTCTCTCTTAGGGTTGACCTTTGGCATTTTCCACCTATTTTCCTCATTTTGCTTCACTTTTTGCAGATTTTCTTTCTTCTTTCCAAATGGTAGATGATCTACCCCATGACGGAGCTTCTCTGGAGATCCCACCCTAGTTGTCTCCAGAGATAGAAGCGGAGCCTGAGCCAGTGCTACTACCACCCAGGATTCGACCTTTTGATCTGACGACATATCATCCTCGGACGCATGTGCTACCACCCGAGAGCATCCGGCATTTCAGAGGGTTTGCGCGAGGTGCACCAGAGGACCTCTTGCTACGAGAGCTGGACTTCCATTTGTCATACGGCGCCACCGAGGTATGAACTGTATTCTCATGTTTTCCTCAATATACATTGCATTTCTTGTTTTAACTGTGTTCCTTGCTTCAACTGTATTGTTTACACTTCATTTCTTGCCCTAATCACACTCTTGCACTGTATTTCTTACACTGCCCTTTCGTCTACTTGTTCTCATATCACTGTATATCACTGTTCTGATCACAGGAGGATTCTCGCTCTATTAGAGGCTATGGAGCCACATCTACGAGGGACTGGTACAGAGAGCTTCCTGTCAGTGTCCTCCACATTATCGACGAGGCCAGCTTTGGCTTATTCTGTACAGGGTTGTCGTGCCTCATCGCGAGTCGGCCCTTACTTGGAGCATTGGTAGAGAGGTGGTCGGATACCACCAACTCTTTCCACTTCTCTACCACTGGGGAGATGACGATGACTTCCTATGACTTCTCCATGCTCACCGACATAGGAGTAGAGGGTCACTCGATCCCTTGTGATATGGACATGGGCGAGTGAGAGGCCGCCTGGATCTACCTGTTAGGGACACGCCCACCTCACTTTCGACCAGGGATGGTATGATACAGCTGGTTCGCGGAGCAGTTTCGGGGACTTAGCCAGAGACCCCAGAGGAGACTGAGCATTATGCCGAGGCTTCTTGATGTTCATCTTCGGCACCACCTTGTTCGCGAACAGGGCAAACACTGTAGGATTGTATCTTTTGAGCGCCTTGGTGGACTTATATTAGGTCTAACTCTACAATTAGGGCGATGCTGATCTAGCCACATTGTATGGTTACATGAGCTCGACATCCCGCGGGAGTGAAGACAGAGTCGGAGGCTACTGGCAAGCCTGGGAGGTACGCTTTACATTTATGTTTTACATTTTCTACTTTTTGTTTCTATGCTTTCTGTTTTGCACTTTCATGTACACCGCATACTGCATTGTTTACACCCATATACTGCGCTTTCTGCACCGTACACTTTGCATCCTCTATATCTGTACTCTCTGTACACTGTATACACCTTCTACACACATTCTTCTTTCTGCATCTGTGGTTGTACTTTCCGGACACTATATATTGTATACTCACTATTGTCCCTTCCCTTACAGCTTTGGGTGTATGCATATTTCCCAACTCTCGCTCTGGAGCCAGAGGTGGAGATGCCCCCTGTTGTGCCATACTCTCATCGGTACGACGGCAGATGCTTGCGAAGGACCAGGGAGACCTTTTCGTTCTTTCGTCGGTACTTCGACACCGTGACCGCGACAAAGGTAACTCAAAATTCACAGTTATTTTCATTCTGCTTGGGCTCTGATTCATACTTCGATATCTGATGGCCACTAACAATCTGTGCATTCTCTATTTACAGATCACTTAGCAGCCCTGGGCAACGATGCCGGTCGGAGTTAAAGACCAGTTCGCTGGATCTTGGGGAGCCTCCTGTTTTCAGCTTTTGTTCGAGGGCCCGATTTGTCGAGCTTGGTTTGTAGGCGAGCGGTTCTTGTGCCAGACCATGGCCTTGCCAGAGCCGGTAGTTCCCATGGCGCCTCTGCTATCTATGAGAGCCACAGAGAGACTCACCTTCTAGGAGATGATTCAGTTTACGGAGGGCTTGGAGCCCGACTACTTTCGCGGGAAGGGGGACTATTCGACATTCTTTCGGACACACCTCATGCTTCCTTTGATCGGTATTCGTGGAGGTGAGGGGACGGGGGCTCCGGCCGGGAGAGAGAGAGCTAGAGTGCCCAGGGTGACTAGGGCCAACGGGGCGCATGGTAGAGGAGCTACCCAGGCGGGGCAGAGGATTGGTTGGCCGGAGCTGCCTACTGCACTCACATGTTGGAGGTATACTGGGGAGGCATACCAGATTCCGATTGAGCCTGCCGTAGTGGGGCATAGATATGTCAGAACTCATGATACACTCCCGGTATGTACCACATTTTTAGTTTTCCCATCTCTTTCTGATATTTGTTCCTTTTGGACACTAATCATTCCCCAATGCATTTGTAGGCACCCCCAGGATACACCGAGGATCTGCTGAAGCTATTAGCCTCATTTAAGGGTATGATATTGAGAAAGGAGGCACTGTTCGGCTTCTACGGCATTCAGGTCATTTCTTCAGTTTTCTTACATTCCAATCATCAAATTTCCACTGACACATTGAAACTGACATTGAAACTGAATACTTCCCTACACTGCACTGATACACTGCATTTGAAACACTGCACTTCCATATTGTATTCATACACTGTACCTAACTTCTGCATATACTTATTTTGCACACCATACTTGTATCTAATACGTATATTGTGGCTGAAATATGGCAACTATCTTTTCAGGTCCCACCCATACTGACAGCACCGGCGGTAGCTGCAACACCTGCACCAACGATGCCTCATCCAGTAGTAGGGAAGAGAGAGAGAGACAGGCTCCAGCACGTAGCCGAGGCAAAGCCAGGGGCACCCGAGATGAGAGTGGTCCTTCAGAGCCCATTCTGAGCAATGACGATGCCGAGACGACTGGCTCCGAGGAGGCAGTGAGTCCACAATCTGAGTCCTCTAAGAGTGGAAACGACGACGACTCTGGTTCCGAGAGTGGAGATGCTGATGCTGAGGCAGGTTCAGAGACAGAGAGTGGAGATGGCGCCAGCTCAGACTCTGGTTCAGATTCAGACAGCAGCGCCAACGAAGACAATGCCCCAGAGTCCCTTTCTCCGAGGAAGATGACGAAGAGGGCATCACGAGCCTGAGGCGACTGGCGCTGATTTTCTGTATTTTGATTTTTTTTTTTTGCTTATAGTTTTAACACATTGTATAGCTTCAGGAAGGTTTTATTTGCGTTAAAAACTTGTACTGCACTCTTTGTAAAAACAACCATGATCGGAATGAAAACCAGTTTTTATTTGAAAAAGTGTTGTATTTTGCATCATGAGCACCCCTTAGCATGGAAATGAGATTGAATTTTGATAATAGAAACCAAATACTTGTATTGCCACAACAGTCTTAATTAGGTAATGAACCAACCAACACTTAAAATTCTAAACACAACATACAACTCGATAATCAAAATAGCGACAATTTGATAAACAAAACAAGACAACACGATGAACAACAAAACAACTCAATAAACAAAACAAAACAACTCAAATGTAACTCAACAAACTTGCTAGAACTAAAAGGACTCAAAACAAGACCTTGAAATGCATAAAGAACAGGACAAAACACATGCTTTCAGCATTCTCAGCACACAAGTGGACAACAGGTCAGAAAAGAAGGCTGTCGGCTATGAATAGAGGTTGTCGGCCACCAATGGTGGCTAGTCGGCTACCAAAGTGGCCTGTCGGCCATCACTAGGGGCCGGTCGGCCATCAATGTGAGGAACCTCCAAATTGTTGCCACCTGGCTTCCACTCACTGCCTTATCTTTTACAAAAGGCTGAGCTTCGTAGTTTCTTCATTTCAACTGCAAATTCTTCAAACAATGGAGCCATTCTTTGCTGAAAAACTCTCAAATTGGATTGCAACTTTAGATGGCTCGAAAAAACTAAATTTTCGGGGTTTCGGCATAAATGCACTATTCTCGCTGAGTCACTCTCCGCTTTGTTTTCCGTTCCTACATGCCGTGGCTAAATGTTGGAACCCGATTACACATGTTTTTAGCTTCGGGGGACAAGAAATATGCCTGACAATTGAGGAATTTCAAGTGTTAATGGAGTCCCGGCGTGATAAGAAAATCTTGCCTCAGCCCCATTTTGGTCACATCCAAGCTTCGGGATAGATGTGCGGGCTTACTCCACACGAGGCCCGTTTCTTGGTTCACAATGAAGAGCTAGACATTCCCAGTTTGATCCATCGATTTTCTGACGCCGGCGACCACGGCGACCTTCTTTGGCGGGGTTTTCGACAACACGCCCTTTGTTTGTGCATGCTAGCACATTCCCTTCTTGCCCCTAGTTTCGGCAGGTCTAGCATTCGACTAATTGAAGTGGCGCAAGGCTTGAAAGAGGGCAAGAATTACATTGGCTTGGCGTTGGCCGAGACTTTGATGGGCATAGACGACTTTCATCGGTGAGAGACAAGCAAATTCGCGGGAAGTCCACTACTTCTTCAGGTAATGTTTCCCACCTTTTTAATATGTGTTGCTCACATCTCTCGGCACTCATGCTTTGTTTTCCTCTCAAAGCCCTTTTCTTACTTTTCTCTCAACATACACCTCTATATTCTTAAGCCTCTCTTTTCTTTCATCCCTCCCCAGGTATGGCTTATGGACAAGCTGAAGGTAGTGGACTCTTTCCCCGCATACTCAGCCCGAGCATACTATTTTCGCCAACAGCTAGTTGATTTTCTGAATGAAGGATGGTGCTGCCATTGGATGTGTAACAGGTCTGCTGCTTACATTGCTTGGCATTGCCCCTGGCTTAATCTGACCAAAATGAGCTACCGCATGGCTCAACAACCTGGCATTGAGTCAATCGGCCTGACTCATTGCGTATTCTACTTTCCGTTTCGGTTTAAGCGTCGATTCGGACATGATCAGACTTGCTTAGAGAAGGGGGTAGAATACCCAGTTTCACTCCCCATCCGAGGCTCACATTTGGGTAGGTACCTCACTGCCTGGAGGACAAGAGAGCTTCTGGCCCCTACCCCTAGTTTCAACTGTGCACTTTCTAGCGAGTGCCTGACTTAGCTTGAAGATGAGGCGCAATCTGGGCCCACTTTGGCATCAGAGGCTTCCACAACCATAAGCATAAGCGGGGGACGCAGGAGCACCTGACTCATCTATGCCCCAAATTTATTACTTTGAACTTTACTTTTCAAGTTTTATGAATGTAATAAAAGCAGCTTTGATTTGTATCAAGAGTTGGAGAACTTGTATTGAAATCAATGAAATTAAAGTTATGAACACTGAAAAATTTTCATTTGGTCCAAAAATGGTCTAAGTTGTAAAAGGTAAATTTTGAGCAAAAATCAAACTTTATTAAAACTTTACAAAACCATTTTCGATAAGGATCACAACTTGACATGCGTGGAATCAATCCTCGAGATGTACAACCCCAAATATGAAGATCACAAATTGCCTCTTAACTGAATAATACTGCTTAGCACTGTAACTAGTTCTCAGAGAGGATCACAACCAGACATCCAGATAAAGAAACGGACAAGGATAACATGGACAAGACAGTTGAGTCGGAGGTGTTTACGGTCGAACTTCATAATCAAGTTGCCTACGTATCCCAAAGATGGAAATCAGGCCTTACGTAGTTCGGTTTGGGTTCACTCGAGTATTAACGCTCTCCTTTTGCGTTCTAACTTTTGCCAAGGCCGCCCTTTAGGGTTTTCCATCTTGCGAGCTTAGTTTTTCTTTATTTCCAATTTTTTTATGCTCTAACTTTTGCCTAGGTCGCCCTTTCGGGTTTTCAACTAGCGAGCCTCTCAGGGGTAATATTTCTTCAACTTGTCCATGTTGATCGGTTGGAAAAATTCCAGACCATTCAGGTCCATAAGAATAACAGCTCCACCCGACCAGATAGTTTTGATGATGTAAAGACCAGTCCAATTGGGTCTGAACTTGCCCCTAGGGTCATGGATGAGAGCTCAGTTGTCTTTTAGAACCAAATCCCCTTCCTTGAGATTCCGGGACTTAACCTTTTTGTTAAAAGCCCTGGTAATCGTGCGTTGATAACCCTGAACATGGTACAGTGTTTTGAGCCTTCTCTCATCGAACAACATCAGTTCTTCGAACCTACTCTGTTGCCAATCCGCCTCTGCTATCTGATACTCATCCATAACTCGCAGTGACGAAACTTCTATTTCAATTGGCAGAATAGCTTCCATCCCATAAACAAGAGAGTAAGGAGTCGCCCCAATAGACGTCCGAATTGAAGTCCTATAACCCCAGAGTGCAAATGGCAATTTGTCTGGCCAATCCCTGTTGGTCTCAACCATCTTCTGCAAAATATGCTTGATGTTCTTGTTGCCGGCCTCAACAGGTCCGTTGGTTTGTGGCCGGTATGTGGATGACTTATGAAAAGCCACTTTGTATTTCTCCAACAAGTCAATCACTTCTTTCTTGAAATAGGAGCCATTATCTGAGATGATCTCGTTTGGGACTCCATAACGGCAAATGATGTTGTTTCGGATCAACTTAGCCACATGCACTGCCTTTAACACTACATAAGACTGACCTTCCACCCACTTTGTGAAGTAATCAATTACCACCAGAATGTATTCATGCCCATTTGACCTTTTGGTGTGACTGTGCCGATGACATCGATTCCCCAGACTGAGAAAGGCCATGGCAAAGTCATGTTGTACAGCTTCGACGGCGGAATGTTCATGCGATTGGCATGAATTTTGCATTTGTGGCCTCGCCGAACAAAACCAATACAATCCTCCTCTATGGTGGACCAGTAGTAACCTTGCTTGGGAATCTTTCGGGCTAACATTACCCCGTTCATGTGTGCTTCGCACTCTTCCCCATGAATGGCCTCCATTAGGCGCTTTGATTCCTCCGCGTCGACACATAACTTGTGCATTCTCAGATGACCCCTCTTGTATAGTTTACCTTCGCAAATGATAAATTGAATAGCCATCCGCCGTATTGCCCTCTTATCTTTGGCATTCGCCGTTGGTGGATAAACCTCATTTTCCAAGAAGTTCCGGATATCATAAAACCAAGGGTTTTGATCTTGCACTTTATCTATTGCGGCGATAGACTTGTAGGCCGGCGTATATCTCTGCTCAATAATGATCAGACGCATTCAAACTCCAAACGGGATGTCTATCATGGACGATAGACTTAAGAAGGCGTCAGCGAACCTGTTGTTCTCTTTTAGTAGATATGTGAAGGTCAGCTTCTCAAACCTAGCAATCAGAACGTCCAAGGTCTGGTGATAAATCTTCATCTTTTCTTCTTTAACCTTCTAGTCTCCTTTTGCTTGAGGCACAACTAGGTTCGAGTCCCCAATGACGTCCAACCTTTTTGCCCTAGTTCCAAGGCGGCTTCCAAACCAGCGATACATGCCTCGTATTCTACTTCGTTGTTGGATACCTTGAACCGGAATTTGAAGGCTGAGGATATATGGGAATTGTCGGGTGCTTTCAGTAACACACCTATTCTATAACTGTACTGGTTAGATGCTCCGTCAAAGTACATTGTCCAAATCTCTTCCTCGACTTGCAGAATAGGTTCATCTGGGAACATGTATTCTACCGCTTCATCTCCCTCCACTGGGTGATCTGCTAGTAACTCTGCTACCGCTCTCCCCTTAACAGACTTGCGAGTAACATACTTCGAATCAAATTCGGAAAGGAGAAGCAACCAACAAGCTAGCCTACCCGTAAGCGCTGGTTTCTCAAAGAGATATTTAATGGGATCTAATCTCGAAACCATAATTATGGAGTGAGCTAACAGGTAGTGCCTCAACTTCCTAGTAGCCCATACCAAGGTTAGGCAAGCTTTCTCTAGCAGAGTGTAACGGGTCTCATAATCCAGCATTTTCTTGCTCAGGTAATAGATGGCCTTCTCCACTCTATCCTCAGATTCCTGAGCAAGCATACATCCTATCGTTGTGCCCGTTACTGACAGATACAAAATCAAAGGCTTCCCCAGCTTTGGCAGCGACAGCACAGGTGGATTCTGAAAATACTGCTTGATCTGCTCAAAAGCGAATTGACATCGATCATCCCATCGAAACTTATTTCCTTTCTTCAGGAGACCAAAAAGTGGTTCACAAGTCAAGGTTAATTTAGAAATAAAACGTCTTATGAATTGCACTTTACCCAGAAAGCCTCGCACCTCCTTTTCAGTCCTTGGTGGTGGCATTTCTAGGATGGCCTTGATTTTGGAAGGATCAACCTCGATGCCCCTCTGTGTAATCAAGAAACCCAGTATTTTACCTGCTGTTACACCGAAAGTACATTTCTGCGGATTCAACCTCAACCGGTATTCTCTGATCCGTTGAAAGAATTTCTTCAAGGCGGTGTAGTGGCCTTCTCTTTTGTTGGACTTGACAATCATGTCGTCCACGTACACCTCAACCTCTTTATGGATTATATCATGTAGAATCGTGGTTGCAGCTCGTTGATAGGTAGCCCTGGCATTCTTCATCCCAAATGGCATCATTTCTATAGCAGTAGGTTCCCCACGATGTTGTGAAAGCATTTTTCTCTTTATCCTCAGGTGCTATCAAAATCTGGTTATACTCAGAGAATCCATCCATGAAGGAGAGCAAAGCATGGCCTGCGGTAAAGTCCACCAATTCATCAATGTGCGGTAGAGGAAGGGCATCCTTCAGACTGGCTCTGTTTAGATCTCTGAAGTCCACACACACTCGAATTCTGCCGTCTTTCTTTGGCACTGGGACAATATTGGCTAACCAAGTCGGATATTCAGATACTAGCAAAAACCCTGCGTCTATCTGCTTGGTGACCTCTTCTTTAATCTTCAAAGCCCAATTCGGGCCTATTCTTTGCAACTTCTGCTTGATGGGTCGGGCCTCGGGGTCAAGAGAGATCCGATGCTGTACAATCTAAGGATTGATTCCAGGCATGTCCTCGTAGGACGACGTGAAAACATCTTTGAAATCTTTTAATAAAGCAACTAAACGCTCGTGCTTCTCCGAAGACAACGTGGACCCGATCTGGACCAGACGCAGATCCTTCTCAGTACCCACATTAATTGGAATGATTTCATCAATGAGGGGTTTTACAAACCTCTCCTTTTCTCAATTAATCAAATGTTTCAAAACCATAGGAATTCCTTCCTCATCGTTTTTATCAAAATTTTGAAAATCATGATCAAACCAATAAACCAGAGGCACAGAGAAATACTCAGAATCTGCAGTGGCATTCTCATTCAAAAGGTCTAGCTCATCCAATTCCTCGGTTACAACCAACTCAAAGGAAAAAGAAAAGGACGACCTAGACAAAACTTCGGCGTCCGGGTTATTAACCCCAGAAATACCGGACCCAAACTCAAAAGAACCGGAATCTGATTCCAACTCCACAGACTCTGTGGAATCAGACTCTGGTTCACTACCTGACTCAGAACTGCTATACAGGTAGCCCTCCTCCAGCTGCCAAATGAGGGATGGTGCGTCAGATGCATCCAAGATACCGCTAGAAGGGTTCGCACCCGGTTGGTCTCCGATCATGGAAACGGTCAGGTTATCCCCCAAGCTCTCTGAGTTGATTTGAGGATCTGAAAGGAGACATGCCAGTGCTGCTCCTACTTCAAGTTCACTGTTGTTGGAACCACTTTCTATGCTCTTTGCAGCTTCAGCAGTAATTGACTCAGCCCTTTCTTCCGTATCATTGTCTTGCAGCTGCAAGTCAAAGAAAATCTCAAAGCCGGGAACCCGCTGCTTCTTAGAGTTGAACCATGGTTCGGGGAAACCACAAAATGGGAAGTCTTCACCCTCTCGAACAAAATAGCCATTCAGGGTTCCCCGAATTGGTCGGTACACAAGCTCATAGCGCTTTCCAGTCTGCTTAGCTCTGGCTCTTCCTGCCATCTCTTTCCCTTTCCTCACCCAGTCCTCTTTGGTGGGCGTATAGCCAAGACCAAAGGCATGTGGGTTATGTGGCATATCGGCCAACACAGTAACGCCCTTCCGGCCACTTCTTCCTAATCCTATTCCGAGCATATGTTGTAGCTTGTTCATGAGGTATACAAATTGGGCGCTGACATACAAGCCCTCATCGATGGCTAAGATATTCTGCATTGCCTGGGCTTCAGCCAAGGAAAACCCAGAAAGGAAGACATCCTCTTCGCCATGCACAATCTCCAACACAGGTGTAGTGACCTCTGGCAAAGGATGTATAGATGAATTCCCGAAGACTATGGCTACCCTTTTTCCATAGGGGTACTTCAGCATTTGATGAAGAGTGGAAGAGACAACTTTCATTTGGTGTAGCCAGGGTCGCCCAAGTAGTAAGTTGAAAGTGGCTGGAACATCCAGGACGTGAAACTCAATATCCTATTGAGTTGGTCCAACCTGCACTCTGATCTGTACTGTTTCCATTACCTTTCTGCTAGTATTGTCATACGCCCAGATCACCTGGGCTGTAGGCACAAAATCGGCCGGTTTCAGACCAATAGCATAAGCCGTACGACAAGGATAGATGTTGATTGTTGACCCGGTGTTGACCAATACCACTGGTATCCACTTTTCTCGGCACTCTACAGATATGTATAGAGGCTTGTTGTGTGTAGAGCCTTATAGCAATAGTTCTTTGTCTGAAAAGGTCAAAGTTGGCGCAGCGCCTCCTGGGAAGACTAATCCCACCAGTTATTCCAGGGTGGTGTCGATGGACAACTTAACTTTATCCATCGTCGTCAGTACAGCTTGTCTGTGCACTCACGAAGCCATAAGCAAACTCCAGATAGATATGTCAGCTTGAATCTTCTTCAACTATTTCAGCACAGCCTCTTCCTCTAACTGCCTTTCCTTCTGTTTCTCAACTTCTTTATCCTTTCTAGATGCCTCGGGTTGGTCCAGATGCGGTGGTTTGAAATATCGTCACTTCTTGTCATGTGGTCGACTTCTTCCATATACCAAGTGTTGTCAGGAAGGTCTTCTCCACAATCCTCGTCAGTGTGGGCAAGATGCAGATCATCATCTTCCCACCATATACCTCTGGCAACCGACAAGGAATTGTCCGACTCCGGTCTAAGTGTTCTCTTAAGAGAAACATTCCTCGTAGGGTGTTGAGCTATTCCGGCTTTCTGATCGCTTTCACTCATTTCTTGTCCAAACCGCTCCAGCGTGGCTTCTTGTTCTGTATGTAGAGTATTAACAATGCCCAGTTCCTGAGCCAATTGTTCTTCACCGATATTTTTTGACAATTTACTCTTTTTATCATCCGTTCTATCCATTGCAGCGGTTCCCGCTTTCAGTTCCTCCTGCTTCAATTTAGTTTCCTCATCTATGTTGGGTTCATCACTTAGCTACCCAGAATTGTCTGTCGACCTGTTCAGATCGAACCAATCAATATGCATGTCTCCTTGATCTTGTTCATCAAAGAATTGCAAATTGTCTATGTCTTCCTCTAGGTCGGCTAGATCATTTAATCCCTGACTTGGTCCATCTTCTTGGACTACACTGACCTCCATCCCAATCGGGAACACCACTTCTAGCTTAACTTGGTCCACTGGGACAATATAATAGCACGGGTTGCACACCTCTTTAGATAAGTCCTCAGAGCCCTCGGGTAATGGGCTGATATTCTCCACCAAGGCTGACCTCCCTTCATCTTCCACTGTCACCACCACTGGCTCGGGTTGGAATGTGGACGTGCTCATCATGCATAAGTCCGTGCTCTCAGGGATGAACAACGCCGGCTTAGGTAGGTGGGAAGGGGTGATGTATATACTAGGGTCATAAGGGAAAGCCAGTGTGTGGATGAGGTTTATATGTTGGGGCGAAAGAACTTGGTTATGTGGTGGGAGAGGATTTGTAGTGACGTTGGGTTTTTCGGGAGGTGCTATCACCTTATTGTCAATGAGATCTTGAATCTCATGATGCAGCCTATAGCATTGGTCAGTATCATGACCGTGCTGTTGGTGAAAAGCACAATATTTGGTTGGGTTGTGTTTCGGAGGGAGAGGATTGGGTAGTGGGCCCTGTTCTAACGGCTTAAGATGCCCCTTTTTGATTAAGACCCCTAAGGCTTTGGACAAAGGCATGTAGAGCGGGGTGAAGACCCTTTGGTTTCGGGCTTGATGGCTCAAGGTTTGTGAAGTTGTATTGGATGTACCGCCAAAATGGGTGGCAGTTTTGGGTGTGGTGGTGACCACGCTCACATTCGAAGGCTGTGCAGAGGTGCCACCAGTCATGGCTGCATTGGAGCTGCGTGTAAAGGGCCTCTTGGGCTGTTTCTTCTCATGGTCTATCAGCCCCTACTTCATCGCATCCTCAATTTGAACCCCTATTTCATGGAGCTCAGTAAATGTAAACAAAAGCAGGACTATCATCTTCTGCAATAATCTCCCCTGCAAGTTACAGGCCACCATTCTGATTTAGTCTTTTTCAGACAGTCTGATAGTCATCATAGAGGCCTTAGCCCTCCATTAGGTTACAAAGTCTGAGAAGCCCTCATTCGGCTCCTGACGGGTTGCTTCAAGATCACGGGAGTGACCTCGATTTGGGTATTGTAGGAGTACTGCGTGATGAAGGCCTCGGCCATTTCCTCATAGTTTCATTTTGCGGAGTCTTTCAATTTTGTGTACCAGATGGCCACTATACCCGCCAGGGTCCGGCCAAAAAGCGATAGCTTCTGAAGTCTGGTAAGGCCCATTGGTCGTAGGATATCAGAGAATAACAGTAGATGGACCATAGGATCCCCAGAGCCGTCAAACCGGTCTATGTACGGCATCTTGAATCTGTTTGGTAGAGTCACTGCAGCGTCTGTGTAGCCATCCTCAATGTCAGGGATTGAATCCACACCCTGCCTCGTTTTGAAGAGATTTTGTAGCTTGTTGACCTTCAATGCAGTGGGGTCAGCCTCGAATTCAAACGACGCCTCCATTTGGTAAATTGGTGCCTTGGAGGTCTAAGGTGGAATCGGATCTACCGAGATGCCCATATTCTCTTGGACATTGATTGTGACCCCGAGTGCCGGAATTCTCGCTCGGGATGCATGGGATGCAGAGGCTACTACTGGTTGTGGTTATTGTTACTGAAGCCTTTCTATCACTTCTGCTTAATGGGCTACGACCTCAGCTTGGTGGGTTGTGACCTCAGCTTAGCGGGCAGCATCTAGCTGCATAGTCTCCATGGTCTGCTAGAGCTGATGAAGCATATCTTCCATGTTGACTGGGGGATGTTGAGCTATCAGAACTGGTGAATACTCTCTTTCTGGAGTAGAAGTAGAAGACTGAGCCTGACTGGGCACAGGTGAGGTAAAAGGTGACTGCTGGATTGGTGAATTCTGCCTGATCCTCCTCCGTCTGGTAACCAGTGGGAGTGAAACAAACACTGGCTGTCCCCTGATTAAGATCCCCGGATCTACAAATCCTTCTCACTTGGGTCCAGAGTGCTTGGGGGGTAACAGAATCATCTGAAGCAATGGTAAAAAACTACCTTGCAAAAAGAAATAAAGCCAAAAGAAAACAAAAATCAGAAACCGCATAACATCTCAGCTCAGATACTAACAACACAGTTGTAATCATAAGCTGTAGAACTACACTCAACACTGATTTTTGCCCCCAAACTTGATACCCAAACTTGCCACTGATACGCACGTTCCTGTAGAGTTTCACTCTAAAAGCACATAACAGTTAAGTGAGAGCCAAAACACCCCTATGAGGGGGTAGGGTTACCCTGTCCTAGCTTCATCAGGAACTAGGGTTCTCTACGCAAAACAAGCGGTTTCACACAATTCCTGCATTCGGGTAAGCAACCTGTCCTAATTTGGAACAATCTCTACGGTTTTCGATATGCAACTAAGCCAATTGGTCAAAGAGGGTACCTCAACAAGACCACCTAATATACCTCTCACACCTAACACCAAGAAGTGAAAGGAGGATCAAACAGTACAGCGGTAGTCCAGATCCAAGGGTTGTGTTCCCATCGTGGTAGAGCCCGCAACCAGTCAGCCTTTTGGCAAGCTTTTCCAAGCAAGCCTCCGTCAAACCGTTCAGGAATAGCAGATGGCAAACACTATGACTTAAGCACACCAATGCAAATGCAAATGCAAAGAAACATATAAGTGTAAATAAAAAGTCATATGATGAGTTTGAATCAAGTTCTCTAAATCCCCAACAGAGTCGCCAGAAACTGTGGCTCGCCTTTTCGCGCCCCCTTTCAGAAGGTTTGAAAGAAGGTCCTACAGTTTGGACTCCCGTGGTTCTAAATCTAATCTCACAAGTGCAATGTGAAACTGATAAACATGAAAGAGTCCAAATCAGGCAAATCTTTTTGAAAAATCGATTTTAAATAAAATAATGCCGAAATTGGACTGCTTTGCCAGATAAAAAGTTCGCCACCTAAATATTTTATTTTGGAAAATTTAGGAAACCCATGACTCGTGCCAAAGGCCACGTGTCTGTCATCACTAAAGTTGCCTCAGCTTGGGAACTTAGGTATGAGGGGGGAAAGGTCATGAATTGAGCACCCCCGCTCTCCCGATCGAAGATTGGTCTCTACTAATCATGATATGATTTTTATAAACATTATGTGCTTTTATTCCGGTTATTAAGCTAGCTTTACTATGTGAAGCACACAATCAAGTATAGACTAGTTTGCTCAATTTGGAACAATTCAACTCGTGTTTGTTTGCGAAAATGGTTTGAATTTGCCACCTCAAGTGGGCTTGAAGTTTGCGGATTTGCCACCAAACATAGTGGGCTTAAAACATGATTTGCCACTCAACAAAGTGGGCTTAAAATGCACATACGTTCAACTGTTCCAATTCAAACAACAAGCCTTCATCCACAGGCATTCAAGTAGTTTAGCAAATAAGCACATAGCCTCATGGAAAGCATGCTAATCATAGCAACATTCACATTCATGCAAATATGCTAAAGCGTGAAAGCTCACCTAGTACTCCAAGTTAGGAAAACATGAGTTGAAAAATATGCATGATTCCTAACTATGTTGAGTGTCTAATGCAACACATGCAATGTGCAATTAATAAGCTCAGCTACTAATATAGCATATGGATTGATTTTGAACAACATGTGATTAAACACGTATTCAAATAAGTATTGAAATAGCGATGCAGTTTGAATGATGCGCCAAGCCTCAGTGCATGCAATATGAATGAATGGATGCAAGCATAAGGCATAAGGTATGCTAATTGAAATATGTCCCTAATCTAACCATCAAAAGTGATTAAATAAAAGGGAGAAAGACGTGGGGTTGGAAAACATACACACACGCACACACACTTATTACAACATTACGCCCTCGCAAAGAAAGGTCCGAATGAGTAAGAGGTAACTAGCTAGCAACTAAGCTAAGCTAACTAATTATTACAAAACTTGAAACTAATTAACTATTTTAGTTAACTAATTGTTACAAACCGAAATCAAATAACTAACTAATTATTTATAACTCTTAATTAGCTACTACTAATTAATTACAACACATATTTGATCTATTGCTAATTAAACTAATTAGCTAATCCCAGGAAGCGAGGGAGGCCCATACATACTCGGCTTCCACCTGAAAAGCCACTGTCTTGCTGCTGAATGCCTCTGTTTGCACATTGAACACCAACAACTTTTTCCCATTTCCAAAACACCACTGCTCCACCTTACCAACAATCTGTGCAAATTTCACTGATGGCAGACAATGGGCCGGTCGGCTACCAATGGTGGCTGGTCAGCCACTGCTGTCCTATACTTCCTTGCTGCAACAGAGCAAAATAGTGTATTTCTCAAGGGTTATTTGCACACTTTGCCTCTCCTTTTCAAGGGAAAATCAAAGGAGGGACAGAATTTGGTTCATAAACCATCAACCAAGCAATTTCATTGCATGATGGCTTGTGAAACCAATTGTGCAAGTTCAATAAATGCAAAATGAGACCAAAATGTCCATCACCCTATCATGCATAATCAAGGGCAATGGAGACCAAGGAAAGTGGCACATTTCATCATTTTTGAGTATGAAATGTCCCATTTTCCTTGTGTTCAAATTAATGTCTGATTTGAACACATGCAATGCAACACAAAGAATGCTTATCTTGCCTCTTTTCCTTGCCAATTTTGTTTACTCATTTTAATTACCAATTCATCCTTTAATCAATTGTCCATTGGTGAGTTCGGATCCTCTAAATGGAAAGGAGGCTTAAACAAAGGTTGTTTTAGGCATGAAAGAGACCTCATGCCGTTGGTAATGAACCCCCAAAAGGGATTAAGCCATTAAGCACAAACACCTCAATTTTATGTTTTAAACAAACAAATGGTTTGAACCACTTTCAAAGCAAAAAAAAAAAATCAAGAAAGGAGGGAGGTTGCAGAGATGATTAAGTGCTGGAAATGAGTGATAAAAGCACTAAAACATGCAACCGACTTAAATCAATGGTGGTTGAAGCCTTAAAACATTAAGCTAGTGAAAGGACTTACACTATAATTATGCAATACAAGACTCAAATGACACTAAACAGCCAAAACAGTTCAAAATAGAGTGTAAAACATGCTGGACTTGAGCCACAAAAAGCTAAAACATTAAGCTAATACATGGGGCTAACTAGGCATGCAAACAAGACACAAGGAGGGGAGGCTAACCCCTCCAATTTTGGACTTCAAAATGAGTTTTTTTACCATTAAAAAACCTCTAAAATTCAGTGGTTGAAAGGCCCAAAAAAGTTGGTTTGAAAGTGATGAATAAAGGCACAAAAACTTGACAAACTAAGAAACAAGAAGGGTGAACCACCCCCTAACCAAAAAAGGGCTCAAACCACCACTTTTAAGCCACAAAACAGAACTTTTTACAATTTAAAACCAGCCCCAAAATAGTAAGAAAAGATGGTAAAACAAGTATATTGAAACAAAGTAAGCAAGGCAAGAGTTATACCTTTGAAGCAAAACTCAAGTTTAGGCACCAAACCAAGCTAAAACCACTTGCTAGAGCTCAAAGAGGGTGTCAAATAACCTCAACCCAAAGAGAAGCCACTTTGATTAAGGTAGTGTATGTAAAAGTGTAGAGAAAACAAGCAACTAAGCATAAAATTGCAAGAGAGAGAGATTTTTTGTTCCAAAATTTCTAATCCTCCACAATGGGGGAGGAACCCCTATATATATAGAAAAACAAGCCTTGAGCTTAGAAACATCCTACCATACACGTGTAGGGAGATGCAGCTCAGTGTGCTAACAGCTGTCACAGTTGTCAACAAATATCTGGAAAAAGACACTGGTGGCCTACTGGCCACACCAATGGCCGACAACCATGAGCCATGGCCGACAGGTCACCAAAAGGTCCGGACACCAAGTTTTGGTCCAAAACAAGGCATAGAAAAGACAAGGTTTAAAGGCTCAAAGACAGGGCGTTCTACCGAGGACTTCGGGCACTCAAAACGAACACATGTAATCACAATCATCTTATGCACAAGTGATGACATCCAAGTCTTGAGGACGGTCAAAAACAGGGTGTCTACACAAATTAAGATGGTTGACACACAAAAAATAAAAAATAAAATTCAAATACAATGTTAGGTGTTTGGAAATTACCAAGGTTTGGATAACTTCAAGGTCATCTGTTTTACGTATCATAGCCCAAACATTCATCTTATCAGTAGACTCCCCCTTGCTGGTCATCTAGATTCTTTTAGAATATGAAATTAGAATCCAAATAATGTGCAAATATATAATGCTTATTTATATACAAAAATAAAAACAATAAAATATAAACCTCATGTTGGATCTGAGAGAAAGTAGTACGCCTGTGGTATGAGGTATGCCGTGAGCTCGCCGATTTTTTAGCGTTCCTAGTTGCAATTTTCTGTAACAAGTTCAACAAATGTAAGTATATAAATATGATTTGTTATGTTTCATATCATATATATACTTATTTGTATACCTCTGCACCATAAGTACGCCAATACTCCACAAGTTCTTCCTACTGGCTTGGCATAATGTGCAAAGGAACATCATCCTTCAGATTAGGATCAAAACTTCTAGGCTTGAAATAATTGGTCTTAATCTTATTCTTGTGATCCTTCTATATGTTGTTGCAGGTTTTCATGCAAATTGGCTTATACTCCTCTGGACATACCTTCAAATTTTCTTACAAAACACAATTTAAAAGTTTAAATAATAATAACACAATTTTGAAATTTGAATTTTTGGACAAAATTATACTTTTACCTTTACATCCTTCCGGGTAGCATCAAAAATATCCTCAGGCACAGTGCTCCAGTCAAGAAAAGTAAGAGGAATAATGTTACCATTGCGCACAATAATGTCAAGTTGAGTAGATAACTTAGACACATTATCCCCTATTGGGGAGTAATTTTTGTCAAATTGTATGTCCAACTTTGTACCAGTACCTAACTCCTTAATGCCCTTGGCACATCCTCTACCACGCCTAGTCGATGTTGATGAAGAACTAACATGACCTGTGAGATACAATAAGAATAATCAATATACAATGATAACAAATACAAATTTAAATAACGTTAATACAAATCAAATTCTTATACCTGAGGTGGGCTGTGAAGAAATGGAAGGGTCTGAAAGATATAATGAGAATAAACAAGTTATATATGATGAGAATAAAGAAATGTATATTTAAATAATTTTCACATAAATCAAAGCAAATTTATACACCTGCAGTGGGCTGTGAAGATGATGACTCTAGTCGAGATGATAGCTACTGTGGTGCCACTGATAGTGGACCCACCGATGGTAGGCATGGAGGTTGACTGATGATAGCTGTTGTGGTGCCACTGATCGTAGTTTCTGCAGTAGCACTAATGGCCCCTCTGATGGTGGTCGCTATGATGCCGCCTCTAATGGTGGTCACTACGGTGGTTGGTCAGATGGTGGTGGCACTAATGGTCCCTCTGATGGTGGTTGCTGTGATGCCTCCTCTGATGGTAGTGCCACTGATGTCCTCATACGTACCACATCGAACATCATGCGTAGGGGACAATCCGACTTCCTCTTCCTTGCCATAATAATCTGTAAGCAATATAACATTAATTGACATTAGAAACATAGAGAATGGTTTTGAATCAACTATAATATGACATTAGAAACATAGCGAATGGTTTTGAATCAACTATAATATGACATTAATTGAACTAATACAATTACAAAGACAAAGTAAATTAAGAAGCTGATGATTAACTACAACCTTGGCCTTAATTCAATTACTAATGTTTATTAAATATCAGCCTATTTCAACATTAAGTGTTTCTCTTTCTGTGGCTTCCCTCACCCAACCAACTTCTTCATCACGAAGCATTATGTTTTCTTCCAATTGTTGGCTCATATATGGTTCGATTTCTGGATCAGTCGAATCCATATCAAATAAACCTCTTTGAGACATCTTCACCACCACTTGCCAGTCTAGTTCTAAAGGGTCTGCAACGTACCAAACTTGCACTGCTTGGGATGCCAAGATGAAAGGTTCATTAGTAATTCGATCATCTCGATATAACAAATGGTTGAAGTTGACCAACGTGAAATTGAAGACATCTTCTTTCTTCCCGTAAATGTTGTCAATCCAATCACACTTAAACAACATATGCTTCATTTCATCGGAATATCGAATCTCAACAATATCTGTCAATTGTCCATAATAGTACATAGACTCCACATGAGGATTCTTGTCTTTCCGACTAGCATAACTTATGGTATCTGCCTTCAAAGCTACACCACAATTTTGTGTGGCTCGATGGTCATCCATGGCCTTTACTCGATACAGAAACTCATTCATTAGATACTTATTGAACCTCAAACTAGGTTATGAGGACCATTTTCCAATGCAATAATCTCTTCAGAAAATGTGACATCACTAGTCCTTTGCAAAGTTTGGACCTATTTAAAACAAAAATGTAAAATTTAAAATGTAGTTTGACTTAGGTAACTAGAATCTGCAGATTTAAATACATACATGTTCCTTGAATGAAATGTGAAAAGTTTCAAAATGTTCACGTCGAAATTGATGATCGTCGAGATGAGGCATTTTGACCTTAAGTACTTCAAGGTGTTTGCTGTGTAGATTGAAAATTTATCAATAAAAAAATTTTGGTTCAAAATTCAATAAAACGTAATCAAATATTGAGTGAGTGACATAACCTACTTTATGAATGGTTGAACCGCGCTTGTATTGAATAAAACACACCGATGAGTTTGTACCCAAGAAGTATTATCAAGACAAAAGTTTGTTTTCACCAACAGCATGACCCATATTATTATTACCACTGTAGTTTCTGCAGGGGTCGACTAGATTTGGTTTCCACATCATCGAGATATTGTGTACAAAAATTCATGCATTCTTCCATAATACATCATTTAGCAATTGAACCTTCTGGATGAGCTCTATTACGCACATATTGCTTCAAAGTAAGAAAATACCTCTCAATTGGATACATCCATCGAAACTGAATCGCTCCAACCAATAATGCTTCGTCAGCTAGATGTACAGGCAAGTGCTCCATTATATCAAAAAAAGTTAGAGGAAATATTTTCTCTAGATGACAAAGTGTTATAGCGATATGATCTTGAATAAATTGCAAATCTGTCACACGATTCACTTTGGAACACAATTGTCTAAAGAAATTGCTCAATTCAATCAAGGGTTCAATTACATTCTTCGGTAACGATCTACAAATATCCAATGGAATAAGTTGTTGCATCAGAATGACTATCGTGGCTCTTAAGACCCCCAATACTTCTATCCTATGAGTGCACACGACAAGATATATTGGATGAATACCCATTGGGAACTCTAATTTCCTTCAACACTTTCAAGAACAAATATTTCTCATCCTTGGTCATCGTGAATTGTGCTGGTGGTAAATAAGCTTTATTCGACCCTTTTAACTGCAAATGTGTAGACGTCCCCGAACGCATCCCGGGGAGAACCCTGTTCTGGTTCGATATTGGGTCACTACAGTTCGAAGGACTCAAATGTCACGGCTCTTAATCTTGAACCAAAGAGTCCAAATCCGGCAAATCGTTTTGAAAACAGATTTTGAAAGAAGTGCCAAACATGGACTGCTTTGCCAGATACAGAGTCGCCACCTAAATATTTTTTAATGGGCAATTTAGGAAACCCTGACTCGTTGCCAAAGGCCACGTGTCCGTCATCACCAAAGTTGCCTCGGCTCGGGAACTTGGGTACGATTGGGGAAGGTCACTTCGTGAGCACCCCCGCTCGCCCGGTCAAAGACCGGCCTCTACTAACCATGATATCTGATTTTGAAAACATTGTGCGCTCTTATTCCGGTTATTAGCCTAGGTTACTATGTGATGCTTGCAGCAAACAAGTATAGACTGAGTCGTCTGAATTGGAACAAAACATTTCATGTTTGTTTGTTTGAAAATGGTTTGATGGTGCTACCCGCAGGTAGGCTAAGACGCGAATTTGCCACCCTCAGGTGGGCTTAGAAAACATGATTTTGCCACTATCTAGTGGGCTTAAAACACGCATTTGATGAATTGTCCCAATTCAAATAACCCAACCTCCACCACAGGCATTCAAGGCAGTTATATCACATAAGCAGTTAGCCTCATGGCAAGCATGCTATTCATGGCAACACTCACACGCATGCAAGGATGCTAAAGCATAAAACTTACCGAGTACTCCAAGCCAAAACAGAAAACCGATTAGAAATCATGCATGATCCTAAATACACAGAATTGCCTAATGCAACACATGCAAAAATGCAACTATAGCAGGCTCGGCTATTCTAAACATGGTGTATGGAATGCTACAGCTATCAAGTATTCAATTTGGAATTGAAATACAAATGCAGTTTGTATGATGCGCCGAGCCCGGTGCGTGCAAAACAGATGAATGATGCAAACATGCTGTCATACTGTATGCTAATTGAAATATGTCCTATATCTAACCATCATAAGCGGATAAATAAAAGGGAAGAAAGACGTGGGGTTGGAAGACATACATCACACTCACCCACACTTATTACAATTATGCCCTCGCGCAGAGGGTCCGAATAAATAATAATACAGTCCGAAAATGAAAGAATAATACAGTCCGAAATATTAAAGATTCCTAATTAATTAACAGATTAAACTAAGAAAGCTGTAAACTGGCATGCAAGCCAGGGGCTGCCTTGACTCCGATGAATGCTGCATTTTTGGGCTGCTTTGCACAGAAATCCATTGGGATGCCCGATTTAGCCTCTGTTTGCAATGTTTCTCGAAATGCGTGCCGGACTCCGAAAAGTTGCTGATTCTTCATTTTGCTGCAACAGAGAGCAGGAAAGGGGCATAGCAATGTATTTCACAAATATATGCATGCCTCGATCCTCGTGCCACCAATCACGCATCTCGATGCATGATGGCCGAAGAGTCAGATTGCACAACTCGATATGGGATGAATGCACATGAATGCTACAACAAAACCTAACTCCATCATGGGTAATCCGGAGTGTCGGTGACTTGGGAATTGAGACCCGTTCCGTCACTCGGAGTACGAAACGTGCCTCGTTTCCCGTGCCCGGCTAACTCCTATCCCGAACACGATGCAATATGCATGATATGCATGAAGTGCAGCTAATATGCAATCCTAGCATGCACAATGCTATGAGAATGAGATGCCTCGAAATGCGTGCACACGGGCACGCAAACCGAGGCGATGGCCCTAAGGCATGAAATGACATGAAATATGATATACAATGAGACTAAAATGAGATGTCTCGAAAGGCGTGCCCACGGGCACGCAAACCGAGAAAATGGCATACGGGATGCGATGAGACTAAAATGACATACAGAATGCAAAATGGACTTACACTAACATGAGTGAGCCTCAGCCACACTCACATAAGAGGCCGATAGATGAAAATGAGGTGCTTCGAAATGCGTGCCCACGGGCACGCAAACCGAGGCAATGACATAAAGCATGAAATGGCACTCCAAATGCAAATTGGACTTATACTAACATAAGAGGGCCTCAGCCACACTCACATAAGAGGCCGTCGGATGAAAATGAAATGCCTCGAAATACGTGCCCACGGACACGCAAACCGAGGAAATGGCATACGCAATGCAATGACATGAAATATGATGTACAATGCAAAATGGACTTACACTAACATGAGAGAGCCTCAGCCACACTCACATAAGAGGCCGGCGGATAAAAATGAGATGCCTCGAAATGCGTGCACACGGGCACGCAAACCGAGGCAATGACATAAAGGCATGAAATGGCATGGGAATGATATGCGAACATGCAAATGAAATTTCAGCACTAAAATGTGGGGGAAAGCAGTCCCGAAACATGGCCAAAATGCACCCGAAGCATGGAATGATCCCGAAATGCGAAATTAGGCGCCCGAAATGGCCTATAGCTATGCCAAACATGCACAATATAAACATGCAATGAAAATACAGTAGCAAGGCAGACCCAAGACAAGAATTTTTCAGTCATCAAAAGTGCTAGACAGCAAGCACACATAGAATTAGGCCAATATGCAAAAATGGCCCCGCAAGAGGGGTATTGAAGCAAGTGATACATGCGATGTCCAAATGGAAAAATACCCTTCTACAATACTGATGAGGGACTAAAAATATGAACATTTACAGTAGATGATATCCCCCAAATCAGTATGAAAACATGTTAAAAATGCCATGCAAGAATGAAGCCAACAAAGGCTAGAACATGAGGTATGCCAAACATTCATCAACCCGCAAAGACCCTTAATGAAATATGTCAAGAAGATCAAAATATGACTCTTTCCAGTTCTGATGATGGCCGAAAACAGAAGCTAGATAGGCCTAAAAAGCATGCAAAAATGGGGGCCAAAGGGGGATATAAAGACAAGTATAGCATGGAGAGCCCCAACAAGGTTGATCCCTTCTAAAATGTTGTAGAGGGACACAAAATAAGCTTATTCACAGTTCATGACATGCTCCAAAACAGACCACATGTAGGCCAAACAAATCATGCAAATTTACGGTAAATATGAAAGATTATGAAGCAAGTGCATGATAGAGAGGCCAAACAGGGTTGAGCCCTTATTCAATGTTGAAGAGGAGCTCAAAATAGGCCCACTCACAGTTTACATGATGCTCGAAAACAGATCACTCATAAGCTAGAAATAGCATGCAAAATATTGACATACAAGATGACATTGAAGCAAGTGTGCCATAGAGGGCTCAAACAGGGTTGAGCCCTTGAACAAAGATGAAAATGAGCTCAAAAGAGGACCACTTTCAGTATTGGTCGGAGCTCAAAACAGTGAGAAAGTAGGGTTAAGAAAAGAAGCAAGAAAGTGGTATAAAAAAGGGATTTTGAGACTCACCCTTGTAGACAACACTTTTGCTACCTCTTGCTTATAGAAAGTTGCTTCTAAGCCTCTTAAGAACTCCTCCTTGCTGCTGGAAATGAAGTGGTGTTGGTGGTGCTTGGTGATGGTGAAGGAATGGAAGCAAACTTGAAGATTTGAGAGAGATGGAGAGAGAGGTGTGTATCTATGCTTGAAGCAATTTTTTCTAACCCTTCTACAAGAGCTGGAAGGCCAGCTATATAGGCAAGAAAATCGGAGAAAAGGTGGGCAAAAAGTGCTTTAGTTGCAGGTGGCCGGCCGGCTGGAAATGGTGGCCGGCCGGCAAGGTAAATAGAAGAAAAATAAGAGAGCTGGCTGGCCATGAAGCCCCAGAAGTTAGCTTTCCAATGCCGCAAACCTTGCATTAAAATTCCTCCTGTAGAAAAAGTTATGCCAGTTTCCGTAAAGCCGCGCAGATTCAGTCCAACCGGACTTCAACCAACCATATCTCCTCCCCCCGGATTTGGACTTAGGATATTCTTGAGTGCAAAATGAAGCCCCGGAAGTAAGATTTCCAATGGTGGTGGCCCCACATTTTAATTACTCTTGTGCAAAGAGTTACGCCCGTTTCGGTGAAGCCGCGCAGACTTTTCTCCTTCTCGGATCCACTTTTCAAAGAGGTTTCAAAATGGACAAAAGAATTACTGGCCGGCCATGTGTTTTTAGTGTCCTCCCATGTGTGTACAACACAAATATGTGGTTTTGGCTCGAAGAAAATGGCCCTAGGGTGTTCAACATTAGCCCGGAAGTGAGAAAAAACGGGCGCCGGGGGGCGCCGGAAGAGCATAACAGGTCGCTGAGACAATTGCTAGCCTCCCGCCCTCCAGTGATCTTCCTGGTGATAAAACAGAGGTACCTGCCAAAAATGAACAAAAACCGATGCAAAACAAATGCTTGGGGACCAAAACACGCAGTTCGGGATCCCGAAAATAGGTTGTTAAGCACCGGAAGTGGCATTCGGCCACAAAGTGGGTATCTAAGACCCCAGTGTCCCTCGAAAGGGAGTAAATGAGATTCATGCCAAAAACCGGAGGAATCGGAGATGGTTGGGTGGTCCCGAACCGAGGCACACGGCCTGACGGCTCCGAAAACCGGGAACCGGGCTCCGAAATGGGTAAAATGGCCTACGGCCACGAAATGTAGCCCACGGCCACTGAGAGATGGTCTATTAGACCTCTCCCTCCCCTCAGGAAAGAAAACAGAGAAAATCGAGTCTGGTTCGCAAACCGAGGCAAGGTACAGAAGAGAGTTCGGAAGTCCGGAGGCAGGGCGCACGGCCGCGACTCTGAGACTTCTGAACGAGCACAATATGCAACATCACCGAGCGCTCAACCGGTGACGTCTGAGTCTTAAGGTCGGTCAAAAATGGGGTGTCTACAGTTGCCCCTCTTTGACAGAACTCGGAAGTCAAGAAGTGACGGGAGTGAATGTCAAAGCCCAGAGACGACCCATTTTTGACAAGGCCGAAGACTTAGACAAAGCAGACAAGATAGACAAAGATATGCCCGCAGGCGTGCCCGCAGGCAAGGGCAAAATGCAAATGATATGCGGGAAGATTTTGATAATTGGACTTACACGCTACGCGAAGCCGGTTTGATAATTGGACTTATACGCTACGCGAAGCCGGTTCGAAAATTGGACTTATACGCTACGTGAAGCCGGTTCGAAAATTGGACTTATACGCTACGCGAAGCCGGTTTGAAAATTGGACTTATACGCTACGCGAAGCCGGTTTGAAGATTGGACTTATACGCTACGCGAAGCCGGTTTGAAGATTGGACTTACACGCTACGCGAAGCCAGTTTGAAAATTGGACTTACACGCTACGCGAAGCCGGTTTGAAAATTGGACTTACACGCTACGCGAAGCCGGTTTGAAAATTGGACTTACACGCTACGCGAAGCCGGTTTGAAAATTGAGGATTCATGCAATACACTGTAATGTGGTGGCTAAAATGCAATGTAATAGCTAAGAGGTAAAGGTACCTTACAGGGGTAATTGGCAATGACTTACCTCATGCTGCTGGGGATCTCTCGCTTCTTCTTGATTGAACCGCAGGTACTACTTTTCTCCCTGACTATGGTCGCAGCTTTCCCTATTCTCCAACAGGGTGACAGACTAGGTTGGATCAGTATCCAGAATTGAGGTGCATACAGATGCTATCTCAATCTATGGGGCTGCCATACAGATTTCAAGCCGAGGATATACCCCTGGGTATTTAAACCAGACTTTAGTCCCGGAAATTCCGAACCTTTGCGTTCTAAGCATAAGCCATTCGAACTCTAGTTTCCACCGTCTTAGTTGGTCTCCTAGGAACTCACCGCAAACACAGGCAGGTGGTTATACCAGACCACCGGAAGTCGTTCGGGCACGACAAACACCAAAGGAATTGCACCTTTAGAGGATTTAAGGTCTCCTAGACCGGAGAGTGCACAAGATAGTGCGAAGGAAGATACAGGATTTAAGGTCTCCTAGACCGGAGAGTGCACAAGACAGTACGATGCAGAGTGAATGCACAAAACAGTGCGATACAGATAAAGTGCGCAAGATAGCGCGATGCAATGCATGCACAATGCAAGTAATGTGCACAAAATAGTGCGATGCGCAAAATAGCGCGAGTGAAGTGTAATGCACTAACAAGTGTAGGTGGGACACGCAAGATAGCGCAAATGATACAATGCACAAAATAGTGCGATTGAGGTGCGCAAAATAGCGCGAATGATAAACTGCACAAAACAGTGCGGTGCGCAAAATAGCGCGAATGTAAACTGCACAAAACAATGCGATTGAGGTGCGCAAAATAGCGTGAATGATAAATTGCACAAAACAGTGCGATGCGCAAAATAGCGCGAATGTAAACTGCACAAAACAGTGCGATTGAGGTGCGCAAAATAGCGCGAATGATAAATTGCACAAAACAGTGCGATGGAGGTACGCAAGATAGCGCGAATGTAAACTGCACAAAACAGTGCGATTGAGGTGCGCAAAATAGCGCGATTGATAAACTGCACAGAACAGTGCGATGCGCAAAATAGCGCGAATGTAAACTGCACAAAACAGTGCGATTGAGGTGCGCAAAATAGCGCGATTGATAAACTGCACAGAATAGTGCGATGCGCAAAATAGCGCGAATGTAAACTGCACAAAACAGTGCGATTGAGGTGCGCAAAATAGCGCGATTGATAAACTGCACAGAATAGTGCGATGCGCAAAATAGCGTGAGCGATTAGAAATGCACAAAACAGCGCGAGTGATATACAACCACAAGATGCACAAGACAGTGCAAGTGAGATACAAAGTGTAAGTGCACAAGACAGTGCGAGCGAGATAAAACGCACAAGAAAGTGTGATAAAATGCATCTTCTATGCAAGTATGGGGGTATTCTATGCAATATTGAAAGCATATTCTATGTATGAGACAAGCAAAGCATATTCTATGTGGAATCGAAAGCAAGCATATTCTATGCATGAATCATAACGATGCGCGGCACGCATGCAACAACAGTGTATATGAAAGTTCACATTCTATGCAATAGAGGAACATCAAATATGTACTCTGGTGCCTCTGATTTGCTTCTTAGAGGACTTCACAACATACTCAGCTCAAAAAGGGCACACCCTATTCGTATTGGCGAGAGATAACATCTGCATGTGAAACCCTTGGGTGCTGCTTGGACTGCCATTCTGACTTGAAGCAGGCTTTCACTTGGGGTCGAGATACACTATACTCCAGAGAAACGGCGAGGCCTGAGAAGGTGCACCTGGAATGCAGTCTCGGATTTTGCTAAGGTTGAAACATACTAAGATGCTCCAAATTTTCCCTCTTTTCTTTTGCTTTGCAGTCCGGAACCTAAATAGCTTCAGATAGGTCCTGGTTTTACTGTTCTCACATGACCTGGGTTGAACCCTGCGGCTTTATGAAAGAACCAATTCTGTTTTGCACAAATGTGGAGAATGGCACAGCACTCTGAGCACAGGATGATTTTTCTTTTGAAAATGAGAAAAGGATTCTCAACCGGGTATTGAGCCTACAACTGACCACAGCCAAAACGACTCAACAAGGAAATAAAAGGCACACAACCTAGACACATTGAGTAACACTCGAAACGACTCAAAACAAGAATCGAGATAAAACAAAAAGACACGACACTCAGACGTGCACAGGGAGCCTGTTTCACCGGGTAGTGTTTCCCACCATTCCTCATTTGTGGTTCTCACATCACTCGGCCCTCAAGCTCTGTTTTTCTGAAAAAAGCCATTTTCTCACTTTTTCTCTCATCGCACATCTCTCTATTCTTCAATCTCTCATTTTTCATCCCTCCCCTGGGTGGTTGATAGATAAACAGCAAGTTGTGGGCTCGTGTCCCTAGCATTCTGCTAGATTCTTCTTCTTCTGCACGTAGCTAGTGAATTTCTCCCACAGAGGGGCTGTGCTACAACTGGGTGTGTAGCAAATCTGTAGCTGACATCGATTGATGATGCTCTACTGGGGAGTTTGGACGTGATAAGATCTGTCCAGATGATGGAGTGGGATATCTTGCCCCATTCCAGTTCGTGCTTCGCACTTTGCTTGATACCTCGTTGCTTGGAGGGTGAGAGAGCTTTCAACCCTTTACTGACAGCTTCAGTTATGCCCTTTTCTGGCAAGTAGAGTGCCCTTTCTGGCAAGTGCGTTGATAAAGGGGAAAAGACAGGGAACTTGACTCAACTGTGCCCCTAGTTCATCATTTTAACCATTTTTTATTTTTGAGCTTTTTGCTAGAGTAATTTTGACCGACATGAGAGTTAGATTAACATGCTTGTTCAATTTTTGATTTGAAATCATGCAAGTCAGGCTATGAGCACTGAAAATTTTCCTTTTTTGGGTCCAAGAAAATGGTCCAGTTTTGGAAAAGATGGAATAATTTTCGAGAAAATTAGTCAACCTCAGTAAAAATTCTCAAAAACTATTTTTGCAAACGGCCACTTGCTCAACGAGCATGAAACCCACTCTCGAGATACACAACCTCGGATCCAAGGGAAAACTGCCCCGTGCTTGAAGAGAGCTGCATGGCGACGGAAAGTTGCCCCTTGTTTGAACGGCACTGCAGCGCGTTGAATGGCAACGGAAAGTTGCCCCTTGTTTGAATAGCGCCGCAGCACACTGAATGGCAACGAAGAGTTACCCTTGTTTGAATAGCGCCGCAGCACACTGAATGGCAACGAAGAGTTACCCCTTGTTTGAAATGACACCGCGGCGTTTTGAATGGCAACGGAAAGTTGCCCCTTGTTTGGATGGTGCCGCAGCGCATTGTAGTCAGTCTTCGGAGCGACGAACACAACCAGACTCTCGGATACAGAGAAGGCGAAGATGATCAGAACCATCGCATGGACACAATCAAATTTGAATTGTTTTACGGCTGGACTTCAGGATGAAGTTGCCTACGTATCCCAAAGATGGGAATCAAGCCTTACGTAGTTCGGGGTCAGGGTACACTCGGGTATTTAACCTCTCCTTTTTATGCTCTAACTTTTGCCAAGGCGCCTGTTGCAGGTTTTCAACCTTGCAAGCTATGTTTTTCTTTTCTTTTCAATTCTTTTCATTTCTTCTTCTTTTTTCTTTCTTTTCTTTTCCTTCTTTTTTCTTTTTTGTTCTTTTTCTTCTTTTTTTCTTTTTTGTTCTTTTTTTCTTTTTCTTGCTCTAACTTTTGCCTGGGTCGCCCTTTCCGGGTTTTCGGCCCAGCGAGCCTCTCAAAGGGTAAAAGTGTAACAAGTCCATGCCAAATGGTTTTAGGATCTCGAAGCCATCCGTATCCAGAGAGTGGCTGTTGTTTTGCAAGAGGATTCATCTTCGGCTCTTCGAGCACATCTGACATCTTTGCCCCTAGTTCAAGGGTACTTCTGTTCTAGCTTTGCAAGCTTTTTCTGATCTTCTGATCTTCTTGATCCGACTTTCCTGGCCTCTTGTTCGAGGGCTGCTTCAAATCTGGCCACACAGGCCCCACATTGTAGTTGACCGTTGAACCTCTGAATTCAAGTTCAAGGTTTGGAAGCGAAGGGGTTGAGTCTCGAGGCTAAGAGCGATCCTAGGCTGCACAATCTCAAGAGCGATTCCACACAGGTCTTCGCAGGACCGCGCAAACATTTTGTTTTTGAAAATTTTTAAGAAAGCGACAAATCGCTCGCGCTGAAGATAGTGTGAACCAGTCTGGATCAAGCCAGGGTCCTTCTCAATACTCACTCTAACAAGCATGATTTCATTCATTAAGGGCTTAGCACGCCTCTCTTTCTCTCAGTTTGATCAAAGTTTTGCAAATCCCGAGGAATCCCTCCCTCTTTGTTTTTACCGCAGTGTTCAAAAGGTTTCGAAAAACTCAGGTCATTACAATGACTTCAAGGCACAAGAGAGCAGGTGGAATGCATTGCCATTTCATTCAAATCCCGGCACAACGAGCACACGGCAGAAGCAAATGTGAGAGCGTGAAAATCACTGCTATTTCATTCAAAATCTGTTGGCATAACTGGCTCCCTGGCAGAAACAGACTCAAAACAAAACAAAAAGACAAACGCGAAACAAAATGGTGACGCCCGAGGTAACACCCCCCCGGAATCACCCGACTCCTATACAACAGGACTGACTCGATACAACAAGACAGACCCAAAACAAAAGAGACTGACTCAAAACAAAAGGACAGACTCAAAACAAAACAACAAGACTGACCCAATACCCAAGTCAGAAAACACAAAAACTGGCATTTGCACATTGCTCAGAACAGTGCGTGCCATCCACCATATTTGGAGTAAACTGAGCGCTGCCCGCAGGTGGTTCATCCCTTGATCACATCACATTATCCCCCACAAGTTCACTGATCAAGTGCCGATAGACTTTGCAGGACCTGGTGCGGGGATGACCCCGTTGTCAAATAGATCCTGTACTTCATGGCGAAGACGGAAGCAGTTGTTGGTAGTATGGCCAGTTTGCTGATGGTATGCGCAGTACTGGGTAGCATCATGCGTAGCCGGAAGAGGGTTTGGGAGAGGCCGAGGCTCAAGGGGTTTGAGATGGCCTTGTCCAACAAGGATTTGGAAAGCTTTGGATAAAGGCATGTGGAGGGCATGGAAGACCCTCTGACCTCGGGGTTGGTACTTCTGGGTTTGTGGATTTTTGCTGGACGCACCAGCAAAGGGATTGGCAGGTGCTAGCCTGGTTTGCTGATCTCTTCTGAGTGGAGGATTATAGCTGAAGGGAACATTCTTGGTACAACGGCCCTTCTCCCGGCTTGCCTCTCGATTCAAACTGCCTCCAACTTGAGTGGCAAAAGTGTCGTCCACAGTTTTTGTGACAACCGCGAGCACTTGTTCTTTGTTCAGTCCCTCGGCTTTCAAAGCCTCAACAGCCAACAGAAGATGCTCATGGGGATCCATGTCCGCTCCTATCTTGTTCTTTCCGTTCGCTTCCACTTTGCCAAGGGATTTGCCTTCTCCCAATGCAGCCCGTCCCAAACTTGGGGAGCCTTTTGACATGAACTCCTTGGTAGGCGATGTGGTTGATGATGGAGCCAAAACTCCAAAGGCTAAATCCGCCACTGTTCTCTAAAGATCTTCAATCATCCTCATCAGCTCGGAAGTAGTGGGTTCATGGGTTTGAGATGATTGGGGTTCAGGTGCACCCATCATGCATAAGTCCATGCTTTCTAGGATAAACACCTCAGGCTTGGGTAGATGGGCCGGGGTGATGTATATACTGGGGTCATAGGTGGATGGCAGTGTATGGATGAGATTAAGGTAGGTGGGAAATGTTTGGTCGTTGGGGTCTGAAGGTGGAGCTATCGTCCGGTTATCGATGAGATTTTGGACCTCATGACGAAGGCGGTAGCAACGGTCGGTGCCATGACCGCGCTGCTGATGGTACATACAGTACTTGGCGGGGTTATGTCTGGCTGGGAGTGGGTTGGGAAGAGGTTGAGGATCGAGGGGTTTGAGATGCCCTCTTTCCATCAGGAGTTTTAGTGCGCTAGTCAGGCTCATATAGAGAGGGGTGAAAGTTCTGCCTTGGGCTCGGGCTGGGTTGGCTATTTGCAGGCTTGGATTGGCAAAAGGGTTAGCTGTGGTGACTGTATCGATTTCAGTGGGTTCGGGAATAGTGCTACTTCCGGCATTGGTACTCCCTATAATCGCCCTCCTTGTCGGTTCACTTGTTCTGGGAATGATCCCACTTTTGAACGCATTCTCGACCTGGACCCCCAGTTCATGCAAACTTTTGAAAGTGAATAGCGGAGCCACTATCAATTTCTGCAACATATCATGCTCGAGGTTCCGTACCATCATCTGCACTTGATCCCTCTCAGAAGGGCGGCGATCTGTCATCTGTGCTGCCTTTGCTCTCCACTTCGCAACGAATTCCACAAAAGGCTCTGTTGGGTTCTGGCGGGTTGCTTCAAGCTCTTGGATGGTCATTTCAACTTGGGTATTGTAGGAATACTGATCGACGAAGGCCTCAGGCAGTTCTTCCCATTTTTGCTTCACTGTATCCTCCAATTTGGCATACCAAGTGGCTGCTACACCCGACAGGGTTCTTCCATACAGAGAGAGTTTCTGTGGCTTAGTCAAACCCATCGGCTTCAAGACATCCAAGAAAAGTCAGATATGTACCATAGGATCTCCAGACCCATCGAAACGGTCAATATGTGGCATTTTGAATCTGTTTGGGAGCCGTACGGCAGTCTCGGTGTATCCATCCTCAATGCCGAGAATGGAGTTAAGGCCCTGTGCCTTTTTAAATTGCTTCTCGAGGTTCGCAATTTTCACTGCGGTCAGATCGAGGTCATTAGCATCAAGGGGATAAAGCCTCTCATTAGGCTGCACCAGGGGTCAGAAAACTCGGGCTTGAGCCAACCCTTCTCGAGGATCTGGACCCTGCAAATCTTCAGCTGGCGGAAGTGGGTCAAAGTTCGGCTGGGGTTCCAAAGCTGGATGTGAGGCAGACGCCCCAGATGGGCGTTGCGTTTCAATACTAGTCTCAGCCTGCATGGCAGTTCCCTGATTTAGCGCTGTTATCACGGCCACAAATTCTTCCGAACCCTGTGCCATCACGGGTCTACTGATAATGTGACTAGTGACTGTCGGATCAGATGAACCAATGAGCCCTGTCCGGCCTTTCTTTGCCTTGCCTCAGCGAAAGAACACTGGTTGCCCTTGAACTGAATTTCTGACCCGATAAAATCTATCAACACAAGTCTAATGATCCTCGGGGGATATTGGAGCCTTCTGAAGCTATGGTTCCAGGACTACCTAGCAAAAGAGAAAACATGCAGTATCTCAGCTTGATTTCACCAAAACGGATATGAGCATAACAGGATGACTGTGCCCTCTACTGAATTCTGCCCCAAATTCTGCCTCAAAACTGAATCTGATACCCACAGATAACTGATTCTCAGATACTGCCTGATGCCCGCAGGCGACAACTGATCCTCAGATACTGACTGATGCCCGCAGGCCTGATGCCCAAACTTATACACTGATACATGCATTCCTGTAGAGACGCACTCTAAAGCACATAACAGATAAGTGAGAGCCAAAACACCCCTATGTCGGGGTAGGGTTTCCCTGTCCTATCTTGTCAGGAGCTAGGGTTTCACTATGCACGCAGCGGTTTCAAACAACCTATAAACGGGTAAGCAACCTGTCCTAGTTTGGAATGGTCACTATGGATCCGAATATGCACTAGGTCGAATGGTCAAAAAGGGTGCCCCGGCAAAACCGGGGTTTGTGTTCCCATGCTGTCAGAGCCCAGAGCCGATCAGCCTTACGGACATGACTTGACAAGACAAGCCTCCGACAAATCGTTCGGGAACGGCATATGGCAAACACGGTGTCCTAGGCGCACCAATGCAAATGCAACGCAAAGAAACACACAAGTGTAGTCAAAACCAGATATCACGAGTTCGAGTCAAGTTCTCCAAACTCCCCAGCAGAGTCGCCAGAAACTGTAGACGTCCCCGAACGCATCCCGGGGGAGAACCCCGTTCTGGTTCGATATTGGGTCACTACAGTTCGAAGGACTCAAATGTCACGGTTCTTAATCTTGAACCAAAGAGTCCAAATCCGGCAAATCGTTTTGAAAACAGATTTTGAAAGAAGTGCCAAACATGGACTGCTTTGCCAGATACAGAGTCGCCACCTAAATATTTTTTAATGGGCAATTTAGGAAACCCTGACTCGTTGCCAAAGGCCACGTGTCCGTCATCACCAAAGTTGCCTCGGCTCGGGAACTTGGGTACGATTGGGGAAGGTCACTTCGTGAGCACCCCCGCTCGCCCGGTCAAAGACCGGCCTCTACTAACCATGATATCTGATTTTGAAAACATTGTGCGCTCTTATTCCGGTTATTAGCCTAGGTTACTATGTGATGCTTGCAGCAAACAAGTATAGACTGAGTCGTCTGAATTGGAACAAAACATTTCATGTTTGTTTGTTTGAAAATGGTTTGATGGTGCTACCCGCAGGTAGGCTAAGACGCGAATTTGCCACCCTCAGGTGGGCTTAGAAAACATGATTTTGCCACTATCTAGTGGGCTTAAAACACGCATTTGATGAATTGTCCCAATTCAAATAACCCAACCTCCACCCACAGGCATTCAAGGCAGTTATATCACATAAGCAGTTAGCCTCATGGCAAGCATGCTATTCATGGCAACACTCACACGCATGCAAGGATGCTAAAGCATAAAACTTACCGAGTACTCCAAGCCAAAACAGAAAACCGATTAGAAATCATGCATGATCCTAAATACACAGAATTGCCTAATGCAACACATGCAAAAATGCAACTATAGCAGGCTCGGCTATTCTAAACATGGTGTATGGAATGCTACAGCTATCAAGTATTCAATTTGGAATTGAAATACAAATGCAGTTTGTATGATGCGCCGAGCCCGGTGCGTGCAAAACAGATGAATGATGCAAACATGCTGTCATACTGTATGCTAATTGAAATATGTCCTATATCTAACCATCATAAGCGGATAAATAAAAGGGAAGAAAGACGTGGGGTTGGAAGACATACATCACACTCACCCACACTTATTACAATTATGCCCTCGCGCAGAGGGTCCGAATAAATAATAATACAGTCCGAAAATGAAAGAATAATACAGTCCGAAATATTAAAGATTCCTAATTAATTAACAGATTAAACTAAGAAAGCTGTAAACTGGCATGCAAGCCAGGGGCTGCCTTGACTCCGATGAATGCTGCATTTTGGGCTGCTTTGCACAGAAATCCATTGGGATGCCCGATTTAGCCTCTGTTTGCAATGTTTCTCGAAATGCGTGCCGGACTCCGAAAAGTTGCTGATTCTTCATTTTGCTGCAACAGAGAGCAGGAAAGGGGCATAGCAATGTATTTCACAAATATATGCATGCCTCGATCCTCGTGCCACCAATCACGCATCTCGATGCATGATGGCCGAAGAGTCAGATTGCACAACTCGATATGGGATGAATGCACATGAATGCTACAACAAAACCTAACTCCATCATGGGTAATCCGGAGTGTCGGTGACTTGGGAATTGAGACCTGTTCCGTCACTCGGAGTACGAAACGTGCCTCGTTTCCCGTGCCTGGGCTAACTCCTATCCCGAACACGATGCAATATGCATGATATGCATGAAGTGCAGCTAATATGCAATCCTAGCATGCACAATGCTATGAGAATGAGATGCCTCGAAATGCGTGCACACGGGCACGCAAACCGAGGCGATGGCCCTAAGGCATGAAATGACATGAAATATGATATACAATGAGACTAAAATGAGATGTCTCGAAAGGCGTGCCCACGGGCACGCAAACCGAGAAAATGGCATACGGGATGCGATGAGACTAAAATGACATACAGAATGCAAAATGGACTTACACTAACATGAGTGAGCCTCAGCCACACTCACATAAGAGGCCGATAGATGAAAATGAGGTGCTTCGAAATGCATGCCCACGGGCACGCAAACCGAGGCAATGACATAAAGCATGAAATGGCACTCCAAATGCAAATTGGACTTATACTAACATAAGAGGGCCTCAGCCACACTCACATAAGAGGCCGTCGGATGAAAATGAAATGCCTCGAAATGCGTGCCCACGGACACGCGAACCGAGGAAATGGCATACGCAATGCAATGACATGAAATATGATGTACAATGCAAAATGGACTTACACTAACATGAGAGAGCCTCAGCCACACTCACATAAGAGGTCGGCGGATAAAAATGAGATGCCTCGAAATGCGTGCACACGGACACGCAAACCGAGGCAATGACATAAAGGCATGAAATGGCATGGGAATGATATGCGAACATGCAAATGAAATTTCAGCACTAAAATGTGGGGGAAAACAGTCCCGAAACATGGCCAAAATGCACCCGAAGCATGGAATGATCCCGAAATGCGAAATTAGGCGCCCGAAATGGCCTATAGCTATGCCAAACATGCACAATATAGACATGCAATGAAAATACAGTAGCAAGGCAGCCCCAAGACAAGCATTTTTCAGTCATCAAAAGTGCTAGACAGCAAGCACACATAGAATTAGGCCAATATGCAAAAATGGCCCCGCAAGAGGGGTATTGAAGCAAGTGATACATGCGATGCCCAAATGGAAAAATACCCTTCTACAATACTGATGAGGGACTAAAAATATGAACATTTACAGTAGATGACATCCCCCAAATCAGTATGCAAACATGTTAAAAATGCCATGCAAGAATGAAGCCAACAAAGGCTAGAACATGAGGTATGCCAAACATTCATCAAACCAGCAAAGACCCTCAATGAAATATGTCAAGAAGATCAAAATATGACTCTTTCCAGTTCTGATGATGGCCGAAAACAGAAGCTAGATAGGCCTAAAAAGCATGCAAAAATGGGGGCCAAAGGGGGATATAAAGACAAGTATAGCATGGAGACCCCCAACAAGGTTGATCCCTTCTAAATGTTGTAGAGGGACACAAAATAAGCTTATTCACAGTTCATGACATGCTCCAAAACAGACCACATGTAGGCCAAACAAATCATGCAAATTTACGGTAAATATGAAAGATTATGAAGCAAGTGCATGATAGAGAGGCCAAACAGGGTTGAGCCCTTCTTCAATGTTTAAGAGGAGCGCAAAATAGGCCCACTCACAGTTTACATGATGCTCGAAAACAGATCACTCATAAGCTAGAAATAGCATGCAAAATATTGACATACAAGATGACATTGAAGCAAGTGTGCCATAGAGGGCTCAAACAGGGTTGAGCCCTTGAACAAAGATGAAAATGAGCTCAAAAGAGGACCACTTTCAGTATTGGTCGGCGCTCAAAACAGTGAGCAAGTAGGGTTAAGAAAAGAAGCAAGAAAGTGGTATAAAAAAGGGATTTTGAGACTCACCCTTGTAGACAACACTTTTGCTACCTCTTGCTTGAAGAAAGTTGCTTCTAAGCCTCTTAAGAACTCCTCCTTACTGCTGGAAATGAAGTGGTGTTGGTGGTGCTTGGTGATGGTGAAGGAATGGAAGCAAACTTGAAGATTTGAGAGAGATGGAGAGAGAGGTGTGTATCTATGCTTGAAGCAATTTTTTCTAACCCTTCTACAAGAGCTGGAAGGCCAGCTATATAGGCAAGAAAATCGGAGAAAAGGTGGGCAAAAAGTGCTTTAGTTGCAGGTGGCCGGCCGGCTGGAAATGGTGGCCGGCCGGCAAGGTAAATAGAAGAAAAATAAGAGAGCTAGCCGGCCATGAAGCCCCAGAAGTTAGCTTTCCAATGCCGCAAACCTTGCATTAAAATTCCTCCTGTAGAAAAAGTTATGCCAGTTTCCGTAAAGCCGCGCAGATTCAGTCCAACCGGACTTCAACCAACCATATCTCCTCCCCCCGGATTTGGACTAAGGATATTCTTGAGTGCAAAATGAAGCCCCGGAAGTAAGCTTTCCAATGGTGGTGGCCCCACATTTTAATTACTCTTGTGCAAAGAGTTACGCCCGTTTCGGTGAAGCCGCGCAGACTTTTCTCCTTCCCGGATCCACTTTTCAAAGAGGTTTCAAAATGGACAAAAGAATTACTGGCCGGCCATGTGTTTTTAGTGTCCTCCCATGTGTGTACAACACAAATATGTGGTTTTGGCTCGAAGAAAATGGCCCTAGGGTGTTCAACATTAGCCCGGAAGTGAGAAAAAACGGGCGCCGGGGGGCGCCGGAAGAGCATAACAGGTTGCTGAGACAATTGCTAGCCTCCCGCCCTCCAGTGATCTTCCTGGTGATAAAACAGAGGTACCTGCCAAAAATGAACAAAAATCGATGCAAAACGAATGCTCGGGGACCAAAACACGCAGTTCGGGATCCCGAAAATAGGCTGTTAAGCACCGGAAGTGGCATTCGGCCACGAAGTGGGTATCTAAGACCCCAGTGTCCCTCGAAAGGGAGTAAATGAGATGCATGCCAAAAATCGGAGGAATCGGTGATGGTTGGTTGGTCCCGAACCGAGGCACACGGCCTGACGGCTCCGAAAACCGGGAACCGGGCTCCGAAATGGGCAAAATGGCCTACGGCCACGAAATGTAGCCCACGGCCACTGAGAGATGGTCTATTAGACCTCTCCCTCCCCTCAGGAAAGAAAACAGAGAAAATCGAGTCTGGTTCGCAAACCGAGGCAAGGTACAGAAGAGAGTTCGGAAGTCCGGAGGCAGGGCGCACGGCCGCGACTCTGAGACTTCTGAACGAGCACAATATGCAACATCACCGAGCGCTCAACCGGTGACGTCTGAGTCTTAAGGTCGGTCAAAAATGGGGTGTCTACAAAATGTAAGGGTTTTCTAATATTCATTTTTTGTAAATCATGTCAAGCATTAACACCATCCTTTGATTTTCCTGCAACCCCTAATATTGTCCACAACACATTGTCACAAACATTCTTCTCTATATGCATCACATCGAGGTTGTTTCTTATTAGATTGTGCTCCCAATATGGCAGTTCATAAAAGATACTATTTTTCTTCCAGCTATGGATACGATGTCCATCTTTCTCCTTTTTTATTTGTCTCATATGCCTCTCCTTAAGGTCATCCCTCTTGTATTGGGTTAAAATACCCTCAGATTCTAATTATAGCAGCATCTCAGTTCCAGACAACAATTTTGGTTTGAGTCTGAATTCCCGACTACCATCAAATGATACTTTATCCTTTCGGAATTTATGGCCACTAGGTAAAAATCTGTGATGACCCAAGTATGATTGTTTCCTACTATGCCTCAACCAATACGATGTAGTTTCCTTATTGCAACAAGGACATGCATATTCGCCTTTAGTGCTCCATTCTGTCAAGTTTGCATATGAAGGAAAATCACTAATTGCCCACAGTAAAGCTGCATCTATTTAAAACATTTGATTTGTTGATGCATCAAATGTGAAGACACTGTCATTCCATAGTTCTCTCAACTCCTCAATCAACGGTTGCATATACATATCAATCTTGTCACTAGGTCCTTTCTAGCTGTCAATAAGCACATATAAAATTAGAAATGGTTACTTCATACATATCCATGGCGGCAAGTTGTATGGAATGAGCACAACAGGCCAAGTGCTATGAACTATGTTCATCGTCCTAAATGGGTTAAAACCATCAGATGCTAAGCCAAACCTTACACTTCGGCAATCATTACTAAAGTCAATATTCCGATGGTCAAAATCTTTCCATGCAAGGGAGTCAACAGGATACCTAAAGACACCCTCTTCAATTCGTTCCTTTACATGCCATTTCATTAACTTGGCCATCTTGGATGACATAAACAACCTCTGTAACCTTGGCTTTGAAGGAAAATACCTCATCTATTTTACAACTATTTGTTTGCCACCTTTGTTTGGACCATTTGAACGACCATCACTATTTGATTTCCATTTAGAACTGTTGCATATGACACATTTATCAAGATTGGCATCCTCATTTCAAAACAACATGCAACTGTTGGGACATACATCCTACGTCTCATGTGTAAAGCCCAAATCTGTTGTGACCTTTTGAGCTTTATAATATGAGTCCGAGAGTTTCATACCTAACATAAACGCCTCATTCAATAACTCAAGCAACTTGTCAATAGACTTGTCTGTCCACTGATTAAGCACCTTCAGATGTAGAAGTCAAATAATGAATGACAAAGATGTGAACTTCTGACAACCTGGATACAATTCACTTTGTACATCTTGAAGAAGTTAGAAATACTTTGCAGTCTCTGCATTTGGACCAAGTTGGGGTTCAGATTCATAGGGATCAGGCGCCTATGGTTCATATGATAACCCAACCCGTACTATGTTTAATTATGTATGTGATTATGTATTTGATATGAATTTGCAAGTTTAAATATGTGAATTATGAGAATTTGGAATAATATTTGTTGAATGTAGGAATATATGTTGCAATTGCAACTTTGAACTAAAATTAAAAGCCTTAGAGATGCAATAAACAGAAAATGACTTCATATTTGTGATTAGCATGATTTTTAGAGACTACAGTGAAATTTTGAAAAATTACAATTCATAATGATAAAATTAAGATTTATGAGCCTAAGTCATATATGTATTCTTAGCTCTTGAGTTCTTCATTTCTTGTTAAGAGCTTTGAGTGAGTTAAAGAGAGAGGAAGAGGAGAAGCTAGGATTTTGCAAGAGATTCATGGGGCAAACCCTAAATTTGAACTAAGGTATGTTAATCTACTTGAAATCTTTGTGTATATCTCATCTTTTGCTTGAAATCAAGAGGAAATTGGGAATTTTGAACTAGGATTTTGAGGTATGTAATGGTTGAGCTAAATGTATGAAATTGAACCTTAATCTCTCTATTTTTGTATGATTTGAGTTCATCCTTGTGAGTAATCCATGAAATAAACTATAGTTGGTTCATACAAACAAGATTTGTTGGAAGATTATTTATAGATATGTATATTTTGAGCTTGTATATGTAAATCATGGATTTGTGAAAAGATGAGACCATAAATCTAATGGTGAGGCAAGATTGACGTGTGTAATGTAGAATTATACCTAAATCATGCTAGTATATCATGTTTTTGAGTGAGTTTTGCTTTGATTTGGACTTGAAAATGAGTTTGGGAAGTTTGTATCTTTGAACCATTTTTAGATTGTTTGATTTTGACTAGACCGCACGATCCGCCACGAGCTCCACATGAGCGGAACATAAAGAAAAATAAAGGTTTTCATTTTGCTCTATTGGTGTTCGAATGGCCAATGTTTTCGCTCGAGCGGATTTGGGCCGCATGAGCTGTGAAGACTTCTGCACGTGCAAAACCCCTGTTCAGCCCAACTTCAAAAAGGCATATCTCCTTCATCCGTACTCCATTTTAAGCGATTCTTGAGCCTAAATTCAAGCCCTGGAAATCTAGTTTCTAATGGTGGTGGTCTCACATCCAAATTCTAAGTACATAAATAGATATTCTCAAATTAGTGAAGGCTATTTATTTTCTTTTAACCATTTCATGCCATTTCCTACCCTAACTTAGTTTCTTTTCGCTTCTTGCTTTTTCCTTAAACCTTAAATATGTAAACATGATATTTTCAATGAAAAACATATGAAATTGTTGTAAAAAACATATGAAATTGTTGTAGGAAACATTAATTTAAGTCATGAACATTTAGGGCCGTTTAAAGTACATCTTTGGCAAATGCTTTGTATGTGATTCACATGTAGAGAATATTGCCATTAAACAGTTGAGAGAAATTAAAGAATGGGGAATGATTGAATGGATATGTGAAAAATAAATCGATTGAGTGAATTAAAGGTAATGTATTTTGAAATGTTATGCTTGGTTATGTTTCTGCAGGCTGAGTCGTTAAGGAGTATCATTCGACCAAGCATTGTGAGTAATTTCTTTGTAATGGTATTTTCATATGAAATACTTTGGAATTGTGAAACTTATGCTTTGTATAAATTATGTGCCTTGACGAGTGTTTCCGAAATGATAAAATATGCTTGAAATCTTCTGAGTAATTATGCTATGGAAAGTTTATGAAATAATGTTTTGATAAGAATGAATGAGTTTCCTTTTGAGCAACGATTATGATAAATTGGGAAAATGCACTTTGACCCTCAGTAACTGTTATTTGTATATGATCTGTCTTGGACGTTTTGTATAAGCTAATGACTCGCTATAAATGTTCTGTATGATGTCAATCTTTGACGATTGTCCTGTATGGTAATTCAACAAGTTAATTAAGGCCTAAAGCACGGTGAGTAATAGTTTTGTACGTATATGCTCTTCATTGTGTACTTAGAGCCATGAATGGTAAATTGTGCCAATATTGTGTTTTGATTGACATGAAAAAACTTCATTAATATTATATAACATGTGCAATATGGGCCCAAGGCCGTTTGGATATATGATTGGGCCCGAGGCCATTTGATATATGATTAGGCTCGAGGCCGCTTGTTATATGATTGAGCCCAAGGCCGCTTGTTATATGAATGGGCCCGAGGTCACTTGTTATATGATCGGGCCCGAGGCCGCTTGTTATATGATCGGGTCCGAGGCCGCTTGTTATATGATCGGGCCCGAGGCCGCTTGTTATATGATCGGGCCCGAGGCCGCTTGTTATATGATCGGGCCCGAGGCCGCTTGTAATATGATCGGGGCCGAGGCCGCTCGTTATATGATTGGGCCTAAGGCCGTTCTATTTATATGATTATGGATATTGTGAGGACCTTATGATCATCTATTTACACCACTTTACTGTGTTATTACTCATTGAGTTTCGCTCACCCATTATTATGTATGCACATGTAGGTGATCAGCAGCATGGAGCACACCCTTAGAGTTAGCTTCAAGAGCTATTTTGTGACCCAATCGAGTCATGCCTCCAAGATGGAGTTTTGTCTTTAGCTCACACCATACCTTGACCTTATTTTGTTTTTGCTATTATGGTCTTGGGTTTGTAAACAATATGTACAAATTTCTTATGGCACTTATTTTTTGTTTGGGCAGGCAAATGTATTAATGTGTTTGAGGTTAACTTTATAATTTTGCTCATGATTGGCATAGCTCAATGGACTTCTCATGATTATATGCTTCCGTTTGTGGCCTCATTAGTATAAATACTCTGTATGTTCATTTGAGACCTTCGGTAATCATCGAATTACTGGCCAGTTATGACCCAAACTTTTAGGAGCGGGTTCGGGTCATGACAGTTCATTACCCTCAACACTTGTACCGGGCATGTGGATTTCCCATAGCCCCTTGTATCATTCCAACCATATCATCTCCAATGTCTAAATTAGCCAATGTTTCATTCTCTCGATTACCTTCAAAGATACGTAAGATTCCCCATGATTAATCTAATGTTAGTACTTTTTTAAAAACCCATTCAAAATCAGATGTGCCCGTACACCCTCGCATACAAGATGGTATCGATTCTCACATTTCCTACATGAATAACTAATCATCGAACCTTCAACCTTATTGGTGTAGGTAAACACAAGGAATTGATCAATCCCATTAATGTATTCCCTCGACATCCTATTTGGTAAATCAATCCAACTCTTATCCATCCTATGTACTTCCTCAAATATCTCTTCTGCACACATCCACAAAAATTAAACATCAAAATAACTCTAAATGTCATACCTACATATCCATGCATCATGATACCTATCTGTCCAATTTCTCTCAAATAGGTAGGTGGTCTTATCCAATTCAGTTATTTAGCGATCTGGTGGGAGAACCAATAATCTGATAACAAACTGAAGCAATCATATCCAAAGAAAATGCACTTGACTTTGAAGTTTACATTGAGAACATAATTAAATGAAATAGTTATACAACAACACGTGGGACATAAAAGTATTGCAAAACACCAAGTATTTCATTACTAATTCAACATGTCTAGAACTTCAAGAGGTGCACAGAACATTGTAGGCTTTAAGAGCCAGGAAAAAATATTTATTTAAATTATGTTTACTCAGTTACAATCAAATAGAAACTGGACCAACTAATGTAAAAATAAAATAAAATAAAGTAGCTATAGTTCTGTACTACACAAAAAACGTGAATATAATAAATTTTCTTACCAAAATATTTAGGGCAGAATATATACAATGTATATACTGTATAAAATTAGGAAAAATATATAAATAATGATTTGAACATGAAACCCTAAAATATGGGTCCCAGTCTATTATCACCCCTCTCTCAAACCAGCGCCTTTACTCATCACTGACTCACGACTCATTCCGACGATCTTAACTCACGAGTCTCTCATTCTCCTTCATCTTCTTCTTCTTCTTTTTCTTCCTCTTCTTCACCACCTCGCACCACACCACAAATATACCCAAATATACATATATATTTATATATTAGGATTTTAATTATTTAATTTTAAGAATTATGAAATTGACTCTGAAATTGAAGAGACATGATGCGTTCGAGAATTCAGACATCGCGAAGAAGAAGAAGAAGTTTGATCACTGACAAGTCCTCTTCTCATGCCCACCCACATGTCTAGAAGAAGATGAATGTGTCCAGTTATATACGTCTATGTGAGAGAGAGAGAGAGAGAGAGAGCATACAGGTGTCGTCACTCGCTGAGTGAGTGAGAGAGGCGTAACTGAGACTGACTGTTGTTAGCCGTCGTCACTCATGCTCGCTGTCGTCGCTTGTTGCTCGCCGTTAACTGCTCTTTCTTTGGCTCAGACAAACCTAGCATTAAAGACAAATGCCCTATCAGATCAAGATACCGGGTATGCTGGTCAAAAGAAAGCAAGATACAATTTTTGGCCCTGATTCTGGTTCTAGTATGTTTCCACCCATATCAAACACAAACCCCTGGATTTTGACCCAAATTCTAATTCTGATATGAAAGGAACCTCCTCAAGAGTAAGACTCTCCAAGGATTACATCACACATTGCCAAAGATTTCATATTTTGTACAAAAGCATTCAAAACACCCCTATAAGAGGTTAGGGTTTCCATGTCCTAGCTTTTGGAGTGATCTACAGCTTTACTATTCAAACAAATGGTATCACAATAGCCTAGTAAATAGAAGGGCATCCTGTCCTATGTTTGAAAAGTCACAGGCTGACTATATGCAGTTTAGGCCGATTGGTCAAAAGGGGTACCTTAGCAAGACTACCTAATATACCTCTCACACCTAACACCGAGAAATGAAAGGAGGATCAAGCAGTACAGCAGTCATCCAGATCCAAGGGTTGTGTTTCCAACATGGCAGAGCCCATGACCGGTCATCCTTATGGCAAGTTTTTGGGCAAGCCTCTGGCAAACCGTCCAGGAGTAGCAGATGGAAAACACAATGACTTAAGCACACCAATACAAATGCATTGCAAAGAACATATAAGTGTAGATAAAATTTCAAATCATGAGTTTCAAGTCAAGTTCTCTAAATCCCCAGTAGAGTCGCCAGAAACTGTAGCTCAACTTTTTGCACTCCTTTCAGATACGACTAGCCCTGTAGTTCGAACTCCCATGGTTCTGAATTTGATTTCACAAGTGCAATGTGAAACAGTGAAAACACAAAAGAGTCCAAATCCGACAATTCTTTTGTAAAATCGATGTTTGAATCAAATGCAAAAAAGTACTACTTTGCCAAATTTCAAAGTCGCCACCTAAATATTTTTGGGAAATTTAGGAAACCCATGACTCGTGCCAAAGGCGACGTGTCCGTCATCACCAAGATTGCCTCGGCTCGGGAACTTAGGTACGAGAGGGGAAGGTCATGAATTGAGCACCCCCACCCGCCCAATCAAAGATCGGCCTCTACTAATCATGATGTGATTCTTATTTACATTATATGCTCTTGTTCCTGTTTATTAGGCTAGCATTACTATGTGATGCACACACACACAAGTATAGACGAACTTGTAAAAATTGGAACACTTGATTTCATGTTTGTTCCTGTTTATTAGGCTGGCAACACCAACATACAATGCAATATGCTAAAACAAATAAAAGCTCACCTAGTACTCCAAGCCAAAAAAAATGACAGAGTTAGAATAATGCATGATCCTAACTATGCAATATGACTAATGTAACACATGCGATATGCAATTACTAAGCTCAGCTACTAATATGGCATATGAATCAATTTGATGGCATGCGGTCTAAGCACGTACTCAAAAAAGTATTAAACTAACAATGTGAGTTAGAATGATGAACCGAGCCTTGATTCATGCAAGACAAGTGAATGCAAGGCATGAGAGATGCTAAACAAAACATGATGCCCTAAACTAACCATCATAAGTAGTTAATTAAAAGGGAGAAAAATGTGGGGTTGGAAGACATACACATTATTACAAGTTTGCGCCCTCATGCAGGAGGGTCCGAATGAGTGTCCGAAAGTCCGAATTAAACTAATTATTACAAAGCCAAGTGAATGAATAAAACTAACTAGCTAAGCTATAATTAACTGACTAGCTAAGTTATTACAACAAAATAAGCTAACTATCTAACGAATCATTACTACAATAAATATTAATTATGATGATGATAATTACAACAATATTGAAATCATTAATTTATAATTTACAATGGAAGCACAAGGATGGCATGCTCGTAGCGGTTTCAGAAGTAACTCTATCTGCCTTCCATGGAATCTGTCTTGTTTCACCTCTAGTCACTGCCATCTGCTTCTCCAAAACACACTGCCTTACCAAACATTGATGGCCGGCCGGCCCCCAATAAAGCTCGATCGGGCCTAAATAAGACCGATCGTGCCTTAATTTTATGCAAAATCCTATTTTTGTGCTCTGAAGTGAAAACAGTGCAGATAGAGTTATTCTAAACTCTGTTTGTCCCTTCTAGTCTTCTATCTCATGGTAAGCCTCAAGAGAAGAACGAAGTCATTTCCAAAACCATCAATGAGCAAATTGATTGCTTGATGAGTTAGGACATGATTTTGGACAAAAATTAATGAATGCAATGAATCAATAACCACCCCTCCCTCCTATCATAGAGTAAACTCAAAGAGGGAGGTAGAGACGCTTCAAGATTCATCAAAACATCATGAATTGATGTAAGACAACCTTTGACACAATGGACTCGGCATAACGTCCGACCGAACCCAAGCAAGATACTTCATTTTCTTTATGTGGGTTGGTTCATCTTAACAATTTTCTTAGTCCATTCCATTCTTTAGTCCATTTGTCCAAAGTGATAATTAAGTCCACTAAACGAGAAAAATGTCAAATGAGAGGTGATCCTAAACAGGAAAGAGAGACCATGTTGTTGGCGATGAACCTCTGTAGAGATTAAGCCATTGAGCATAGGTCTCCTTTTCATGCTTTGAATAACCATCAATCGGTTGAAATAGCTCTCAAACAAAAGAAGAGAAGAAAATAGAAAGGTTGCAGAAATGAACACATGAATTTGATTATTAGAATGAGACTCTTAACATGAAAATTAACCAAAGAAAAGCTATCAAAGCATGGGTAACACAACACAACAAGCTAGATATGAGGACTTATGACACAACAAGCTATATATTCAAAGTGTAAACTATTTAAATGAATTAAACAACCCTTAATAGCCCCTAAAATGTTTTTTTTTTTTTTTAAATGAGCTAAAAGCAAGAGAAAGTAAGTAAAAAAAAGTAGAGAAAAAGCTATGGAACAAAGCCTAAGGAGGGATGGCTAACCCCTCGACTTCTTGCAATTTTAAATCACATGTTTTAGCCCCAAAAATAGTCCAAGAACAGTCCCAAAACAGCCCAAAAACAGTGGCTAAAAGTGTGTTTAAAGACTACAAAAAAATACACAAAAACAAAAGATATAAAGCTAGTAAGCAAAATCAATGAGAGGTGGCTAACCCCTCCACTTTTGAGACTTTTAAACCATGTTTTCCAGCCTTTTTAAGCTCTGAAAATTAGTATGAAAACCAAAGAAAAGAGTGCAAAAACAAAGGGTATGAGCTATGGGATAAGATGCAAGAAAGGGTGTTAAGCCTCTCTACCCTTTAGTAGCTTTTTAACCCCAAGTTTCAGCACTTGGAATGGGTCCAAAACAGTGTATAAACACAAGAAAAATATAGAAAAAGATTGAACTGAAAGCAAGGAAAAAGGGGAAGAAGCTTATACCTCTTGGAAGAGAGGATGCTTTTTAGTTAACAAACTTGATTCCAACACCTTCAAGTCTATGAAATATGGTTTGAAACTTCAACAAAAGCTTTAAGAACAAACTCTAATGGTGTATGTATTGTGTATGTATAGCTAAAGAAGGTTTGAGGGTCAAAGGAGGAAGGAAGATGAAAGGAGGTCTAAATAGCTCTTCAAAGCTTTTCGAAATTTTGCTAACCTTGAATTCTGAAGGAAGAGGTCCTATTTATAGAATTTGAGCCAAAAAGGCCAAAAAGGTCAAAAATATCTTCAAACAAAGATATTTGTTCAATTCTCACCAGCTGTTTGTCTGGCGCCATTGAGACCCGGCTGGTCCTAAAAGCACACGGTCGGGCCTAAAAAGCAACCCAGGAAAAGTTTTCATTGAGGCCAGGCCTTAATGAGGCACAGCCGGTTTTAAATGGACCCGGCCGGGCCTAAAAATTCTGCACTTCAGGCCTGACTTCAAACAAGCATATCTCCCTATTTTAGTGAAGAGGGTTTGGGACTAGAGCTTGAATCTGAATTTCTTCGCTGAGAATTCAAAAGATTGCACAGTATAACTTTCATCATCGGGTGTTCGGAATAAAGCGCCCAAGTCTTAAGGACGATAAAAAATAGGGTGTCTACAACATGTCATCACTCAGGCTTGAGATAGCTTCGGGTTGGCCCTTTCCAATTGTAGTTTGCCCTAAGATTGGGGAGCTTTTTGATGTGAAATTTCTGGCTTGTGATGTGGGTGATGATGGAGCCAAGATCCCAAAGGCTAAATCTGCCACAGTTCTCTGCAAATTTTCAATCATGCTCAACAACTCAAAAGTAGTAGGCTCGGCCATTGGTACCTATGGTGTATTTGATGGGGTTTGAGATGATTGGGGTTCAAGTGCATCCATCATACATAAGTTTGTGCTTTTTGGAATGAACACCTCAGGCTTGGGTAAATGGGCTGGAGTGATGTATATGTTGAGGTTGTAAGTGGATGGCAGTGCATGGATTAAGTTGAGGTGGGGAAGTAATGGGTTAGTGGTGGCCTGGGGTCTTTTTGGTGGAGTTATGATCTCTTTGACAATAAGATCCTAAATCTTATGACGGAGGCGGATGCAGCGGTTTGTATCATGACCAGGTTGTTGATGATAAGCACAGTGTTTAGTGGGGTCATACCTTGGTGGAAGAGGATTTGAGAGGGGTCAGGGTTCTAGGAGCTCTAGGTGCCCTTTTTCTAGTAGAATTTTCAAGGCTTGAGGGAGAGCCATGTACAGAGGATGAAAATTTTAGGCTGAGGGCTGAGTTGAATTGGTTGGTTTTAGGCTATTATCGGCCAAAAGGTTTTTGATAGGACTGGTGACAGTGTTTACTTCCGAGCATTTCGTAGTTGTGCTACCACTGGTAGTAACATTGGAACTGCAAACAACATTCTTCATCAAAGGCTCATTACCTTCCACAATGATCCTTTGTCTGATGGCATCCTCAATTTGAACCCCAATTTCTTAAAGGTCCTTAAAGTTGAATAGTGAAAGGACTATCATTTTCTGTAATAACCTTTCATGTTGATTTCTATACGGACTTGCTCTTTCTCTGGAGGCCTATTTGCCATCATAGCCGCATTTGTCCTCCATCGGGTAACAAACTCGAAAAAGCCTTCTTTTGGTTCCTGACATGTTGCCTTAAGATCACGAGTTGTGACCTCAATCTGCATGTTGTAGGAATATTGGGCAATGAAAGATTTGGCCAACTCCTCCGAGCTCTATTTCACAAAGTCCTCCAATTTAGCATACCAGATGACAGCTATACCAAACATGGATCGGCCAAATAACGACAACTTCTGAAATCTGGTCAAACCCATTGGTCGTAGAATATCAGAGAAAGGCGCAGATGCACCATTGGATCTCCAGAGCCATTGAAGCGGTCAATATATGACATCTTGAACCGCTCCAGTAGAGTGACAGCAGACTCCGTATATCCATCCTCAATATTCGAAATAGAGTTAACCCTCTACGCCTTTTTGAACAGTGTCTCAAGTTTGTTGACTTTGAGCAGGGTCAGGTCAAACTCACACTCAAAAGGTGTCTCAGTCTGGTGAGTTGGAACTCTAGAAATCTCGACCGGGATTGGATCTACCTGGATAAGACGAAATGGAACACCCTCAGTCGGTGGCTCTTGGGCTGCAACAGCATTGGTTGTGGTACTGGGCATAGGAGTAGCCACGTTAGGTGTGTGCAAAGTAGGAGCCACAGCCGGCTGCTATTGTTGTTGTTTCAATTTATTCGTGACTTCGGCTTGGCGGGCCATATTATACTAGAGCGAGTTGACTAACTACTGAAGATGAATCAGTAATTCCTCCAGATTTGTCGGAGGCTAAGACATAATAGGGGTAGGTGGTTATGCTCTAAACAGAGGTGATCTAACTTGTAGATGTCGGAACAGTGGAACCGACGAACCCTGTCTGGCCCTTTTTCGCCTGCCACCGGCGACAGTGAAGCAAACACTGGTTGCCCCTGCACTAGATCTCCAACCTGACAAAGTCTATCAACACGAATCTAGAGTACCCAAGGGATATCAGAGCCTTCTGAAGCTATGGTTCCAGGACTATCTAAAAAGAGAAAACAGACAACACCTTAGCCCGATTTCACTAGAACAGATATGATCACAGCTGAAAGACTGTACTCCCCACCGAATTCCACCCCACAAACTGATACCAACTGTGCCACTGATATGAGCATTCCTGTACAATTTCACTGTAAAGCATATACCAGGTAAAAAGAACCAAAACACCCCTATGAGGGGGTAGGGTTACCATGTCCTAGTTTTGGCATGAACTAGAGTTTCATTACTTCAAGCAAGTAGTTTCACAAAATCCTGCATATGGGTGAGCATCCTGTCCTAGTTTTGAATAGTCACTATGGCTTTACTGTATGCAGCTAGGCCAAATGGTCAAAAGGGGTACCTCAGCAAGACGACCTAATATACCTCTCACACCTAACATCGAGAAGTGAAAGGAGGATCAAGCGGTATAGCTGTAGTCTAGATCCAAGGGTTGTGTTTCCAACATGGCAAAGCCCACGACCAGCCAGCCTTTTGGCAAGCTTTTTAGGCAAGCCGTCCAAAAATAGCAGATGGAAAACACAATGACTTAGAGTAACAATACAGATCCAATGCAAAGAACATATATCTGTAAATAAAATTTCACATCATGAAGTCCAAGTCAAGTTCTCTAATTTCCCTAGCAGAGTCGCCAGAAACTATAGCTCACTTTTCGTGCTCCTCTCGAATATGATTAGCCCTATGTGGACTCGCCTTTTTCCGCACCCCGCCTTTCAGAAAGGGTTTGAAAAGAAAGGCCTCACAGTTCGAACTCTACCTGTGGTTTTGAATCTAATCTCACAAAGTGCAATGTGAAACTGATAATCACCAAAGAGTCCAAATCCGGCAACCCTTTTGGAAAATCAATTTTCAATCAAATAATGCCAAAATTGGACTGCTTTGCCAGATTACAGAGTCGCCACCTAAATATTTTATTTTTGGGGAAATCTAGGAAACCCTGACTCGTGCCGAAAGCCACGTGTCCGTCATCACCAAAGTTGCCTTGGCTTGGGAACTTAGGTACGAAGGGGGAAGGTCATGAATTGAGCACCCCTACTCGCCTGATCAAAGATCTGCCTCTACTAATCATGATATGCTTCTTATAAACATTATGTGTTCTTATTCCGGTTATTAATCTAACCTTACTATGTGACGCGCACAAGCAAATATAGACTAAATCGCAAGAATTGGAACATTTCAACTCATGTTTGTTTTGCGAAAATGGTTTGAATTTGCCACCCTCAAGTGGGCTTAAAGATGCGGATTTGCCACTAAACATGGTGGGCTTAAAACATGATTTTGCCACGACAAAGTGGGCTTAAAACTTACATTTGTTGAATCGTTCCAATTCAAACTACAAGCCTTCATCCACAGGCATTCATGCAGTTTAGCATTTAAGCACATAGCCTCATGGCAACACTTACACTCATGCAAGTATGCTAAAGCGTAAAACTCATCTAGTACTTCAAGCTAGGAAAATATGAGTTAGAAAACAATGCATGATTCTAACTATACAAGATGCCTAATGCAACACATGCGATAATGCAATTAATAGGCTTGGCTACTAATATAGCTAGGAAAATATGAGTTAGAAAACAATGCATGATTCTAACTATACAAGATGCCTAATGCAGCACATGCGATAATGCAATTAATAGGCTCGGCTACTAATATAGCATATGGATCAATTTGAACAACATGCGATTAAACACGTATTCAAGGAATTATTGAAATAGCAATGCAGTTTGAATGATGCGCCGAGCCTCGGTGCATGTAAGATAAATGAATGGATGCAAGCGTGCGATATGCTAATCAAAATATGATCCCTAGTCTAACCATCAAAAGCGATTAAATAAAAGAGAGAAAGACGTGGGGTTGGAAGACATACACACACGCACGCACACTTATTACAACATTATGCCCTCACGAAGGAGGGTCCGAATGAATGAGCTAACTAACTAGCTACGCTAATTAAGCTAACTATTACAACAATTGAAACTAATTAACTATTCTAGTTACCTAATTATTACAAACCGAATTAAGCTAATTAATTACAAAACGAATTAATTAACTAAATAGTTACAACACTTGTATGAATGAATTAGCTACAACTAGCTAATTAAGCAAACCAAGTAAATGGTCTCGAGGGGCGAGGGATGCATGCATGCTCGGCTTCTCCACCCGAAAATGCCACCGTCTTCCCATTCCAGCCTCTGTTTGCACATATTTAATCACTGAAAATTGCACCAACTTCCAGAACACCTCTGCTCCACCTCAAGAACACACTGAGCAACTTTCTTCATTGATGGCTGGTCGGCTACCAATGGTGGCTGGTCGGCTACCCCTACCCTGAACTTCCTTTTTTATTGCAACAGAGAGCAAACAGAGGCAAAACAGTGTATTCTCAAGGAGTGTATATACTGCTACCTTCCTTATCATCACACAAACTCAAGGGAGTGTAGCTCTTGGCCCTCAAACCATCAACCAAGTATTTTCCATGCATAACGGCTAAGGAACCAAGCTTGTACAAGCTTAATGAATGCACAAACAAGACTAAAACAACCGCCACCCTATCATGCATGATCAAGGGTGACGGTGACCAAGGAAAGTGGCACATTTCATCACTTCAAGTATGAAATGTCCCATTTTCCTCGTGTTCGAATTAACATCCAATTCGAACCTATGCAATGCAACAGAAAAGATGCTTATCTTGCCTTTTTTACTTGCTCATTTTGTTTACTCATTTTACATTATCAATCCATTCTTTAATTGGTTAAGTCCAAAAGTGAGTGTCCTCTAATGGAAAGAGGGCTTAAACCACAAGTTACTTTGGGCATGAAAGAGACCTCATGCCGTTGGTAATGAACCCCGAAAGGGATTAAACCATTAAGCATGAATGTCTCAATTTCACACTTAAGCAAACAAGGATTTAAAACCACTTTCAAAGCAAATAAAAGAGTGAAGAATGGAGGGAGGTTGCAGAAATTTCAGTGCTGAAATGGAGTCCAAAACAATACTAAAACATGCTTTCAACTCAAAACAATGATGAACAAAGCATTAAAACTCCAAACTAGTGAAGAAAATTGCACTACAACCATGCAATACAAGCCTCAACTAAATTAACCAACCCAAAACAGAGCCAAAATTGGTGAAAACAGAGGCAAAAACATGCTTGACTTAAGCTAAAGCTAGAAAAACATGCTAACTCATGAAGCTAACTAGGCATGCAAGCAAGACACAAGGAGGAGAGGCTAACCCCTCCAATTTTGGACTTTAAAAGAAGGTTTTTGTCACTGAAAAACATATGAATTTCAGTGGTTAAAACGCCCAGAAAAAGTTGTTTTGAATGTCATGGAAAATAACACAAAAAGCTTCACAAGCTAAGGAGCAAAATGGGGGACAACCCCCTAACTCACAAAGGCTCAAACTACCACTTTTATGCCTCAAAAATAGAGTTTTTTACACTTCAAAAACATCCTTAAAACAGTTGAAAAAGATGGCAAAGCAAGTATGCACAATAAGCTTAAATGAGCTAAGTTCTATACCTTTGAAGCAAAGTACAATTCAGCCACAAATTTAAGCTCAAACCCCCTTCCAAAGCTCAAACACAACTCCAAGGTACCTCAACTCAATGGTGGTCAAGTTTGGTTAAGGGTTCATGTGCAAAAGTGTAGAGAAAACTAACTATAAAGCACAAAATATCAAGTGAGAGAGAGAAAGTTGGAGAGAGACAGAGAAATTTTTGGTCCAAAATGTCTAACACCATGAAATGGGGGAGGACACCCCTTATATATAGAAAATCAAGGTTTGAACTTGCATACATCCTGCTACACACGTGTATGAAGATGCAGCTCAATGAACAACAGCTGGCACAGCTGGCAAACAAGTATCAGAAAAATGAGACCAATGGCAGTCGGCCACCACTGGTGGCCGACATGAACAATCCATGGCCGACAAGTCCCAGGGCTGGCCGACAGGTCACCCTCCTCTCCAGGCAAGAGGCAACAAGCTCTTGATCCAAAAACATGCACAAAACAGCAAGGTTTGGAGGCTCAAAGACAAGGCATTCCGCCGAGGACTTCAGGCGCTCAAAACGAACACAAACAAGCACAATCATCGAGTGCACAAATGATGACGTCCAAGTCTTGAGGACGGTCAAAAATGGGGTGTCTACACCCTACAGTTTAGACTCATGTGGTTCTGAATTTGATTTCACAAGTGCAATGTGAAATAGATAAACACAAATGAGTCCAAATCCGGCAAATCTTTTGGAAAATTGATTTTGAATCAAAAATGCCAAAAATGGATTGCATGGCCAGATTTCAGAGTTGCTACCTAAATAGTTTTGGAAAATCTAAGAAACCCGTGACTCATGCCAAAGGCCACATGTCCGTCATCAGCAAAGTGTCTCGGCTCGGGAACTTAGGTATGAGAGGAGAAGGTCATAAATTGAGCACCGCACTCACCCAATCAAAGATTGGCCTTTACTAATCATGATGTGATTTTTATATACATTATATGCTCTTGTTCCAATTATTATGCTATCTTTACTATGTGACGCACACAAGTATAGACTAGTTTGCTCAATTTGGAATGTTTTGATTTTATGTTTGTTTCGAAAGAGTTTGTGAATGCGTCACTTGAAAAAGTGGACTCATATGTACATTAATCAAATCATCCCAAGTTAAGCAATTAGCCTTCATCCACAGACATTCAAACAGGTATATCACTTAAGCACTTAGCCTCATGGAAAACATTCTTGACATGGCAACAATTGCACACATGCGGTATGCTAAAGCAAAAATGCTTACCCCAAGTAGCCAAGGTGAGCCAAAAGAGAGGAAATAGTTAGAAAAAATGCATGATCCTAATGATGCAAATGACTAATGCAACACATTCAAAAGTGCAACTAATAGGTTCGGTTTATTTAACATAACATGTGAATCAATTTGATAGCATGTGTTGAAGCAAGTATTCAAATAATTAATGTATGACTATAAAGTCAGAATGATGTACCAAACCCGATGCATACAAAACGAATGGATGCAAGTCATGAATAATGCTAAAGAAAACATGATGCATTATCATATCCATCATAAGTGAGTAAATAAAAGGGAGAAAGAAATGGGGTTGGAAGACATACACAATATTATAATTTTGCCCTCGCACAGGAGGGTCCAAATGAATATCCTAATTAACTAACTATTACAACACCAAAATTTAACCAGCTATTCTAACTAATTATTACAAATTGAATGAATCTAATTAATTAATTACAACACGAAATTAATTAACTAAGCTATTACACGTTCAAAGGAATTAACTAATTTAAGTACAACATACTACTATTTAATTAATGAACTACGGGAAGCGAAGAATTGTTCATGCATGAATGCGAATTTCCACCCGAAAATGCCCTCTGTTTGGATGCAGAATGGTTCTGTTTTGCAGTCAGAAAATTGAACTATTTTTACCCCAGCCTCTGCTCTATTCTGCCGTGAAAATGGCACTGGCTAGGTAAAATGAAGTGGCCGGCCAGCCAGAAAAAGTGGACGGTCGAATGGTTGGTGGCCAGCCAGCCACTGTTTTGGAGGTCTGCCCTGCTGCAACAAAAAAGAAACAGAGCACAAACAGAGTATTTCTAGAGGGTGTTTGTCCTTTTTTGCCTCCCCCTGTCATGAAACAGATCAAGGGAGGGGTAGACTCAATTCGCAAACCATCAATAAGCAAACTCGTTGGGTGATGATCTATTAATTGACGGGACAAAGTTTCATTAAATGGAAGGTAAAGTCCAACAAAACCTCATCCCTATCATGGAGTTACCTCAAGGGAGGTGGTTGACCTTGATTCTTGAACCATTTTCATTGCTGAAGCGTATAAAATGACTCAAGACTCAATAGGTTCAATTAATATCCGATTGAACCCGACTTAATTTTATTATCTTGTACCATTTTAGTCCAATTTTATTAACCTCTTTTATTACCTTTCTATTCTTTAATCATTTAGTCCAAAAATGAGAATTAAGTCCACTAATGAAGAGAAGCGTCAAACAAGAAGTTATTTTTGACATGAGAGAGATGTAATGCCCTGGTAATGAACCGCCGAAGAGATTAAACCATTAAGTATGAAAGGTCTCTTTCTCATACTTTGAACAACACTCGCTTGAAATGACTCTCAAATAAAGAAAAACCAAGAAAGGAGGGAGGTTGCAGAGGTGATTATGAAAAGGTGATCACATGTATGAAAAGCATGAAATAAATGCTATCAACTCAAATAGGTTGGTGTCTAAGGCCTAAACCATCAAACCTATGAGGACCACTACACTATAAGCATACTATACAAAGCATAAATGAAATAAATACGCAAAAATAGTCCTAAAGACAGCTAAAATAGTGTTGGAATTATCATAGAAAAGTTAGAAAAAGCAAGCTACAATAATGAATAAATGAAGCTAGTAAACAAGCCTAAGGAGGGGTGGCTAACCCCTCCATTTTTTAGACTTCAAAACTACATTTTTAGCCTCTAAAAACTTCTGAAAAATAGTGGTAAAAAGCTAGAGAAAAAAGGTGAGAAAGAAGTGGGAAACACAAGGGCAAAATCTTAGGAAACAAGGTTCAAAGAAGGTGGTTAACCCCTCCACCTTTAATAGCTTTAAGCCACAAGTTTCATCCCATAAAAATAGTATAAAAACAATCCAAAAATAGCAAGTAAAGATAGGGGAGGAGTAGTGTAAAGATAGTCAAAGTTATACCTCTTAAAGATGAGTAACTCTTTTGTTTATAAACCACAAAGTATTCACTCTCAAGGGATGAGATTTGAGCTCAAGAACCTCAACAAGAAGAGCCAAATTTTTTGGTTTAGGAAGTCTAGAGAGAGAGTGTGTAGATTGCAAGATAGAGAGGGAGAGTATTTTATAAGTTTTTGGCCTTTGATAATTTTTTCTAACCTAAAACCAAGAGAGAAGGTCCCCTGTATATAGAAAAACATGTGCCTCTGTTGGAAATATATGTATAGAGACAGCTGGTACAGTGCATGCACCTGTGAAAACAGTTGGCAACAAATATCTGCAAATATCTGCTCTGTCGGGAAACATGGTCGGTCGGCCATTTGGGGGACGGCCGGCCACCAAAATTGACCTATGGGGACACCTAGCTGGCCAATCCACTAAAAATGGTTGATTTTTCATCAACTGGCCACGCGGCCACCTTTAGTGGTCGGCCTACTACTTAGTGGCCGGTCGTGTAACACCCTCAAAATAAAACCATAATATCATACATTCACGATAAAGAAAAGAGATTTCATATTACAATCATCAGAGTATTCTTACAAAATGTATTACATGTTGACAACAAAAGTAAATGCCTTATAGGCTTACAACTTTCCAAGTCAACACTTGGTTACAAAAGGAGAGTACTAACTCTACACAAAATAAGCCCTTGGCTTGATGTACATGTAATACAACAAAAACAACAAAAATGTCTACAGCCTCAAGCCTCCCAAGCTACATCCTTGGAGGTGGCATAACACCTGTACCTGAAAAGGATGTCCCATATAGGGTGAGCCAACGCCCAATAGAGATATGCTAAACATAATATGAGCGAGAACTAAAACAGTAGCATTTGATAAATGTTTAACTCACATAAATCAATTCATAACCCAATTCAATTACATGACAAATATGTCTATGTTTCATTCCTCTTTACTTTACTTAACTGATTTTCAATTCATAAATGTGGCTCTGAACCTGGCCAAACAATTCCTATGAGACCACAGCTCATATCAACAATATTTCCATACTTCACATTAGATACACATATTCGCTATATCAACATTACATAAAACACTCCCATACTTCACAATAGATACACATATTCGCTGTATCAACACTTCAATAGATACACATATTTGCTGTATCAATGGAGTCCATCCCCTATCTCCTCCCAAACAATATCCGGTTTAGGAGTCCATCCCCTATCTCCTCCTAAACCGTGGAGTACATCCCCTATCTCCTCCCACACAACACAATGCATATAAACACATATCATATACATAATCAATCAATACATAAATTTGATGTATTATTCCAACCGTCATATTCAATGACATATTCAATGGATTAGTTTTAATTCTCCTAATCATTATACAAGGTCTACAACATTCAAGACTATCCTTCACCGATAGCCCAAAGCAATTTATTTCTAAACAGATAATAAATGCGTCAATAGATAATTTGACAACAATTTCATAGGTGAGCGATTAATAAATCCAACTCCACCATTCTCTCTTACAATGAGCCAATTACATTATTTCCAACTCAATTCCATATTTCCATAACATTCCCGAATTAATTATATAGATTAATTCATACAACAATTTAGGGTTTCTCCCCATTTTTCTCTACAATGACCCAAAGGTCCCATATATCCTTAACAACATCAATACCATCATTTAAGACCCAAGATACACATATATGAGTCAAAATAACAAAACCCCTTCTTATTCATTTTGAAACCCTAACACCCAAAATTACCCAACTTCAACATTACATCAAAATGACCAATAGTTTATGTCAAGACCATAAAAATGAGTAGTTATCCCTACCTCAAATTCGGAGCTCAAAGGAGAAGATGAAGAAATTTGAAAGTGCTCCAAACCCCAATATTTTCGAATCAAAATGTAGCCCTCAACAAGCTCCACACTTTTTACAAAGGCCCAAGGATAGAAGATCACTCCTACTAGATCAAACCCTAGAGAGAAGTTAGAGTTTTAGAGTGAGGTGCTCTCTAATGGAGGTTTTGAAAAAGTATGAGAGAGAAAGAAAGTCAAAAAGTGATCCAAAATGTCACTTTTCGGACTGATATAAAAGTCGCCCCGCTCGAGCATGGAACTTCCCACTCGAGCGTCAGACACAGACTCACGCTTGAGCGTCAAAAGCGCCACTCGAGCACCGGATGCACACCTCCAGAAGTTTTACAGACCAAGATCCCCGCTCGAGCGTCAGACTCCTCGCTCGAGCGGAGGAACTAAACCAAAAGGGCCCACTCGAGCGTCAAAACTCACGCTCGAGCGTCCAATGACCTGTAGAGAAAAAATACTGGGAGATGGATGTTCACGCTCGAACGTCCAAACTCCCGCTCGAGCGGAGAAACAACAACAAAGGGCCCGCTCTAGCGTCAAAAGCCCAGCTCGAGCGTGAAGGCCAAAAACTGGGCATCAACCGTTGGTTTCTAAATACAACCAACCTGTTTCAAACCTGCCCAACACAACCCAAGACTCAAATACAAGAGTAAAGGATGGAAATGAGAGTACGACATCAACACACTCATAGAACCAAGTCCAGAATACAATAAACAAAGGAAAGGAAAACCGGGATCGCTACGGGCCGGCTACAAAAAACTACTCTTAAGCTCGACTTCAAATGGGCATATCTCCCTCATCCGGACTCGATTTTAGGTGATTCTTGAGTCTAAATTGAAGCCCCAAAAGTCTAATTTCCAATGATGGTGGCCTCACATCTAAATTCTAAGTGTACAAAGAGATATGCTTAATTTAGTAAAGGCTTCTCATTTCTTTCTTAACGATTTGATGCCCGATTTTAAATGGCCATATCTCCCTCATTCGGACTTGTTTTTAGGTGATTCTTGAGTCCAAATTTAAGCCTCAGAAGTCTAATTTCCAATGATGGTGGCCTCACATCTAAATTCTAAGTGTACAAAGAGATATGCCTAATTTAGTGAAGACTGCTCATTTATTTCTTAACGGATTGATGCCCAATCCTTTCCTAAACTAGTTTTCTTCCCTCCCCTCCTATTTTCTTCAACTCCAAACCTATAAATAAGATATTTTTAAATATTTTTCAAATATTTCATCTCCCTTCCATTTATTTCCAATTTGTCCTTACTCGGTTTACCAAAAAGTACAATATTTTAAACGAAATGCGAGCCACAAAACATTGTAGAAGTATTTGAAAAAATATTTTAAAATTAGGGTTTTAAAGTCTAAAATAGTTTTGGTCAAAATGGGTGTAAGGTTGGGATTTCGATACTCAAAATGGAAGCTTCTTGCTGAGGGAATCGAACATTTGTACATCGTATCTTTTCATCATCGAGTGTTCAACCTAAGGTGCCCAAGTCTTAAGGGCGGTCAAAAATGGAGTGTCTACAGAGGCACTTCATCTGTGAGAGGGCAATCAAGTAGAGGAAACACTTCAACAAGTGGGAGAGGAAGTTCAACTAGGAGAGGCAAGGGCAAGGCCAATGCCAAGCATGTACATGTAAGTTTTTCTTATTTGTTTAGTCTTCCTATTACATTACTTGCATTACTTTAGCATGCACATGTAAGTTTTTTTTTTTTTTTACATTGCATGAATCCAACAGTGGTTCTTTTACTTTGTTTCATTGTTTCTTGCAAATGAATTAGCCAAGATGATGATGTTTTTGGTACAAGTACTTATCATAAATTTAAGGTATATAATATAGATTGCTTTAGCGCACAGTTACTGAAAATCATGTTCCACTTTTTCTATTTTTGTAGTTGACATGAAATAGTAAGCGTAGCAACAGAGCACATGTTCCACTTTTTGTATTTTTGTATTGGACATCAAAAAGCAAGCATAGCAATAAAGCAGCATGATGATTTACTCACTTTTGTTTTTTTGTACTAGATATAAAGTATATTTACTTGGTGTTTACATTTATATTTTGGGAATGTAATGGAATAGTGTAATAGTCAAATAACTACATGATACTTATGTATCAATGATCACATAAGGTCCATTACAAAACATTGTAACAAAACATTACAAAAAGCATTAAAGTCCTAGCAATTCCTATTACATTTTCAGAGCAACCATCAAGGAAATCAAACATAATACAACATTTATGATCATTACTATCCTCATAAACCTTATGTTTGCTTCAAGTACTTGCATCCTTGTTTGCATAGCCCCTATTTGGTTCATTAAATTCATTGTAGTAGTATCTTCTTCATAGGGTAGAGTGTGTTTGTTAACAGTAACTTTAGTGTCTTCCATCATCATTTGTCCTCCAACAGATGAGTTTACTAGTTTGCACCAATCCCAGAAAGAGCATTTCCTATGTGGGCATAAATAATACAATTTGCCTCTATTTTTCTCTGATTTAATGACTTTAATTGCTGCTTTGCTCCAACAATAGCAGATCTTACTCATGTACTTGATCACCCCCCCTCCATTACTTGATGATGACATATCCATATGATCCTACATTTTATGGAATGTGAAAGTTATAATGCATTTTCAAAACATATATATATTGCATTATTGTGCTTGACTATGCTTTATTTGTGACTTGTGTTGGACTGTGGACTTGATTTGTGATTGTGCTTTATTATGCTTTATTTATTTCAGAACACATGTGTTGGACTTGATTTTTATTTTTATTTATTTTTTATGGGAATGGTTGGTTGTGCTTAATGTCAATTTTTTTTATTTATTTATAAATACTCAATGTGAATGTGAATGTGAATGGTAACATACCTGTGTTATGCTTGGTTTTGGAGCTTTGTGTTACACTTCTTTACTTTCAGTTCTGTGTTGTGTTTGGTTCTGAAGATGAACCAATTGCCTTGGGTATATATAGCTGAGTTCAAGAGCCCTGAGGGCATTATTGGCATTTTTGGGATTATCTTTGATGACATCAGCAGGTTTTGTTACCTGTGCTGACAGAAGTTACAAATGAGAGAATCTTGACAATATCAGTTAAAGTATGGGAGGTTTATGTAATTATTCAAATCACAGGGGAGATCCCTGTATTTCTCAAAAACTTCAAGGGAGATGAGTGTAATTTACCCTTATTTTTTGTAATAGCAAGCACAAAGAAATTTCGTCAATATGTCTTTCAAAAAAATCATATTTATCGTAAGTCTTATTTCAAAGATTTCAAAAAAAGAGAATTCTCAAAATACTAATTTTATATTAAAAAAGAAAAAGAAAAATCCACATAGAAAATTATTAAATTTTTAAGTTTGAAACAATTCCAAAATTGAAAATATCACTCAATATGTGTCATGTTAGTATGTACGGGTATTTTTGTCCAAAAGGCCTCTAAAATATTAGAGGACTGGAATTGTTTTGTATAATTTTCCAGAATCTTGTACTTGAAGTTTTCTAAAAATATACCACTTTCAACCCTCTAAACCTTATCTAAAAGGGAAGCATTTGCATAGTCCTTATACTCGAAGAGGACAATATATCATAAGATGAGAGAAATAAAGTGACATATTAAAATAATAGAGGAGATCTTACAAAAAAAAAAAAAAACGATTAGACATGAATGCTCTCCAATTTTAGAGTGAAAAACAAAATGGCCTCCATTCAACATATTAGTTTAACAATTTGTCATATATAATCAACCAAAATTAAAGGTTAACTCAAATAAACGATGTTCTTCGGTATACATAAACCCATATCTTCCAAATCAGTTTACATAGGGGTAATTACACCCCACTGGGTGTCAAGAAAAAAAATAAATATTCATAAAAAAGTTCACAATTTTAATTATTAATATGTATAAAACATTGCGCCAAAATTTTTAATTTTCTTACACATTAAAATTACTTAATGAGATCTTTAATCGATGAAAAAAAAATTAAAATTTTTACACGAGAATATATGATTTTTAAATTCTCATTTTTCATGTCAAACAGATAATTTGAGACTGAGGGAATACTACTATTAGATATTTTGCATTTAAATATCTATTTATGTCAAATGTCATAATTACTCCCTCTTACATAATGAATTATCTACGGGTCATTTTGGAGCACACAACTTTAAAAAAAATATGTATCATAGGTAAGTTATGACATTTGTAATATTAATTATTATAAATATCATAATTAAATCTATTTTAGTCATAATTAAAAAAAATTAAAGAATTATAATCAAATATCACATAAGGTATAATTAAATTTTTTTTATCATAACTAAAATAATAATCACAATAGGTCATACCTAACATCATAATGAGTCATAACTAACAACACAATAAATTACAATGAAAGACCACAACTGTCATACCTGGGCTTTGATATACACCTCATCTTGGGATGTGTAGTATAAAATTTCTGTTAAATAATAGTTTTTGTTTGCTTTTTTATAATTTTGGACTATCGTGCGAGATTATTCATACAATGTTTTAAATTATGAAACATAAAATTTGATGAAGAAAACAAACTAACTCACATTTGTCAAATAATTAAGAGATAAAACACAACTAATTCAATCTGTATTGTGTTCACGATTTAACTGAAGTTATCACATACATTGACAGTGTCACGTAGTATTTCAGTAACACCTAAAACAATTCTTCCATACTAGTTACGTGTATGGAAATTTTACTATACACATCTTTACTATATGCACTGTTAAGTTATGTTATTTTTTTATTTAGTTATGACTAAATTTTTTTTTTTTTTTGGGTATATTTATGACTTTATTTTAGTTATGACTCACGAGATTTTTTGTTATACTTCATATGTTGTTTGGTTATAATTTTTTTTTTAATTATGACTCAAAAAATATGAAATTATGTCGTTTTCTTCTTTAATTATAAAGTATATATGGTACACATCCTTTGAGTCTTTAGGGATGCTCACAAATCGGTTTTTAACGGTTTAGTTTGCAGTTTGAACCCGCCTGCATGTCTATGGTTTGGGAAAAATTGAACCCACAACCGCCCACAATAAATATTGTGGTTTGTGTGGATGGAGTTCCCAGATATGCGGGTAGTTGTAGACGGTTTGCGGATGGGACTTTTCATTTCAAAATTTATTTTTGGGCTTGTTTTTTCCCATTTTTGAATGTTTTTTTTGGGCCTTTTCCTTCCATTTTTTAAATATTATTTTGGGTCATAAAATCATATATTTCTTATCATGAAATCATTATTTTTCAATAGCTCAAATAAATTATAACCTATCTATCCAATTTACTTCCAGAAGAAAACAAACCATAAGCACGGGCCATGATTAGTTAATGAACTCACATTCACTTTGCAGAAAAGGTACAAGCTAAACAAAACCCATAGTTGTTTTAATAAAAATGGAACAAACATCTCTTCTGAAAAATTAATTTTAGGATTTGCTGAACTTACTAACTAGTGAAAAAAAGAAGCATAATTATGAATAAGCCTTTTTACTCATTTTATTGCAGTTACCAGTATTTGTTGAGTTTTCACATTTGCAATGCAAAACAAGTTGCAAAATATTTGTTTACTTGCAAGTGAGTGAAAGAAGAGAAAATTAAGATTACACACTTACAAAACTAACAAGAAAATCTAACGATCCAGATTTAAAAAAAATAAAATATATACAGATACGAACAACTGAATACACGTGTAAGTAAAAAATGCAACTCACAAAACAGGAAAATTAACGATTATCCAAAATTGTTCAAATAAGTGTGGACGATTCGAGTTGGAAGATTTTTGCGGGTTGTAGACGTCCCCGAACGTCCCGGGAGGGTAATCCCGTTTTGTTCATTGGGCTCACTACAGTTCCGGACTCAATGTCACGGTCCTGTATCTAATCTCGCAGAGTGCAATGCAAGACCGATGAATCATCAAAGAGTCCAAATCTGACAAATCGTTTTGAAAAACAGATTTTTGAAAGAAGTGCCAAACATGGACTGCTTTGCCAGATACAGAGTCGCCACCTAAATATTTTATTTTTGGGGAAATTTAGGAAACCCTGACTCGTTGCCTAAGGCCACGTGTCCGTCATCACCAAAGTTGCCTCGGCTCGGGAACTTGAGTACGATTGAGGAAGGTCACTTCGTGAGCACCCCCGCTCGCCCGATCAAAAATCGGCCTCTACTAACCATGATATCTAGTTTTGAAAACATTAATCGTTCTTATTCCGGTTATTAGCCTAGATTTACTATGTGATGCGCACAGCATACAAGTATAGACTGGATCGCCTGAATTGAAACGAAACATCTCATGTTTGTTTTGAAAACGGTTTGCTACTCGCAAGTAGGCTAAAATGTGGATTTGCCACCCTCAGGTGGGCTTAGAAAACATGATGTTTTGCCACTATCAAGTGGGCTTAAAACTCGCAATCAATGCTTTATTCCAATTCAGATAATCCAACCTTCACCCACAGGCATTCAGGCAGGTATATCACATAAGCAATTAGCCTCATGGCAAGCATGCTATCATGGCAGTCACTCACACACATGCAAGGATGCTAAAGCATAAACACTTACCGAGTACTCCAAGCCAAAGAAAGAAGCTAATTAGAAAACATGCATGAAATCCTAATTATGCTGAGATGCCTAATGCAACACATGCAAAAATGCAACTACAATAGGCTCAGCTATTCTAAGATGGCATATGAAATGCTACAACTAACAAGTATTCAACTCGGAATTGAAATACAATGCAGTTAGTATGATGCGTCGAGCTCGGTGCATACAAGACAGATAAATGGATGCAAATATGCAAGCATAAGTATGCTAATTGAAACATGCCCTAATCTAACCATCATAAGCTGGTAAATAAAAGGGAGAAAGACATGGGGTTGGAAGACATACATCACACACACGCACACTTATTACAATTGTACCCTCGTTCGGAGGGTCCGAAAGAATAATACAGTCCCGAATAAACAATACAGTCCAAATAAGTACAAAACCCTAATTAATTAACAAATTAACTAAGGAATGAAATAAATTGCACGCAAATCCATGGACCGCCTCACCTCTGTTCCAGATGATGAATGATGCATGCTTGAGTTGCCTTGCGCGGAAATCCAGTGCAATGCCCCAGTTTGCCTCTGTTTGCAATTGTTCTCGGAATATTGTGCAAAGCTCCAGAAGGTTGCTGATTTCTGATTTGCTGTAACAGAGAGCAACAAAGGGGCATGGCAAAGTATTTTCACATATGTATGCATGACTACTCTTCAGGGAGTGTAGTCTTCGATCCTCGTGCCACCAATCACGCATCTTGATGCATGATGGCCGAGGAGTCGAATTGCACGACTCAATGTAAAATGAATGCACATAAAAACACAACGAGACCTAAACTCCATCATGGGTAATCCGGAGTGTCGGCGACCGGGAATTGAGACACGTTCCGTCACTCGGAGTACGAAACGTCCCTCGTTTCCCGTGCTTGGGCCAACTCTTATCCCAAACACAATGCAAGTGAGATGGCATACACAATGCGACTAACATACAACCTAGCATACGCAATGCTATGAAATAGCATACACAATGCTCGATGTAACATGGCATACACAATGCTCTAACATACAACCTAACATACATAACGCTATGGACTAAGATGGGATACACCATGCAATATGGGCTTACGCCAATATGAGTGGACCTCAGCCACACTCATATCAGCGGCCATAAGATGAAAATGAGACAATCGAAACGCGTGCACACATGCACGCAAACCGAGGACCGAACCTAAGGCACAGCATGCAACTCTAACAAGGCATGGCAAGGATGAAGCATGGCATTCAAACATGTAAATTCCAGCACTGAAACATGATGCTAAAAGGTCCCGAAACATGAAAACATGGCACCCGATGCATGAGATGAGCCCCGAAACTCAAAACTCGGCACATGTATTGACTTATAGCTATACAAAGCATGCATTATTTGACTATGAAGCATAAAGACAGAGCCAAGGCAGTCCCAAAATATGAACATTTCTAGTTCAAAGCATGACCAAAAGATGCTAGCATGATGGACTAAAATAGCATGCAACTTTGACTAGCAAACATGGTTTACATGGCATGTGTATGAAGCGTATGAAAACTCATCAAACTAGAAAAAATCAATGAATAAAACATGCCAAAATATGCCCAAATAATCACTGAAATGCAGCCAATGCATGCCAAAATGATGAGCCCCCTTAGAGGGCCATACAAGGGGTTATTAAGCACATACAAGATAGACATGAAGCATAGCAAAACCACCTTTAGAAATGGACTATGAAAGCCCTAAAACTCATCAAATTGGCCCTGAAATGGGTCTAGGAAACATGCAAAGAAATGCCCCTTTGAAAGGCCTTGGATGGGATTGCTCTACACCTGCATTGTAGACATAAAATATGGCCAAAAGGGCCTTGGACAGAGCCAAGGCAGACCCCAAAACTCACAGAATAGTGCCTGGAAAGTGACTTCGATGCATGCAAAATAGGGTCCCTTTGGAAGGCCCACAAGGCCACCAAACAAGACAAGGGGAGAGGGGGTCACCCCTCTCTAATTTTGGCCTTCAAAAATGCAACTAAGCCACTGAAAATCCACTGGATTTCAGTGGCTAAGAGGCCAAACCATGGCCAATGCAAGTGCTCTAATGCATGGCCCTAATCATGAAGAGATGAAGCATGCATAGGAGAAAATGACCCCAAACAGCAAAGAAACCTTAATCAAACTTAAATAAGAGGTCAAAACAAGACTTTCTTCAGTTTAGGTAGAGGTCCAAAAAGGCTCACAAATAAAGCTAATATATCATGCAAAAAACAGCCCTAAAAGAGAGATTGAACAAACAGGGTAGTAAATGACCTCAAACAGCAAAGTTCCCTTAAAAAAAAGTTGAAGAGGAGCTCAAAATATGACACTTTACAGTTTATGAAAAATCTTGAATATGCTCACAAGTAGGTCTAAGATATGATGCAAAAAAAGGCCTACAAAGAGGGTAAAGCATGCAAGGGTGTAGGAGACCTCAAACAGAAAAGTGTCCTTATACAATCTTCAAGAAGAGCTCAAAATATGACACTTTTTAGTTTATGACAAAGTCCAAAAATGCTTGCAAGTATGGCTTATAGATGAAGCAAGAAAGGCAAGAAAAGGCAAGAAAAAGGAAATAAAGACTTACCCTTGAAGAGCAGCTTTCCAGCAGCTTTTGATCCAAGATTCTGAGCTTTCAACCTTTGCAAATGCCCTCCAAGGTGCTGGGATGAGTGGCGGAGGTGGTAGGCTATGAGGTGTAGGGTAAAATGGCCAAGAACCAAGGTGTTTGGAGGCTTAGAGTAGATAGATATAGGATTGTATGTATAATTCTCAGCCCAAAGCTTCTAACTCTCTCCAATGGAGGTGAAATGTGTATTATATAGAGGGAGAAGGGTGAGGCTTCTTGGAGAAGCTTTGAGAGGGGGTCAAGGCTTCTAAAAGAAGCTTGACCAAAGGGGTCAAGCTTCTTAAGGAAGCTAAACCAAAAGGGTCAAGCTTCTTGAGGAAGCTTGACCAAAAGGGCCAAACTCCTTTAGAACCAAGCAAAGGGGGCAAAAACCACTTTAAAGGGGTCAAAACAGGGACAAAGCCCTCGGGCAGTGAGACAAGTGCGAAACAACTGACACAACTGGAACACACTCAGAGAGGCAAATCTGGCCGGCCAACTCAAAAGGTTCAAGGTGGCCGGCCGGCCACCTCCCCTGGTCGGCCGACTAGGGGTCAAAAGGGTCAGGCAAGATTGCTGGCCGGCCTACCTAGAAAGGTGGCCTCCCAGGTGAGTAGATTACAGCCCTGTGGTGAAAAACCAGAAAAAGTGGTTCAGGAGAGAGAAAAACCAGCTTTTTAGAAGGGTTCAAAAGGGTCATGGGGAATTACTGGTCGGCCTACCCATATTGGTGGCCTCTCAGGTGTGTACAACACAATGGTGTGGTGGAAAGTCAAAAAAAGTGGCCCGAGAATGGGAAAAACCAGCTTTCTAGTAAGAAAAACGGGCGACGAAGAGCAATGAAGAGAAAAGCTGGTTTTTCAGAAAAATTGCTGGTCTCCCACCCTCCTACAACCTTCCTAACAATGAAAATAAGGTCTCTGCCAAAAATGAACCCAAACCGATGCAAAACGAAGGTTCGGGGGCCAAAACGCGCGGCCTGGGGCCCCGAAAACTGACTATTAAGCACCGGAGGTGGCGTTTGACCACGAAGTTGGTCTCTCGAGCCACAGTGTCCCTCAAAAGGGAGGAAACAATGTGTATACCAAAAATCGGAGCAAACGGAGGTGGTTAAGCGGTCCCGAACCGAGGCACACGGCTGACGGCTCTGAAAAATCGAAAATCGGGCTCCAAACGGGAAAAATGGCCTACGACCACGAAACGTAGCCTACGGCCACTGAGAGACGGTCTACAAGACCTCTCCCTCCCTTCGGGAAGAGAAAACAGAGGAAACAGGGCCTGGTTCGCAAACCGAGGCAAGGCACAAAAGAGTCCGGAAATCCGGAGGCAAGGCTCGCGGCCGAGACTCCGCAACTTCAGAACGAGCACAACATGCAACATCACCAAGCGCTCAATCGGTGACGTCTGAGTCTTATGGTCGGTCAAAAATTAGGTGTCTATACCCGATCTTTTCAGTTGGGTGTAGTAGGACTTAATGAAATGTGATGCCATATATTACATCACCTTCACAACGATGTCATGCATTATGTCACCTTCCACAATTACCATAATTAAATCATTTTAATTATAATTTAAACAAATAATTACTTATATCCAAACGCCACATAAGATATAATCATAGATATTTTGAATAATAACTAAAATAATAATCACAATATATCAAATTAATATTACAATGAGTTATAAGATGTACTTTTGCCTTGGTGTTACGAGTATGTCCCTGTTTTTTTCATAATCTTTGCTTGATTTCAAAAATTTGTTTCCTAAGAAATGATATTCATAGAAAACTTTAATATAGACTAGGAAGGTCCCATAATTTATTACATTTATAGACTAGGAAGGTCTCATAATTTATTACATTACTGTGATACTAATAATGTATTTTAGGATTTAGAGTAGCAGATATGAAATTATTTTTTATGCTCTTTTTATTTTATTTTTTTCTTTTTTAAATGGTACAGGTTGTATTGGAGGAAATTAGAGCATATGACATCTCAGTGACTAGCTTTTCATAGCCTCTTTGTAACCCATTTTTTTATGATAATTTTTTTATTGAACTTCTAATAGATTGTGTTTTGAAGGCATTTGACAGTTTCTTTGTGTTCAACTTTTCTAAATCCATATCAGACTTGGTTCCTATGATGACAGAAAATTGAGACCACAAATGGCTTATGTCCTTTAATGAAAATGAAACATAATAGGAGATATATAAACAATATAATGAGTGTGTATATATATATTAAAATAACTTTTTACGGTTTATAAAATTATGTCGTGAAAAATATAATGATTTATGACATGTAAAAAAATATCATAAAATATTATATATAGCGTACAAAGTATATTATAAATATAAGTAAAATTATACCGTGAAAAGTACAATAATTTATGACATGCAAAAAATGTCGTAAAAGATTATCTACAACATACAAAGTATGTCATAAATGTTTTAATTTATTACTTTTTACAACTTTACATGTATGTCGTAAAAGACAATTAACTTTCCACGATATGTCATATAACAACATTTGTATGCATGCCGTGAAAGAGCTTTCATGGCATATATTGCAAGTCGTAAAAATTTAATTTTGTTGTAGTGACTAACACCACAATAAGTTATAACTAAGGTCTCGTTTGAAAATATGTTATTTTAGTGATTTTTTAACTTTTTACAAAAAGATGTGTAAAAAATAGAGAGTGATGTAACAACTTATAGTGACATTTGACTTTTTAACTAAAATATATAGTTGACAAACGAAGCCAAGTCATAATCAAATCATTATTAACACCACAATATATCATAAGTAAAACCACAAACATCAACTGGGGTATATGGGTACTTTTCATAAAATTTTCCAAATTGAAAACACTACAAATCAAATCTTATCATATATATATTATATATATATATAATATTAAAAGTAGTATTTGTTTTAATTTTTAGGCAAAATTCACTTTATCCAATGTGATTTCGATTTGGGGCACTTTATCTTCATATGGCTCAAATATAAGCAGCATATTCCCTTATAGTTTTGAACTGAAGTGCAAAACTAATTCTGTTAACAAAATGAACAAAATTACTTAAATATTCCCTATGCCATTTTTTTTTCTCTTATTAAGTACATATAATTTTCTATCTTAATCATATATTTAATAAATTAAACCATAAAGTAACCTAAATATCCTAATTTATTATTATAAAATTACCTTAATTTAATTTTAATTTTAAATTTTTAACTCAATTTCTTATGATAATAAATTAAGTTGTTTAGGTTAATTTTTGGTTTACCTATAGATATAGGTTATGAGTCCAAAAAGCTTACCATCGGTTTATCTGTTCAAATATCACTTATCTGTTCAAATGTAACCTGTCTATACACGTGTTACTTATTTGTCTAACTATCAGTTCAAAGGAGGATGGATCCCCTCCAGTCCAAATGGAGGGTGATGTTTGGGTCTGTGGGGTCCACTACAGCCCAGTTTCTATGATCCGAACCGTTCATTTTGTTGGGCACTTTGTGTATTTCGTCCATAAAAAAAAATTAAGTTGATTCAATAACTGTAACTTATTTAATTTATTGTGTTTGTCACTTAAAAAATGTATGATTTATTATTTTAAAAAACACAATTGTTACCTTTTTTTTTTTTTGAGTGAAAAATTGAATAAATTACAGTTATCAAATCGACCTAATTTTTTTTTTTTTTTGGATGAAATAAACAAAGTGCTTGACAAAATGAACGGTTTAAATCATCGAAACAAGACCCGTGGTGGGCCCCACAGACCCAAACAGCACCCTCTAATCCAATCTGGACGGGAGAAGATCCTCCTCCTTGTTCAAATATGTACACGTGTTACCTATCTATCCAATTATCTATTCAAATGTATACATGTGTCACTTATCTATTCATCTATTTGTTCAACGTCACCTATTTGTTTACCACAGATGTCTTTCATTATGCCTCAAATGGTGTTTCTTATGACTTGGTTACAAATATCATTGTGGTGGTTCTTATGACTTGGTTACAAATCATTGTGATATTGATTATCACATAGCTATAACCTTTTATAATTACAAATTTGATTATCACTAAACAGCCCTTTGGCTAAGCCTCAACTACTGTTTAGCTATGATTTATTGTGGCCCTTTTCATTATAACCAAAAATGGTTTGACACAACATACACTATAACAATTTACATTTTTGGCGATCAAATTTGGCAACTAAACTTTTTTTAATCGCCAAAAGTTGTAGAATAGACGACTAAAAATTACATTGGTTGGCGTTGAATATGGTTTTTAGCTACTAAATTTTTTTAGTAGCTGTATCTTAACTATTGGCGACTACATTTTTTTTAGTCGCTAAAGACGCCACAATAGGTGACTAAAAATTGTTTTAGTCGGCATTAGTTTGTGTTTTAGGCTACTAAAAAAAAAATTTAGTTGTGGTATATCAATTTTTTCCTACTAAAATAAATTTAGTCGCCAAAACGCTAGCATAATGTTTGCTATTAATCTTGGGCGACTAGAGGTTTCGTTGGCAAATATTAATTTTCGGTGACCAAAATACTTTTAGTCGCTATATAGTATTTTTTTCCTACAAAATTAATTTAGTCGCTAAATAAAAAACATAAATTTTACTTTTTTTATCTTTGGTGATCAAAAAAGTGATCGGCAAAGGTATACATTTTAGCCACTTAAATAATTTGGCCCATAAATGTACAATCTTTAACTACTAAAAATAATTTAGTCGGCATTTTTCTTACTTTTAGCAACTAGATTTTAGTCGGCAATATCATTAAAAATTTTGGAGGGAGGAATTTGAATTTTGAAGGAATTTCTAGATCAATTGGTGACTAAAATATTTTTGGTCAAGAAAAAAAAAATGTTTTTATTTATAATAGCGACGACTAAAAAAAAGTTAGTGGGGAAAAAAAATAAACAAGGGTGTAAGACAGAGAGATCACTTGAAGAACCAAGGGGTGAAATGAATATCTCACCAAAACAACATCGTTTTGGTGTAAAAAAAAAAAAAAAAAAAAAATCTCTCTTCGTTTCAAGGAGAGAGAGAGAGAGAGAGAAGACGAAGGGTTGAGGAGCCTTGCCCATCGCCGCCCTGCCCCGCCTCCTACTCCACCGCCACCTCGCCCCCTCTCTGCCGCTGCCGACGACGATTAGTTGTTGAGTTCGGATTCAAGAAGTTATTATTCATTCAACAGATTCAATAGCATCCTCCAAACTTAAAATATTAGAGTTTTGAATTCAAAAATTAGAATTTCTTATGGGCGTGTTTGGTGTGGATTGTAGGGGTGATTATAGCTTATTTTAATTTAGAAATCTGTGCCAGACTGTTTGGTGCAGCTTCTGCTTACAGCTTTTTAGGCAAAAATAACTTAAATAAGCTGAAAAAAGCGGATCATTTAAAAATTGTAGAAGAGGTGCTTTTAACTTTTGTTTTCTGATTATCAGCTTTTACCTTACAATAAACTCCACCAAACACCCTTTGGTAATGGTAATTCAAAAATTACGAAACCTTCAATCTCATCCCCTTCTTCGTCTTCGCATCTTGTTTTTCCATCCCAATTTGACTTCCCAAACCTCTAAATTGCAATCGCCATTGCAGCTTCGATTACTGTTTTCGTCACAACAATGGCTTCTTATATTCTTCTTCTTCAGCAAGAATCAGTATTAGGTGTGAATCTGCGAATCTGGAGGCGGCAGTAGTTTCAAAGTCGACGCAGGGTGGGCCATACACAGGGAGGTATCCGAACATGAAAAAGCCAGAGTGGTTGAGGCATAAAGCTCCCCAAGGAGAGAGGTTTGAGGAGGTGAAGGACTCCTTGTCTCATTTGAAGCTCAATACTATCTGCAAAGAAGCTCAATTCCCTAACATCGGAGAGGTTTTTCTTTGCGCTCTCTCTCTCTCTCTCTCTCTCTCTCTCTATCTGTGTGTCTGTGTGTATGTTTGTGTGTGCGCGCTGTGTCAATTTCACAATTTTGTTTGTCTTTGCTGTTTATTGTTTGGATTTATTGTACCACTTATTTGGGTTTTGTGAGGGTTTGTTCTGTGTTTCTTGCTGTCTTATATAGTATGGAAAATGCTAACAATTGCCTGCTGTATTGTTTAAGGTTGATATTAGTGTAAAAAGTGTTTTGGAAATGACAAAAAAGTTTTAAGTGTTTGAAAATAAGGTATTGGGTTCCACATGTATAACCATTCCCAAGAAAAACTTAGCTAAGCTATTTCGGTAGTGAAAATCCAATGCTGTACGCTGGGTTTCTGGTAATGGTCACTGGATCTTGGCAGTGACACAATTTTGGGGTGTCCCGGGCGCGTTACACTTCTAGCCATCGAGCCGTGGTTTTTCTTCTTCTTTGCACAACTTCATGAAAACTTATTGCAACACATTTATTTATTTATTTATTGTAATTACATTTATTATGGTACGGGATTTGTTTAAATTTAAACATTGTCACAAATTCACATGTCACAGAGTCATAATCCACTAGTTTTTTTTTGTATGGGATTCATAATTTCACATGTCACAGATTCATAATCCACTAGTTTTCTATTATGTATTTTGTTACTAATAGATTTATAGCATTGTGTTGTGTTTCAAATTTGAAGGGACAAGAAGTTCTAATTTAGTAATAATAAATTCTACATAAGCAAAGAAAATGTAAGGAGTAACACAAATCTAAGTTAAAAAGAACAAATCTTCAAGGAATCAATTGAGAACTTAAGGAGTTGATTAAAACCTTCTTCTTTAATTTTTATTTAATTAATCATCTTAAACTACGTCATCTTCCGTCAAATATCTGTTGGAAACAAAAGAGTGATTCATCTCCAAATCGTTGCAACTGCTACCTCTCTCAACACAAACATAGAGTTTTCTTTCTCCATGGCTCCTATTTCTCAGTCTCCCTTCCAAATATTTTTAAAACAGAGATGAGCGTGATAGACAAAAAAATAAGTATCAAAGTCTCCAATGACAACATCATTGTGACTGGCATTGACGCTGCCTTCTGGTGTCTCAGACTCTCACATTTGGCCTAATTTTCTAGGGCTTTCGTTTGACTTTTCAGTTGAAGAGTTTTGAGAAATCATGGTTTTGTTCAGATGGCTTGGAGACTTGGAGAGATTGTTATCCTTTATCTATCTGAGACTTGGAGAGAATGTTATCTTTTTCATGCATCTTGCTATAGCTGATTTGTCACAAGAACTTTTTTTTGGGTAAGTTTCTCTAGAGAACATATCTGCTCTTTTCAAATTTTTACTCATAATGATGAAAACTTGTAACCACATACAAATTCTTATTCAACAGTGACAACTGCAATACATCCATTGTCAATTTTCACATAACCTGCCCAAATCCTAATTGTTCATATGATCTGTGTCTCAATTGTTGTCGAAGAACTTAGAAAAGGTTTTCAGCCTGGAGGTAATGAAGCAGAATCTTCAATTCACCAGTTGCTTGAACGATCTTATGGTCATGGTATGGGCATGAAACCAAAGATACATGCTTGGGAGGGCCAAGTGACACTCCAAGAAAATGGTTATCAAGCTAATATGTATGGTGACTTTCCTGATTGGAGCGTAGAGATGGATGGTAGCACTCCTTGCCGTCCAAAAGGACGTGGAGGTTGTGGTGCTGGAATATTGGCATTGAGACGCATCTTCGAAGTTAATTGGGTGGATGACCTAATTAGGAGTGCAGAGGACCTTACAATCAATTATCAGTCACCAGATATTGATTTTTCTCATGGATGTTCGTTGTGTCTTCCTGTCAGATGTGCAGGAGGCGATGGGAATGATTTTGGAGTAAGGCAGGCGTCTTTTAGGAAGAATAGTCATGATAATTTTCTGTACTGCCCAAATGCTGATCACATGGAAGATAGTGAGTTTGAGCATTTTTCAAATGCACTGAATGAGAGGCGAACCTGTCATAGTTAGAAATGTACTTGCAAAGACTTCTGGTCTTAGTTGGGAACCAATGGTCATGTGGAGGGCTTTCAGAAGTGCAAAAAGAAAATTGAAACAAGAGAGCTTTTCTGTTAAGGCCATTGCTTGCTTGGATTGGTGTGAGGCAAGTGTTTGATTCATGCAAGTTTCTCCTTTTCTTTTGTGCTTTTCTCTGTGCCCATTTATATATTTCTCTCTTATGATGCTTAGCATATCTCATTAGTAGCCAATGTTCTTGCTACTTTGTTTTTTCAGTATCTCTTTTCAATTAAACATATATTTATATTTGTCAATGACAAGGAGATCAGACGAGGGTGTGGGACGAGTCTTCCTAGTATGGAAGACTGATGGAAGACTGATGATGCAAGAGAAAATATCAAGATAGGTGCTTGGGAAGAAGTGATATTTAAGAAGATTTGGGGTCAGCCCAAAACTCTCTTTCTTTGATTACGGATCAAATGCTGCAGCACAATGAGGGGTGGAGATGCAAAGACTTTCGAGGTGGAGATTACTTTTGGCATGAAACATATTTACTATTAGCGTGATATAGATTATTAGTGGATATTTCTTTTTTGTGTACGGAAGACATAATTTTTGTATGATTCTCTGTTTGTATAGATTTATTATTTTAGGATGGATTTATTTAGTTTGTATGGAATTTGACGTTAAAAGACAAAATTTTTAGATGGTTAAAAGAGAAATAGAAATAGGTATATGAATGGTTTTGTTTATATACAAGTTGCAGGTTGCACGAAATAAATACAAGTTGTAGAGACATTAATAATAATATAAAAAAAAAAAACACTAAATAAAGTTTTTGACGACTAAACGTTTAGTAATTAACAAAAAAAAAAGGTGAATTTCTTAGCAACTAACCAAATTGGTAACCAAAAAGGAAATCAATATTTTTAGCGACTAAATATTTGGTAGTCAGAAATAAACCAAAGATTTTTGACGACTAAAAATTTAGTAGCCAAAAATATATGAGATTTTTGGCGACTAAAAAGTTTAGAAACTAAAAAAAATAAGATAAAAATAATTTTTTTTAGCGACTAAATATTTAGTAGCCAAAAATAAATGAGACTTTAAGTGACTAAATAATTTAGTAGCTAAAAAAATAAGATGAAAATATTTTTTTTGGCAACTAAATATTTAGTAACCAAAAATAAATGAGACTTTAAGGTGCCGTTTGGTAACACTTACGTTTTCAGTTTTCTGTTTATATTTACAAAAATTTTAAAAATTCAAATAAAAACTTATTTGGTAAAATTTTTGATTTATAAATCAGTAGTCTCAGTTTATAAATTTGGCCAAAAAATGAAAACACAAAAAATGTGTTTCCATTTTGAGTTTTTAGTTTTTTTTTTTTTTTTTATCACCCAACACTAGCTACCACCCACCACCATTTTCCACCACCGTCTTCCGCCACTACCCCCACCACCCACCACCCACCCCCCCACCACTACCTGCCACCACCACTCACCACCACCACCACCTGCCACCCACCCGCTACCACCACCCACCACCACCACCAACCACCACCCACTCGCTACCACCTATCACCCGCCACCGTCACCCACCCACCCACCCACCACCACCACCACCACCCGTGACCTACCCGCCACCCACTTGCCACCACCACCCGCTACCACCACCACCACCACCACCATCCACTCGCTACCACCCGCCACCGTCACCCACCCACCACCACCACCACCTACCCGCCACCACCCGCCACCATCCACCGCCAGCTACCCACCACCCACCGTCACCACTTTCTACCACCGTCTTCCGTCGCCACTTGCCATTTCTCACTCTTTTTTATATTTTTAAATTTTTTTAAACATTTTGTCAATTACCAAACGCGTTTGTAGTTTATGTTTTTCTAAAAATAAATAAAAAATAAACAAAGACCAGTTTATAAAATTTTTGTAAATATAAACTGAAAACATAAACGTTACCAAACACACCCTAAGTGACTAAACAGTTTAGTAGCTAAAAAAAATAAGATGAAAAATAATTATTTTTTTTTGCAATTAAATATTTAATAACGAAAAATAAATGAGATTTTGGACAATTAAATAGTTAGTAACAAAAAAATTAAAAATTAAAAAAAAAAATTTGACAATTAAATTCTTTGGTCGCTAAATGTAATAGTACTGTTACGAAATTGTATCCACGACTAAAAGTTTTACTCGCTGAAAACTAAAATTAATTTTATTTAAAAACTTTTGATGACTAAATATTTAGTCGCCAATTTACGACTTCTAGCGACTAAAAAACATGCAGTCGTCAATACTTTTCTCGATAATTTAGTCAACGACCAATCTGGTAATCAAAATATTTAGTCTAAAAACTTTCGGCGACTAAAACTTAACCTTTGGTGACTAAAAATTTAGTCACCAAAAGTGCCATTTTTTGTAGTAATACTATTAAAATTACAACTTTCAAAACTTGCATCCCAAAATAGATGTGTATGTATTATAGAAGCTCCCTAAACAATTAGGAAATTCTATGCAATATTTTTTATTTATTTTTTTTTTATCTCCCCTAAACTATTTCTCTCTTTTATGCAATTTTTTTTATTTATATTTATTTTCAGTATACTAATCTGGCTACACCAATTATTCAAAATTAAATTAGTTTACCGTATGTTCTTGTTCTCCTCATACTATTTTCGTTTGGTTTTAGATTTTTGACTTAAAAAAAAACATAAAAAGATAAAATTAGCTACATAAGTTAATAAGTTAAAATGTCATATCCAAACCATAATTATTATATTTTTTCTCTCATAAAAATTAAATAAGCTATAAAAGTCAAACCAAATGAGGTTAAAAAAGTCTCATCACAAACAAGTCAGCTAAAAAAGTCAATGCCAAATGAAGACAGAATGCTACCTGTATTTCCCAAAAGTAAGAACTAAAAAAAGAAAAAGAAAAGAGGAGGAAAAAAAAAAGAGAAGAAGAAGAAGAAGAGGAGGAGGAGGAGGAGGAGGAGTATGCACACACATTTGGGATTAAAACTCAAGCCTTTCATTTCACTACACAATAAAAATAACACAAGTCACAAGACTCGAACTGTGATATCTTAAAATAACACAAGTTTTTTGTCAATCCCATTAAACGTGGACCGGGGATGCTGTCTAGCTTGTTGTGACCTGTCGTGGGGAGTTAATACCGGACTTCTTTTGATAATTTAAATTGTCTATATTATAAGATTTGTAAGTGTTGTGTTTATAAATAGTTATTTATAATCACATGATCAAAGTCTAAATAAATATGGTTTATTATCAAAATTATATTTGTTTATTTTTTTACAAAACAAATATAATATTGTTACGTGGTTATAAATATTTGATTAATCTGATTTTTTTCATACACTATTTACTTGACAAATCATACAATATAAACGGTTTAGATTATCAATATAAGAGCTTGATATTGATCTCCATGATGGGTCACAGCACCCTGTTTTCCTAAACTTAACCCCAAAAAAGGATAAACTATCAATAGGTCATAATAGTTGAACAATTCCTAACAAGTCTTATTGAAAATAAGTCTTGATAAAATTATCGTTAAAATTAATTTTTTTGTGACATTTTTTTATATATGTCGCTAAAAATTGATAATTAGTAACTTTTTTATCATGATTTTTATAAATTGTCGCTAAAATTTACAATAAGTAACTTTTTTATAACAAATTTTTTTCATAGAACCTATTAAACAATAAGTTCACTTATTAAGACTTACACATAAGTCCCCTTAACAAAAACACAACAAACACAGACAGTAAGGCCAAGTTTGGCTAAATTTAAAAAGTACACTTATTTCATCTTTTTATCTTTTTTGAGTCACATCAATCAACATCTCATCTCTACTTTTTCTTCACATAATACAAGAAAAGTCAAAAAGTACACTTATTTAGTCTTTCCAAACTTGACCTAAATTAACAAAGACTTTTTTATACAGACTGGAACATCCATAGCTGCCCAAACATGGTGCAAAGCAAGATAGAGAGAGCAGATGTCATGGAAGCCATGGAAGAGTACTCACAGAACTTAGCAAGCAAGGACGTGTCATGGATTAGCAACGCACTCAATGAACCAGAAAATGAGAAGACGAGGCACACAACAAAAGCTTGAAATGTTGTTGGGAGACCTTTGAAGAAGACAGTGGGGACTGGATTACCATCTATGTATTCAAATGGGATTATTAAGAGAAGTGTGGTGATTGTGAAGGAAGCTACCAAGATAAATTCCAAAACTCTTGTCTGGATTGGTGGGATGGAGTTCAATTTTGAGTCATCTCTTCGATTTGCAAGAAATACATATGCCATCTCTGCCTAGATCCATTCATGAGCTTATGTTGAAATTATGTTCTGTACTACATATTTATACCGTTTAAAAATAAAAAATTATGTTCTGTACTACATATTTTTATACCGTTTAAAATAAAAACTAAAACTTTTCTAATTTAACGGATAAGTTATAATATGATAAGTGTTCACTTTAAGGGGTTGTTTGGAATGTTCAAAATAAGTGTATTTTTTGATTTTTTATAAAATATGGGTTGGATTTAAAATGATGTAATAAAGAAATAATGTGACTTAAATAAGATGATGTGACTTAAATAGGATAATGACTTTTTAATTTTTTTTAAAGATGTCAAACTTAATCTTAATTTATCATATATTTATTTATTTGTCTATGTAAGTGTCAGGACGCATACGAAACGATGTCGTTTTTCACTTTCCAAAAAAAAAGGAAACAGGTCTCTCCTCCTCCTTATTCTCGTCATCGGATTGCGATGTCGAAGGGGTTTGGGAGATGCCAGGGAAGGGTGTGTTGAGCAAGGAGAGAAACATTGATCTTCAGCTTGATTTGGAGAGAACTGAAAGAGAATTCAGCACTAGCAACAAATAAATTACACCCACATGTAACACAGAAAACAGGTAAACTATTAATTGGATTTCACATGTGTTTGATTTTAGAAAATAAAAATCTATTTTGGGTTTTGTGCTTTTTTGGGCCAAAGTGGGTTTTGCTGATTGTGAGTCGTTTTATGTTATGTTTTCAAGTCTCGAAAGTGATTGTAACTATCTTTTCTTCACACATCCATTATTTTCTCAACCCCGGTCTAAGCCATGCGGCAGAACTTCACGGAAACGTTGCCACCGGGGGTTGGCCTGCGGCTGCGAGGCGTGGGGGCAGGTTAGCCGGCGACTAGAGAGGATGGGGGATGGGTGGTCGCCAGCCGACGAGAGGAGGCAGAACAGATAGAAGAGAGAGAATTTTTTTTTTTTTTTTCTCTCTCTCTCTCTCTTAAGTGCGTTTTTAACTTTAAAAATTAGACTCGCTATTTTACCCAAGGGTGTGGCAATCTCTCTCTTAAGTGTTTTTTAATTATTAATTAATTATTTCATTTATATAAAATTATATTAGGTTCGTTTGATTTATATTTTAAAATATAATTTTTTAGAAAAATTTTTAAAATTTTATTTAGTTTAAATTTTTTTAAGTTTTTTTAAAATCACTTTCTTTCTTTTTCACATCAATTAATTATTTTTTCTCTCTATTCTCTCATTTTCAATCACTTTTCTTTCACACACATTTACTCAACTACAACAAAATATCAAATCATCTCAAACTTCAAAACAATTTTTAAAATATACAACTAAATAAACCAAAATAATTTCTAAATTCTCTCTCCAAATTTTTTTTTTTTTTAAATTTGTCTAAAAACACAAACCAAACAAACACACCCATTGTTTTGCAATAATGCATAAGATCTGGAGGCATTAGAGTATCTCCAACGGTTCAGTAAAATTTTCATCAAATCTAAATAAAAAAAAAATTGATTTTTCGATCTGATACTAGTAGCTCCAATGGTTATGAGTACTGTAGTGTGCATCAAAAGAAAAGGAGATGTCCGGAGGGTCGACCCACCGGTTGACTGACCGGTCAACTGATTAGGCATTCTCAATTTTTTTTTTTTAAACCAGTTCACAAGCCAATTTTTACATGAGTCGGTTGACCGGTGGGCCCACTCCTAACGTTACAGCACAGTGAAATGGTGAAATCTCGCGCTTGTCCTCAATTTGATGAAAGTTTTATTCCGTTCTCAGTTTGATATCAATTTGGTGAAACCATTAGAGAGGGAAAATGTGACTTTTTTCATCAAATTTGAATTTGATGCTTAATCTGATGCACCGTTGGAGATGGCCTCATATAGGTCCAACTTTTAGTTTTAGGGTTAGTTTGGGGTGTCCTAAAAAAGTGTACTTTTTGTCTTTTTACGAAAAGATGTGCAGAAAAGTAGAGAGGTGATGTGATGAAAAAAAGATAAAAAGATGGATTATATAGGTTATGCCAAACCTAGCCTTAGTTTAAAAAAAAAAAATTAAAAAGTTATTATAAAGTGTCATATCATTCTCTCTTTTTCTGCATATCTTTTTATAAAAAATCAAAAAATTATTAAAATAACATATTCTTAAATAATGAGACTGACTTCTTTCCCGTCTTTCATCATACTAGAAAGGTATTGTCCGGTTCAGTGGGTCTATTTTTGGATCTTGTTTTGATATTTCGAATTGTTCAGATTTTTGGATTTATTGAATATATTATTTTTGAAAAAATTAAGTTGATCGGATAACGGTAACTACAGGTTTGAATCAAGTTTGTATAAAAAATAGACAGTGAAAAAATAAACAGCTTATACAAAATTTATCCAAACACAAGTTTTTTATTATTCGATTAATTTAATTTTTTACATAAATTATATATTTAATAAATTTTAAAATATAAAAGATTCCAATTATGAAACCGACCAAAAACCAGCCGAATGAGCTGGACTGAACTGTACAGTCCTTGGAAACAGTCCAGTCCCTTAAATAATTGTGAATAAATTTGGGATATTTTAATATTTGTTTTAAAGAAATTAAGATAAATTATAATAAGTTTTTTTAAAATATAACTCATTTGTATTTTGTCTTTCTGAATTTTAAAACTTAATAGTTAATTTCGTTAAAATATTATCTTATTATAATTAATTATTTTATTAGAATTCTACTAAAAATTTATAAAAAATTAGATCATGAGTAAATCACATAATACATTTATTAAAATTTTAAAACAATAATATATGCTATTGATTATTTTAGAATAATAATAATCTTATGTGATAATTTTATTTGTATTTTATCTCTCTTATTTTAGTGGTAAAATTCAAACACGATCACCAGATAAGAACATTATTATCTTAAAAATTTAATAAATGTGTTATGTACTTTATATATGATCTAATTTTCTGTAAATTCATAGCATAATTATTACAAAAATGATTAACTGTAAGAAGATAAACTTTGAGAAAGTTAATTGTTAAGTTTTTGAAGTGAATTGTTGAGTTTTTGAAGCTTAAAGTGCAAAATATAATTGGGTAATAGTCTAAGGGGATTTTACTATAATTTACCCAAGAAATTAGAAAAATTACAAAGATAAAAGTTGGGTAAATTATATTTATCTCTCTTAAGATTTAGAAAAAAAAATACAATAAATCTTACAAATTTAACATAATTACATTAGAATCTTGTAAGATTTTAATTCATATAACAGTTGACTCTATTGTCATTATAAATTCATTAGTCGTATGGATGAAAAAATAATATTTGTCGTCTTTTCTATATTAAAATATATATTTTATCTTATTTATTTTTACATTTTCATACTATCTACATTAATTTCGATCATTTTAATCTTATTAAAAAAATCAATGTAATTATATTAAAATTGTAAAATTTGTAGTATTTTTTTTCAAATCTCAATAGATGTAAATGTAATTTACCCATAAAATTTCTGTGTTACTTTATTATTTAACAATTTATATATCTATTTAAAACAAACAAGCAAACAAACAAATAAAAATTTAAAGTTATAATATAAAAAAATACCAATAATTTTCAACCAATTACACTACAGTATCAGTTAATATCCTTCTTCTTCTTTCTTTCTTTTTTTTTTTCATTTATGGATAAGTACTTACTTGATTAAATCCACAATCCACAACAATTAACTCAAATTCTAAAATTTTAAATCTTTAGATAAAATTAACAAACAATTAAATTAGAAGCTGAAAAGTAAAATCTAAAAGAGGGAACCTAAAAACGTTCAATCTCATAATAATCCCTCTAGCTCAAAATATTAGTCCCTTATTTTATTTTTTATTGTCTTAAAATATTAGTCTCTCTTCAAAAATCAAGTACAAAAATAATATAATTTTTTATTTTATTCTTTTTTTAAATTTATAAATAATATAAAAGTATAATTATTATATTGATATTTTTTAAAAAAATATACTATTAAAGGATAATTTTAAAAAATTAATTTTTTAAAAATGTAATAATTATATTATTAAAAAATATTAAAATTCTTCAAAAGCGGTCATTATTTTGAGACGGAATAAATTGAGTTAGCCGACCATTATTTTGGAACGGAGCAAAAATTGAGTTGCCCGACGTAGCAGCACTAGGGTTAAACCGAAATCTGGGGACAATCGCTTGCTCTGCCAACTTGTCTTTGGTATTCACGTTCACTCATAAAAAATTTGTCTTTATCACGTGACGACTGTTCTTTCTACGACTCTTCTGGATTGTTGCTTTAGTTTTATTTTGAGAATAAATTATTTAAGTTAAAAAATTTAAAAATTATTACTCCCTCCGTCCCATAATATTAGTCCCTTATTCCATTTTTCATTGTCCCAAAATATTAGTTCCTCTTCAAAAATCAAGTACAAAAATAATATAAATTTCTTATTTTACCCTTCTTTTAAATTCATAAATAATATAAAAAGTACAATTATGACATTGATATTCTTAAAAAAATGTACTATCAAAGGGTAATTTTGAAAAATCAATTTTTTTAAAGTACAATAATTGTACTACTAAAAAAAGTTAGATTCCCCAAAAGGGACCATTATTTTGGGACGGAGGGAGTATAAAAAAATTATTTATATATATATATATATATATATATATATATATGTGATAAAAATTCAAAAATTATTGAAAAAATCGATTCTAAAAATGACCCTTTAGTTTATGCTGTTGTTGCTTTGCTATTTGTCATTTTTTGCCTATAATGGTGCTCGACATTGTATATGATTGGCTTTTGAGCATGTATCAAACTTGTTAATGGTCGTTGTTAAGCCTTTTATATTCGGATTTTAATCTAGAAAGTCCAGAAGTGTGGTTTGAATTTGTAGAATTCATTATGGATCTTATCTGGACAATCTGAATTATTTATATTGTAAAATTTTGTGTGTATATTATTCATAGAAAAAATTAAATCGATCATGTTAGGTTTTTTTTTGTAATGTATAACCTTTTCAAAGGTGTATATGAGAGGATTCTTAAATTCTAGGGCAAATTACATATACCTCCCTAGAGGTTTAGTTCAATTACAGATACCCCTGAGATTTTAGAAATTACTGATACCTCCCTGAGGTTTATATTTTCATAACAAATTATCCCCTGAAGTTTATATTTTCATAACAAATTATCTCCTAATTTGTTATGCAAATATAACTTTCAGGAGAAATATCTGTAATTTCTCAAAACTCAGGAGATATCTATAATTTAGCTAAACCTCAAGGGGTATATGTAATTTGTCCTAAATTTTAAGAAATAGATAGTAGAATGGTTCTCTTTCTCACCATGTATTATTATTTTACACTATTTCTCGCTCAATTTATAAACCAAACATGATGAAAGAGTTCTCTTTCTCATAATTTTTCATCACTTCTCAACATATTACTCCATCGGAAAATGTTTTGTGGCACTAAATTGGGGGCACTAATACCCCTAATTTCCATTTCAGGTAACTGTTTTGTTTTTTTTTTTTTTTTTTTTTGGCCTTATATGAAAATTAGGGGCATTAGTACCCCCAATTTAGTGCCACAAAACAAAACCCTTACCCCATCTTAACCCTATCTTAATCGAGTGTTAGATAACAGATGATTACGGGTTGTTTGTCATACTACTAAAAAAATACATTATTTTTTTTATTTGTTTTGTTTTGTTTTTAGTGATTTTTTTTTTTTAAACTATGTCAATTTTTTTTTTAAAAAAATTTAGGCCTATCTTGTGTAGACGAATAGAAAGTTCTAAAAAAAATTGAAAAAATTCAAAAAAATTTTACTAAAGATTTGTTTTTTTAAAAAGTTAAGAAATTATTTTTGACCCCTTTTTTTGTCCTTTCTAAAGTTGTTTTTATTTTTTTAAATACATTATTTTTTATTTGTTTTGTCTTTAGTGATTTTTAAAAAAAAAAATTGTGTCGATTTTTGTAAAAAATTTGTGTCAATTTTTTTAAAAAATTTGTGTCAATTTTTTTTAAAAAAAAAAATTGCAGGCCTATCTTGTGTACATGAATAAAAAGAAGTTTTTTTTTTTTTTAAATAAAAAAAACAGTTAAAAAAGTAACTATTTTTTACCCCTTTTTTTGTCCTTTCTAAAGTTGTTTTCAAATTTTTATTTTATTTCTCTCATCCATTTAGTTGAATAGAAGTTAACCCAAGGGGTTTTGGCATTGTGATAAGGCCTTGGGGTTTAAGTCCCAAAGTCACAAGTTTAATTCCTCTCTTGGGCCAATTTCCTGGACGAAGCACTGTTGGTTAGGAGGTTGGACCTCAAGTTGTCTAGTCAGCACTTGGTGTGGGTTCAATGCTCCCCAACTGTGCGAGTCCTGACTTAAGCGGAGCTTGTCTTGGGAGGTCGGGGCAAGTTCCCAGGTTATAGTCTCCTCGCTCAGAACGGCTAACAGGACACCTTGGTGATCTCTGGAAGGGGCGCTGCCTTGGGCTTGCGGGAGAGTAGGGAGGATTTTCCTGTAACAAAAAAAAAAAAAAAAAGAAGTCAAAAGTGAAAAACTATTTAAATATTCTAAAAAAAATTAATAATAATAAAAATAAAAATAAAAATAAAAAGTTCACTAAGAAAACCCAACCCCAAATTTAAGCATAAAGCAGCGGGAAGAAAAAATTGAAATTATAAGAATAGTGATTGGTGTTTAGGCCTCGTTTGGGAACATGACGTTTTAGTAATTTTTTAATTTTTTTGCTAAAATATAATGTAAAAAAAGTTAATATATTTGGGATAACTTTTTAATTTTTTACAAAAAGATATGCAAAAAGTAGAAAGAAAAAGAAATCTTAAACTTTTTAGTATAGATTGTTAACTTTTTAACTTTTTTAATAACTTTTTGATTCTTTAACTAAAAAAATCACTTGTCAAACGAGTATCACAAGAAAGTACACTACTATGTATGAATTTTTTTGTACAAAAATTTTGTTAGTATATCATTAAATATAAAGTAATGAGATGTATATTAATAATAAAGCTGGAGCTCATTTAATTGTCTTTAATAAATAAAAAAAGAGTAATGTTAGAGATTTTTAAAAAATATATATTAAAAAAAATTTATACAATACTTAAATAGGTGTAAGACCCACATTATATAACAATAAGATCCACACGTGTAAATATTGTGTAGAAATTTTGAATAATAGTATTAGATATATATATATATATATATCTTCTATCTATATATTATTATGAAGTGAATGTCTAAATTGGTTTAGTAAAACCTTCTTTTTTTCATGTCACGTGACAACTTTATATATACTAAAATAAAAAAATTATTATACATAGCGTAAGCACGTTTTGAACCCAAAATGTTGAGTTTTATTAAGAATGTACTTGTTAACATACATATTATGATATTAAATTCTTTATTATTTATTTTTGTTAGTTATCTGAATTGCACACGTATCGTATGTGCCACTCGCTACTATATATATAATTAAAAGGTGCTACTAAAATAAACACCCTATGGACATCGAATAAGTCCCTTCTTAAATAATATAGTCAATTATAAATATACCTTATAAGATTTATTTAAAATATAAATTATCTCATATGATTCTAAAAATTATATTCTATCCTTTTAAATTTCTAATCACATAATAATGGATCCTTTTATTAATAAATCATCAAACAATTAGCAATTTTTAATAATTTCATAAATATATTTTAATTAACAATTCATGTAATTTTATTGTTGTTTAGAAAAATAGTTAGAATTTTTTTTGTTTTTTTACTAATTCTTTTAAATAAATTTTTTGATAAAGGAATATTTCTAATTTCTAAAATCATAAAGGGTAATCCATATTTTAAGTAAATCTTAAGAAATTATTTATAATTTACCCTAAATAATCTATGTGTGTATATATATATATATATAATAAGGAAAATGGTGCTTTTAGTGAGGACCGTTGTGACTGCTTCAATATCTCATACTAATTTTATTGATTTTCTTAATTTTAAATAATTAAGAAAATCTCCATTAGTTAGCTTTTATTTAATAATCCCATATCGGGAAAAAAATGAGTTTTTTACTCATATAAAGAGAATCTTATACTCGCATTCCATTTAATGAGAAGCCTTGTGAGAGTTTCAATATCTCATACTAATTTTCTTGATTTTTTTAATTTTAAACAATTAAGAAAATCTCCATTGGTTAGCTTTTATTTGATAATCCCACATCGGGAAAAGAATGGAAAAAAATGAGTTATTTTACTCATATAAAGTAAATCTTATACTCCCATCTCATTTAATATTATAACTAGTGGTAACTCGTGCTACGCACGGGACTTTATAAATTTTTCAAAAAACAATTATTATAAATATGTTGAAGTAATTTAATATTTTGTGGTATACATGAAATTTATAAGTTAATTTTTATGTTTATAACTTTTAAAATTATTAGTTTAAAAAAATTAAATATATATATATATATATATATATATCTATTTAGTGCAATTTTGATGATTTGTAATAATAATAACAATAAAAAAGTTAAATCTAATTAAATGAGATTACATGAGTTATGATATATCTCTTCTTGTTATCAAAATAGACAAATTTAAAAATTATAATTAAGACAAATATATAATTTTATTATTAAATGTGAAGTGAAGTGATATTTAATAATAATTGATATGATGTTTCTGTTATTAATCTAATAATTTAAGTTACATTTCTTTTGGTTTTAATTTCGTAACTAAAAATACAATATGAATATAACACGCACACAATTTTTTAGTCTTCAAAAATAAAAAGGTTTTAGAATATTTCTAATCTTTCATCACTTTCTTTTAATTTTTTTTTTTATCTAATTTGATTTTAAATTTAAATAAAAAAATTTGATTTGATATGAATTACTTTAACTTTTTTATTAAATTTTTGTCAATTTTTAAAAGAACTTTCATTCTTATTCCAATTTTTTTTTTCTTTTCATCAATTTTGATGAAAAAAAATAATAATTTCCAAACGCTTCATCTTTTTAAATTTTTATCCAATTATAATTCGATAAAAAAAATATTAAGAGTTGAAAATTCTCTTAATTGGAATTATAGTGAAATAACATCTTGAAATAGTGAAAGTTCGAGTATGTTGTTTTTTGAATGTATAATTTGATTAATTTTCCTCATATTTGTATAAAAATTGACACTTATAACACATCATTATAAATTGGATTACAGAAAATTTTTTGAGGTGTCAAACATTTTTCAGTTATAAATATCCTACCTATTAAAAAAAGGAAAAAATAAAAGAAAAATAAAAAAAAAATGTGTAGCTTTCGGATATGTGTTTATCAATTTTGTTTTGTGAACATAAACAACTGATGTTTCAATTTAAAAAAAATTAAAAAGTATACAAAAAAAATAGATTGGATTTTTTAGGGATAAAAGAAACCATCTAACTCATCCATATACTATTTTAAGATGGACTATTTTAATCACATAAAAAAAATAGAAATTATTATTTCTATATATTATGCTATTATATACAAATATAGCGGTAACAAATTAATTAATATATATGAAAAATTATACTAAATATAGTTTAAATTTTAAAACTTTTAATTAATTAACTATGACCTATCAGATTAGGCTAAATCATTTTTCATTTGATTGATTTGTTAGTTTAATTGCGATTTTAGCGGTTTTATCAAAATATATTGATTAGATTTATTTGATTCGAAATAAATTAAAAATTGATCTGATTTGAAAGACTGAGATTACTTGATTAAAAATAACCTTTCCATCCAAATAATTGTTAACTTTTATTTTATAATCCCACATCGGGAAAAAAAAAAAAAAAAGTGAGTTGTTTCACTTATTTAAGGTGAATCTTAATACTGTAGTATTGTGTATACTTCAATTCAAGCCAGTTTCAATTTTAAAATTAAAATAACATGTAAAAGTTTTAATTAATTAATTTTTGTATAAGTTGGTTGGTCATTTGACCTAACCAATTAGGCTGAACCATTTTGGGTTTGACCAATTCGCCGGTTTAATTGTGATTTCTCATATTGATTTTATTAAATTTAAAAAATTAAAAAATTTCTATTGGCTAACTTCCATTTAACCATATAAAAATAAAACTCTAATTAGTTTATGATTTATTTTATAATCCCACATCGGGAGAAGAAGAAAAAGTAAAGTTTGTTTCACTATCTATCTATCTATCTATCTATATATATATATATTATAAGGAAAATAGGGTTTTTAGGAAGAAACTTTCTACGAGCTTCAAATCCTTATTCTAAGATTATTAAATTTTCTTAATTTTAAACCATTAAAAAAATTTCTCATTGGTTAGCTTCCATTTACCTTTTATAAGCAAAAGAAAATTTTTAGTAAGAAGCCCTATGATCAATATATCATACTCATTTTTTTGATTTTCTTAATTTTAAACAATTAAGAAAATCCCCATTGGCTAGTTACTATTTAACTTTTATTTTACAATCCCACATAGTTTTTATTTAAAAAATAATTTTATATGAGATTTTGAAACTTTCATAATATTTAACTTTAAAATAATTACAATCTCACATTGAGAAGAAAAAAAAAAGAAAAAAAAATGAGTTGTTTCACTTATATAAAGTGTTACAATCCCATATCGGGAAAAGAAAGAAAAAGTGAGTTGTTTCACTTATATAAAATGAATTTTATAAAGGGAGAAGCATTCTAGAAGTTTCAAATCCTCATTCTAAAATTATTGAATTTTCTTAATTTTAAATAATTAAGAAAATTCTCATTGGCTAGCTTGTATTTACCTTTTATTTTACAATCCTAAATCGGGGGGGGGGGGGAAAGTGAATTGTTTCATTTACATAAAGTGAATCTGATGCTCCAATTTATATAGATTATTGAAATTTTTTAATTTTAAACAATTAAGAAAATCCTCATTGATTATCTTCTATTTCACTGTTATTTTACAATCCCACAGCGGGAAAAGAATGAAAAAAATGAATTATTTTACTTATATAAAATGAATCTTATACTCTCATTTATATAAGCAAAAAAAGATTTTTAGTGAGAAACCCGATAATCAATAACTTTTTTTTTTCTTCTTAATTTTAAACAATTAAGAAAATCTTCATAACTTAGTTTACATTTAACTTTTATTTTACAATTCCATATAGACGTTTTTATTTTAAAAATAATTTTGTATGAGATTTTGAAACTCTCATAATGTTTAATTTTAAAATAATTACAATCCTACATTGAAAAAAAAATAAAAATTGAGTTTTACTTATATAAAGTGAATTTTATATTCTCATTTAATATTATAATATTGTGCATGTTTCAGATCAAAATGGTTTAAATTTTAAAATTAAATTTAAAGGTTTTAATTAATTAATTTTGTGATAAATTGGTTGGCCTTTTGACTTAGCCGATTAGGCTCAATCGTTTTCGGTTTGACTGATTCACTGATTTAACTACGGTTTTAGCTGCTTTATCAAAATATATTGCTTAGATTTGTTTAATTTGAAATAAACTAAGATTGACCTTATTAAAAATTGAACGACTGAGGTTGCTTGATTAGAAATGAACTTTCCGCCCAAACAACTGTTAACTGTTATTTTATAATCCCACATTAGAAAAAGGAGGAAAAAATTAGTTGTTTCACTATATAAACTTTATGCTCCCATTTAATATTGTAGTATTGTGTATATTTCAGTTCAACTCAGTTTAAATTTTAAAATTAAAATAAAATTTAAAAATTTTAATTAATTAATTTTTGTATAAGTTTGTTGGTCCTTTGACATAGCTAATGGGGTGAACCGTTTTCGGTTTGACCGATTCGCTGGTTTAATTGCAATTTTAGCGGTTTTATCAAAATATATTGGTTAAATTTGTTTGATTCAGAATAAATTAAAGATTGACCTAATTAAAGATTAAACGACAAAGATTATTTAATTCGAAATAAACTTTCCACCCAAACAATTGTTAATTTTTAAACAATTAAGAAAATCTCCATTGGCTAGCTTTCATTTAACTTTTATTTTATAATCCACATCGAAAAAAGAAGGAAAAAGTGAATTGTTTCACTTACATAAAGTGAATCTTATACTCCCATTTATATAAGTAAAATGAGATTTTTAGTGAGAAGCTTTATAATCAATATTTCATACTGATTTTTTTGATTTTCTTAATTTTAAACAATTAAGAAAATCCGATTGGTTAGCTTCCATTTAACTTTTATTTTACATAATATAAAAAAATTAAATATAATTATTATATTTTTATTAAATAATATATTATTTTTATCCCGTACATAGCACAAGTAATATGCTAGTACTATATAGTGGTGTTTTGAAAAATTGGTAAAAAATTAACTTTTTGACTTTTTGTGGCTTTTTGACTTTTTTGTGCTAAAAAAGTTAGTTTTTGTGACTTTTTTAGCTAAAAAAATTAAAAAATTAAAAAGTTGACTTTTTACAATGTACCCAAAACACCCCATAGTTCTAAAGTGATGTGCTATACACTTTCCATAATTGTTGTCTCTCACCTTCTTCTTCGTTTTTTTCTTTTTTTTTTCAAGTGACAAATATAACTTTGGGTTTTGTTGAGAGACATGTTAAGAATATATTTTTATTTTGTTAAATGACAAATATATGTATGGGGGAGTATTTTGTGAATAAACAGCACGTGGCTAAAGTGACACCGAAGTGTTAGTCGAGGTGCCACGTGGCTTGGATATGTTGCCGGGATGATCTCGGCAAGGCCGAGGTAAATCTGCGGAGATGTCGGAATTCGAGATAAGCGGATAAGGGGACAGGAATCCTGGACAAAAAAGGACTTTAGTCTGGATAAGGATAAAGCTCTTAGGGAGTTTATCTCTATCTAGTAAGAAGTCCAAGATAAGCATTATGTGCTGAAGACATAAGAAGTGAGGCTTCTAGGGGAGTTGGGCTCTAATGGCTATAAAAGAAAGGAACCCCTGTGAGTCTCAGGTATGTGTGATATCCTATGAGCAATAAGTTCTTTCTTGTGAGTTGATCACAATTTGCTATCTTTAAGAGATATTTGATTACTGACTTGAGCGTTGGAGTACCCTTGAGTGGATGAACCACCGCCGGATTCTTATCTTTCTATGATAGGTTGTTCGGACTTAATTTATTCTGCCGGTGCTCTCCAGCTGAGTTTCCCGTTTGGTTGTGTGGTCGGAAATCAACACCCACGATTTGGCGCCGTCTGTGGGAAAGTAAAGAGAATAGATGGCCAACGACGGGTAGAAAGAAAAGATCGAGGATAATGTCCCATGTGGGAGAAGTAAACATGCCGATCCTAAAATCGAGGAAGAAAACCATAATAAAGGAGCACGGGATCAAAATCTCAGGGATAAAGACGTCGGCAAAGAGACAGACCTCCCGAAGAAATCAGGCCGAGATGAGTACTATAACGAAAGCAACCTCCAGGTATGGAAAGATAGATGCCTAAGGAGGGACGGCAAGATGAAGGGAATGGCCAACAAGTTGGCAGATCTACGGTCGATTGTCAATTTCATGATGTAGAACAACGTCATGCAACCACCGTTTCCGTTGCAGGACACACCGATGCTAGGGCCAAGACTGACGCCCAGAAAGGAGGCTAGAAAACAATCCTAGCAGTCCCACAACATGGCAGGGAAAAGGAGCTCTCACATCGGCCTTCACGGGATGTTGAGCGAGGAAAGTCGGTCAAGGGTGACTCACAAAGGACACCTTGGACTAGGGGGACGTATGTCAAAGAACCCCGGAAATATCCAAGGGAAGGTCCTGTGTTTTGATACGATGAATGAAGAAAAGTCTAAAAAGACACATAACGACACTGGGAGTAGCACACCAAAAAGACTGAAGTCTGTTGACAGTCGAGCTCCTGGTCGGACTAAGGAAGATTTAAGGGACTACCTCCAGAGGAAGCAGAAAAATGCCGAGGTCACATCCCCAGTTAAGCCGAGAACGCCATTCTCAATTGAGTTAGGTAGGTTTGAAGCCCCAAAAAGGTTCTATATACCGAGGTTCCAAATTTATGATGGTAAGTCTGATCGAAACTTTCACATCGGCTTATATCTGAATTCAATGGCTTTGTACACCAGGAACGAACTGCTGCTGTGCGAGGTGTTCCCCTCATCTTTTGGGAAGATTGCATCAGATTGGTTTCACAAATTGCCGAAAGGAACTGTAAAGAATTGGAAAGGCCTGGTCGAAATGTTTGTGGCCAGATTCATTACAAATAAGTTACAATCACTAAGGGTAGACTCCTTAATGGCTTTTAAAATTAGTGGGGGGGAAGGCCTCAGGGCTTATGCCAAGAGGTATTATGAGGTGTTCAACCAAATACAGGGATGCAACCAAGAATTGGTGGTCGTGTCTTTTAGGAACGGCCTGGAAGATGAATGCCCACTTCGAAAGTCGCTGGCAAAAACTCTACGAAAGAGTATAGAGGAGCTCATGGCATGGATCGAGAAATATGCCAGAACAGAAAAGGACACGTCTGGAACGAAAGAACTGAAACAGGAGAAGAGGAATGGCTCGCCAAAGCGAAGCCGAGGTAATACTGGTTTTAACAGGCAGGAGGTCGGATTAAGAGCTACACAAGCAGTTACCACTGTATTCAGGATCCCAATCCATAAAGTTCTAGAGAAGATCAGGAACCAACCATATTACAAAGCGCCAGAGAAAGTTCACGACGAGTTTATGGGGAGGAGCGTTAGGAAGCACTGCGCTTACCACAATGAAGATGGACATTTTACACAGGGATGCAAGGCCCTGAAAACACACTTGGAGGACTTGGTCAGACAAGGTCATTTAAGAGACCTAGTAGACGAGACCAGAACAAGGAAAGAGCATGCAAGGTTTCCCCCAGCACCGGCAACACAACAAACAGATGGACCCTGGGTGATTAATATAATTCACTCGAGAGTGAATGAGAGTGAAGTTAGGGGGGAAACACAGAGAGTAAAACACTTACAGCATATATACCAGGTTCAATAAAAGAAACCTAGAATGTATGAATATCAGGGACCGATGGTCTCTTTTACTGAAGCCGATTTAGACATGGTACAACATCCACACAATGATGCTTCAGTGGTGACTCTAAAGATTGGCGACTGCCAAGTAAGGCGTATATTGATTGATCAAGGCAATTCTTGTGACATCATGTATGTTAGATGTTACAAGGAACTAGGCCTTTATTCAAATGATTTAGAACAGTCCAACAGCTCGATAGTTGGATTCAATGGAACGCCGACATGGCCTCTTAGAGCAGCGAATTTGGAGGTGCAGACGGGCACCAAGAAGGTAAACATAGAATTCACAGTGATTGACACCCCATTCCCTTATAATGCTATTTTGAGAAGACCTTGGCTGTACGCAATAAGGGTCGTACCCTCAACACTGCACTAGCTGTTACAATTTCCAACAGAGCAGGGGATTGAGGAAGTCAGAGGAGATCAAGTGCAGGCAAAAAATTGCTCCATGGCAGTAATGAAGTCCACCTGCACTGTGCGAGAAGCAAATACAGTGGAAATAGAAGATGAGGACAGGGAGGTCCTAGAAGATGTCAACAAAGAACCAGCCAACAAAAGTGAGGAGGCTTTGAAGAAGACCTTGATCCAAGAAGGAGATGAGGAACGCATCTTTCTTCTTGGCTCTGACCTAGCCGAGGAGGAGGAAAAGGAGTTAGAAGCATTCCTGCAAGCAAATATAGAAGTGTTTTCCTGGATGCCCTATGAGATGCCTGGCATCGACCCTGAGGTCACATGTCATAGACTCAATGTGGATAGGTCGGCTAAACCTGTCATTCAACGACCAAGAAGGCCGACATTATTACATGTGGGGGCAGTTGAGGAGGAAGTGGATAAATTGCTGGAAACCCAGGCCATCAAGGAGGTGAACTACCCTACCTGGCTGTCTAATACAGTAGTTGTGAAAAAGGAGAATGGGAAGTGGAGGGTCTACATGGACTTCACCAGCTTGAATAAGGCTTGTCCCAAGGATAATTTTACCCTGCCTAAAATGTGATAACCCTGTCCCCTATTATGCTAATTGGCCCTTAATACGAATATGATTATGTGTTTGATATGATTTTGTGTGCCATTATGTGAAAATATGTGGTTTTGAATTTCTATCTGTTCACCGTAGGAATATCTGTTCGATTATCTGCTTTGGGAATTAAATTGAAGGCCCTATCGGCCATAAAAATCGAAATTGACTACGCCATTGTGATTGGAATAATTTTTAGAGCCTACGGTGAAATTTGATTGAAAATTGATTCGGATCAGATTAAATTGATTAAATTAATGGATTAAGTGCCCAAATACCTTATATTAAAATATTGTGTTGAGTAGGGGTTTATAGTGGGCCACTTTCACTCAAATTCTCTCTTTAATTCTCATTTGGCTGAGAAGAACTCTAAGAAAGGGGGACAGGGTCGGCTATAGAAGAGAAATGGGAGAATTGTGCAATTTTGGTTCAAGACTTGAACCTCTTGAAGATTAAACTTAAGATTTTGCTATAGATTGGGAGATTAAGCCTCTAGGTGAGTAATTTATGGATCCTAGTTTGTAATCTTGTGAATTTAAGTTTGAATAATGGTCAATAGCATGGATTAAATTGATTATGAGGAAATTGAGTTGATTTTGTTGTATTTGAAGCCAATAGATGCATGCATGTAGAAAATTGCTATAAATTCCCATGTTTGGGCATAAAGTGTGTAATTCATGTTGAATCTTGTTTGAAATCCATGTGTTTGATCATCTCCCACATGCAAGTGTAAATCATGAAAGTGTAAGCTTTGCATGTTTGAATTTGATGTGTTGGTGATGAATTTGGGTTAATTTGGGACATGCATGTAAGTAATACAAGAAATTGAGCTTCATTGTGTTGTAATTTAATGTTGGTACCATGATAGCACAAGTATATTTGAAGTTTGAGCTATTATATGCAAGAAATGTTGGTTGGAATGTCAGGTTGAAGCTCAAGAACTTAGTTGGAAAACTCAGAAAATTTGATGCCCGCTCGAGCGGGGAAACCGCCGCTCGAGCGTGAAATACGGGCTCCCAGCATATTTTGCAGACATGACTCCCGCTCGAGCGGGGAAGTTCACGCTCGAGCGGGGAGCCATGTAGAGAGGCCTTCCGCTTGAGCGCTAGAACTCACGCTCGAGCGTAAATTTGATGCATCCAGTACTTTTGCAGGCCTCTTTGGTCCGCTCGAGCGGGGAAGTCCACGCTCAAGCGAGGACCCTGTTTTTTTAAATTTTGTTTATGCGTTCTGTGTTTCGTTTTCCATCCTCTTTCACTTGTAAGTACTCTTAGACATACATTGAGCATTGTAAATGAGTTAGAAGAATAAGAATTAAGCCTAAAGAGGAATATGTGAATTAAGAACGGATTGAATCGATTGTGACCCATATGTGTTATGTGATGTGTAGGGTCAAGCTCCAGGACAAGTCAATCAGCCGATCACTGTGAGTAATATCTTAACAAAGATAACTAAAATATGTTGTTGTCCAATTGCTTACTTTTCTGTAAGTTTTATAAGTTCATTGATTCGATTGGTGGACAATGTTTGCTATATCAAATGAGTGGACCAGAGGCCAGTTTGATCTGAATAATAGAGTGAATGAGCCAGAGGCCGTTTTGACAAGAATGAATGAATGGGCCAGAGGTCGTTTTGACATGAACGAATGGGCCGGAGGCCGTTTTGACATGAATGGATGGGCCGAAGGCCATTTTGACATGAATGAATGAGCCAGAGGTCGTTTCGACATGAACGAATGAATGGGCCAAAGGCCAGTTTGTCATCTGAATGGGCCAAAGGCCGTTTTGACACAAATGAAAGTTTAAATGGGCCGAAGGCCAGTTTGACACGAATAACAGTCTGACATGAATAACAGTTTAACATGAAGGTATGAATGGGCCAAAGGCCAGTTTGACCTGAATGATACGAATGAATTGGGCCCGAGGCCGTATGATGTGTTTGAAACCGCAGTTACTTAACTCACATACATCTATGTATGTATGTATTAGTTAGAAATATAAATTGGGCCCAAGGCCGTTTGATGTATATCGTTCCAATGTATATTCTTTATTTGATATTATTCACTAGGCTATCACTCACGCTCATTCATGTGTTTGTAGGTGAGCTAAGAAAAGTTCAAACCCAGCCCCAGTGAAGTCTGTGTGAAACAACAAAGGTTTTGGAGAGTCAGCCCTTGCGTCTCACGCACGAGACTCATCTTCGCCTTTTGTCATTTTGTTTTATGTTGTCATGTTGGCGAAGTTTTTGAACATGTCTGTATATAGTTCTCCTGGGTTGACTTAGTTGTGAATGATCCTGTCTGTATAGAACTTTACGCTACTATACTTTCTGTTGTGAGTTATTAACATATGTATGTATGGAATGTTATGATGTGCATATAAGCATGGCTCTATGGACAAAGTTTTAAATTGCTTCCGTTTGGCCCCTTTACTCTGATGAGTTTTGTCTTATTTGGTTTGAGGCCGTAGGTAATCTCGTGATTATTGGCCGGTTATGGCCTTAACCCATAAGGGCGGGTTCGGGTCGTGACATAAAATTAACCAACTGGTGGATGCCACTTCAGGACATGGGAGGATGAGCTTCGTGGATGCTTTCAGGGGGTACCACCAGATTGCAATGTATCCCCCAAATGAAGAGAAAACTGAATTCATCACCCCAAAAGGGCTTTACTGCTACAGGGGCAACCTACCAGAGGCTAGTAACCAAGATGTTTAAACATCTGATTGGCAAGACGGTAGAGGTCTACATTGATGATATGGTCGTGAAGATCAAAGAACCTGAGAACCACCTGGCCGACTTAAAAGCAATCTTTGACATCCTAAGAACATATCGGCTCCGACTCAATGCTTCAAAATGTGCATTTGGAGTTGGGTCCAGTAAGTTTCTAGAATATTTGGTCAATAGAAGGGGCATTGAAGCACGCCCAGATTAGATCAAGGCCGTCCTAGACTTGAAGAGCCCAACATTAGCCAAGCAAGTACAAATATTAACTGGAAAAGCTGCAGCCCTGAATAGATTCATCAGTCGCAGCTCGAACAAGTGCAAACCATTTTTTAGTTTGCTAAAAAAGGCTATTGATTTCTTATGGACAGAAGAATGCGAGGTCGCCCTGGCCGACTTGAAGAAATACCTGACAACAGCACTAGTTTTGTCAACACCAGTATCAGGAGAGGAATTGTTCCTATACTTGGTAGTTTCAGAGCATGCAATAAGCGTAGTTGTAATTCGAGAGGGAGAAGAGGAGGACTGCACAGTCACTATCCCAGGAATATCAACTAGAAGATCCTCAACGATGACTGGTTTGCGGCCCATTTCGTCGACGGTGGCACCAACGGTTACTCTGGTGCCGAAGTGTATTGCTGGAAGGGCGATTGGGGGATTGGTTGGATCATAAGCCAATGCCTCAGAGTCTCGGTGTTTACGACTACGAGTTCTGCCGATTGGAGCGTTTGCTAGGGCACGACGTCGGCGTCGGCGTCGGCGCTAGGATATTGGGATAAGTTGGGGAGCAGAGGTTGATGGCAACTCAACTGGATCAGAAGAGGAAGCCTAGTCAGCTCTTGGTGAAGAAATGACTGGAGGAGTTGAGGTAGACGGTGGAGTTTGACTTCTTCGAGGGACGTCAGGCAAAGCCGACTTGTATGGTGGTATGTAATTCAACAAAAGAGGGGCCTTGCATATTTGCACAGAGAGATCCAAGAGCTTCTTTAGATCTCAGCTGGGGATGTGTGATTGCTGAAATCCCTTGGTTGGCTGAGGAAGAACTGCAGAAAGCAATGAACAAATATTAGTAAAGATAAATGAGTTGGCAAGACTTAACCAAAATGGAATTATAGTAAGATGACTAAGTCTTACCATCATCATCTTTAAAAAATGTTCGACACAGAGGATAGAGATGAAGATCGTCACCAATTGCAAACTCCTAGTGGCCCGAGACGATGAAGTAATCATCTTCAGCACCCTTGTTGGAGTCTAGGAGGTCGGCTCTTAGTTTGAAGACGGTGGATCTGGGCTTAAGGTACTATATGTAGCCTTTTTCAGACTTAAGGCCACACATGGTATACAGAATTGGATGTTGGCTAATGTGATCCTAGCATTTTCTTGGTGTGCTAGTGTAGACGTCCCCGAACGTCCCGAGAGGGAATCCCGTTTTGTTCATTGGGCTTACTACAGTTCAGGACTCAATGTCACGATCCTGTATCTAATCTCGCAGAGTGCAATGCAAGACCAATGAATCATCAAAGAGTCTAAATCCGGCAAATCATTTTTGAAAACAGATTTTTTTGAAAGAAGTGCCAAACATGGACTGCTTTGCCAGATACAGAGTTGCCACCTAAATATTTTATTTTGGGGGAATTTAGGAAACCCTGACTCGTGCCTAAGGCCACGTGTCCATCATCACCAAAGTTGCCTCGGCTTGGGAACTTGGGTACGATTGGGGAAGGTCATTTCATGAGCACCCCCGCTCGCCCGATCAAAGATCGGCCACTACTAAGTATGATATCTTGTTTTGAAAACATATGTGCTCTTATTCCGGTTTATTAGCCTAGAATTACTATGTGATGCGCACAGCATACAAGTATAGACTGGATCGCCTGAATTGGAACAAAACATCTCATGTTTGTTTTTGAAAACGGTTTACTACTCGCAAGTAGACTAAAATGCGGATTTTGCCACCCTCAAGTGGGCTTAAGAAACAGGGCGATTTGCCACTCTCAAGTGGGCTTAAAACTCGTAATCAATGAATTGTTCCAATTCAAGTAATCCAACCTTCACCCACAGGCATTTAGGCAGTTATATCACATAAGCACATAGCCTCATGGTAAGTATGTTATCATGGCAGTCACTCACACGCATGCAAGGATGCTAAAGCATAAACACTTACCGAGTACTCCGAGCCAAAGAAAGAAGCTAATTAGAAAACATGCATGAATCCTAACTATGTTGAAATGTCTAATGCAACACATGCAAGAATGTAACTAGGAATAGGCTCGGCTATCCTAAGAATGGCATATAAAATGCTACAGATAACATGTATTCAACTCGGAATTGAAATACAATGTAGTTAGCATGATGCGCCAAGCCCAGTGCATGCAAGACAGATGAATGAATGCAAACATGCGAACATAAGTATGCTAATTGAAACATGCTCTAATCTAACCATCATAAGCTGGTAAATAAAAGGGAGAAAGACGTGGGGTTGGAAGACATACATCACACATACACGTACTTATTACACAATTGTGCCCTCTCTCGGAGGGTCCGAATAAATATTACACAACCAAAATGAATAACTAATTATTACATAACACTAGCTAATTAACAAATTAACTAAGATAAATAAGCTAGCATGCAAATTTAAATAAAAACGGACTGCCTCAGCTCTGTTCCGAATGATAGGGATGCATGCATGCTCAGGCCGCCTTGTCGGGAAATCCATCGCGATGCCCCGATTTGCCTCTGTTTGTGATTGGTCCCGGAATACTGTACAGAGCTCCAGAAGGCTGTTTGACCAGTTTTTGCTGCTGGTTTCCGGTTTGCTGCAACAGAGAGCGAGAAAGGGGCATGGCAAAGTATCTTCAACATATGTATGCATGACTACTCTTCCCATCATTGCACAAGCTCCAGGGAGTGTAGTCCTCGATCCTCGTGCCACCAATCATGCATCTCGATGCATGATGGCCGAGGAGTCGGATTGCACGACTCGATGTAAAATGAATGCACATATAAACACAATAGGGCCTAAACTCCATCATGGGTAATCCGGAGTGTCGGCGACTGAGAATCGAGGCACGTTTTGTCACTTGGAGTACGAAACGTCCCTCGTTTCCCATGTTTGGATTAAACCCTACTCCAAACACAATGCAATACACATGGCATGCATGAATGCAGCCCTAACATGCAACCTAAACATAATGCCACTAAATGATGCAAACATGCAAATGATGATATGCAAACATGCTACTAGCATACTCTATGCACATGAGAACTATATAGCATACTCTATGCACATGAGAACTATATGGCATACGCAATGCACACATGGAGACTAACAATGAAATGATCAAGGCATACACAATGCAATGGTCAATCATGCAACAACATGGACTAAATGGTATACACAATGCAAGATGGACTTAAACTAAATGAATGGGCCTCAGCCACACTCAAATCAGTGGCCAATGGGATGAAATGAAGGCACAAAATACAAAGCAAACATGCACAAATGCAAGGGACCAAACCTAGGGCACCAAATGCAACTCTACCAAGGCATGGCAAGCATGTAATATAGCATACAACAACACATTTTCCAGCTCTGAAATGACATACGAAAGGGTCTCGAATTATGCAAACACCTCACACAATGCATGCTAGGTGGCCCAAATACCGAAACTAGTGAAGTGGATTACACTAGAGGTATGCAAAGCGATGCTCAAATGACCAAACCACCCCCAAATAGTCCCTATGCAGACCAAAACAATAGCAAATATGGACTAAAATGGTGGCTCAAAAGGCATGGAAATGAAGCTCATGCAATGGTTCGAAAATGAGGCAAACAAGCATAACTCTCAAATGCACTTAAGGAGTGGAAAACATGGGAATATGGCACAAGCATGAGGTTTGAAATAACATGCACAATGATGCCAAGACATGCAAACACCTCTATTCAAGCATGCAAGAGGCTACAAAACTCAAGGCTAGGCATGGATATTGAATTACAACCATGCATAGCATACATCATTCGACCATGAGGCACAAAAAAAAAAGCTAAGGCAGTCCAAAACATGCACAAAATCAGGTTAAGGCATGGCCAAAAAGTGCTAGAATCAAGGGCTAAAACAACATGCAATACAAGCTAGTGAAGAGGGTTTACACTAGAAGTATATTAAGCATTCAAGAGGCCACTAAACTAGCAAAATTCAGAGGTATGACATGCCAAATAAAGCCCAAAAACTCACTGAAACATGGTCTATGCATGCAAGAATGAGATGCTCCGTTAATAGGCTATGAAGAGGGTTATTCTACACATGCAAGATGGACACCCAATATGGCAAAACAAGCTCTGGACAGAGCCTATGCAGGTCCTAAAACTCACCAAAAATGGCCTGAAACATGGCTTGAAAGCATGCAAATAAGGGCTCCTTTGTTAGGCCAAAAATGCTAGTAAACAAGACAAGGGGTGAGAGGGTCACCGCTCTCTGATTTTGGTGCTCAAAACAGCATGATAGCCACTGAAAATTCACTGGATTTCAGTGGCTAAGAGGCCAAACAAAGGCCAATGCAAAGGCTCTAAGACATGGCTTAAGATAAGATGAAATGAAGCATGCAAGGGGGTAGATGACCCCCAACAGAAAAATGATCTTAAACAAACATATTAAGAAGCTCAAAATAAGACTTTTTTTAGTTTATGACAAAGCCCAAATATGCTTGAAAACTAGGCTAAGAGATGGAACAAAACAATGCCAAAAAGAGGAAAATAGAGTGTTACCCTTGTAGCCAAAAGGACCAGCAGCTTCTGGACCAAAACAGCAAGTCTTCAATCTCTGAAAATAGGCTCCAAGATGCTTAGGTTGACAGTGGAGGTGTTGTGCTAGGAGGTGGTATGCAAAAGGGGCAAGAACTATGGAGCTTTGAAGCTAAAATATAGAGACAAAGGGAGAGATATAGTGTATGCCCAAAACCAACTTCTGAACCCTTGCAAGGGAAGAGGAGCCTTCCCTTTATAGACAAGAGGGCTTAAAGCTTCTCCAAGAAGCTTAAAACCAAGGTTAAACATCCTCCATACACGTGTATGGAGGATGAAATCTGTGGCTTCCAGCTGGCACAGCTGGCACCAACTCAGTGAGACAGAAAAAGAGAAAGCTGGTCGTTCAGGTGGTCGCCCGACCACTCCCCTTGGTCGGCTGACCAGGGTCAAAAGGTTCAGCTGGTCGGTGGCCTCCTAGGGTGGTCTCCACATGAAATGCAAGTAAGTGGTGTGGTGGGAGACCAGTAATTGTGGCCCAAAAGTGAGGGAGACCACTTACCTGACAAGAAAACCGGCCGACTGGGGAAAGGTGGTCTCCCACCCTTGTACCACCTTCCAAACAATGAAAATAGGGTCTACGCCAAAATGAACCAAGACGGATGCAAAACGAGGGTTTGGGGGCCAAAACGCGTAGCCGGGTGCCCCGAAAACTGACTGTTAAGCATCGAAAGTGGCGTGCGACCACGAAGGTGGTCTCCCGGGCCACAGTGTCCCTCTAGAGAGAGGAAACAAGGTGTGTGCCAAAAACCGGAGCAAATGGAGAAAGTTAAGCGGTCCCGAACTGAGGCGCACGACCGATAGCTCCGAAAATCGAAAACTGGTCTCCAAACGGGAACAGTGGTCTACGACCATGAAAAAGTAGCATACGGCCACTGAGAGATGGTCTACAAGACCTCTCCCTCCCTTCGAGAAGAGAAAATAGAACCTGGTTCGCAAACCGAGACAAAGTACAAAAGAGTCCTGAAAGTCCGGAGGCAAGGCTCTTAGACGGGACTCCGTAACCTCAGAACGAGCACAACATGCGCAATCACCGAACGCTCAATCGATGATGTCTGAGTCTTAAGGTCGGTCAAAAATGGGGTGTCTATAGCTAGTTCAATTATGCCATTGATAACCCTATATGAGTTTATGGCAAGTTGCATGGGGTTGAGTTTGTAATAGTGAAGGATTTCTCGAAAGAAAGTGTCTAGGGGAAACCGAAGTTCGCATTCAATGAATGCAACAACAGGGAAGGGCTTGGAGTCTCCATCAGGCATGATAGAGTCTTCCTCCCCAGCTAACCTCAAATGGATGTCGGCTAGGATAGAGAACTTCCGCCTAAAATGCTCTAGTTTTTCTGGGGTGTCTATTCTCCACCTAAACATACCCATTATCTCGGCAAAAAGAGGTTGGACAACAGAATGATTGATATAGGTTTGAAGACCTCGGCTAAAACCTAAACAGGCATTGGTGTGGGTTTTTGAAGATCTAAGGGGAGTTTGTTTCGATTTTCCTAAAAAACAAAGTTCTAAATCAAATCCCAAACCTAAGTCTATGCAAAAATAAGAATCAAGAGCAAGAATCTGAAAAACAGACAAAACAAACAGAAATGGAACGAAGTTCAGAGCCAAGAAGGAATGAAAGATAAGAAAATTCAGAAACCAGGATTGAAGCAGAAAAACAGATATACACACCCAAAACTTCAAATCACTGAGTGAGTGTGTGAAAAACAATGTCCAAATATCTCACGCAAAACATGATTAGCATTATTTGAAGTACTACACAGATTCAAGATTCAAACAACAGAAATGATGACCAGAACATGAAAATGGGAATGACATACAACAACGAGTCTAGATACAAGGCAACGACAGGCAATGTGGACAAATGGTAGATTCGAAATAGATTAAAAGAATGGAAAGAACTGAAATTTAGAGGAAAGAAATTACGAACTCACCGATTGGGGCCAAAGATGAGGACACCGGTTTAAGGTACGCCGAAGTCAAACGATGATGGCGAGCGGAGTATAACAGTAGCTCCTTCACCGGAGATGGTAAACGGAGTTGTTGCAGAAAAGCACAGCAATGGAGGGTTTTCTGGGAGCGTAGAGAGAGAAAATTTTGAGCAAGAAAGGAAAATCGTAATTGCAAAGGTGAAAGGATGAAGAGCGAAGGGGAGGAGTTTTGTTAAAAACTCGAAAAGGCAGCAAACCATAAATGAAATGTCTTGGACAACGTGCTTGTCAGGTGACGTATGCAAAAGCGACGTGACCTGATAGCGTGTGTCAGGTATGAACTAATAAGGAAATGACGCATTAAGGAAACAGTTGAAGGGACTGTGCGTGACAGCTCATGCGCAAATTAGAACTCTTGAGATTCTTGAACTAATGAAGCTACGACCTCGGCTAGAGGAGCGATCTTGGCTGAGATACTTAAAAATTGAGTTCTTGGTTCTTGATCAATATGACAGTGGACTGCAGGAGTCTTGGTTACATGGAGCTGACAAGGAATAATCTCGGTCGTGAAGAATAAAGGAGATCATAGCCGACTTGCTATATGAACAAATAATATAGATTCCATCACCTCAGGTTGCTGAGGTAATAGAACCTAAGGGGCAGTTATGGGGGAGTATATTGTGAATAAATGGCACGTGGCTAAGGTAACACCGAATTGTTAGCCGAGGTGCCACGTGGCCTGGACACATTGCCAAGATGATCTCGGCAAGGCCGAGGTAAATCCACGGAGATGTCGGAATCCGAAATAAGCGAATAAGGGGGCAGGAATCCTGGACAAAAGAGGAGTTTAGTTTGGATAGGGATAAACTCCTTAAGGATAAAGCTCTTAGGGAGTTTATCCCTATCTAGCAAGAAGTCCAGGATAAACATTATGTGCTGAAGACCTAAGAAGTGAGGCTTCTAGGAGAGTTGGGCTCTAATGGCTATAAAAGAAAAGAACCCCCGTGGGTCTCAGGTATGTGTGATATCCTATGAGCAATAAGTTCTTTCTTATGAGTTAATCACAATTTGCTATCTTTGAGAGATATTTTGATTACTGACTTGAGCATCGGAGTATCTCTGGGTGGACGAACCACCGCTGAATTCTTATCTTTCTGTGATAGGTTGTTCGAGCTTAATCTATTATACCGATGCTCTCCAGCTAAATTCCCCATTTGGTTGTGTGGTCGGAAATCAACACCCACAGTATGCTAGTAATATATATATATATATACATATTTAAAGTTTAAATATGAATTTGAAAGAAATTGAGAAGTTCGTGAAGTTGGCTATACGTATGTTTTAATTATTCAAATCGTTCATTTTAGAAGACTCAGTATATATTAGCCATAGAAAAATTTTATACTGATACGATACTTGCAACTTGTTGGATACAAACATGATAAAATAAAAGTGTTACGATTATTAAATTCAACCTAATTTTTTATATTAATAATATAAAATGAGTACTCTATAAAATGAACGGTTTAAATAATAAAAATGGAACCTATGGTGAGTCTCACTAGCCTTTTAAGTTTTCTAATATTTATATTTTAATTTGAGGTAAACCTAACCATCAAGGGAAAAAATTACAATAATTGTATAATTTTTATTACAATTACTTTCATATGTATTTATACCATATTAAAATTTAATATAAATGCATAATATATGTAACATTACTCATATTTTAAATTTTTTTATGATATACTACAACAAAAATGCTTTAGAGCTCTAATATAGGAGCTCTAATAGCTCTAATGGAAGATGAGACCCATCCTGATGTGATGTTTGTGCCTTGCTTTGTTTGTTTGTTTGTTTTTTTTTTTTTTTTTTTGCTTTGACACATCACTAGAGCTCAAATTAGAGCTCTAGATTTAGAGCTCTCTAGCATTTCCCATACTATAAAGGTTGACGTTAACAAAATCTTACAATCTTTTATGTGTTATTGCATTTTTTTTTTTCTTTCATTTGCTCATTAAAAACTAGTAATATTTACGGATCAACATTTCGATGAGAAAGGATTCACATGTTTAATTGAAATTTTAAAATTTTGTTTCTATTCAAAAAATCATCGGAAAAATAAAAAATATTGATTATTTCATATATTTTTTCACTTTTTTGGAGAAAAATAATTTAAAAAATTATAAAATATTTTTATGATGTTTATTTTTGGTCAAACTTGTTTGTATTTTTAGGAGAAAAAAATAAGAGAGACCAAAAAATAGATTTAAAACAAGACACTCTAGCCAGAGATTCGTTTCTAAAACTTCTAGGCCAATAGGCCCAAACTTATGTATATATATATATTTTTTTATCAAAAGGACATTGATAAGTCTAAAAGGACACTTATCTGTTTAAAACTTACCTATCTGTGTATTTATCTAAATATCACATATCTATACATTTGTCATATTTATCCAAATGTCATATAAATGTACACATGTTACCTATTTACTTAATAATATAAATGACATTAAAATTTATTAATCGCATGACTTGATGGACTCCGACCCTCTCTATTCCATGTATGTAATGAAAATTTTTTATCACATATCTAATGACTATGAAATAGGAATATAAATTTATAATTAATTTAACTTAAATAAGATCATTACACTCATTATTGAATGACATACTGAAATCTCTCTATTACAAATATGTAATGGAAAGGATCACAATCTTGACTTGATATGATTATTTATCGTGTCGTGTCATAAAATCTTGTTTGTACAAAAAACAATTATTAATTTGAACCAGTTAATTTTGCATACATTTCGTGTGCTGTTACATGTGTTAACATGTCATATCAAAAAATTTAGGGGCATTTACCAATCAATGCTATTAATTAGATTTATTTACTTATAAGTTCTGAATAATAAATTTATCATTATAAATTTACTCATAAAAATAAAAAAAAAATTGATAAATTTAGCAATATAACTCAGTAGATAATAAGTTCTAAAAATATGATCTATTAATAATTTATCCAAAAATTTAATTCTTGCTGAAAATTGTAAGAACTCTTATAATATTTCTTTTACTTTTTATAATTTTTTAAAAGCTTACTTTTTCTATGCGTAAGTAATAAATGATGATTTTATTGGAATCCTGAACGGAAATGCTGGAGACCCCCAGCATTTTGGCACTCCCAGCACCCCCAGCATTTTGGCACTCCCAGCACCGCCAGTGTCACATGGGGGGCTGCCAATGGCCAAAAACAAAGGAAAAAAAAAAAAAAAAAAAAACAATTTTTTCAGCCAATCACAAAGGACCCCAGTACCCCCACTGGGGGTCTCAAGCTTTATTAATGAAGGTTGGATTGGTCTATTTTGGCAAGATGGATTGGTGTTTAAAAATCAGTTTTTTGGTGTTTTAGTTTTTTTTTTGATCCCATCTCTATATTTTTTTTATACATTTTTTTTTAGAAAATCAAACAAATTAAAAATGTCAACTTTTAACATACTTCTAAAATAGACCATTATTAGAGAACCACTGATGGCCTGTTCAAAAAAAAAAAAAAAAAAAAAAAAAAAAGAAGTAAAAACCATTCTGTTTATTTAGTTTCATTTTCTAGATTCAATTTTTTAAAAATTGAGTGTTTTTATTTTTATTTTTGTTTTTAGTAAATATTTTTAAAATTTAAGCAATTTATATATTTTTTTAGATGTACCTTATTTAGATGTATTTAAAAAGTAAAACATTTGTAAAAAAAAAATATTTTAAAAAGTCAATAAATACACAAGAATATAAAAAATGTATTGAATTCTCGTATTTTTTTTAAAAAATATTTTTGGAATTTAGTAAATTTTCTATTTTTTTTTACAAATATTATACTTTTTAAATATATTTATGTTAAGTGTTTCTAAAAATTAAAAAAAAAATTACTTAAAATATTAAAAATATTCTATAAAAATAAAAAATACCAAAAATATAAAATTTTAATTTTTTAAAAAGTGTATCTTAAAAATCTAAATCAAACAAACTGATTGATGGCAGCATTAATTTTATAAATTTACGCTTACTTGTCCGGGAGCGGCTATTGATGTCATATATAATTTTACATGGAGTTGTATTCATCTTGTGCATGATGTGAACTTGAGAGTGTTGTTCGATCATGTGAGGTTTGTTACTTTTAATGATTTAAATAATTTATTTTTTAAATATTATATATTATTTATAAAATAATTAAATTGATTTTATAATCGTAACATAATCAATTTATAATGTTTCTTACAAAAAAAAATTACAATTATATTTTAAAAGATACACTTTGTTTTTTTTTATAGTAATAAACATGATAAAATAAATATATTACGATTATCAAATAAATCTGTTTTTATTTTATTTTTTTAAGAATAATATATGTGAAACATTAGTTAAAATGAACAATTTAAATTATTAAATGGGACCATTGTGAACCCAACGAGCCCAAACACCAAACTAGGGAATCCAATTCCATTTTGCACATTTACCTTTTTTAGTTAATATCTCTATTTATCTTTGTAACCAAACTGCCCAAATCAAACATTCTCCCCTAACACCCAAATATTATTTAGAATAAAGCTTGGTAGTTCGAAAATTTTGAGGCTCAATTGTCCTGAATTTCAAAATGACATTGTTTTGAAATTTTCCCCCCCTCTCTTTCTCTTTGAAATAGGGAGAAGAGGGAAGAGAGAAGAGAGAAGAAAGCGGAAGAGAGAAGAAAGATCTATCCACCGGCACCGTCGCCATTACCGTCGCAATGGTTCTCTGTGTATATAGGTAGAGAAAAGAAAGATTCATCCATCAACGCTGTCGCTATCACCGTTGCAATGGTCCTCGATGATAGCGACGGTGTCGGTGAATGTATCTTTCTTCTCTCTTCCCCTCTCTTCTCTCAATGTAGATCTGTGTGTATACACACAGAGATCTGTCTCTGCTCTATCTCTTTTCTCTCCTTTCTTCTATTGTTGTGGGTTTGTTTTTATATTTGGTTTTGATTTTGATTTTAGATTTAGATTTAGATTTAGATTTAGATTTTTTTAATTTGTGTAGATTTGGTAAATTTGTGTAGTTCTATGTAGATTTGGTTTGTTTTTTCGATTTTTTTGTTTTTGATTTTGATTTTGGAACAGAGAGGGAAGAAAGAAGAGACGGGGAGGAAGAAGAAAAAAAAAATGTCAAAATGATATCGGTTTGACACCTCAAATCATTCAAGCTCCAATAAGGGGTTGTTTGGGATATCCTAAATAAGTGTACTTTTTGCCTTTTTAGACTAAAAAGTTGAGGAAAAAAATATAGATGTTTGGTTAACTTTTTGACTTTTTATGAAAAAATATGTAATAAAAAATTATAAAAATTAATTTGTAAGGAAAAATTAAGATTGGAAGTTGTGCAACCGTAATTATTAACTTTTGATGAATAATGTTAACTTTTTAACTTTTTAATTTTTTAACCTTTTTCATACTACCCAAACTTAGCCTAAATTCGAGCAACGTACCGAGAATGTATTATTTATCCACACAGGCAAGCCTCCTTTATCACGTGGGCTGGTGGTGTTGTTGTTACTAGTGATGAGTTACATTTTGAAAACACGTGCCAGATGGGTGCTGTTTGGCAAAGTTTTATTTAAGTTAAAATTTGACAATAAAAAATAAAGTGAAAGTTAAAATCACTCAATTTTTTAACTTTTAAATAATTAATTTTTTTTTCAATTTATTTAAATAATTTATGCCCAATAAGTTATAATCAAAAGTTGTATAATGCCAAACAGTCTAACATATATTCCTGAATTAACATAAGTTATAATAATCTCTTAAAAACTATAGCAAACAATCTCATTATTTGATACAACTCTGCTTATATCTTATAAGGCAGAAATAATTTAAATAAATTTAAAATTTTAATTTTTAAAAAATAAATGATGAGTATTTTTAATTTTTATTTTTAAATTATTAATTTTTAATTTAAAATAAACTGCACTAAATACAACCATACTGAGAAGTAGAAGACAGAGGAGGAGGTAGGAATGGCAACGGGGCGGGGCGGGGCCGGGGATCACCCTCCCCGTCCCCGATCCCCGATGGTAAGAATATCCCCGTCCCCGGCCCCGATCCCCGACGGGGAACATATTACCATCCCCATCCCCGTCCCCCAACGGGGATCGGGTTTCCCCGACCCCGAAAATTCCCCGAATCAAATAAAAAAAAAAAACTGTTGAACAGATGTAGCACTATGTTGAAACTACACGAAACGCAGATCTGTGTATACAAAAAATACATACATGAGGAACAGATCTGTGTATACAAAATACATACATAAATACAAAAAAACTGTGCCATGATTTTGTTGTAAGCAGATCTGTGTATACAAAAAATACACGAAACGCAGATCGGCACTTTCGTTGAACAGATCTATATTTGTTCAAAAAAAATATAAAAAAAATCTGTATACAAAAACAGATCTGTTACAGATCTGTTTTCATTCAAACAAAATTAAAAAAAAAAAAAAAATCTATATACCTACATACATGAGGACGACGATCGACGGAGGAAGGAGGACGATCGGCGAAATAGGAGGATGGAGGAGGACGATCGGCGGAGGAGGAGGATGATCGGCGGAGGAGGACGACCGAGGAGAACCATCGGCGTCGCGGAGAGGTGCGAGGGTGAGAGAGAAGAGATAGAGGAAATTGTAATTTTTCGGTACTGAGATGAGGTGAGGTTTCGGCACTGTGATGATCGGCGGAAGAGAAAGACCGAGTAGAAGAGAGAGAGAGTGAGAGAGAGAGAGTAGAGTGAAGAGAGAGAGAGAGAGAGAGAGAGACGGGGCTGGAAGGAACAACCAGGAAATTAGTAATTAGTTTGTGTATGTGTGTATATATATAGAGGGGTAAATTAGTAAATTCATTTCGGGGAAAAATCGGCCGGGGAACGGGGCCGGGGACGGGCCGGGGCTTGAACACTGATCCCCGTCCCTGGCCCGAATCTGTTCGGGGATTAAGTTTTAAATACCATCCCCGTCCCGCGGGAGTATTTTTCGGGGAAAACCCGCTTAAATCGGGGTCGGGACCGGGGATCCCCGTCGGGCCGGTTTTAAATTGCCATCCCTAGGAGGAGGTGGTGGTGTTGCCAATGTAGAAAGGGTCGAGGAGAAAAGACGAGGAAGAAGAGAGAGTGAAAAAGATCATAGGGGACAGGGGTTGTTTGGTTGTAAGGAAATAAAGTTACCATTATCATTAGGTAGTTGTGGTGTAGTTAGAAATAAAACTATTCAACTTATTTGGTTTTAGTTTTTGAAAAATAGTTTTTAAATTTTTTTTTCATATTTTAATATTTTCAATAATTTTTTTTAAAATATTTTAAGTAATTTTTTTAATTTTTACACACACTTAATATAAATACACTTAAAAAGTATAATATTTGTAAAAAAATCTTTAAAAAATACACTAAATACCAAAAAATATAAAAATTTCATACATTTTTTTATATTTTTGTGTATTTAATAATTTTATTAATTATTTTTTCACAAATATTTTTGGTTCCATTTTTTGGGGTCTTGGTAGAGAGCCCTAAATTCTGCGGCTCAAATGGCTCAAATTGCCCAAAACTGCGTCGTTTTGGACACAACACAACACAAAATTACGTCGTTTTGCGCAATTTGAGCCATTTGAGCCACTTTTTTAGGGCCCCCAAACATTATTCCCATTTTTTGGTTCACAATAATTTTATAAATTATTCACACTATTGTACCCTCCACTAAACACCACACCACCCTACCATCATTGTGGTCTCTAGTACCACACAAAACATTTGTTTCACTGGATATATAATGAAGGATATAATATAGGAAATGCCTCAGAGCTCGACAAAGCCGGGCTCGAATTGGCTCAAATCGAAAAACGATCGTTTTTCGTCTTTTTTTTTTTTTGACTTCTTTTTCTTCCACAGCTCGGCAAGAAGAAGAATAAGAAAGGAGAAAAGAAGAAGAAGAGAAGAAAGAAGAAAGGAGGAAGAAGCAGAGGAGAAAGAGGGAGAGGGAGAAAGAGGGAGAGAACAGAGGAAGAAGAGAGGACATCGCTGCCTCGCCACCGCCGTCGCCTCGCTGCCGGCGATCGTCGCAGCACCGGCGATCGTCGCAGCACCAGCGATCGCCGGCTCTGCCTCGCCTCCGCCGCTGCTCGCCACTCTGCCTCGCCTCGCCTCGCCTCGCCACCGCCATTTTGATGGGCCCTCCAGTTCCACCTCCTCCTCTGCCACCGCCATTTTCACCTTCGAAAAGCTTTTCGAGCCTTTTCGAGCCCGTAGCTTTCGAGCTACGTATCAGCTCCGTATAATATAATATGAGATTTAGTTAAGATATATAATAAATAAGATATATGTATTAGATAATATATCTCTCATTCATGTTTATTGACTTGATATATAAGACTGGATATATATTATCCATATTTGTGTTACAAAATATATTGTGGGATATAAACAATTAATTTCCAAGATTCCCTCATAATATATTCTATACCCATATTGGAACTAATATAAATAAACTAATTAAAAATTCAAAACTAATGCAATAAATAAATTAAAAATTCATATTATTTTTTATTGAAACAAATTAAAGATTCTTATTAAATTCCATAATTTTTTCAAACAAAAAAGAAATTATATTATATTAATGTAAACATGATAATGATAATTTTTTTATATTATGATTAATGATATTTTTTTATATTTATATTAAATTCAATATTAATTATATTAAATTAAATTCAATATATATTAATAAATTATTTAAATTATATTATATTTAAATTAAATCATATATTATATTATATTAAATTAAATTCAATAATATTATATTATATTAAACTCAAAATTTATATTAAATTATATTATATTATATTAATTAAATTCAATAAATTATATTACATTAAATTCAAAATTTATATTATATTATATTATATTATATTATATTAAGTTAGTAAAATAAAATAAAATTCAATAATTATATTATATTAAATTCAAAAATTATATTATATTATATTAGATAGATAAGAGGGTAAATTAAACTTTTTAAATCATATCCAACTTAGGGGATATGATATAATTTTTTTTTTTTGGGGGGGTGGTATTGTATATCCTCCAATTTTGGGGGATATACAATCCCATAGTATATTATATCGTCTTTAAAAATTTTTACAAACATGGGATATGTGGACCCTACAGTATATAATATTCAATCCCACCCTTTATATCTTGGAATCAAACAGGGCCTAAGAGTGTGTTTGTTTTGAGAGATTATTTTATGAGATTGGACTATTATTATTTGGTTTAATTTTTTTGTTCCGATTAATAGTTTCTCAGGACTATTAGTCCCTCATATGAAGGATTATTGTATCCTTTTGTTTGGACGGACTGGATAATGGGGGATTGTAATCCATCGGACTGTTAGTCCCGGGATACATTGTCCCGGGACCATTTGGTTGGATTGGATTTGTATCCTATGTTTGTTTAGTCATGGGATTAGATGTCTGGATTGGACTATTTTTAGTGAATCCAACGTTTGGTTAGACGGATTGGATAAGGATAAATGTTCAAAAGACTATTTTACCCTTATAATCTATAATTTATAATTTAACAACATTAAAAAATTTAATTTATAAGGCCACAATTTTTAATTTATTATTTTCAATTAAATTAAATTTATAATTTATATTTTATTTAATATATAATTTTAAATAGCGACAATAAAAAAATAATTTTACTTAATATATAATTAAATTTTCAACAACACTAAAAAAATTTAATTTATAAGGCCATAATTTATAATTTATTATTTTTAAATAAATTTAATTTATAATTTATATTTTTTATTTAATATATAATTTTAAATTAACAATATTAAAAAAAAATTATTTAATATGTAAATTTAATTTTTTAACAAACACTAAAAAATTTAATTTATAAGGCAATAATTTATATTTTTAATTTTTAATTAAATTTAATTTATAATTTATAATTTATAATTTAAATTTTTTATTTAATATATAGTTTTAAATTAACAACACTAAAAAAATAATTTATAAATGTTCAAAACTATTTTACCCTTTTCTAATTGTTTACTAAGTAATAGCATGGAGGGTAAATGGACATTTCACAAAATAATCCCATGGGATACCAATCCCATGGTTTCTATCCCACACCCCCATGGGATAGGATAGTCCCATGTTTGTGGGACTAATAGTCCGGTGGACTATTAGTCCGGAGCAAAATTTTTCAAACAAACAATGGACTATTAGTCCGGTGGGACTAATAGTCCAATCCCACCCTCTTATCCCTCAAAACAAACATGCTCTTAAGAGGAAGGGTGAGATTATTTTCATAGGATTGGTATTCTATGGGACTAATGTGTGAAATGTCTATTTTACCCTCATGCTATTAGTTAATAAACAATTGAAAAAAGTAAAATAGTCTTTTGAACATTTATAAATTATTTTTTTAGTGCTGTTAATTCAAAATTATATATTAAATGAAAATATAAATATAAATTATAAATTATAAATTATGGCCTTATAATTTTTTTAGTGTTGTTAAAAAATTAAATTTATATATTAAATAAAATTATTTTTTTAGTGTTGTTAATTTAAAATTATATATTAAATAAAAAACATAAATTATAAATTTAATTTAATTGAAAATAATAAATTAAAAATTATGGCCTTATAAATTAAATTTTTTTACTGTTGTTAAATTATAAATTATAGATTACAAATTTAAAATTATATATTAAATAAAAATTATAAATTACAAGGGTAAAATAGTCTTTTGAACATTTATCCTTATCCAGTCTGTCCAACCAAATATTGGATTCACTAAAAATAGTCCAATGCAGACTTCTAATCTCATGATTAAACAAATATAGGATATAAATCCAGTCCAACCAAATAATCCGAGGATAATGTATCTCATGATTAACAGTCCGATGGATTACAATCTTTCCTTATCCAGTCTGTCTAAACAAACACACCCTAATAATATCATCACTATTATCCCCACTATCATTTTATTATTATAATTATTATTAATTTTATTAACAAAAGTTTTTTGCCTGGTTTGGTTTATTTTTTTTAAAAATTATTTTTAAATAAATTGTCATTTTATATTTAGTGGTTTTTTTATTTTATATTTTCATTAATTTTTTAATACTTTTTAAGCCTCCGTTTGGGAAGTGGGTTGGCTTTTTGGTTTTTTGGCTTTTTTGGCTATTTTAGCCTGGGCTAAAAAGCTTGGTTTGAGAAGGGCTTTTTGGCTTTTTGATTTTTTTGAATTTTTTTGTGAGAGAAGAGTGTAATGATTATGGGTTAGATGTGATGTTTTGTTTTTTGTGACTAAAATAGCCTATTTTGTCTTTTGTGGCTAAAATAGCCAAAAAAGCCCACTTTAGTTCTTCCCAAACGGACCCTTAAGTGCACTTAATCTGGATGCATCTAAAAAATAAAGTAAGTTGACTAAATTATTATTGAAAAATAAAATAAATTTACTAAAAACATACAACGTAAAAAATATGTTTTAAAGTAATTACACAATAAATGATACATGTAAGATAGTGTTAAATAAATTAAAAAATGAGAAATGTTCAATGAAAAGTATCGAGCACATATCCCACACCCTTGTTCAAGTATTAAGTGTCAGATACGGGTATTTGATTTATTTTGAAAAGTTCATAGCCCTCGTTTGGCAAGTAGGCTTTTTCAGTTTTTTGCCTAGTCACAAAAAGACAAAATAAATTAAAAAACTAATAAGACAAAATATCACATTAAAACCATAATTATCTTATTTTTCTCTTATAAAAATTAAAAAAAGTCAAAAAAAAAAATCCAAATAAACTTTTAAAATAGCCAAAAATAAAAAAGCCAACCCAGGTACCAATAGAATTTTTGACTCATGTCGTGTTTGGTTGAGGGATTTGAGGAGGGATTTGAAAAAGGAAATGAAAAAGGTAGGTGAAATGTGAAAAAAATATACCTACATTTCACATAATTTCACACACATTTTTCCTTTTCCTTTCCAAATCCCTCCTTAAATCTCTCAACCAAACACAACACTAGGGTGTGGGATATTTATTTTTATTTATTATGAAAATTTTTGTTGGGTTGTCTGTTTGTTTATTATTATTTTTGAATCTTTCAAGGTTGAGTATTTAAATATGTATTTTTAAATTTTAATTGCCTAGTCAAGTACTGTATACTTTTTCTTATAATGGTAAATAAATAATTTTCTATCCTTTGATCCTAAAATACTTGTTAAGCCTTGTTTGGAAACTTTAATATTTAGTAAAAAAATTAAAAAGTCAGTGCAACTTGTCAAATTGTTTTATTTATTTTTTTACACATTTTCATAAATTAAAAATAAGAAAAATACTAAAAAAAGTTAATTTTCAAACACGCAAGGATTGTTTGAGAAGCCAAACTAACAATATGTTTGGCATGAAGTTTTGGGTTGAGTTGGGGTTATTTTACTTAAAAAAAAAAGAGGATAAAATGGACTTTTTAGTTTAATAAGATAAAATATCACATCTAAATCATAATCATTTTATTTTTTTCACATAAAATTAAAAAAAAACTAAAAAGTCTATTCCAAACGAGACTTTTTAATTCAGGCTAAAATAGCAAAAAAAATCAAAAAGCTAAAAGGTTAACCCACATTCCAAACGAAAGCTAAATTATCACATCACTTTTTTTATTTTTTATTTTTTTACATAGTATTTTTTCTAAAAAATTAATAACTAAATTAAAATAAGGGTGAATTATATTAATAGTCTCTATAGTTTGGGGTTCATGTTACTTTGGTCCATAACTTTTTAATTGCGATATATTTGGGGTAAACTACCAATAGGTCCTACTTTGGAGACTTATTACCCAATAGGTCCTACTTTGGAGACTTATTACCCATTAAGTCCTATTGATAAATTTATTAAGTGATAAAAATAAATTTATTAGTCTTTTATTTTTATGAATAAATTTATAGTGATAAATTTATCAGTCTCTTTGTTTTTATGAATAAATTTTTAGTGATAAATTTATCACTCTCTTATTTTTATAGTGTTAAATTTATTAGTTAGGACCTGTAGGTAAATAAATCTAATTAATAGGACTAATTGGTAAGTATCCCATATATTTGACCATAAATTTAGAATCTTGTTCTAAATAAGGATAATCGAAAATACCATTGCTTAATTTTAAGGGCAAAATCGTCAATTTGATAAAATATAAACTAATTTAATAAAAATAAATATCAAAAATATTTTAAAATTTTTAAAAATTATTTGTACCAACTAAAGATAAAATTATGTAAAATTGATAAATCTTTTAGACATTTATTTATTTATTTCGCCAAATTAATTTTTATTATGTGTTTAGATGATGAGGGTGGTTGTTAGGATTTTAATGTGTAATTGATATATTTAATATATGAAATATTTTTAGTTTTGAATTTTTTGATTTAATGAAAATAAAAACAGTCATCCATTACATGATCATTATCCAAACACATAATAAAAATTAATTTGGTAAAACAAATAAATAAATATTTAAAAGATTTAACAATTTTACATAATTTTATCTTTAGTGAGTATAAATAATTTTTAAAAATTCAAAAAAAAAAAATTTGACATTTATTTTTGTCAAATTAAATTATATTTTATCAAATTAACGATTGTCATTAAAATTAAATAATAACATATTTAATTATTCTTATTTAAAATAATATTTAAAATTTAAAATTAAATACGTCACAATTAAAAATTCAAGAGTCAAAGTAACATAAATTTTAAATTATAGAGACAGTTAGTTAGTGTAATTCACCTTTAAAATAATCGGGTATGTTTGGTTTGAGTTTGAGAGATGAGTTTGGGAGATAAAAAGTACGAAAAGTTGTTTGGTTTGATTTTTTTGGAAAGATGTTTTGAAAAATTATTTTGAGAGAGAGTTTTGGAAAAAGTGATTGATTTGATGTGTATGAGAGAGAGATTTGTTTGGAAAACTTGTTTAGTTTACAAGTTTTAAGAAATTTTTTTGAGAAAATTTATTTGATTTGAGTTTTTCTGAAAACTCATTTGTAGAGAAATTTTCTCAAAATTTTTTGGGAAATTCAAACCAAACGAACCCATCATTTCCGAAACAATCTGTCTTTTTCACGTTGCATTTTAAAACCATACAACGTGGACACAAGAACCTATAAACTTAAAAAAAGAAGTTGACAGAAAAGCACAATCACACGCGACCACACAACGTGGACACAAGAACCTATAAACTTAAAAACAGAAGTTGACAGAAAGAGCACAATCACACGCAATTTCCACGGCGAAAATTACGAAGCCTCCGCAACACGCGCAATTCGGTAGACAAACACTTCTGAATTCTATTCTACAAGATGAACCCAAAAATATAAATAAAAAATAATGGACTTTTCTTTTATACTTATTTTGTCTTTGAACTTCCTAGATTTATCTACCTAAAACGGATTGAAAAAGTAAAGGTTGCATTTGGTTTGGTTTTTATAATCAAATTTTGAGACATTTTTTTTTGGAAATAGTTTTTAAAATTTAAAAATTTATTTAGCTGTATATTTTATTTATTTATTTATTTTTTTTATAAATTTGGAGTTCTGTTGTTTAGGATGATTTGTAATATTTTGGTATATGGGTGGAATAAAAAATAATTGATTGATATGTGTGATGTGAGAGGAGGAAATAAAAAAGAGAAAAAATAATTGATTGATGTGTAAGATGTGAAAGAAGGAAATATAAGAGAGAAAAATTGATTAATTTATGTGTAAGACCATCTCCAATAGTTACTCAAACCTTTTATCAAATTTGATTGGAAAATGTTTTGTGACACTAAATTGGGGGCACTAATATCTCTAATTTTCATTTCAGGTAACTGTTTTGTTTTTTTTTTTTTTTTTTGCCTTAAATAGAAATTAGGGGCATTAGTGCCCCCAATTTAGTGCCACAAAACAAAACCCAATTTGATTTTGATGAAAAGTGAGTTCTTTTCTTACTTGAATGGTTGCATCAAATAGGTATTAAATTAAGAATTTCACTTTTTTTTTTATTTTATCAAACTGAGGATAAATGTGTCTTTCATTAAATCACTGTTCATTGCTGTTGTCGGATGTCCCACCAGTTGTTTGTCCGGATGATTACCTCAAAATAAAAATTTGAAAAAAAATGGCACTGGCCGATCTACCGCCCGGTTGACTACCTCAAGACAAAAAAAAAAAAAAAAAAATTTTACACTGGCCGGACATCCGCCCGATTGACTGGTGTTTTGATAAAGTTCCAAAATCCTTCGTTTGAGCACTTAATATCAAAAGAAACTTTTACTCAAACTTGATGAAAAAATTGATGTATTGTTGGAGATGCTCTAAGATACGAGAAAATGAGACTAGATAAAAAAAGTGATTGAAAATAATTTTTAGAAAATTATAAACTAAATAAATTTTAGATTTTGTGCTCTCAGAAAATGATTTGAAAGTCTAAATCAAACAAACCAATTTTTTTTTATACAATTTTTTAAAATATTAAGGACTATTTTGAGTAGATGGTTAAAAATTAACTTTCTAATTTTTTTAAAAAAAAATATGTAAAAATGTCAGAAATAATATGAATCAAAACAAGTTGAAAATTAACACCTTCCTAAAATATCCCTAAAATAAAAAAAAAATTCTTATTAAAGTTTCCAAACAGATGAGGATAACAGATAATTTCAAAAGACTTTCGGTGAGGCAAGAGTTGTCCCATATCACAACTGATTAAAGCTAGAAGATGAGAGAACAATCTTTTGACAATTGAATGGTTGAGATCGTTTCAACTGCACAATAATTGAAGAGAGAGAAATTTGAAATGGAGACCGGCCCACTTGACTTGCCACATTACAAAAAAGGAATCAGATTTTTGTTTTTTCTGATTAGTTTAAAATTATGACATTTGTAAGTTTCTAATGGAAAGTTCATTGTTTTGTTTTTGTTTATAGCAGAAATAACAAATCAGTGATATTTTTAAAAAATAATTATAAATTTATGATAAAGTTTATCTATTTTGATGATTAAAATTATAATTTTTTATAAATTTATAATTATTTTAGAAAAATAGCACAGATTTGTAAATTTTCTTTGTTTCTATATTTTTAATGTGTAAATAAATTTATTTTAAAAATTGAAGAATAAAATAAGGGTAAATTACACTGATACTCCCTGAGGTTTAGGTTTATTACAATTCCCCCCTCACCTTTTGGAAATTACATCTCCCCCTTGAGGTTTAAAGTTTCATTACAGATTCCCCCCTTCAGCAATTTATTTTTTTTAAATACCAATTTTGCCCTCATTAGGTAAATTACATTGACACCCCTCACATTTTAGAAATTACAATTCTCTCCCCAAGGTTTAAATTAGCATTACCAATTGCTCTATTGGTTAGTATTAGTTGGAAAAAAATTCATTAAAAAAAATTAATTAGAAAAAAAATTAATTGAAAAAGAAAATTAATTGAAAAAAAATTTCGTTAGTAAAATTTTTAAATTTTTGTTTAAAAATCAACATAAATCAAATTTTGAATTTACGTTTTTTTCTCAAATTTACAAACCGAAACAACCATTTATAAAGTAAAAAAATTATCAAACAAGTTTTTATGACATTTTTTAAAATTTTTGTAAATATAAATTAAAAATTAAAAACGAAATGATTACCACACAGGTCTCAGATGATAAAAATGTGATAAAATTAACAAATAATTAAATAAGTTACCAACGTAAGAAATGACTTATTAAAATATTCTTAGGTTATGTATGGTTTGATTTTTAGAATTTTTTTTAAAAAAATTAAAATTTAATTTGGTTAAGAAATAAAAAATAAAAAATAATTATCATTTAAGGGTAAAAAATAATTATCATTTTAACTTTTGGGTAGGTTATATACATACGTATGGCTGTTTCAATTTAATTTGTAAAAAATTATTTCTAACCACTCGAAAGATAAAAATTATATAAAAATAATAATTATTTTTTATTTTTTAACCAAAATAACTTTTAATTTTTAATTTTTTTTAAAAAAAATTTCTAAAAATCAAATCATACAAAGCCTTAGAATCTTTTGATAAGTAATTTCTTACATTGGTACCTTATTTAATTATTTCTAAATTTTACGACATTTTTATCATCTGAAGCCTGTTTGGTAACCATTTCGTTTTCAGTTTTCAATTTTCAATTTATATTTACAAAAATTTTAAAAAATGTCATAAAAACTTGTTTGATAATTTTTTTTGATTTATAAATGGTTGTCTCAGTTTGTAAATTTGAGGAAAAAACGTAAATCCAAAAAATGAGTTTACGTTAGTTTTTAAACAGAAATTTAAAAATTTTACTAACAAATTTTTTTTTTCAATTAATTTTTTTTTGAATTAATTTTTTTTTCAATGAATTTTTTTCCAACTAATACTAACTGAAGGGGCAATTGGTAATGATACTTTAAACCTTAGGGAGGGGATTATAATTTCTAAAATGTGAGGGGTGTCAATGTAATTTACTCAATGAGGACAAATTTGGTATTTAAAAAAAATAAATTACTGAAGGAAAAAATCTGTAATGAAACTTTAAACTTCAGGGGAAGATATAATTTGCAAAAAATAAGAAGGGAATTGTAATAAACCTAAATCGGCGTTAGTCTAATTTACCCATAAAATAAAGGTGTGGAAAGCAATAGGTGAGGCTTGTAGCCCCAAGAGCACGTTCATTTGTTGGATGAAAAGCGAAGTTGGTAGATTAACGCTGGAAATAAGTTATTTTAATAATTTTTTTAATTTTTTAATTAAAATATTGGATAAAAAAATTAATATGTTTGGAATGATTTTTTTAATTTTTTATGAAATGATGTACAAAAAATAAAGAAAAAAGAAAATCTTTTACTTTTTGATATAAGTCGTTAAATTTTTAGTTTTTTTTTAATGATTTTTTAATTTTTAGACTAAAATATTGAGTTATCAAACGAGACCTAATTATAAGATTAAAACGTAAGAAAAAAAATAGTGTTGGGTTTTCTTTAAATTCATATTTTAAATTGAGAAAATTTGAAGGGGCGTGGAGATCATGGATCTCGTTTCGATAGTGCAAATTAGTCATTTTGTAAGGTTCTTAATACATATTATTCATAAAAAAAAAATTAATTTAATATGTTTATTGTAATTTTATATTTTATTTCATTTATTTTTTAAAAATAACCACAAATATATATTTGAAATATATTATACAATTTTTTTAAAAAAAAATTACAATTATCAGATTGATCTAATTTATTTTATAGATAATAATACATTCGAGACGTTGAAATATGAACCATTTAACTTATCAAAATAATATTCGTAATGGGTTTTACAAATCCATCCATGAGAGAAACTTAAGCCAAAAAGATAATAAACTTAATTTTACCTAATCTCGTTTACTATTCTCATATGAAATTAATTTTACCTAATCTCTTTTTATTTTAGGATTAAATTCGAGCCGTTGATATTCTTTTTTTTGGTTACATCAGAAATAAAACAAGGGACTAAACCCTTTCTTTAGAACGTCCTAACATATCATTAACAAGTAAACTTCTGATCTTGGTTGGGGGTTCTTTCACCACCAGCATATCCTTCGGTTGAGTTGCTCCAAGATTGGCAAGAGCATCAGCACACAGATTACCTTCTCTCCAAACATGTTGGACAGTTCAATTGCATCCTTTGAGTAAAATTTTGGTATCCTCCACTAGATGCTTGAAAGGGCATTTATCTCCTATCACTTCCTCCAGCAGGTGCACAACTTGAGCTGCATCCGTCTCTATGATCACATCATTTAATCCTTGCTGCAGAACAACTATTAATCCCTTACAGACTGCCCATAGTTCTGCTTCCAGACCAGTTCCTGGTTGGAGTCTGCCATAGTAGTCAGAAACCCATGCTCCTCTTTCATCCCTGATCAGGCCTCCAAAGCCTCCATCTCCTCCTGATTTCCTACTGCCATCAATGTTGAGCTTTAGTTGCCCTGTAGGTGGTAGTTTCCAAGAGACAAGTTGATAAGCTGATAAGCTGGTCTAGGAATTGGTACAAAATTGAGGAAAACTAGATGGATCTCCCTAGAGTAATCTAAAATGTATTTGGCACTCTCTTGGTAACCAGTGAGTTTTCCTTCAAACACGAACAAATTCCTGTTTTTCCAGATTTTCCACAAGGCTACAATAAAAACTAGATATCAAGAGAGGTCTGCATTAAAATGATTTTTATTTTTAGCATTACTCATGATCCATTCCATCCAACTTTTCCTTCGCATATCAAGGTACCAATGTCTGTGAAAAAGAGCAAGCCAAACTTCTTTGGCCTTATAACAATCTCTAAATAGATGTTGGCTGTCCTCAGTCATATTGCAATTGGGGTAGTAAACATCTTGGTTTAAGCCTTTGTGCAGTCTCATTTGATTAGTAAGCAATTTGCCATGCCTCACAGTCCACAAGAAACCTTTAAGTTTCTGTGGTAATCTGCGTTTTCACAACCAGTTCCAATCCTCATCATTATCATTCCTGTGCAAAATAAACTCATAGGCAAATGAGACAGTAAAAGCCCTATCTGGAGCCCCCTTTCATATAGGGATATCCCTGTGTATATTACCTGAAGGAACATATTTCAGGATTGTATTAGCCAAGTGGGGTGGGAATTCATTAATCACAATAGACTCATCCCAATTACCATCCTCCGCTAGCAGCTCTCTCACATTATCACAAGCTGTGACATTGCTCTGATAGGGAGGATTAGTGCCTGAGACAATCATCTCAAAGGAACATTCTCCACACCACCAATCTTTCCAGACATTGACAATGTTCCCATCACCCACTTCCCATTTCACAGCTCTCCTCAAAAAATTCCTGGTGGTCAAAATGCCTCGCCAAACATGAGATGCATTTCTCCCTTTTCTCCAATCATGAAAAGAAGTTTTAGATAAGTATTTCTTTTGAAATAGATCACACCATAGTCCTTCTTTCTTGCTGATGAGATTCCATCCTAGTTTAGAGAGCAAAGCAAGGTTTCGATCCCTTGCTTTTTTGATCCCTAAACCTCATTTCTTTTTCAGATTGCACACCATATCCCAATTAACAATATGTATTTTGTTTTTCTCCATGGTATCACCCAGAGAAAGTTCCTGTTCAGTTTGTCAATGTCATTACAAACAGATTTAGGAAGGAGCATCGTTTGCATAGTGTAACTAGGAATAGTAGAAGTCACAAATTTGATGATAGTAGCTCTACCAGCCATGGATAGGGCAATAGCTTTCCATCCAGACAATTTTTTTTGCATTTTACTCACAATGTCATTGAACAACCCTCTATTCATTCTACCATGTAATAGGGGCACACCCAAGTATTTTCGTAAATCCTAAGTAAGAGGAATCCCACATAGAGTACTCAGTTCTCTAGCTCTCCTTCCATCAACATTAGGAGAGATAAAGAGCTTAGACTTATGTGAGTTAATTTTCAGACTAGAGATACAGCAGAACTCATCCATAACCTCTCTGATTGTCTCACAGGTGGTTATATTAGCCTGCCCGAATAGCATAAGATCATCAGCAAAGAGGAGATGAGTCAGGACTGGCCCTCATCTAGTAATTTCCACACCTTTCTAGCTTTTCTCATCTGTTTTAAAACTGATCATATTTTACAGTCTTTCAAGACAAAGAACAAACAGATAGGGAGAGAGGGGGTCTCCTTGCCTCAAACCTCTAAGAGGTTTAAACTCCTTCAGAGGTTCTTCTTCCCAAAGGATAGCAGTGCTAACAGAAGTAACACAACACATAATGAGCTCAATAAGGTTATTGTCCAAGTTAAATTCCTCCAGGGTTTGTTTAAGAAAGTCCCAAGAAATATTATCATAAGCTTTTTCCAAGTCAATTTTTTAAATGATACCACCCTTCTTACCTTTCTTAAGATTCAAAGTATGTAAAATTTCTTGAGACATAATAATGTTATCACAGGTATTTCTACCTGGGATGAAACTGCTTTGATTAAGTCTCACAATCTTATTCAGAAAAGGTCTGATCCTACTAACAAGAAGTTTAGATATGATTTTGTAAGAAACATTGCATAAGCTAATAGGTCTGAACTGTTTAACATTTTCAGGATTGTCAATCTTAGGAATCAAAGCTACTAAGGTTTTGGTGACATCACTAGGGATGCGATTAGTTTGAAAACAGTTTTTGACAGACAGACTTACCAATAATAGACCAAAAATTATGATAGAAAACAGCCTAGAACCCACCACATGTAGGGGCTTTAAAAGCACCAATGTGCTTCACAGCCCTCTACACCTCATCATCAGTGATAGCTTTAGTACGTTTAGTATTATCCTCAAGAGTTAGCTTGCAAGCCACCAGATTGTTCCAGTGCTCCAAAGAGCAGTTGGGGGTCTGGTTAAAGAGATTCGTAAAGTAATTAAGAATCAAGTCTTTAAGTTGATCAGGTTGGTCCACCCAACTCTATTGTCATTCTTAAGCATATCAATCTTCCTTTTCTTACGTTTGGCCAGAGTAGTAAGGGGAAAAAACCCAGTGTTTCTCTCACCTTGAGTAATCCATTTGGCTCTGGATTTTTGGAACCATAGTAGCTCCTCTTGATAAAGAATTTTGTTATATTGATCCACAAGATCAATTTCAAGATTGTGGAGATTATGAGAGTAATTATGACCTTGGGATTGTTGAATCCCTTCAATTCTCCCCAACAACCATCTCTTCCTTCTGAAAATGTTACCAATGACCTTTTTATTCCAAACACTAGCATCATGGGCTAGAGTTTCAAGTTTTTTACTCAGAGAGGGGGCTAATTTATCCCAGCTATTAGTCACCACAGAATTAAAGTCCTTATGAGTAATCTAGGCTACTAAAAATTTAAATGGTTTACAAGAAGGATTGAAAGGAGACTTACCTTGAGTGAATACCATCATGGGAGAGTGGTCTGAGTACGTACGAGGAAGGTTCCAAACTGATCCATCAGGAAAAGTGGTTCTTCATTCAATATTATACATTGCTCTATCCAGTTTAATCATTGTGTTGGCCCAGTCTTTTCTGTTGTTACTCCAAGTCAGTCATGGACCAGTACATCCTAAGTCCATGAGATTGTAGTTGTTAAGTCTTTTGTTAAATTTCCTACTTCTTCTCTGATCTTGGCTTATACTCTGACTGTTGGATTGGTATAGGCCTCTTTTTTCACTAGCAGAGGTGAAATCATTAAAATCACCAGCTACTAGCCAAGGCTCCTTCATAGATTGAGCAATGGCCTCAAGGTGATCCCAAAGCTCATCTCTCTTTCTAGCATTGGGGCTTGCATAGACAGCTGAAAGTAACCAGTCTTGATAGTCTTGTCTAGAAATGGTAGTTATGATTTGTTGTGAACTACCCTCAACAACTTGCACATTTACCACAATGGGATTCCAGAGCATCTAGATACCGCCACTCTGGCCAACTGGGTCAACATGAGCTGAATCAGTAAACCCCATACAGTTGAAGAACATCCCTATAGCTGTAAGCTCTACATTGGTTTCTATGAGCACAATAATTTCGGGTTTATGGATTTGGACTAACTCTCTCAAAGTTTGTTTGAATTTCTTGTTACCTGCCCCCTTGCAATTCCAAATAAGCAGATCCATAGAAGGTATATAATGACGGGGTAACAGGTTTTGATCATATAGCTTCAGATAGCCCCTGATGGCTTGGAAGTTTTCGTCCGTCAACTTGAGTGGAGTCATTGAGAGGTAGTGACACTCTTGGCTTGCATCCACTTGTCTCCATGGGTGGATTCTCAACTTTGCTCCTTCGTTCCTCAATTCGGAGGTGATGAGGTAAAACACTTCTTTGCCTGGTGTTAAGCACATTAGCACTCTGTCTTGGATTATATTGTGCTTCGCCATGGGGTAGTTCTCTTCTTCCTCTTCTATGTTTGTTTGGGGGTTCTTGTGATACCCCTGTTCCGTAATATGCAAATTGGTCCTTAATTTGAGTATGATTATGTATTTAGCATGATTTATGTGCCATTATGTGAATATATGTGATTTTGAAGTTTTATCTGTTCACCGTAGGCATATCTGTTTGAATAATCTTCTTTGGAAATTAAATTGAGGGCCTTATCGGCCACAGAAACCGAAATTGATTATGCCATTGTGATTGGCATAATTTTTAGAGCCTACGGTGAAATTTAATTGAAAATTTATTCAGGTCAAATTAAATGGATTAAATCGATGAATAGTTCCAAATTACTTTATTATTATTTTATTGTGAGTGGTGATTTATGTAAAAAGGCACTATAGAACCATTCCCTCTTATATCCTCATTTGGCTGATCAAACACTAAGGAAAAAGGGGAGAGGGTCGGCTAGAGTGAGAGAGAGTGTAAGGAATTGGAGTTTTGGTTCAAGACTTGAATCTTTTGAAGAGTTAGCTCAAGAATTGACTAGAGCTTAGAAGATCAAAGCCTCTAGGTGAGTAATTCTTGAAGTATAAATTGTAATTTTGTGTGTTCAAGCTAATTTGGTGATCAAGAGTAAGATTGAAAGGAAATTATGTTGGATTTGTTGAATTGAAGCTTAATATGTGTATGCATGTAAAGACTTACCTTGAAATTGCATGTTTGAACACAAATGTGTATAATCCATGTGAAATGTTAAAGGAAACTCATGTTTTAATCACCATTTGTGTTGTCTAAGTTGAAAATGTGGCTAATTCATCACATGCATGTATATATTATGAGAATGGGAGCTTGAATGCATGAATTTGTACATTGTCAATGAGTTTGATGTGAGATTGGGGCATGCATGTGACTTATTTGTGAAATTGAGCCTCATTGAGTTGTAATTTGGGGTCTAGACCATGTTAGAACAGTTATATGTGAACTTTGAGCCTTAGAAGGCATGAGAAATTGGCTGGAAAATCGAATTGGGACTCAAGAACACAATCTGGGAAACCCAGAATTTTGATGTCCACTCGAGCGGGGGAATATTCGCTCGAGCGGAGATTTCGAGCTCCCAGTATTTTTCTTGTAGGCATGGTGTCCACTCGAGCGGGGAAGTTCACGCTCAAGCGGGGATCTTGGAGGATGAACTTCCGCTCGAGCATCTTAGTTCACGCTCGAGTGTAAAAATGATGCATCTAGTACTTTTTGTAGACATAGCGTCCGCTCGAGCGGGTAAGTTCACGCTCGAGTGGGAAGTTATGTTGAGAGGCTTTCCGCTCGAGCGCCATATTGGACGATCGAGCGTAAATTTCACCTATCCAGTACTTTTGCAGGCCTCGAGGGGTCCGTTCGAGCGGAGAAGTCCATACTCGAGCGGGGACCCTGTTCTCTGAAATTTTGTATGCTCGTTCTATGTTTCGTTTTCCGTTCTCTTTCACTTGTAAGCACTCTTAGGCATATGTTAGGCATTGTAAATGAGTTAATGAGATAAGAATAAAGCCTAAAGAAGAATATGTGAATCAACGAACGGATTGAACTATTAGTGAGCCGTTTGTGTTCATGAAATGTGTAGGGTCAAGCTCCAGGGCAAATCCACAAGCCGATCACTGTGAGTAATATCGATATTTGAATGCTTATAAATGTCCAATTGTTTATTCCCTCATAAGCTTTATGAGTTGCTAATTGGGATTGTGGACCAAAGTTTGACATGAATGAACGAATGGACCTAAGGTCGTTTTGACATGAATGAGTGGGCCGAAGGTCGTTTTGATACGAATGAGTGGGCCGAAGGCCGTTTTGATACGAATGTATGGGCCGAAGGCCATTTTGATACGAATGAGTGGGCTGAAGGCCGTTTTGATACGAATGAGTGGGCCGAAGGCCGTTTTGATACGAATGTATGGACCGAACGCCGTTTTGATACAAATGAATGGGCCGAAGACCGTTTTGACATAAATGAATGGGCCGAAGGCCGTTTTGACATGAATGGAAATATGAATTGGGCCCAAGGCCGTTTGGAGTATGTTGTCCTACATATTGTTTATATGACTTCTGTATTTGATATTATTCACTGGGCTATCGCTCACACTCATTCATGTGTTTGTAGGTGAGCCGAGGGAAGTCCAAACCCAACCCCAGTGAAGTCTGCCAGGAATAACATGAGTTTTGAGAAAGTCAGCCTTGTGTCTCACGCACGAGACCTATCCTTGCCATTTTGTTATGTAATTATATTTTGTCTTGCTGGCAAGGACTTTATGTATATTTGTAAATAGTCTGTCATGGGTTGACTTAGTTGGATGATCCTGTCTGTAAAGGATTTTGTGATACTGTACTTGTTGTGGGTTATTAACGTATATGTGCATGGTTGTTTGAATGTGCATATAAGCACGGCTCTATGGACAAAATTTTAAATTTTTGCTTTCGTTTGGCCCCTTTTACTCTGATGAGTTATGTCTGTTTTGGTTTGAGGCCGTAGGTAATCACAGGATTACTAGCCGGTTATGTCCTTAACCCATAGGGGCGGGTTCGGGTCATGACAGTTCTCTTACCTTGGGTTCAGTGGTGTTCACTACAACTTGGTTGAGATGGGATGGAGGTAATGGGCCTATGAGCTGATTAGGAGCTTGGTTGCCCTCTCCTACTTGCAGGGAGACTGGTGCTTGCTTTGAAAAGTTCTGAGGGATTGATGTCTCACCTATCCCCAGCTCAGCCTCTTGATTTGTAATCTCCATGTCAGTATCCTTTTTCTTCCTAAGTCTAATCTCTTCTAGCTTTTTAGTCATAGCAGAGTGGTTGGACTCGTTCTTCGTCTTATATGGTCGTGATCTGTATTTGAATCCCTCTTCCATTTGGGCTTTCCCTCTTCGGCCCGTGTCATTCCCCACTTGGGCTTTGTTGCCTTTGGGATATTCTCCCCCTTCTTGTAATGCTTCAAACCTATTTCTTTGTTGAGTGTTATCTCTTCTTGGGTTTGGGCCTCTATAGTTCCTAACAGACTTGGGGACTGTCATCCACGGCCCAAATTTGGATGGGTTAGAATTAAGGTTGCATGAGGCCTCTAGATGTTCTTCATTCCCAACAGCAACTGGTCCCTGTGATATTGTCTCCACATGATCCCATCACTATAACTGTCCCTTCGGTGACCTACTGTCACGACCCAAACCCGCCCCTAAAAGTTTGGTTCATGACCGGCCTGTACATAGGCCTCAAAACAGAATTTTAAAATAATATTTAACCAAAAACGGGGCCTTAAGCGGAAGCAATATTAATAAAAGACAACATCCATTGAGCTTGTGCATACATGATGGCTTAATTACATTTAAGCGTTTAAATACACTCCCATATGTACATGTACGATCATAGAATTTATATAGATCTCACACACACTTACATAAGACTTAATAATTTATATGACTCCCAACACAAATTAAGGCCTCCACACGGAGGCATACCCCAGGTGACTTGGCAGACAGGCGAACCTCAGTCTAACTCTAGTGTCAATCTCCGATGACTCACCTACAGAAATATACATAAAACGGAATGACTAAAGTTCAGTGAATAATAGCAATGTAAGGAGGTGAGTTAAACAAGCATAGACTTAGAGAATGTAAATATGCATATCAAACTGTACACAGATCTTATTCATAATCATATTTTAAAACGGCCTTAGGCCCACATGTAATACAGAACGGCCTCGGGCCCATATATAATACAGAACGGCCTCGGCCCATATATGATATAGAACGGCTTTAAGCCCAGATATGATACAGATCGGCTTTAAGCCCGGATAACACAGAACGACCTCAGGCCCATATAAGATACGGAGTGGCCTTAAGCCCACAGATAATACAGAACGACCTCAGGCCCACATAACGACAGCTGTCCACACATTGTAGGGTAGGTAGAACATCGACATGTACACTACCTCCCTTGGCCTCTGGCCATGAATCATAATCAATTTACATCATAACGGCCTCAGGCCTAACAGATTATACAGAGCGACCTTAGGCCTAACAGATTATACAGGATGGCCTCAGGTCTAGTAGTAGCAAAATAGAATAATCCCAGATTCTTAAGGATACCATTACTCAATAGTGCACATAGATTTTCCCATGGTTTATTATAAGTCGACATAGTTGTCTTGCGAATGACAGAACATTAATAATAACTATAAACAGAAGGCAAATGTATCACTACATTAATAGGGACAGAACAATTCGCATCATAATGGCCTCGAACCCACATCTATTACTAGGGACAGAACGACCTTAGGTCCATATAAATGCCATTAAGGTAATCAAAGCACAATATCAATTAAGTAGTCAAAGCACGATATCAATGGGACAGGCCATTCACAATTAACAATACTTAAATCATAATCACAGGAAGTAAGTGAAACATATCGTTACACTACTATTACTCACAGTGATTGGCTCCCGGTAGTAATGGGACGATATCCTCGTCTCGACCTACAAGCACAATGCACAATACATAATATGGGATTATAATCGATCATTTACTTATTCTCTTTGATCATTTAATCAATTAGCCATGGTGGTACCAAGCTCATTATTCCTTAATGAGTTATAATCCATGTCTCAGAAAATAAGAGGAATTGATAGGAAAATGGATCAGATGGAGAAATGGTACAAAACCGGTAGACAGAAAGTGATCAACTCTCACTAATTTGGGCATATCTATTTCTGTACTTAGAATTTGGGAGTGAGACCACTACCATTGGAAACTAAACTTCTAGGGCTTCATTTTAGGCTCAAGAATCACTCAAAATGGAGTCCGGATGCAAAAGATATGCTTATTTGAAGTTACTAGGTATAAACTGAAACAGGGTTGGCCGCACGTGCGCCCAACTAGACTGCTCGTGCGGCCCAAATCCGCTCGAATGGCCAAAGAGCAGAATGAAAGCCTTTTTTTTTTCTTCATGTTCCGCTCGTACGGTGCCCGTGGCCGCTCGTGCGGTCTGGGCAAAATTAGACAGTCCGAAAATGGTTGTATAATTTGGAACCTCTCATTTTCAAAATCAAACCTCAATTTCATGTAAATCAAAGCCTAAAACTCTTTAATACATGATAAATTTCACATTATTAGCTCCATCAAAGATCATAACCTCAAAATACTACTCAAATTCCCAAGCACAAGAACAAGATTAAGAACTAAAACACAAAAATATAGAGTGGACATGGTTTGGGGTCCAAAGTTCACTTTCATGTTGGAATTCTTCTTTAGCCTGTTGAAGAACCATGACCCATACACACAATCATAGATAACCCAAGAACTCACTCTTTAGTTTATGATCTTCAAGTGTTGAGAGGGAGAATCTTACCTTAAACCTTTTCCGTCACTTGTTTTTTCATAACTATGATGAATTCAAGCCAAGTCTTTGATGTCTTCTTCCATTTCTTCTCTTTGAGTTCTCTCTCCCCCTCTCTCTCTCACGTATCATCCTCTCTCATCCTCTAGATATTTTTGGGCTCTAAGAGATGAGTTCAACTCCTCATCTCACATACATATATACATTAAAATATACACATACATAAGTTTAACACAATAGGGCGAGCCAAACGCGGCCTTACGAATCGCACGAAATCAAATTTCAATTAAACTTCCCAGGTGACTCTAAAAATTGTGTTGATCATAAATATGTCCTCTGTTCTAGTTTCTGAAGCCTCTAAGGCCTTCAATTTGTTGTACAATTTTGATTTCTGAACCCGTAAAAGGTCGGTAATTTCAATTCTAAAGCCATAGCTCAACAGATAATTCCTCAGTCAGAACAGATATCATTAAATTAAAAGGCATTAACCCACAAGGGCATAAAGACAATTTCTGATACGGATTTTGGGGTCGTTACATTCTCCCCACCTTAAGAAGTTTGGTCCTCTAAACTTGATTCACCCTATCACAAGTCGAGTTTCGTCTTGGGTATACGACACTTCTCAAGTATTTAACAATTCACAATCCTACACAGTCACTTTCAATGGAGTTTGCTCCAAAAATCACAAGTAATTCATCTTTACTGGCTAATTGGTAATCCAATTGATAATAATACTCAATAACATCAAATCATCATCTCATTATTCACAACCCTCATACATTTCAATTTATTGATCCGCAAGTCATATTTTCCAAATAATATAACAACTTAAAGGTATTCAGAAATGAATTCACTTCAAGTATTCGATTGCATACGACTCATAAGCTATCAACATAATTCAAACTCTTTAGGTTCACAAACAACCCCAATTATCATAATTCCTCAAAGGTTAAGGAAACATTCACTACTCAATCGGGTTTCAAATGGCACAAACATACTACAACAATCAGGCCCAGAATAAACAAATGAGTTCTACATTAACGACTTTATAACCCTTGCTCACTGATAAATTAAATATTCAGAACAATGGTTTCAGTAATTTAAAGTATCCCCAAGCGATTTACTTCCATAATAGATGGGATAAGTGAGGTCTAAATTTTGAATAGTCAAATTCAGGTTCAAATCCTCAACTTCAAAGAAGGTTCAAATAATCAGAATTAAACTTATCAATTCGCATCAGATTCCTAACAGACTCCAGATAGTAACCCAAATTCCAAAATAAATTGTTAGTGAAATCAAATACGGATCAAACCTTAATTGTTACAATTCCCAAACTACAATAAGGTAATAACCATTTAAAATCCATATTTAGTAAAACATTCTTATCATGGACAAAAACATTTTCCAAAAATATGTAATACATAAAATTCATCAAACCTTTCATAATTACACACAGTACGTTGGTCAGAGACATTATTCAGAAACTTATCAGACCTTTCAAAGATTATCAGCTGATGGGATAATTTCCCAATAGCATTAAACATATTTAAACTTTGACGGAACAACCTCTGGTCCAACTTATAACAGATAAGACAGAATGACTTCAAGTTCAACATATTATTCATAGAGAATTCCTTAAGCATGCCACAATAAATTATCAAATGGGAAACTCATTCATGCATAGCAAAATATCTTTTTCAGAAAACTTGTCATATCCTGAACAATCGGAGTTTCGTAGCATATCTAGTCATTTTGGGGAAATTATTCAGAAAACTCATTATATCATAAACATGTCAGAAGTTCATAGCATATTTTATCATTTCAGAAAATACTTATCATATAGAATATTTCGTAACCAAAATATAGATTTCATTAAACATCGTATAGCATAGCCATTTTCAAAATCATTTATACGAAAGTATCTTTACAAAGACATTACTCACTTAGGTCTATGGTCAACTTACTCAAGATCACACATTATTCATCTATGTCGGAAGTACCGAATTTAATTGATGGTATGACATCTCTAAATAACACAGATCACATAAGTTTCATTCCAATGAGCACTCATTTTCAGATCACAATAAAGGAACAAGCCTTGAATTAATTCTCATACAAATATTTCATCCTTAATTAGTAACGGTGAGTTTATGATAGCCATATGTTAGGTTCAAAACAAAAACGTATCAAAACAAAATTATGTCTTTCAGACAAATGGCAGTTCACAAAAGAAACACAATTTTCCTTCACTAGCATACATATCTCAATTTCCTCAACATACACTATATCTCTACAAATTAACATACTCAACACCTCCAACGTTCTAGTCAAAATTTCAATTTCCCTGTATCACTAAACTTCCATAAAATTCCACCGAATACTATGTGATCACAGATCATGATACTTGTATTTATTAGCATTCCAGGTAGCAATTTCAACGTCCTAACTCTTGATTACTATAGTCCCATACTTGTTATCAATCATCAAATATCTCAATCAAAATAATTCCATAATCTGTCAGCCACCATAATTCTAATGTCTCTCTCTCCCAAATATTCTTTCTATAACTTCAAGCAAAGATTTAAATCTCTTATCATTTCATGTTTCCAAAACTCAACATGCTTGCACTCTCCATTATTCTAGTCAGAACACCACAATTTCATAAACCTTAGCCTTCTGTTTCCTTACACATATCATTTAGAGAAATGACCTTTTTGGTCTCAAGACTTATGCTATGAACCAAACACATCTTAATCTTTTCTTATCGTTAAAATTTCATAAGACTTTCAAGCTTCCATACTCATTATCGCTCATCACATTTCTCAATTGCCATAATGCTATACACTTTATTAATTAACAACGGCGACCCCACTTTCCCAAAATTCCTCATAATCTATTTCCGCATGTAACCCATATAGAAGCTAAGTTTAATCTCTTCCTACATTGCACTTCCACAAACATGCTTATATTTATCAATATTATCTTGATAACACCAATATCCTACATCTTTCATGCCCTTAGCCTCAATATCATACTCATTACACAAGCCTATTCTCATTTCATAACATTAACAAATCCTCCTTAGTCACAAAATTCAGTCTATGAAACAACACATATGGATCTTCTTGTATTACTCTTGTATTACTCAAGTCCATAAAAATTCTTATTGTACATCTCAATACTTACCTTATTGTACAAGTTCACATACGTCTTTCAAAATGCACATCATATCATTATGTTACTAGATACATGCAACTTAACTGCATTCTAGACACTCTAATACTCAATGGACACGTGTGTGAGATCATAACTCGTGCTCTGATACCACTTGTCACGACCCAAACCCGTCCCTAAAAGTTTGGTTCATGACCGGCCTGTACATAGGCCTCAAAACAGAATTTTAAAATAATATTTAACAAAAAACGGGGCCTTAAGCGGAAGCAATATTAATAAAAGACAACATCCATTGAACTTGTGCATACATGATGGCTTAATTAGATTTAAGCGATTAAATACACTTCCATATGTACATGTACGATCACAGAATTTATGTAGATCTCACTCACACTTACATAAGACTTAATAATTATATGACTCCCAACACAAATTAAGGCCTCCACACGGAGGCATACCCCAGGTGACTTGGCAGACAGGCGAACCTCAGTCCAACTCTAGTGTCAAACTCCGATGGCTCACCTACAGAAATATACATAAAACGGAATGAGCAAGGCTCAGTGAATAATAGCAATGCAAGGAGGTGAGTTAAACAAGCATAGACTTAGAGAATGTAAATATGCATATCAAATCGTATACAGATCTTATTCATAATCATATTTTAAAACGGCCTCAGGCCCACATGTAATACAGAACGGCCTCGGGCCCATATATAATACAGAACGGCCTCGATCCATATATGATACAGAATGACTTTAAGCCCAGATATGATATAGATCGGCTTTAAGCCCGGATAACACAGAACGGCCTCAGGCCCATATAAGATACAGAGTGGCCTTAAGCCCACAGATAATACAGAACGACCCCAGGCCCACATAACGACAGCTGTCCACACATTGTAGGGTAGGTAGAACATCGACATGTACACTACCTCCCTTGGCCTCTGGCCATGAATCATAATCAATTTACATCATAACGGCCTCAGGCCTAACAGATTATACAGAGCGACCTTAGGCCTAATAGATTATACAGGATGGCCTCAGGTCTAGTAGTAGCAAAATAGAATAATCCCAGATTCTTAAGGATACCATTACTCAATAGTGCACATAGATTTTCCCATGGTTTATTATAAGTCGACATAGTTGTCTTGCGAATGACAGAACATTAATAATAACTATAAACAGAAAGCAAATGTATCACTACATTAATAGGGACAGAACAATTCGCATCATAATGGCCTCGAACCCACATCTATTACTAGGGACAGAACGACCTTAGGTCCATATAAATGCCATTAAGGTAATCAAAGCACAATATCAATTAAGTAGTCAAAGCGCGATATCAATGGGATAGGCCATTCACAATTAACAATACTTAAATCATAATCACAGGAAGTAAGTGAAACATATCGTTACACTACTATTACTCACAGTGATCGGCTTCTGGTAGTAATGGGACGATGTCCTCGTCTCGACCTACAAGCACAGTGCACAACACATAATATGAGATTATAATCGATCATTTACTTATTCTCTTTGATCATTTAATCAATTAGCCATGGTGGTACCAAGCTCATTATTCCTTAATAAGTTATAATCCATGTCTCAGAAAATAGGAGGAATTGATAGAAAAATGGATAAGACGGAGAAATGGTACAAAACCGGTAGACAGAAAGTGAGCAACTCTCACTAATTTGGGCATATCTATTTCTGTACTTAGAATTTGGGAGTGATACCACTACCATTGGAAGCTAGACTTCTGGGGATTGATTTTAGGCTCAGGAATCAGTCAACGCAGAGTCCGGATGCAAAAGATATGCTTATTTGAAGTTACCAGGTATAAACTGAAACAGGGTTGGCCGCACGTGCGCCCAACTGGACCGCTCGTGTGGCCCAAATCTGCTCGAGCGGAAAAATCGGCCGCTCGAGTGGCCAAAGAGCAAATTGAAAACCTTTTTTTTTCTTCATGTTCTGCTCGTGAGGTGCCCGTGGTCGCTCGTGTGGTCTGGGGAAAATCAGACAGTTTGAAAATGGTTGTATAATTTGGAACCTCTCCTTTTCAAAATCAAACCTCAATTTCATGCAAATCAAAGCTTAAAACTCTTTAATACATGATAAATTTCACATTATTAGCTTCCATCAAAGATCATAACCCCAAAATACTACTCAAATTCCCAAGCACAAGAACAAGATTAAGAACTAAAACGCAAAAATATAGAGTGGACCTGGTTTGGGGTCCAAAGTTCACTTTCACGGTGGAATTCTTCTTTAGCCTCTTGAAGAACCATAACCCATACACACAATCATAGATAACCCAAGAACTCACTCTTTAGTTTATGATCTTCAAGTGTTGAGAGGGAGAATCTTACCTTAAACCTTTTCCATCACTTGTTTTTGCATAACTATGATGAATTCAAGCCAAGTCTTTGATGTCTTCTTCCATTTCTTCTCTTTGAGTTCTCTCTCCCCCTCTCTCTCTCACGTATGATCCTCTCTCCTCCTCTAGATATTTTTGGGCTCTAAGAGATGAGTTCAACTCCTCATCTCACATACATATATACATTAAAATACACACACACATAAGTTTAACACAATAGGGCGAGCCAAACGCGACCTTACGAATCGCACGAAATCAAATTTCAATTAAACTTCCCAGGTGACTCTAAAAATTGTGCTGATCATAAATATGTCCTCTAATCTAGTTTCTGAAGCCTCAAAGGCCTTCAATTTGCAGTACAAAATTAACCACCGAAACGTGCTTTAACGAATTAGACAAATTAAATTTCCAATTAATTTTCCCAAATAGTTCTAAAAATTCCCATTAACATACCCAAGTACTCAATTTTGATTTCTGAACCCGTAAAGGTCGGTAATTTCAATTCTAAAGCCGTAGCTCAACAGATAATTCCTCAATCAGAACAGATATCATTAAATTAAAAGGCATTAACCCACAAGGGCATAAAGGCAATTTCTGATACGGATTTTGGGGTCGTTACACCTACCCTGCCACAGGAAAAGCAAAATAAGTGCAAATGTTCATATTCAACATTATATATGTATTTACCTATCGTGATTTGGGAGATTAGTGGCTTGCGAAGGTCTATTTTAATGCAGACCCGAGCATATCGTCCTCTTGCTACCATGGCTGTGTTGATGTCAATCTTTAGTGGAGTTCCCAACACCTTCGCGATGTGAAATAGAACTTTCTCGCTATAGTATTCTATGGGCAGATTAGGAAACCTCACCCACATTGCTGTAGTATCCTCCTCTACCTTATCCGATTTAAAATCTTGTTGCCATCTTTTAACAGTTACAAAATGATCTAGGGCTACCCATGGTTTGCCCGTTAATTCCTTAGTATAATCTTCTATCATATCAAATTTAACGATAAAAAAACCATGTCCAATATCTAGGACTTCAAAATTGCCTTGAAGACCCCAAATATTTGTGACTTTGGCCATAAACAACTTATAGCCTATAATTTTCCCCAAAAGTCATACAATCAAACATTTCCTCCACGGTTCTCTGACTTTCTTCAACAAGTTGGTTGGGATCGTGACTTTGGAGATGCCGTCTCGCTCCTTCTCCATAGCCTCATCATCTTTCTCAAATAGATCCGTGATTCTTGGTTCATCCTCATCAGAGAAAAGAGACTCCACATCGCAATCGAAGTTCTTTTCATTCATAGTTTCGTTGAATCTTGAACGCATGAGCGCTTGTTTGAAAGATTTTGGGGCTTCAAAAACCTCAGCAGTTGCTTGGTTATCAGCAATAGCAGGTTCCCCCTTTTGAGAGTCTTTGTCCTCCGCCAATGGCTTTAGGGCTTTAAGGTTTAGAACTGAGGTTACCGTTGTTGGTTTCCAGTGACACAGCTTCACCCATGATTGCATCTTCGTGATCAGTAGTGTTTTTGATCTTCTTGGTGCTCTGGATTAGGTGATCATTTTCCTTCGTTGAGCACCCATGATCATTTCTCCGTTAACAGAGTTGCAGAGCATTGCTAACGGTCATTTTGTGACTTTTTAGCCGTTGATATTCACATGGCTCACATGAATGACAAGTTATTTACTGCCCAGGGTACGATCAACAATGGATTGTTGGAGCCATTAATTCGAAAAATTATTGATTAGTCCTGGACACTACATACCATGCTTCAAGTTAATCATAAATTCTTATGTCTTTTTATGTTTTCTAATTATTTAATGTAAAATTGTAAATCTTGTCTTCTTTATCAATTACAATATACATGTAGAACGTCACGTGATACTATTTTTGAATCAACCAATAACTTCTTCATTAATTCAAGTGGCCGACATGAATAGTTGTTGTTTCGCAAAAATATTTTTAGTAAACTTTTTGGAGTTGAGACTTTTTTAGTTTGAAACTAAGCCTTCGTTTGGCATTAGCTATTTTAGTTGGCTTTTTTGTGTTGAAACTTTTTTAGCCTTATTTGGTTTGGCTTTTTTTTTGTGGCTTTTTTGACTTTTGTGAGAGAAAAAGTGTAATGATTATAGTTTGGACATGACATTTTGTCTTATTAGCTTATATAGCCAATTTTGTTTTCGTTTTTGTTTTTGTGCTTTTTTAACCAAAACTACATAACTAACGAAGCCTAAAAAATATATTTGAGTTGGCTTTTTGGGAACAAGCTTTTTAGTAACTTTTTGGCTTTTTGGCTGATGTAAAAAAAATTAGTATATTTGGGATGACTTTTTGGATTTTTTACGAAAAAATGTGCAAAAAGTAGAGAGAAAAAGGAATCTTTGACTTTTTGATATAGACTGTTCGCTTTTTGATTTTTTTAGTGACTTTTTGGCTTTTTGGCTAAAAAAGCCACTTGCCAAATGAGGCCTAACTATGACATTTTATTTTATTAATTTATTGAACTTATTTTGTACTTATTTAGTCCAAAAAACCCAAACCAAACGAAGCGATAAAGGCAGACAGATAGAGCCGTTGATTCACGAGACTAGCATGATTGAGAAATTGGCCTCGTTTGGGAAGTTAGTTATTTTAGTATGCTATTTTAGTTTTTGGCTAGTTTAGTAGATAAAATATTTGTGTTTGGGAAGAAAATTGAATTTTTTTGTAGTTGGGTGTGATGTTTGTGAAAGAAAAAATAAAATGATTATGGGTTTAATGTGACATTTTATCTTATTGATTATTTTAACATATTTTGTCTTTTTATAAATTTTAACCCAAAAAACTAACAAAATCATTTGCCAAACACCCCATTATTTCCTACCCCTAAGCGTGCTCGCGGATTGGCGTGGATCAAATGACTTTTCATTCTCTATTCGCCTGAATAGAAAGTGGTACTACATGTACTAATTAGTGTACTAACACTAGTTATTACATTATTATTGACCCCACTCATTATACAAATTACAAATACCAAAAATATCTTAAATTATGCCACATCATCAATTGGTACATTAGTTAGTACACTAATTGGTGTCTATAGTATTATTCATTTTTAGAAGGATGTGAATTACTTTGGCTGTTTGGCTTTACTATTTTGAGTTTTTTTTTGGAATTATTTTTCAATAATTCTTTATTATTTTAGACTTAAATTTTTGGGTAAATTACAAAACATCTCTTGAGATTTGCTTAAAATACAGATTGCCCTTTGTGATTTAAAAAATTATAAATATTCTTTTGTTAGAATTTTTTATTTAACAGAATTAACTAAAAAAATAAAATTCATAAGTGCTCTCCTATACAATAATAAAATTACCTAAATTATTAATTGAAACATATTTTTAACATCTTAAAAAACTTTTAATTGACTTGATGATTTATTAATAAAATGAACGATTTGTTATAAAATTAGAAATCTTAGGAGGTGCAATGTAATTTCCAGAATCACAGGGGGCCGATTTGTATTCTAATCAAATCTCAATGACGTATTTGTAATTTACGATAAATTATTTTATTATTTATTTTTATAATAAAAATAAAGGCCTAAATTTTAATTTTCATAAATAGTAATATAGGGTTTACGTATGAATGAATCTGGTATATAAATTAATTTTGTGAGTAAAATTCGAGATAATAGCGTTGTTAATAAATTTTTTGGAAAGGAAAAGTATACTATCCAAAAAAAGAAAATCAAAACATCCAGCATTATATGTTTATATGACAAACAAATCCTAGTTTTTTATTTGAATTTCTGTGATTTCTGGACTTCTATTACGAATTTTGTGGGTGTTGATTTTTGACCACACAACCAAACGGGAAACTCAGCTGGAGAGGATCGACAGAATAGATTAAGCCCAAACAACCTGTCATAGAAAGATGAGAATCCGCGGTGGTTTGTCCACCCGAGGGCACTCCGATGCTCAAGTCAGTAATCCAAATATCTCTTAAAGATAGCAAATTGTGCTTAACTCACAATATAGAACTTACTGCTCACAGTATCTCACACGTACCTGAGACCCACGGGGGGTGCCCTGCTTTTATAGCCAGCACTGACCTGATCCCTGTAGAAGCCTCTCTTCAGTGGACTCAAGCTCAATGCTCATCTTGGACTCTTAGCTAGATAAGGATAAACCTCCTTAGAGCTTTATCTTTATCCAGACTGAGATCCTTTCCTGTTCTAGGACTCTTGTCCCTTATCTGCTCATCTCGGATTCCGGTATCTCTCTAGATAACCTCGGCCTAGCCAAGATCATCTCGACGCATGACCAAGCCATGTGGCACCTCGACTAACACTTCGGCACCACCTTAGTCACGTGCTGTCATTCATAAAATGTGTCCCCACAACTGCCCCTAGGTTCTATTATATCGGCAACCTGAGGTGATGGAACCTACATCAATTTTTTCTATAGAACGTCGGCTAAAATTTCATTCCTTCTCCCCGACCAAGATCATTACTTGTCGGCTTCACGTACCTACGACTCAATTGTCCACTTCTATTAAGGATAAAAAATGAAGAACCCTGTTCATTTAAGCATCTCATTTAGGATTGCTTCGGTAGCCGAGGTCCTTGCTTGATTACTTCAAGAATTTCAAGAGTTCTAACTGCGCATGAGTTGTCACGCACAGTCTTTCCAACTGTTTTGTCCACGCATCCCTTTCTCATTGGTTCGTACCTGATACGCGCTATCATGTTGCATCGCTTCTGTCCATGCCGCCTAACAAGCACGTTATCCAAGGTAGATTCATTATGTTTTGCCGCCTTTTCGTGTTTTGACAAAACTCCTTCCCTTTTCTCTCCGTCCTTTCACATTTGCAATTACAATCTCTCTCCTTGTGCTCAGATTTTCTGTCTCTATACTTCCAAAATCCTCCATTTTCATGCTTTCGAGTTCTCTGCAAACGCTACAATCGTCTCCTCTGGCGAGTTTTTCGTCGTCTGTTTCTGGCATGTCTTGTTCCGGCGTTCATTTTGTTGGCTTCACTTGGTGAGTCTTTAATTTTCTTCTTTTAACTTCTATTTTTTACTATTCTTGGTCATGTTCTTCAATACAACTTCCTTTTGAATTTTGCTATATGTTTCACTCCATACCTGTTTTTTGTGGAATCTGTATCTGTATACTCTGTTTCTATCTTCATGCTTTGGTCATCATTTCTTGTTTGTTGAATCTGTCTGATGTATCATAATTTGTTCCTGAATTCGAGAGTGTGTGTATTACTTCTGGTTCTTGCACACTGCCTTGCACACACTCACTCATTGTTCTGCAGATTTATATTTTTCCTTATTCTTGAATCTCGGTTGCTTTCTTGATTCTGAATCATGCTCTTTTTTCTGCCCTTCTTGTTGTATTTCTAGATTTTTGCCTTCAATTCCTGTTTCTATAGTTTCTAGGTTTGGGATTTGCTTTAGAACCTTGTTCTTTAGGAAAATCAAAACAAATTCCCCTTAGATCTTCAAAAACCCTTGTACTAGTGCCTGTTTAGGATTTAGCTAAGGTCTTCAAACCTATTCCAATCATTCTTTCCTAAAATCTTGCACCAGTCTTCATTTAAGTCGACACCATAGGTATGTTTAGGTGGAAGGTAGATACCCAAGAAAAACTTGAGTACTTCAAGAGAGAGTTCTCTATCCCAGTTGACGTTTAGATCAGGTTAGCTGGGGAGGAGGACTTTGTCATGCCTTATGGAGACTCCATGCCCTACCCTGTTGTTGTATTCATTGAGTGTGGACTTCGGTTTCCTTTAGACATCCTCTTTAGGGAAGTCCTCCACTACTATAAACTCAACCCTATGCAGCTAGCCATCAATTTCTATAGGGTTATCCATGGTATAATCGCCCTAGCCCATCGAGAAAAAACTAGGATAACATTAGCCGACATCCAATTTTGTTATACCATGTGTGGCCTAAAGTCTGAGAAAGGCTACATTTATTACCTCAAGCCCAGATCTACTGCCTACAAAATCATAGCCGACTTCCCAAACTCCAACAAGGATGTTGGAGATGATTACCTGATTGTCTCGGGCAACTGGGAGTTTGCTCCTGATGATGATCTTCATCTCTTCCCTTTACGCCGATTGGTGTTTAAAGGGCGATGGTAAGAACTGAGTCATCCTCTTAATCCTATTTCTGCTAGGACTTGTTAACTCATACATCTGTTTTTAAATGTTTTTCTTCTTGTTCTCTTTTGCAGCTCTTTCCCAGCCAGCAAAGGATTTCCGACAAACTTTCTTCCCCAGCAAAGACCTAAAAAGGCTACTGGGCCTGCCAGTTGACTAGCGTAAAGCTCCTCTACTACTCAATTATATCCCAACATACAAGTCTGCCTTGCCCGATGTTCCTAGGCGCAGCAAGACTCCTCCGTCTGCTTCCACTCTACCAGTCACTTCATCGCCAAGGCCAAACTAGGCCTTTTCTTCAGATCCAGTTGAGCTGCCATCAACCTCTACCCTCCAACTTATCTCGACATCCCAGCGCCGGCGCCGGCGCCGGCGCCGGCGCCGACGCCGACGTCATGCCCCAACAAACGCTCCTACTGACCGAACTCGTTGTCGTAAACGCCGAGATTCTGACACATCGGTGTACAACCCAGCAAACCCATCCATTGCACTTCCAGCAATTCATTTCGGCACCAAAGTTACCCTCGCTGCAACCGTTGACGATATAGGCTAAAAAGCTATTGTGGAAGACCTCTTGGACGACTTGCCAGGAGTGGTTACTGTCACCTCTTCTCCCTCAGAGTCCTAGCCCAAGCCTAAGGCCAAAAGGGTGAAGCGTTCCAAGGAAAAAACCACTGTGACCCAAGTGGAGTTAGAGGACACAGTGCCGATCTCCAAATTGGCAGAGATCAAGAAGAGCTCCACTGCTGTCGAGAAAAAGCCTGCCGAGGCCAAGACATCCAATACCTCACAGTTGAAGAAGTCAAGGTCTGAGTCTGCAGTGGGCCTAAGCGTCTTCAAAGCCGATGAGCCCTGGGCTCTAGTCATTTCGGTTGGAGATAGACCGATGACAGCTGGTGACAGTGCCATCGACAGTCTTGAGGTCAGCGCCGCTCTTTCCATAGCCGTGCTTCTTCCAACTGATCTTAATCGTATGGCTGAGATCAATGAATATGAAAATTTTGCTTTGATAATGCAGCATTCCGTATTGGTAAGTTCCCAACACTTGGTACTTTATGGCTTTTAGTTTAAATTCTTCATACTTAGAAATTTTACTAACATTTGTCTTTCTTTCTTTCTAGGCCATCCAACATGCCCACTCCTTTGCGATGAAGGCCGAGGAGATGAAGAAGGAGTTAACAAAGAAAACCCAAGACGTTGCTGGATTTCTTGCCTCCTTGAACAATGCCGAGGCTAAAATAAAAGTTCTATTGGATCAAGCCAAGGCTGCAAAAAATGCGCAAGATCAGGCCGAGGAAAGAGCCGAATCAGCGGAGGCTGTTGCCAAGGAGGTTGAAACCAAAACCGCCGAAGCCTAGGCAAAGCTCCAAGAAGACTTGGCCACCAAGAGAGGCCAAAATCAAAGTCGCCGATGAGAATGCATTCTCAGAGGGACAGGCTGCCGTCCGTGATGCATACAAAGCCCAAGTTAACCAAGCCTGCAACCGAGGCTTTTACCTCGGCTGGACGGCAGCTCTAAATGAACTCTCTGTCCTAATGGACTCCCCATTGCGAGACATCAACCAACTCCAAGTACCTTTTCCTCCAACTCCTAAGGGCTCAGAAGATGAAGCCAAGGATGATGACGCCGAGACTGATGGTGCCGATGAAGAGGAGACCGTTGTTAGGACCAAGTCCTCTACTCTGAATGAGCAAATCCTGGACTTGACTCAAGATGAGGAGGATGAGATCTCCAAGAGTGTCTCTCCCAAGAAGAACTCCAGTTCCGAAGTCGAGGTCTAGACCGCCGAGAAGAGCTTTGACCAGACTCTTCTTGAGATCGATGCTGAGATCGAGGCCGAGAAGACTACCAAGAAGCTTTTCCAGCTGTCTGCTGAGGCCGAAACACCTTCAACAGCCGAAGCAGAACAGTCTGAGCTCAATGCACAAGATCCTAGTACTTAGAAATTTTGTTTTCCATTGTACTTTTTGTTTTGTTTATTTGAACAAGTTGTAATAGTTTTCGTTTTAATTGGGCCGAAGTGCCACCTCTGTAACTGAACAAGTAGTCTTCTACGCTAGGCCGAAGTGCCCTTTTTGTCTGTAATTTTGAACAAGTTGCTTCTATGAATGCATGCTTCTTTTTCTCTAAGTGTTGAATGTATGCTTCCATATATAGAATATTTTTGCACTTCCACCACTTTCTTCCTAGTACACCTTGACTATGTAATCACTTCGGGTTAGAGTACCTCAGATATAAACCTTGACTGTTTGTCTTGGCCAACAATTGGAATACATCGGCCAACACTTAAAAATATTTTGAAATATTTTTACAAGTGCTGTTTCTGAAACTTATTCAGTCAAGTATTGCTTCTTTATTTCCATCAAGACTTCACCCTTCCAACCTTTCCAAGCTTGACAACCTGGTTGGTCATCTTGGGTAATATGTACCTCGGATACTTCTTTTCTCATTACCTCGGCTAACTTCAACTTGTAAATTGTTCTGAAATTTCAACAAGCGCCCAAGGTCTCAAACTTATTTATCATTCCTGCTCCCTGCCCTCTAATGTGAACCTAAGTTTCACTTAAGTTCACATTATGCATTTATGGCCTTTTGTCGAATTTAGATTCAAACAAAAACTAGCCAAGGTGTTTGACCTTATTTTCTCTGTTAATCTAACTAAAGCGGGCTTAGTTCCATTCTGAGTTTAACTCTGCCGACATGGCAAGTCTAGGTTATTTCAACTTAGTTCAACTCTATTATATGCAAGTATAATTCAACTCTGTCATATAATAAGTCTAAGTTACTTGTCATGTTTCATTCAGAAACATTGCCAACTTAGTTCAACTCCATCATATGCAACTATAATTCAACTCTATCATATAATAAGTCTAAGTTATTTGTTATGTTTCAATCAGAAACATTGCCAACTTAGTTCATCTCTATCATATGCAAGTATAATTCAACTCTACCATATAATAAGTCTAAATTATTTGTCATGTTTCATTCAGAAACATTGTCATAGGACTGGTCAGTCATATCGCACAAATTTCAAATTCATAAAAATCAAACCAGCATTTTATTATTACTTCAGCTAATAAAATTATGACATAAATTTCGAAAAACAAAAAACTAATGATAAAAAAATTTCAGGTTGTAAGTGTTCCAAGGTCTTGGCAACTCTTTGCCATCAGTGTCTTTAAGCCGATATGCCCCACTGCTGGCAACCGAGATGATTCTATAAGGCCCCTCCTAGTTTGGGCCAAGCTTGCCCTCTCTGGGATCCTTCTTGTTGCCGACAACCTTCCTCAGGACAAGGTCCCCAACTTTGAACTCTCTTGGGTTGACTTTCTTATTACAAGCCCTAGCAAGCTGCTGCTGGTATACCCTTAACCGAATTGCTACTTTATCCCTTCTTTCCTCCAGCAGGTCCAGATCTCGAGCCAGGAATGTCTTGTTAGTCCCATTCTCTACTACTTGGGTTCTGATTCCAGGGATAACTGCTTCAGTGCCATAAGCCATGGCAAAAGGAGACTCCCCAGTTGATCTTCTTGGCGTAGTCCGATATGCCTAGAGCACATTGGGCAACTCCTTCACCCACTTCCCTTTTGCTGCTTCCAGTCTCTTCTTAATCTCATCCAAGATAGTCTTATTGGATGCTTTTGCTTGACCATTGCTCTGAGGGAAACTTGGAGTGGAGTAGTAGTTCTTAATTTTGTACTTTACACATAAGCTTTTGATTAGCTTACAGTCAAACTGTCTACCATTATCTGCTATTATTGCTCTTGGGATCCCAAACCTGGTGATGATATTCTTTCGTATGAAGTTCTTCATATCAATATCTCGAATCTTTGCAAGGGGTACAGCCTCTACCCACTTCGTGAAGTATTCAGTTGTTACCAGCAGAAACTTCCTCTATCCAATTGCTCGGGGCAGTTGTCCAACAAGATCCATGCCCCACTGGGCAAATGGCCAAGGGCTGGATATTGGGTTCAAATCTGCTGCTAGTTGATGTATAAAAGGTGCAAACCTTTGACACTTCTCTCAATTTCTGACGTAGGCTTCAGCATCTTTCTACATATAACGCCACCAGTACCTCTGAGTGATGGCCCTATGAGCAAGTGATCTTCCTCCAGCATGGCTTCCATAGACTCTTTCATGGATCTCATACAGAAAGTTCTCAACCTGGGAGGGATGTATACATCTCAAAAGGGGTCTAGTGAAGGATCACTTGTAGAGATGGTGAGCTGCTATGAGGTTGAACCTGGCCGACTTCAATTTGGTCTTATGTGCCTCTTTTTGGTCGTCTGGCAGTTTGCAATCCCTAAAGAACATCACTATTGCATCCATCCAACTTGGACCCATCTCTACACACAGTGCCTCATATTCTGTTATTAGCGGTTCCACACTTGGTCCTGTCAAGTAATCAATCATGATTGTCCTTGGCTCCCCTGACTTTATTGCACTAGCCAGGTTGGCCAAGGTGTCGACGTAACTGTTGTTATCTCGGCTAACTTGCTGTAACTGGCAATCTTGGAACAAGGAAAGCAATCTGACAACCTCTTTTACATAGGCTATCATTTGTTCATCTCGGACTGCATACTTGCCTGTTGCCTGATTCACAATAAGTTGGGAATCACAGAAGGCTACCACCTCATCGTCCTCCATTGCTGCTGCCAACTTCAACCCTGCAATTAGTGCCTCATACTTTGTTTCATTGTTTGAGGCCTTGAATCCTAGATGAATAGACTACTCTATCATTCACCTATCTGGCGATACTAACACTACTCCTGCCTCTGCCCCTTTGACAGTTTGAACTTTCATCAACAAACAGGCAGAAAGAGTCGCCAATGTAGATGTCACAGGGTTTTAGTTTCTCTTCTTTCGTCTGTTTTGCTAGAGTGGGGTTTTTGGGCCCCAGTTGGGTTTCTTCTTACTCTTCTGGGCATCCCAAGACGCCACTCACTGGAGTCTAACGCAGGATGACACCAGGGGTGAACTCGGCCACTAAGTCGGCGAGAACCTGGCTGTTAATTGCTGTTCTGGGCCTAAACTCCAAGTCATATTGGCCCAACACTACTATCCATCTGGCTACCTTGTCTGTCAGATCTCCTGGCTGCAACAGGGACTTCAAAGGATGCTCAGTCAGTACCACAATCTTGTGAGCTTCGAAGTAGTGATTCAGTTTTTTCGAAGCCATCACCAGGGCTAGTGTCAATTTCTCCAGGGATAAGTACCTGGTCTCTGCACTTGCTAGGGTTTTACTCACATAGTATACTGGCCTTTGCTCTCTCTTGTCTTCTCTGGTTACCACTGCACTCATTGCATGCTCTGAAACTGCCAAGTATAGGAGAATTCTTCTCCAGGTATTGGATTTGACAGAACTGGAGTTGTTGTTAGGTACTTTTTCAAGTCTGCCAAGGCGACTTCGCACTCTTTCATCCACAAAAAATCTGTGGCCTTCTTCAACAAACTAAAAAATGGTTTACACTTATTAGAACTTTGGCTGATAAACCTGTTTAGGGCTGCCGCCTTGCAAGTCAAAATCTGGACCTGCATGGCTGACGTCGTGCTCTTTAAGTCAAGAATGACCTTGATTTGATATGGGCTTGCCTCAATGCCCCTTTTGGTAACCACGTATCCCATGAACTTACCAGACCCAACTCCAACTGCACATTTCGAAGCATTGAGTCGGAGCCAATATGTTCTCAGGATATCAAAAACTGCCTTCAAATCGTTGATTCCCAAGTTCTTTGGTCTTCACGACCATGTCATCAATGCACACTTTTACTATTTTGCCAATCAGATGTCTGAACATCTTTGTCACCAGCCTCTGGTAGATTGCTCCTGCATTTTTCAACCTGAAAGGCATCACTTTGTAGCAGTACAGCCCTTTTGGGGTGATAAATGCAGTCTTCTCCTCGTCAATGGGATACATTGCTATCTGGTGGTATCCCCTATAAGCATCTAGGAAGCTCATCCTTCCATGCCCTGAAGTAGCGTCCACTAGCTGATCAATCTTGGGGAGTGAGAAACTGTCCTTGGGGCAAGCCTTACTCAGGCTGGTGAAGTCAACATAAACCTTTCACTTGCCGTTCTTCTTTTTCACAATCACTATGTTGGATAACCAAGTAGGGTAGTTCACCTCGCGAATGGCTTTGGCTTCCAGCAGTTTATCCATTTTATCCTCACCTGCATAAACATGCATTAAGGTCGGCCTCTTTGCTTATTGGATGACAGGTTTGGCCGACCTTTCTACATTAAGCATATGGCATGTGACCTCGGGGTCAATGCCTGACATCTCATATGGTGTCCAGGAAAATACTTCTATGTTGGCCCATAAGAAAGTCTCTAACTCCCTTTCCTCATCGTCGGCCAATCCTGAGTCGAGAAAGAAAAAGCGCTCTTCATCCCCTTCTTGGACCAGAATTTTCTTCAAGGCTTCCTCGCTCTTCTCGGCCGGTTCTTTGCCAGCATCATCCAGAACTTCCATGTTCTCGTCCTCAATTTCCATTTTTTCTACGTCTCGCACATTACAGTTGGATTTCATTGTTGCTATGGAGCAATTCTTTGCCTGCACTTGATCCCCTCTGACTTCCTTAATCCCCTGTTAAGTTGGAAATCGTAATAACTGGTGCAGCATTGAGGAAACAACCCTCATTGCGTGCAGCCACAGTCTTCCCAATATAGCATTGTAAGGGGAGGGGGTATCAATTACCATAAATTCTATGCTAATATTCCTGGTGCTTGCTTGCACCTCCAAATTTATTGCTCCCAGAGGCCATGTTGGCGTTCCATTGAACTCGACCATTAGGCTGTTTGACTGCTCCAAATCATCTCGGTGAAGGCTAGGCTCCTTGTAACATCTGACATACATGATGTCACAAGAGTTGCCTTGGTCGATCATAATACGCCTTACCTGACATTCTCCAATCTTAAGGGTCAATACTTGAGCATCATTGTGTGGATGTTCCACCACGTCTAGGTCTGCTTTAGTAAAGAACACCATTGGTCCTTGGTACTCGTTTGTCCTGGGCCTCTTTTGTTGGACCTGATACACATGTTGTAAGTGCCTCACCTTTTGGGTCTCTCCTCGCATATCATTCTCTTAACCCTCGAATAAATCACGTTTATCACCCGAGGTTCTGCTTGCTGTAGTTGTGGCGGTGGTGGTGCCGCTGGTGCTGGGGGAAGCCTTGCATGCTCTTTTCTCATTCCAGCCTCATCTATTAGGTCTCTCAAGTGACCCTGTCTGACCAGATCTTCCAAGTGCGTCTTTAGGGCCCTGTATCCCTGAGTCAGGTGCCCATCCTCATTGTGGTAAGCGCAGTGCTTCCTAAGGCTCCTTCTTATGAACTCACCGGGAACCTTCTCTGGCGCTCTGTAATACGGCTAGTTCCTGATTCTTTCTAGAACTTTATAAACCGGGATCCAGAACACAATGGTGACAGGCTGTGTAGCCCTCAGCTCTGTTTTCTACCTGTTAATACCAGTATTACCTTAGCCTCGCTTCGGCGAGCTGTTTCTCTTCTCCTATTTCGGCATCTTTATTCCTGGCGTATCCTCTTCTGCTCTAGCATATTTCTCGATCTGTGCCATGAGCTTCTCCAGACTCTTTGGTAGAGTTTTTGCCAGTGACTTTTGAAGTGGGCATTCATCCTCCAGGCCGTTCTTAAAAGACACGACTGCCAATTCCTAGTTGCATCCCGGTATTCGGTTGAACATCTCACAATATCTTTTGGCATAAGCCTTGAGGCCTTCACCCTTGCTAATTTTCGAAGCCATCAGGGAGTCTACCCTTAGTGGCTGCAACTTGTTTGTAACAAACCTGGCCACAAACATCTTGGCCAGGCCTTCCCAACTCTTCACAGTTACTTTCGGCAACTTGCGAAACTAATCCGATGTGATTTCCCCAAAGGATGAGGGGAACACCTTGCATAGAAACGGTTCGTTCCCGGTATACAAAGCCATTGAATTCAGATATAAGCCAACGTAAAAGTTCGAATCGGACTCACCGTCACAAATTTGGAACCTCGGCATATGGAACCTTTATGGGGCCTTAAACCTATCCAACTTCACCAAGAATGGCGTTCTCGACTTGACGGGGGATGTGACCTCAGCATTCTGCTGCTTCCTCTGGAGGTAGTCTCTCAAATCCTCCTTAGTCCAACCAGGAGTTCGGCTGTCAACAGATTTCAGTCTTTTTGGTGTGTTACTCCCGGTGTCGTTATGTGTCCTCTTGGACTTCTCTTCATTCACTGTGTCAAAACATAGGCCCTTCCCCTGGATATTTCGAGGTTCTTTGACATATGTTTCCTGGTACGAGGTGTCCTCTGTGAGTTACCTCTAACTGACTAACCTCGCCCGACATCCCGTGAAGGCCAATGTGAGGGCTCCTTTTCCTTGCCATGCTGTGGGACTATTGGGATTGTTTTCTGGCCCCCTTTCTGGGCATCAGTCTTGGCCCCTGGCATCGGCATGTCCTACAATGGAAACGGTGGTGTAGACGCGCCCCGGGTGAGGGCCTCAGTGCTACAGTTCGGACTCAATTGTCACGGTTCTTAATCTGAACCAAAGAGTCCAAATCCGGCAAATCATTTTGAGAAAACAGATTTTTAGAAAGAAGTGCCAAACATGGACTGCTTTGCCAGATACAGAGTCGCCACCTAAATATTTTTTAATGGGGGAATTTAGGAAACCCTGACTCGTTTGCCTAAGGCCACGTGTCCGTCATCACCAAAGTTGCCTCGGCTCGAGAACGTGGGTACGATTGGGGAAGGTCAGCTATGAGCACCCCCTCTCGCCCGATCCGAAGATCAGCCTCTACTAACCATGATATCTCGTTTTTGAAAATACATGCGTTCTTATTCCGATTAATTGGCTAGAATTACTATGTGATGCGCACAGCAAAACAAGTATAGACTAGATCGCCTAATTTGGAACAAAGCATTGCATATCCGCTCGTTTTAAAATGGTTTGAAATTTGCTACTCGCAAGTAGGCTAAAATACGGATTTCAACGAGTCGTTCCAACTCAGACAATCCAACCTTCACCCACAGGCATTCAGGCAGTTAATCAAATAAGCATTTAGCCACATGGTAAGCATGCTGTCATGTTAACATTCACACTCATGCAAGATGCTAAAGCATGAATACTTATATCGTACTCCGAGCCAAAACAAAGAACATGTTAGCAATCATGCATGATCCAAGTCCATGTTAAGTGGCTAATTCAACGCATACAGAATGTCACTAGAATAGGCTCAGCTAATCCTAAGATGGCATGTGGGATGCAACGAGTAGCACGTATTCAAGTTAGGTTTGGAATACTATGCTGTTAACATGATGCACCGAGCCCGGTGCATGCAATACTAATGAATGATGCATGCATGCATAACATAAGGATGCTAAATTAAACATGTCCTAATACTAACCATCAAAGCAGGTAAGTAAAAGGGAGAAAGAAGTGGGGGTTAGGAGACATGCACACACGCACCCACACTTATTACAAATTTGCCCTCGCTCGGAGGGACCGAAAGAATAATACAGATTTAACTAACCTACAAGCTAATTAAATATTACAGACCAATTAAACTAGTTAAGAAAATTAACTAATCTAATAAAACAGTTAAACAGCCTCGGGAAGAGGGCCCAATGCAATGTGTGCTTGGCTCTGCTCGGAAGTCCACTGCCATGCACAAGTTGTCTCTGTTTTCCCTGCTCTGTTCCTTTGATCATTGCACAAATCCCAAGGTGCACTCTATGAACCCTGTGGGATGCCACCGGCCAAGGGAAATGGTCACCGGCCAAAGGAAATGATCACCGGCCACTGGTTAAGATATCAGCCACCAATTGTTGGTCGGTCGGCACTAAATATGGTCGGCCGGCCAAATCTTCCTGCAGAATCCTGTTTTGACAGTAGCAGAGGGCAAAACAAAGCATAACAATGCATTTCAAGCAAATGTGTGCACCAACACATCCCTTATCATGTTTATGACTCAAAGGGACATGGTTCTCGGTTCTCAGACCACCAATCGCGCATTTCGATGCGTGATGGCCCAAGAAATCAAGTTATGCATTTTGATTTCAAATGAAATGCACATAAAGAAACAAGGAGCTCAACCTCTATCATTCTCAATTCAAGAGGCTAAGCATGCATGTCAATGTAATGCAGCCTAGACATATGAGCTAGTATGCAACATGAGCAATGCGAACAAGCACACAAGGCATGTGACAATCATGCTAACCAATAAGTATGCCAAATATAATGGGGATGTTCAAGCATGCAAGCAAACATGTGACTTCATTCAATTGTGCCACAACACATGGAGCAAACATGTTAAACAACCTAAACATGTGACAACACACAAGTATACAACAACACACAAGGTGAGCATGCAACAACATGCGGACTATGGACTTAAACTAATTTAGATGTCCGAACTTCCATTTTTTTTTTTTTTCAGTTTTTGTTTAAAGTGATAAAATTTAGTTTCTATTTTATTTTCTTTTTCTCCCCCAAATGCCAATCCAAACACAATCATAGTGTTGCATTTGATATTTATTAAAGTTTACTGTGTAAAAATTGGTCACTATGATTTTAATGAAAAGTTGAATTGGTGAGAGTGTCATGACCCGAACCCGCCCCCAAGGCTTAAGGACATAACTGGCCAGTAATCATGAGATTACCTACGGCCTCAGACCAAACCAAACGTATTTTAACAGAGTTAAACGGAAGCAATTTAAAACTTTGTCCATAGAGCTGTGCTTACATGGCACATCATCATAAACCATATATATGTATATTAATAACTCACAACAAAATATGTACTACACAAGGTTCTGTACATATAGGATCATATGAGTCTAAGTCAACCCAAGAAAACTATATACAACATATTCCAAGACTTCGCCCACATGACAAAATAAAACAGAATGACAAAAAGGTGAGGACGGGTCTCGTGCGTGAGACGCGAGGGCTGACTCTTCAAAACCCTTTATTGTTCCTCACAGACTTCACTGGGGCTGGGTTTGGACTTCTCTTAGCTCACCTACAGATACGTGAATGAGCGTGAGCGATAGCCCAGTGAATAATATCAAGTAAAGAAGTTATACAAACGATATGTAGAACAACATGCTTCAAACGGCCTTGGGCCCAATTCATATTTCTATTTAACATATATACACAATTTAGGTCAAGTGACTACAATTTTGAACAAACTGGCCTTGGGCCCATTCAAACTTTCATTTGTGTCAAAACAGCCTCTGGCCCATTCATTCATGTGAAAACGGCCTCTGGCCCATTCATTCTTGTCAAAACGGCCTTTGGCCCATTCCTTTAGTCATATCAAACATTTGTCCATAATTCAAACTGGCAAACTCATAAGGCTTATAAGGAAATAAGTAATTGGACAAATGACAAGTTTGAAATATCGATATTACTCACAGTGATCGGTTGGTTGGTTTGCCCTGGAGCTCGACCCTACACATCCCATGAACACAAAAGGGTCACAAACAATTCAATCCGTTCTAAATTCACGTTTTCCTCTTTAGGCTTCATTCTTATCTCTTTAACTTAATTACAATGCTCAATGCATGCTTAAGAATACTTAGAAGTGAAAGAGGACGGAAAACGAAACACAGAATACATAAACAAAATTTTAGAAAATAGGATCCCCGCTCGAGCGTGGACTTCCCCGCTCGAGCGGACCCATGAGGTCTGCAAAAGTGCTAGATGCATCAAAATTACGCTCGAGCATGAAGTATGGCGCTCGAGCTGAAGGTCTGTTTACATAGCTCCCCGCTCGAGCGTACATCCAAGTCTGCAAAAATACTGGGAGCACGAAATTCACGATCGAGCGGCGGTTTCCCCGCTCGAGCGGACATCAAATTTTTGGGTTTTCCAGCTAAGTTCTTAAGCTCAAATCCAGCATTCAAACCGATCCAACTTACAATATATGGCTCAAACTTCAAATATATTTATGCTATCATGATACAAACACCCATTTACATCAATATGGAGCTCAATTTCATAAATCAAACACATGCATGTCCCAATTGACACCAAACTCATTTTTAACATGCAAATTCATGCATTCAAAGCTCCTATTCTTATAGTTTGTATATGCATGTGATGTATTACCCTTATTCTCAACCTAGATGTTGCAAATGGTGATTTCAAACATGTGTTTTAACCAAAACTCTACATGAATCATATATTTCAAGCCCAAACATGCAAATTCAAAGCAATGACACACATGCATGCATATATTGACCTTCAATCCAACATGATCAACTCAATTCCATTTCAATTCTTACTGTTGATTACCCAACTAGCTTGAATACATACTTTACAACATTAAACTCATGAATTACTCACCAAGGAGCTTTAATCTTCACAAACTAAGGTTAATTCTTGAGCTAGCCTTCAATTTACTCAAGCTTCTTGAGCAAATCTTCAATTGTTTCTCTCCCTCTCTCTCTAGCCGGCCCTCTCTCTATTTTAGAGCTCAAGATCAGCCAAAATGCAACAAAGGAGGAGAATTGAGGGTGTAGTGCCCTTTTACAACAAGTCCCACTAATTCAATTTAATAATAATAACTAATTGGGCACTAATTCAATAGTTTAATCAATTTAATCTGGTCCGAATCCATTTTTCAATTAAACTTCACTGCAGGCTCTAAAAATTATGCCAATCACAATGGCGCGACCAATTTCGGTTTCAGTGGCCGATAGGGCCTTCAATTTAATTCCCAAAGCAGACAATCAAACAGATATTCCTACGGTGAACAGATAGAAATTCAAAACCACATATTTTCACATAATGGCACACAAAATCATATTAAACACATAATCATATTCAAAATAAGGACCAATTAGCACAATATAGAACAGGGTTATCACAGAGTATAAATTTGTACAAGCATAAAGTTGCTTCATTATAATTGCGGGTTCAAATTACAAAAAGAGTTTTATTGCTCGTAAAGTAAAATTGTGTATGTCTAGTATTCCAATATCATATCATATATATATATCAATTAATTTTTCCTCACAATTATATTAATTAAAAAAAAATATTTCAAACGCATTAATATTTCTCACAATGAGATTGAAGAGAATACAAGGTTAGACAACATGGCTGAATATGTTTCTAGGTAAGTAGGGCGAATGGAAGAAAAACCTTGAATGTTGCATGGACAAAATTACTCAAGAACACCTTCGTGGGAAGGAAGTGTATGTGTTAGACACCAAATTTACTGACCTTTAACAACCCTGTAGATGAACTCTAGAATCTATATATATCAACCAACACAACAGACATCATATTAACCTCCATCTGTGTTTCTGGTAAAAGAGAAAAAAAAATTCATGATATACATAACTAATATATGTAAATATGTAGCAAATGGAAAACCATGAGAAAGACAAGCGAGTTGTATATTTGTGTGAGGAATTATCATAATCTAGTTGCAGGCAGTGGCATCTAATTCTATATATCTAACCTCAACAATATCTTTTGAGGATTGCACAATGAAAGAATCTATTAAAACATAGAATTTTTGAGAGAACAATCTGCTATAAATTAAATATGTAGATATAATTTTTCAACCATTGGAATATTGGATTCATTGTGCTTATATATGTGTCTTGGTATGCTGATTATTCTTCTTACGAGACAATCTTTACCATTCGATTTCACCAGTAATATTATGGCAAGCTCTTATTAACCATGGCAACTGATGCATGCTAAAATGTATCAAAACACCATAAACAGATATTTATGTATTCTATATGGAAATGCACATCAATTAATATTTGACTTTGTTTGTGCTTGCTTTCATTTGAAGGCATAATAGTTTGGTCTTTATTGATTGATTTGAGAGAGCAATGTATTTCTTGAATCTATCATAATCTATCAAGAGCTTTGTAGAAACGTTTGGTTTCTTCATTAATATGCTTCATACTAGATATGCTTTTAGTATGCTTGATAGTACTAATTCAGATTGCACCACCGGGATGCAATCATTAATGGTGCATGCATGCATAAATAGCCTTAGACATGTCCAAGAATCTTCATTAGAGATACCTAGTCATCTTTGATGAAGCTCTTCTTGGATTGTCCAGTTTAGATAGTTTAGGAGCACAAGTCTGTATTGTAATTAGTAGTTCTATTGCTTATAGTCCATGTTGTAGAGATTTCGTGTAGTAACTCCTTGTGTTCTCCGAGTGCATACTAGACAAGGTGTAGCAGTACACCTAGTCTATGTCGTGTATTTGGAGAACCATGGGGAGATGCTGCCGAAATTTCGTTAGAGATGAATAGAGCGGTATGAGCTACTTTTTACAACATAGACTGTGCATTCCTAAATGGAAAAGTAGGATGAACCAACATATTAGAGACCAGTTAGAGGTGAATGATGTCATATTGCATGCATTATAAGCTACTTAACTGAGGTTAAGATTAATTAGAATGGAACGGTAATTTTGAACATTGTTGATTTGGCAGTGACATTTGTAGTGTAAGACAGAGTCAGATGGATAAAAGTTGGATAAATCAGCATAGGTTGCACCCGGAATACATACAAGGGGTTAAGGAATTTATTAAGTTTGCATGCAAAAATAAACCGTTGTTGAATGAAGTCAAATGCCCATGTAAACGGTGTCGTAATGTCAAATTGGTGGAGAAAGGGCTGTTAGGGGGAACATTTAATGATCAATGGGTTTCTTCCAAGTTACACCAATTGGATTTTTCATGGGGAGAATATGTCGTCGCCTGTGCCACATAATGTAAATGTCGGGCAAACTGATTCGAATGATGGTGATGAAACTTATGAAATACTATATGAAGGATTTGGACTTCCTCCACCAAGCTTTATTCATGAGGCAGCAAGTTCTGGTATTAAACAAGGTCCAGATGAGAAAATTGAAAAATTCTTCAATTTATTGAAAGAGGCTGAAAGAGAGTTGTATCCTGAGTGTCAGAAGTTTTCAACGCTCTCATTTATTGTTCGGTTATTGCACATCAAGTGCCTTAGTGGATGGAGTGACAAGTCTTTTACGATGTTGCTCGAGCTTTTGAAGGATTCGTTCCCAAAGGGTGAAACTTTGCCAAAGTCATTTTATGCAACTAGGAAACTCCTTAGGGACTTGGGCCTCGATTATCATAAGGTACATGCATGCCGAAGGGATTGTTCACTATATTGGAAGGAAACAACTAGTATGGATGATTGCATAGTGTGTCATATGCCTAGATACAAACAGTTTGAGGGGGAGGAAAATGATGTTAAGAAGAAGCAACAAAGAATTCCACAAAAGATTGTTAGCTACTTTCCATTGATTCCAAGGCTTCAAAGATTATTTATGTCATCCAAAAGATCTTCTTTAATGAGATGGCATGCAGAGGGCCGAATTGATGACGGCAAAATGAGACATCCCGCTGACTCTCCAGTCTGGAAATTTTTTGATAATTTGTATCCCAAGTTTGCGAGTGAGCCTCGCAATGTCAGACTGGGTTTAGTAGCGGATGGATTCAATCCATTCAAGGCAATGAATGTCTCTTATAGCAGTTGACCAGTTATTATGATGCCATACAATTTGCCACCATGGTTGTGCATGAAGCGGCCTCATATGATGATGACATTGCTCATCGATGGTCCTTCTTCACCTGGAAATAACATTGACGTCTACTTACTCCTTGTAGTGGGTGAATTGAAAGAATTATGGGAAAACAGTGTTGACACTTATGATGCGGAAACTAATCAGATGTTCCGAATGCATGTTGTGTTATTGTGGACTATAAATGATTTTCCTGTCTATGCAATTTTGTTTCGATGGAGCACGAAAGGCGCTTTAGCTTTTCCTTGTTGTAACACACGTACTCGTTCTCGATATTTGAAGAACGGAAGGAAATTATGTTACATGGGGCATCATCACTGGTTGAATGGGGGTCACAAATTTGAGAAAGCTAGTGCGCCTTTTGATGGCATTCATGAATTCGAACCATGTCCAACTCGGTTATTAGGGGCTAATGTGCTACAACAACTAGGCCCTAAGTTCAAATTGAATTCTAAGCGTCAATATTCTAGCAAACGGAATAGAAAGGGAAAAGAAAAGGAGGAAAATGAGGACTCGGGTCATAATTAGAAGAAGAAGAGTATTTTCTTTGAGCGGTCATAGTGGGAGCATAATTTGATTCGCCACAATCTTGATGTGATGCACATTGAAAAGAATGTGTGTGATAATGTGTTGTGGACAATATTAAATGTTGATGGGAAAGGGAAGGACAATTTAAATACTCGTCGAGATTTGCAAGATATGGGAATTCGGAAGGCACTACATCCTCAGAAAAGGGTTGGGAACAAATATTATTTGCCTCCTGCATGTTTTGCCATGAACAATAGAGAGAAAAGTCTATTCTGCACACTTCTAAAGAATATCAAAGCTCCAGATGGTTACGCATCTAATATCTCTCGCCGGGTTAACCTCAAACAGCGTAGCATATCTGGATTGAAAAGTCATGATAACCATATACTCATGAAAGAAATACTTCCAATAGTAGTAAGAAATTTGTTACCGAAGAAAGTGGTTGAACCATTAATTGAGTTGAGCAATTTTTTCAGGCAATTGTGTTTCAAAATCCTAGAGGTGGATGGTCTAAATCGTCTTCAGTCCCAAATTGCTCTTACACTTTGCCATCTTAAGAGAATTTGTCCTCTATCATTTTTCGATATAATGGAGCACTTACCCATTCACCTAGCAGAGGAAGCAAAGATTGCCAGTCCGGTGCAATATCGATGGATGTACTTTGTAGAAAGGTGTGTAATTCTACTCCAATGTCTATTTTGTATATATTTGCTTGTTAATACTTGGAAGTCATGTATGCATCTTTTTGTTTATAGGTTCCTTATGACGCTTAAATCATACATGCGTAATCAAAGTCATCCTGAAGGTTCAATTGCACAGGAATACTTAGTCGAAGAATGTATGACATTTTGCTCAAGGTACTTGCATGATGTTGAGTCGAAATTGCATCGACCGTTAAGGAATTGTGATGTTAGTGACAATCCTGAGATATTAATGGGGCGGGCTTTAGGAAAAGGAAAAGGGTTTGTGCTTGATAACACAACATGGGTATAGGCTCATCGGTATGTGTTATTTAACATCGCCGCGGTTGTCCCATATCGAGAGTAAGATACACGCAACCTTCGTCTCATCGTGAATGTATTCATACCAACTATAATTATCTTGCATTTTACAAGTAGTTTAATTGTGTAGGGAACATCGTGATTTATTAAGCGGTCACATTGTCATCTCAGAGATTATGATGTGGATCGTCGTCACAATGATGAGTTTCCCAAATGGTTCAATTCTCATGTAAGTGCATGTCAAGCACAACAAGTCTTTGTAATACATGTGTTTCTATATTTTTGAAGTTGTTAATTGATGTTTAATATTGATAACTTTCTTTTAAAAATAGGTTGCCGAGCTACTAGCTACTGAAAATGTAGCGTTATCAGATGAGATTAAAATTTTGGCTTTGGGACCCAGCCAAAAGGCCACCAGATTTAATGGGCATATAATTAATGGTACTAGGTATCATACTAGGAGTCGTGAGTTGAGAAGAAAAACTCAGAATAGTGGGGTTATGGTGAAGGCAAAGACTTCTAGCTATACAAGTGCGAAAGACATTAATCCAGTGGAAGGTGATGTAGCGTACTATGGATATGTGACAGATATTATTGAATTGTATTACTCACATGACCATAGATACATGTTATTCATGTGCAGCTGGATTGATAACAATAAGGGACTCAAGCGGGATGATTTTGGTTTTACACTTGTTAATTTCAATCACTTATTATATACGAAGAAACAGGACAGTGATGAGCCATTCATCCTAGCATCTCAAGCACAACAAGTCTTTTATGTTAATGATTCTGTTGATGAAGATTGGAATGTTGTACTCAAAATGAAACCTAGAGACTTGTATGAGGTGTGTGGAGAACAACCAACTATTGATAAAGGACTACATCACGATGAAGGACTACATCACAATAAAGTGGAAGGATTTGGTGATCAAGAGTTAGATGTAGCTTCCTTCACTTGTGAGGAGGACATGGATTGGGTTAGGCAAGGTATTGATGGAACAATTGTTGATGAAACTATTGGACCTCTTGAAGCATCGACAGAGGCACCATTTGAAGATGACGAAGAAATGATATGATAATGTAATTGGTTGCATATTCACTTTTACATTTGTGTTTTCTGTACGGATATTCATGTTAATAAAATCTTTGCTTTGATACCTTTATAGTTTTCTTTGAATGGCCTTTCATGTACTCTTATTCTGTTTTGAATGAAGTTTCTTTGTAGATTATCATGTCCTTACTTTTATGTTTGTAGTTTCTTTAAAGATTATTGTAGGCACCCCGTTTTTGACCATTCTCAAGACTTGGATGTGCTTGCAGGTATATCCGATGACAAGTTTGATTGCTCGTCGAGTGCTCGAATTTCGCAATGGAATGTCACAGGTTTGAGCTTTCCAAACCCTGTATCTTTTCTGCCCAAATTTTGGACCATGCTTTGGTCCCTCTATGGTGATTGTTTTGGTGCACTTTCGGCCATGGAATGCCACAGCTGGCCATCAATTTATGCCTGTCGGCCATCAATGAGGCATTGCTAGCCACCAACATTTCAACAAATATTTTTATGATATTTTTGAGCCAGCTGTTTGCAGGATAGCTCATCTGCATGCACGTGGAGGGCTGGATATGTTTGAAGGCTCTTTGTATCACCTATACAGAGGGCTCATCTATATGCATGCAAGGGTTACCAAAATTTTGAGCTGAGCTATTTCTTCCTCTCTCTCTCTCTCTCTAGAATACTCTCTCTCTCTCTCTCTACATTTAGCCTTGAAAGTGAGTTTTTCTTGCATATTTGCACTAGCATCCTTAGCCAAACACCTTGACCTTGGACTAGAAGTTCTTGGAGGTCTTATTTGAGCTCTTTGGAGTGTCTTTTACTAGGTTTTAGCTCAGAAGCTTGCTGTTTTCTTGCTGTGCTACAAGGGTAAGATACTACCTCTTTTAAGCTTTGTTCTAGTTCATTGTTTTGCCATCTTTCTATGCAACTTTGAAGCTGGTTTTTGTCTCAAAAAAGGTTTATTTTTAAGGCTTAACAATGTTGGTTTGAGTCTTGTGTGGTTAAGGGGTGATTTCCCTCTTTTGTTCTTTAGCTTGTAAAGCCTCTTGAGCTACCTTTCTAAGCTTTTGTTTTAACCTTTGCTTGGCCTCTTTACCACTGAAACTCAGAGGAATTTTAGTGGTGGAAAGTTAGTTTTGAGGCTTAAAATAGGAGGGGGTCATCCCCTCTTCTTGTGTCTTGTTTGCTTGTGTTGATGGCCTAATACTTGAGCATGTTTTTCTACCATCCCTTGACTTGATCTAAGCATGTTTTTGTGACTTTTTTAACATGTTTTAGCTCTGTTTGTGGCTGGCCTGGCCACTTCTTGCATGCTTCTTACACTTGTAGTGTAAATCTTGTTTACTAGCTTAACATGCTACGTGTTTTAGCCTATTATTCTAGCATATTTTGGCTATACTCTAGCATGTTTTTACTCATGTTTTTTCATGCTTAAGCTCTGTTTTAAGTGGTCCTGGCCATGTGAGGCTTTCTTTGTGCGGTTGTAGTGTAAAGGCCCATGACTAGCTTTGAGTTGCAAGGTCTCTAGCATGCTTTATGTGAGGTGTTTGTATGCCTTAGCCTAATTTCTCGCATGATTTTAGTGTATATAGTGTAGTCACCCTCTCACATGCTCCACTCTTTCAACGCTTTAGAGAGTTGTGCCTTATGCCTTAATCATGAGCCAATGTGCATGCATGCTTGTCTAAGCTCTTGGGCTACCATTTCAGCATGTTTTGGCCTTTAACTTGGCATGTTTAAGCTTTGTCCAGAACTGGTTTGGCTATTTAGATTATGTATTGCATGCCTCTTGTGTGAATGCCTTGACTAGCTTTGAGTTTTGGGGCTTCTTGCATGCTATACTTGTGGTGTTTTCATGATATGTCATCATTTGGCATATGATTTCAGTGCTTATCCCTCTGTCATGCTCTCATATATGTCATTCTTTCAATGTGTTTGAAAGATAAGCCTTGTGCCTTGCTTGCGAGCGAATGAATGAGCATTCATTTTTTACTTTTTGTGCCTAAATTTTGATGTGTTTTGGCCACTGTTTTGGCATGATTTAGCTCTGTCTAGAGTTGGTTTGGCCATTTGAGATTGATAATGTATACCTCATGTGTAATGTTCTTCATTTGCTTTAGTGCTCTTGGCCCCTTAACATGTGTTGCATACATTGCTTACATGGTAGAGTCTTGTGCATGCCACTTTAGCTTTGAAGGGTAGCATGTTGTTTGCATGGCATGATGTTTGCATTGTATTGTGTTCAACCGGATGTTATGTTGAACACGAGGTTGATTGGTCTACTTCATACTCAAAGTGATGAAAGTGAGCTAATCCCCTTTTGTCTCCATTGCCTTTGATCATCCATGATGAGGTGGCGGATTTAGAGTTTTGTTTGCATTGCATTTATTGAATTTGTGCAAGTTGGATTTTTGGCCATCATGCATTCCAAATGCTTGATTGATGGTCTTGGATCTGATGGTGCCCCTCCCTTGATGTTTTGAGGTGATAAGGAGTGGCATAGTACATACCTATCCTAGGGAAACCCTCCATTTCCTCTATTTTGTGCTCTGTTGCAGTTTGGTGTCACAGCACACCAGTGGCCGACAGTGCCACATTGATGGCTGGCACCCTTGTATCCTTGGCCGGAAGTGATTCATCTTTGGCCGATAGGTGGCCGGCAGTAGCTGTTCATGGCCGGCAGGCCACTGGTGCACTCCCCAACACTGTTTTGGTGAGATCCAGCAGCAAGTTCTTAAGGACACCTTGCAAACAGAGCCTCCAAAGAGCAAACCAGAGAGCTTTTCGGGGCGAGAAATTGAATGCGAGCATGCATGTTCAACATCATCAAACAGATCTGAAGTAGTTTAATTTAGTACTTTACTTGTTAGTTAGTATTGAATTTGTAACTTAATTAATTTGTTAATTAGTTAAAGTGTTGTAATAATTAAGTAGCTTAGCTTAGCTATTTCTTTATTGTTTTGTAATAATTAGTCTAATTAGCATAATTAGATTAGTTAGTTTAGCTTAGATTAGATTAGCTTAGCTTTCATTCGGACCCTCCGTCGAGAGGGCACAATGTTGTAATAAGGGTGCGTGTGTGTGCATGTCTTCCAACCCCACGTCTTTCTCCCTTTTATTTACCGGCTTTTGATGGTTAGACTAGGGCATGTTTCGATTAGCATCCTTATTCTTGCATGTTTGCATCATTCATTTGTATTGCATGCACCGGGCTCGGCGCATCATTCAAAGTGCATTGTATTTCAATACCTATTTGAATACATGTATCGAGTGTTGCATTCATATGCCATCGTGGATAGCCGAGCCTATTTAGTTGCATTTTGCATGTGTTGCATTAGGCATCTAACATAGCTAGGATCATGGATTGATTTCTAACAAGTTTTCTATTTTGGCTCAGAGTACACTATAAGTGTTTACGCTTTAGCATCCTTGCATGTGTATAAGTGTTGCCATGACAGTATGCTTGCCCTGAGGCTATTTGCTTAATTGATTAACTACATGAATGCCTGTGGATGGAGGCTTTATTGCTTGAATTGGGACAATTCAACAAAATGTGGGTTTTAAGCCCACTTTGCGAAGTGGCACATCATGTTTTAAGCCCACTCGAGGGTGGCAAATCCGCGCTTTAACCTAGTTGCGAGTAGCACTTTCAAACCATTTTCGAAAAACAAGCATGAATTGTTTTGTTCTAATTCTTGTGATTGAGTCTATACTTGTGTGTTGTGCGCATCACATAGTAAGTTAGCTTAATAATCGGAATAAGAACGCGTGTGTTTTCAAAAACAACATATCATGTTAGTAGAGGCCGATCTTTGATCGGGCGAGTGGGGTTACTCATTTCAGGACCTTTCCCTCTAGTACCCAAGTTCCCGAGCCGAGGGAACTTTGGTGATGACAGACATGTGGCCTTAGGCACGAGTCAGGGTTTCCTAAATCCCCAAAAATAAAAATATTTAGGTGGCGACTCTGAAATCTGGCAAAGCCGTCCATGTTTGGCGCTTTTTGATTAAAAATCGATTTTTCAAAACCAATTGCCAGATTTGGACTCTTTGGTGATTTATTAGTCTTACATTGCACTTTGTGAGATTAGATTTAGAACCATGACAGGAGTCCGAACTGTAGTAGCTATGAACCCAATTCACGCCCTCGCGCGCGGAGCGATTTCAGGTGGTCTACAGTTTCTAGCGACTCTGTTGGGGATTTAGAGAACTTGACTCGAACTAATGATATGTTTTTTTTATCTACACTTACGTGTTTCTTTGCATTGTATTTGCATTGGTGCACCTAAGTCACAGTGTTTGCCGTCTGCTATTCCTGAACAGTTCGCCGGAGGCTTGCTTGGAAAAGCATGCCATAAGTCTGGCCGGTTACGGGTTCTGCCATGATGGGAATACAAACCTTGGTTTTTACCGAGGCACCCTTTTGGACCATTCGACCTAGTTGCATATCGGGAACCATAGAGACCATTCCAAACCAGGACAGGTTGCTTGCCCGAATGTAGGTTGTTTGAAACTATTTTTTTGCATAACAAACTCCTAGTTCCTGACGAAATTAGGACAGGGAAACCTTACCCCACCATGGGGGTGTTTTTGCTCTCACTTGCCTGCTATGTGCTTTTAGGGGTGTGTCCATACAGGAATGTGTGTATCAGTTGCAAGTTTAGGTATCAGTCTGCAGACATCAGTGTTTGGGGGATCAGTTTGGAGGCAGAAAGTTTGGGAGCAGAAATCAGTGTTAGAGAATAGTTTATCCAATTTATGATTATCAACTGTGTGTTGTCTCTATCTAAGTTGAGATGCTGTCCGTTTGCTGATTGATGTTTTCTTTTCTTTTTGCAAGGTAGTATAGCACAATTACTTCTGAACAGGCAGATACCCCCCGAGCACTCTGGATCAGAGGAAGGAGACTTTTTCGATCTAAGGATCTAACTGGTGGACAACCAGTGTTCATTTCTTTACCCCCGTTTACTAGACGGAGGTCAGTTAGGCATAGGTCATTAGTTAAGCAATCTCTAGTTCAGCGGTTTTTATCTACCCCACCTGAGTGCAGTCGGGTTGAGATTACCGTTTCTACTTTAGAGAAAGGATCTACACCTGTTCAGATAAATCAACATTCTACACATAGGATGGAGGACATGATGAGCCAACTCCAGGAGACTATGCAGGCCATGCAGCGGGATGCTCCCCCGCCAGGCGGAGGTTACCGCCCATCAGGCAGAGGTTATGGCCCAACAGGCAGAACTAATTGCCAGGCTTCAACAACAGCAGCAACCACAACAAGCCGGAGCATCTGCTTCGCATCCACCCCTACCCCCACCTAGGGTTCTAACACCTAGGGAAACAGCTCACGTCCAGGATAATACGGACGTTCCAACGGGGCCAATTCCTCCCCCAATCCTACCTCAGTTGTCTAAAGCATCGGCTAATCCAGTGGACACGCCGTTTGAATTCGAGGTTGATCCAACAGCTCTGAAAGTCAGTAAGCTTGAAAAGCTATTTAAACGGGCCCAGGGGGTTAACTCTATCGTAGACATAGAGGACGAATACACTGATTCGGCGGTGACATTGCCGGATAGGTTCAAAATGCCACACATCAACCGTTTTGACGGGTCGAGAGATCCTTTGGTTCATTTGAGGCTGTTTTCGGATATTCTACGCCCGATGGGCTTGACGCGACTCCAGAAATTATCACTCTTCGGTCAGACTCCGTCAGGTATTGCGGCCATATGGTATGCCAAGCTGGAAGACTCAGTGAAGAGGAGTTGGGAGGCGATGGCCGGGGCCTTCGTTGCCCAATATTCGTATAATACTCAGATCGAGGTCACGACCCGTGATCTCGAGGCAACTAGGCAAGAGCCGAAAGAGGGCTTTTTTGATTTTGTCACTTGATGGAGGGCCAAGGCCTCTATGATGACAACTCGGCCTCTTGAGAAGGATCAGATAAGGATAGTTGTGCGCAACCTTCAACCCAAGCTGATGTAGAAAATGATCGTCTTACCCCTCCCTACCTTTGCTGACTTGCATGAGATTGGGGTACAGATTGAGAACGCTATGAAGCAAGGTTTGATCGACCATGAGAGAGAGCAGCCCAAGACAGCTACACCCTTCACTGGTACATCCAATCCGAACCCCTAAACTTCGAAATATCCACCCCGAGGCCAGAGGACTTTCACTCCATTGTACATGCCTCTTTCCAAAGCCTTGGGGGTCCTAATTAGAAAGGGGCATTCGAAGCCCCTGGAGCCGCAACCACTGCCAAATCCTCTTTCTCAAACACATAACCCAGCCAAATAATGCGCCTTTCACTAGCAGCACGATCACGACATCGACCTCTGCTTCAGACTGTGTCATGAGATCTAGGATCTCATTGAAAACAAGGTGATTGCACCTCCAGAAAAGCCAAATGTCACCACAAACCCTCTTCCCCCACATAACAACAACCCTCCTCCACCCAGGCAGATAAACCTGATCCAAATAGTGGCCGTCCCGTACGACCCTAGCCTATACATCACTCCCTCCCACCTGCCTAAGCCTGAGGTGTTCATTCCAGATTACATAGACTTGTGCATATTGAGCACTTCTCTACCCCAACCTGAATCTGTGGTGGTGGCTGTGGTAGAAGGTACACCAGAGGGTGCTGTGAGCATAACTATTGAAGCATATAACCCTTGCCGCTTTATTACACTAGCTGATCAGACCAAGCCGAGGATAGAATTGCTAGTAGGGATGGATGTGAATGTTGCTCAGGAGGATGGACCGAGTCAGGGGCTAGATGATCTTGCCGAGCTGGAGGAGGATATTGCCAGTCTGTAGTTCTTTGATGAATAGGACCCACGGGATGTAAACATCAGTTGGTTTGACTTGAGTGGATCCACGGATGCAACGGGATGGCTTAGTGATGAGCCAGACATTGTGGAAGGACCTTAGAAAAAATTGAAATAGTTAGAGGCTGGAACTATTGCAAAGGCCGGAATGGCTGGGAATGAAGCGAAATCGCCGGAGAGCACTGGTGTGAAGAATTTTGCTCGGGATTCGGGCAATTTGAGTACAGCAAACGCTAAACAAGAGGTTGCATTGAAGCGGCTTGATCAAGAAAAGATTGAGGATCTTGAGAGGGCTAGAAAGGCCAAGGCACCTGAGAGGGTAGAATATGCTGTAAGCACAGAAACAGTTACAACGGAGCCAGACAGATGTCTGTCGGTTGCCGATGGCATGTGGTGGGAGGACAGCGATTTGCGTCTTGCCCACACTGACGAAGACTAGGGGCAGACTCAACCGGATGACACCTGGTATGTCGAGGAGGTTGACTATATGACTAGGAGTGGGCGATACTTCAAGCCCCCACACTTGGACCAGCCAGAGGCGTCCGGGAAGGATAAAGAGGAAGAAAGGCAGAAAGAAAAACTATTGGAGGAGGAGATTGTACTGAAATAGCTAAAGAAGATTCAAGTAGACATCTCCATCTGGGGACTGCTTATGGCCTCGAGGGTTCACAGACAAGCCGTCCTTACAGCCATGGATAGGGCCAAGCTTTCAATTGATACAACGCCTGAGTAGTTGGTGGGATTAGTATTCCCGGGAGGAGCTTCCTCGACCTTGACCTTCACCGACAAAGAACTACCGCCTGAGGGCTGAGATCATAACAAACCACTCTATATCTCTGTGGAGTGTAGAGAAAAATGGATACCGGTGGTGCTGGTTAACACGGGATCTGCTATCAATGTATGTTCGTTGAGAACGGCGTATGCTATCGGGTTGAAGCCCGCAGATTTCGTGCCCACGGCCCTAGTGATACGGGCATATGATAATACTAGCCGGAAGGTGATGGGGACCGTACAGATTAAGACTAAGGTTGGCCCGGGGCAGCAGGACATTGAGTTCCATGTCTTGGACGTTCCAGCCATCTTCAATCTACTCCTTGGTGGCCGTGGTTGCACCAAGTGAAGGCTGTCTCTTCCATTTTACACCAGATGCTAAAGTACCCCCACGGGAAGGGGGTGGCAATTGTTTTTTGGGAATTCTTCAATACATCCGCCACCAGAGGTTTCTACACTAGTTCTGGAGATTGAGCATGGCGCGGAGGATGTATTCCTGTCTGGATTCACCCTAGCTGAGGCCTGGGTAGTGCAAGAAATTCTAGCTGTTGATGAGGGGCTATACGTCAGTGCACAATCTGTCTACCTCATGAACAAGCTTCAACACATGCCCGGAATGGGATTGGGACGAAGTGGCTGGAAGGGCGCCGCTGCGTTGGCTGAAGTGCCACACAACCCATATACCTTTGGATTAGGTTACTCACCTACCAAAGAGGATTGGGCAAGGAAATGAAGGGAGATGGCCAGAAGAGCCAAGGCTAAGCAAACCGGGAAGCACTACGAGCTGGTGCACAAACCTATTCAAGGAACTTTGAATGGACTCCTTGTCCGGGAAGGGGAGGACTTCCTGTTTTGTGGCTTTCCGGAGCCCTGGCTAAATTCAGAGAAGCGGCATTTGCCCGGCTTCGAAATCTTTTTCGACTTACAGTTATTGGGGGATAAAGTTACCAAAAAGCAGACAGACCCACTAGCTGAGGCTAAGCAGTACAAGAAGGATGAGTCCAAGGGCACATAGATTGAAATGCGGGTAGCACTGGCTTGTCTTCTCTCAGATCCTCAGACCGTACTGGAGTGCTAAGGGGATAACTTCTCAGTTTCCGTGATTGGGGATGAAGCGGCTATGGGCCCATCTTTTGGCATTCTGGATGCATCCATCGCATCCTCCCTCGTCTGGCAGTATGAGGAGGGCTTTTTATCTTGTAGTTCTGGATCAGGTAGTGAACCAGAATCGGATTCCACAGAGTCTGTGGAATCGAATCAGATTCTAGTTCATCTGAGTTAGAGTCTGGTATTCCTGGGGTTGATAACCTGGATGCCACTGTCTTGTCCAGGTCATTTTTTCTTTTTCCTTTGAGTCTGTTGTAACCGAAGGATCGGATGAGCTGGGTGTTGTTAATGAGAATGATGCTGTGGCTTCTGAGGACTTGTCGGTGCCTTTAGTTTATTGCATTAATCAGGACTTTCAAAACTTTCATGAAAACGACGAGGATGAGATTCCTTTGGTTTTAAAACATTTGCTTGATCAAGAGCAAGAGAGGTTTGTAAAACCTTTGGTTGATGAAATCACCGTAATTAATGTTGGTACTGAGAAGGACCCGCGGTTGGTCCAAATCGGTTCCACGTTATCTTCTGAGGAACGCGAGCGCTTAGTCGCTTTATTAAAAGATTTCAAAGATGTTTTCGCGTGGTCCTACAAAGACATGGATGGAATCGATCCTGAGATTGTACAGCATCGGATCCCTCTTGACCCAGATCCCCAACCCGTTAAGCAGAAGCTTCGAAGAATCCACCCGGACTGGGCTCTGAAAATCAAAGAAAAGGTCACCAAGCAGATTGATGCAGGGTTCCTGTTAGTATCTGAGTATCCAACTTGGTTGGCCAATATAGTTCCGGTGCCGAAGAAGGACAGCAGAATTCGGGTATGTGTGGATTTTAGAGATTTGAACAAAGCTATTCCGAAGGACGACTTTCCACTGCCGCATATCGACGAATTGGTGGACTTCACTACTAGGCATGCATTGCTCTCGTTTATGGATGAGTTTTTAGGCTACAATCAGATTTTGATGGCACCCAAAGACAGGGAGAAAACTGTTTTTACTACCCCGTGGGGAACTTATTGCTATAGGGTGATGCCGTTCTGTTTGAAGAATGCTGGGGCTACATATCAACGGGCTGCGACTACTATCTTGCACGATATTATCCACAAAGAGGTTGAGGTGTATGTGGACGATATGATTGTCAAGTCCAAAGAAAGAGAGGGCCACTACACCGCCTTGCAGAAAATTTTCCAACGGATTAGAGAGTGTCAATTGCGGCTGAATCCTTAGAAGTGTACTTTTGGTGTTACAGCAGGGAAGATGCTGGGGTTCTTGATCACACAAAGGGGCATCGAGGTCGATCCTTCCAAAATCAAGGCAATCTTAGAAATGCCACCACCAAGGACTGAAGAGGAGGTGCGAGGCTTTCTGGGTAAAGTGCAATTCATAAGACAATTTATTGCAAAATTAATCTTGACTTGTGAACCATTGTTTGGTCTCCTGAAGAAAGGAAATAAGTTCCAATGGGATGACCGATCCCAAGTTGCTTTCGAGCAGATCAAGCAATATCTGCAGAACCCACCCGTGCTGTCACCGCTAGAGCCGGGGAAACCGTTGACTTTGTACCTATCAGTGACCGAGACAACAATGGGCTGCATGCTTGCATAGGAGTCTGAGGACAAAGTGGAGAAGCTATCTATTATTTGAGCAAGAAAATGCTGGAATATGAGACCTGCTACACTCCGCTGGAGAAGGCTTGTTCGGCCTTGGTATGGGCTACCAAGAAGCTGAGGCACTACCTATTAGCTCACTCTATAATACGGGTTTCGAGATTAGATCCCATCAAATATCTCTTTGAGAAACCAGCACTTACGGGTAGGCTAGCCCGTTGGTTGCTTCTTCTTTCAGAATTTGATCTGAAGTACATGATGCGCAAGTCAGTGAAAGGGAGAGCGGTAGTGGAATTCCTAGCTGATCACCCAGTGGAGGGAGATGAAGCAGTTGAGTATCTGTTCCCAGACGAGGCTATTCTGTATGTTAAAGATGAAACTTGGACTATGTACTTTGACGGAGCGTCAAACCAGTACGGGTATGGGATAGGGGTGTTGCTTATAGCACCCGATAATTCCTATATACCCCTAGCCTTCAAACTCTGATTAAAAGCATCGAACAATGAAGCAGAATACGAGGCGTGTATTGCTGGACTGAAAGCTGCCCTGGAACTAGGCGCAAAACGGTTGGACGTCATTAGGGACTCAAACCTTGTTGTATCTCAAGCTAAAAGAGATTGGAAAGTCAAAGAAGAAAGGATGAAAATCTATCACCAGACCTTGGACGGTCTGATTCCTCGGTTTGAAAAACTGAATTTCGCTCATTTGTTAAGAGAGAACAACAGGTTCGCTGATTCACTAGCAACTCTATATTCTATGATAGACATCCCTTTTGGAGTCCGGATGCGTCCGATCATCATTGAACAAAAATTCATGCCGGCCTACGAGCTGATTGCTGCCATAGATAAGGTACAAGATGAGAACCCTTGGTCTAGACACCCCATTTTTGACCGACCTTAAGACTTAGACATCATCGATTGAGCACTCGATGATCGCGCATGTTTGTGCTCGTTTCGAGTTTACGGAGTTTTCGGCTGAGTGCCTTGCCTCCGGGCACCTGAACTCTTTGTGTTTTGGCTCGGTTTGTGGATCAAGCCTTGTTGACCTTGCCTGGAGAGAGAGAGGGGGGGGGGGAGAGAGGTCCGTAGACCACCTTTTTGTGGTCGTAGACCACTTTTTCCGCTTGGAGACTAGTTTCTGGTTTCCGGAGCCTTCGGCCGCGCGCCATGTCTCGGGACCGCTTAACGTTCTCCTTTTGGCCTGGTTTTTGGACCATGCCTTGTTGCCTTGGTCTAGAGGGACACAGAGGTCTCGTAGATCACTTTTCCCTCGTAGACCACTTTTGGTCCCTGTAGACTAGTTTTCGAGGCTTCCAGTTGCGCGCCTTGAACCCCGGACTCTTGTCTTGCATCCTTTTTGGTTTGTTTTTGGCACAAACCTTATTTTCCTTGCTTGGAGGGTGGAATAAGGGTGGGAGACCAGTTTCTCTCCCTGAAAACCACTTTTCTTCCCCGCCAGCCAATTTTCTGGTCGGCCAACTGGTCTTGGTGGTCTTTGGACCACCAAAAGTGGTAGGCCACCATACCACCACCCTTTTTTTTGTGTGCAAACCACCTCTCACCGTGGTCAACCAGTTGGTATTCTTGCAGACAACTTTTGGTGGTCGGCCGACCAGTGGAAGTAGCTGGCCGACCATTTCAACTGGTCGGCAGCTTTCCTGCATCTTTTTAAAGATATTTTGGTGCCAGCTGTAACAGCTGGAAGGCACAGAAACCATCCTCCGTACACGTGTATGGAGGGATGGCTTGGAGCTCTTAGCTTCCTCAACAAGCTTGTTGCATGCTTTTCTATAAAAAGGAGACCCTCCCTCCCTTCTCTAGGTTTAGAAAAAAGTTGCTTGAGATATACATATACCATCTATCTCTATATTGCTCTTTCTCTTCATATTTGTGCTTGAAAGTCCCCTTTCTTCTTACTTTTGCACACAAACACATAGTGAAACACCATACTCTTGGAGCTGAGGCACCTTGGAGTTGTTTTTGGTGTTTTTGGATTGGTTTGAGCTCAGAAAGGTTGTTGGAGTTGCAGCTTTGAAGTGGTTCTACAAGGCTAAGCTCCTAACCCCTTAAACCTTGGTTTTTGTTTACGCTTTTGGCCCTATTTTCATGCTGATTTAGGCCCAACTTTTAACTACAAAAAGTTCTGATTTCAAGTGTTTTAAATGTTTGTTTAAGGCCTTGTTGGTGTTGGGGGTGGTCTACCCCCTATTGTGCCTTGTTTGGCCTTGGTTTTGTGCTATCATTTTAAGTTATTGGGACCACCTCCTTTTGGCCTTCTCACCACTGAAACTTAGAGAAATTTCAGTGGTGGAAAGTGTGTTTTGAGGTCCCAAATAGGAGGGGGTCATCCCCTCTCCTTGAATCTTGAATGCTTGCCTTATTAGCCTCATGTTTGAGCATGGTTTTCTAGCATGTGTTGGCTTGTCCTCAACTGGTTTCTGGTATTATTTTAACATGACATACCTCTGTTTTAGCTTGGTTGAGTCACCACTTGCATGCATTCTACACTTGTAGTGTAATCTTGCAATCTAGTTTAACATGCATCACACTTTGGACCCTCATTCTAGCATGATTTTTGCTCAGCTCCAACAAGATTTTGTTCACGTTTTACCATTCTTAAACTGTAATTCATGTTGTTTTGGTCATGCATGCCATGCTTTGTATAGCCATAGTGCATTCTAGCTCACTAGCTTTGAGTTTCAAAGTCACTAGCATGCTTTGCTTGGGCCATTTGCATGATTTGGCATCATTTTTTATGTGATTTCAGTACATATAGTGTCGGCATATACTCACATATGTCACTCTTTCAATGCATTGGAGGGTTCATGCTTTATCCTTTAAACTTGAGCCTTTGTGTATGTCATCTTGCCTAAGCCTTTGGACTGTCATATCTGGGCATTTTGGGTGTTATTTTGCCATGCTACAACTTTGGTTTTTGTTGGTTAAGTCATCTCATGCTTGGTTTTGGTAGGTGTAGTGTAATCCTCCTTGTAGGCCTTGCATGCTTGTTGTTTTGGCTCTTCATGCTAGCTTGTTTTGGCTATACTCCGTGCATGTTTTATCCTTGATTTGGCATGCTTTAGGACTATTTTGGGTTGTATTGGGCATATGCTTGATGTAATGCATAGCTATAGTGCAAGTGCCTATTCTAGTTTCAAGCTTTAGGCCTCCTAGCATGCTTTATTTGTGACATGTACATGATTTGACATCATTTCCAATGTTGTTTCAGAGCATATGGCATTGCCATATTCCCACTTCTTTCACTCTTTGAATGCTTTCAAGGGTTATGCATTATTGCCTTGTTTGTGTCCTAGCTTGTATACATGCATGCCTAGACCTTTGAGCTTCCATCTCAGGATGTCTTGGTCTTTGTTTTGACCTATTTGAGCTCTGTTTGTAGTTGGTTCATCCATTTGTGCCATGCATTGCATGACTTTTGTGTAGTCCCATTCACTAGCTTTCATGTTTAAGGGCTCTTGCATGCCATACTTGTGTTGTTTGAGTGGTTTGGCACCATTTCATACATGATTTCAGTGCATTTAGTGTTGTCACACTTCCATGTTTGTCACTCCTTGATCATGTTTGAGAGTTGTATTGTTATGCTTAGTTGATGGGCCCTCACATGAGCATGTGTTCTGGGCCCTTTTGTGCCTTAGTTTTGATGCATTTTGGCCATTGTTTTGGGCATGATTGAGGTCTATCCACATTCGGTTTAAGTCCATTGAGCACTGCTTTGCATGCCCCTTGTGAGGTGACCTTTACTGGCTTTGATGCCTTAGCCTCTAAGCTTGCCATACATGCATTGTTTGCATGATAGAATTTTGTGCGTGCCCTTCTAGCATTGGTTGCATTGCTTTGTTGTTTGCATGCTTATGTTGCATAGTATTGTGTTTGCATGCCATTAGCATTGCTAGGTTGAGCATTTGGTTGCATTACATTATGTTTACATGCTTGTTGCATTGCCTCATGTTTGCATGCTTGTTTCATTGCATTGTTGTTTGCTTGCATGCATTACATTGTGTTCGGCATGCTTGTGTTGCATTGTGTTTGGATAGGGTGTTAGTCCAAACACGAGAAACGAGGGATGTTTCATACTTGAAGTGATGAAGTATGCCTCATTTCTCGGTCATCGACCCTCTTGATCATGCATGATAGAGGTTAAGGCTTTATGTGTTATTTGTGCATTCATTTACATCGAATTGTGCAATCTTGGCATCTCCGCCATCGTGCATTGCGATGCTCGGTTGGTGGCCCGAGAGTCGAGAACCGCACTCCCTAGAGATCATGAAATGATAGGGAGGGTGATTGTGCACACATATCTTGCAAATACATTGCCATGCCTCTTCTTGTTCTCTGTTGCAGCAAACTGGAGAAGTGCAGCATTTTTTTGTCGGCAGACCAGTAAAAGTGGCTAGCTAACCACTTTTTCTGGTCTACAGCAAAGGTAAGTGGTCGGCAGGTGGTCGGCAACATCAACAAGTGGTCGGCAGCCCTCTTGGAGGTTCCCATGGTGGAGCAAAAGCTATCTGGAGCTTTGTACAGTGTTTTAAGAACAATTGAAAACAGAGACAAGTTGGGGCATCGCGATGGATTTCTGAATGAGGCTAAGCTATCTGCATGAGATGTGTATGTTGCCATGTTTAGCATGCTTGCCATGAGGCTAACTGCTTAAATGATTAACTGCATGAATGCCTGTGGATGAAGGTTGGATTGCTTGAATTGGGACAATTCATCAAATACGAGTTTTAAAGCCCACTTGAAGTGGCAAAATCATATTTTTCTAAGCCCATTTGAGGGTGGCAAATCTGCGTCTTAGCCTACTTGCGAGTAGCAACTTCAAACCATTTTCAAACAAACAAACATGAGATGTTTTGTTCCAAATCGAGCGATCTAGGCTATACGTGTATGCTGTGCGCATCACATAGTAATGATAGATTAATAACCGAAATAAGAATGCATGTGTTTTCAAAAACAACATATCATGTTAGTAAAGGTCGATCCTTTGATCGGGCGAGCGGGGGTGCTCATTTCATGACCTTCCCCCTTCGTACCCAAGTTCCCAAGTCGAAGCAACTTTGGTGATGACGGACACGTGGCCTTAGGCACGAGTCAGGGTTTCCTAAATTTCCCAAAAACAAAATATTTAGTTGGCAACTCTGAAATCTGGCAAAGCAGTCCATGTTTGGCACTTTTTGATCAAAATCAGTTTTTCAAAACGATTTGCCGGATTTGGACTCTTTGGTGATTTATCAGTCCCACATTGCACTTTGTGAGAGTAGATTCAGAACCGTGATAGGAGTCCGGACTGTAGTAGCTAAGAACTACGATTCGTGCCCTCGCGCGCGAAGCAGAGTTCGAGTGGTCTACAGCTTCTGGCGACTCCGTTGGGGATTTAGAAAACTTGACTCGAACTGATGATATCTTGTTTTGTCTACACTTATGTGCTTCTTTGCATTGCATTTGCATTGGTGCGCCTGGGACACCGTGTTTGCCGTATGCTATTCTTGAATGGTTTGCCAGAGGCTTGTTTGGAAAAGCTTGCCATAAGGCTGACCGGTTGCGGGCTCTGCCACGACGGGAACACAAACCTCGGTTTTATCGGGGCACCCTTTTGACCATTCGACCTAGTGCATATCGGAATCCATAGTGACTGTTCCAAACTAGGACAGGTTACATACCCAATTGTAGGTTGTTTGAAACTGCTGTGTGCGTAGTGAAACCCTAGCTCCTGAGAAGATAGGATAGGGAAACCCTACCCCTCCATAGGGGTATTTTGGCTTTTACTTGCTTGCTATGTGCTTTTAGAGTGTGCCTCTACAGGAATGCACGTATCAATTTGCAAGTCTGGGTATCAGGCCTGCGGGCATCAGTATTTGGGGAATCAGTTTTTCCTGAGGGTATCAGATTTGGGGCAGTGATTTGGGAACAGTGATCAGTGTTGAGAACAAATACCAACTGTGTGTTGTCTTTATTTAAGCCGTTATGCTATCCGTTTTTCTGGTTATTTGTTTCCTTATTATGCTTTATTTATCTTTTTGCAAGGTAGTTTAGCACAATTGCTTCCGACCAGGCAGGTATTCCCCAAGCACTCTAGGTTAGAGGTCGAAGACTTCATCGATCCGAGGATCTGATAGACGGACAACCAGTGTTCCTTTCATTACCCCCGGTTATTAGATGGAGGTCAGTTAGGCGCAGTGCATCAGTACAGCGGTTACTGGATCAGTGGTCCTTATCCACTCCATTAGTGAGTAGTCTGATTGAGGTTCCTGTGTCTACCGCAGAGACAGATATACCGGTTGTTCAGTTAGACCAGCATCTTATGGCAGGTATGGAAGAGATGATGCGTCAGCTCCAAGAAACCATGCAAGCCATGCAACGGGATGCCATCTGCCAGGTAGAAGTTGTTGCGCGTCAAGTAGAAGTAGTGGCCCAACAGGCAGAGCTGTTTGCCAGACTTCAACAATAACAACAACCACAGCAAGTCGGAGCATCTGCTTCGCATCCACCCCCACCCTCACCTAGAATTCCAACACTTGGGGAGATTGCAAACGTCTAGGAAAATACGGACGTCCAAACGAGGCCGGTTCCACCCCCAATCCTATCTCAGCTATCCAAAGCACCGACCAACCTCGTGGACACACCGTTTGAGTTCGAGGAGGATCCGACAGCGCTAAAAGTGAGCAAACTAGAAAAGCAGTTCAAGAAGGCTCAAGGTGTTAATTCCATACCGGACATAGAGGATGGATACACTGATTCGGCTGTGACTTTGCCAGACCGATTCAAGATGCCGCACATAGACCGTTTTGACGGTTCTGGGGATCCCATGGTACACCTGCGGTTGTTTTCAGATATCTTAAGGCCGATGGGCCTCTCTAGATTGCAAAAGCTTTCCCTATTCGGCCGGACCCTGTCGGGTGTTGCTGCTATTTAGTATGCAAAGCTGGAGGACTCTATCAAGAGAAGCTGGGAGGAAATGACTGAGGCCTTTGTAGCTCAATACTCCTATAACATGCTGATTGAGATCACAACTCGTGATCTCGAGACAGCTAGACAGGAGCCAAAGGAGAGCTTCTCCGACTTTGTAACCCGTTGGAGGGCCAAAGCTTCTATGATGACCATCAGGCCGGTCGACAAGGATAAAATACGGATGGTTGTGCGCAACCTCCAACCTAAGCTCATGCAAAAGATGATCGTCCTACCCGTTCCCACCTTTACGGATTTACACGAGATCGAGGTACAGATCGAGGACGCCATGAAACGGGGTCTGATTGATCATGAGAGAGAGCAGCCCAAGAGGGCATTTTCCTGCAGTACGAATGCAGTCACGAGCAATGTTGTAGCTGCCAGAACTTCAGATGTGGGCATGGTCACCACCACCACTCCAAAAAACCCTTACAGCTACACCCTTTACCGGTGCGTCTGGAAGTAGCTCAGAAATAGCCAAATATGCACCTCGACGCCAAAGAACCTTTACTCCACTATACATGCCCCTGTCCAAAACTCTGGGGGTTCTGATCAGGAAAGGGCATTTGAAGCCCCTGGAGTTGCGACCATTACCAGACAAACTTCTTGCTTCCCATAATCCAGCCAAATACTATGCCTTTCACCAACAGCATGGTGACGACATCGACCAGTGCTTTAGATTGCGTCACGAGATCTAGGATCTCATTGACAATAGGGTGACCGCATCTCCAGAAAAACCAAATGTCACAACCAACCCTCTCCCACCACATAACCAAGCTCCACTACCTAAACGCATCAACCTGATCCAAACTGGGGTTGTGTCATACGACCCTAGCATATATATCACCCCTTCTCACCTACCCAAGCTAGAGGTGTTCATTCCAGACAGCACGGACTTGTGCATATTGAGCACCTTCCAAACCCAACCTAAACCGGTGGTGGTGACTACCAAACATAGAACATGGATGACTTTGGGGGTAGATGGGAATGATGATTTAGAGCCTGAGGAGTTTGCGAGCTTTGAGTACAACCCGAGTGGTTATATCACATCAACGGATTAGTCTAGGCCGAAGGTAAAGTTGCCGGTTGGGGCAGAGATCTGTGTAGTTCGGGAGGATGGACCTAATCAGGGGTTAGATGACTTGGTAGAGCTGGAAGAAGACATCGTAAATCTGCAGTTCTTTGAAAAGCAGGACTCAGGGGACGTGACGGTCAACTGGTTCGACTTGGATGGGTCAGCAGAGAATATAGGGTGGCTCGACGACCAACCAAATGTTGTTGAGCAACCTCAGCCAGAATAGGGACCGTTAGAAACGGGAACTTTAGTAGTGGCTGGAATGGTCGGGAATCAGGAGAAATCGCCGGAGAGCATCGGTGTTAAGAATTTTGCTCGGGATCCAGGCAGTTTGAATATGGAAGGTACTGAACAGAATACTGTGCTGAAGCAGCTTGAACAGGAAAAGATCGAAGATCTAGAGAGAGCTAGAAAGGCCAAAGCCCCTGCGGGGACGGAGCGTGCTGTGCACACAAAAATAGTTACAACGGAACCGGATAGCTGCTTGTCAGTGGCCAACGGGATGTGGTGGGAAGACAACGACTTACGTCTTGCCCACACCGATGAGGATTGGGGGCGTGATCAACCGGATGATACCTAGTATGTTGAAGAGGTAGATCATATGATGAGGAGTGGGTGGTATTTCAAACCCCCGTACTTGGATCAACCAGAGGCGTCTGGAAAGGACAAAGAAGCGGAGAGACAGAAGGAAAAATTACTCGAGGAAGAGGTTGTGCTGAAACAGCTTAAGAAAATCCAAGCAGACATCTGCATCTGGAAACTGCTTTTGGCCTCAAGAGTTCACAGGCAAGCTGTCCTTTCTGCCATAGACAAGGAAAAACTTTCAATTGACACCACACCCGAACAGTTAGTAGGGTTGGTTTTTCCGGGAGGAGCTTCCCCGACATTGACCTTCACTGACAAGGAACTGTCGCCTGAGGGCTCAGATCATAACAAACCTCTCTACATCTCTGTCGAGTGTAGGGAGAAATGGATACCGGTGGTCCTTGTTGACACAGGATCTACTATCAACGTGTGCCCGTCGAGGACGACATATGCTATCGGGTTGAAGCCTGCAGATTTTGTGCCTACGGCCCAGGTGATACGGGCGTACAACAATACTAGCAGAGAGGTGATGGGGACTGTACTGATTCGGACTCAGGTCGGTCCAGGACAACAGGATATTGACTTTCATGTCTTGGATGTCCCGGCAACCTTCAATCTACTCTTGGGGCAGCTGTGGTTGCACCAGGTAAAGGCGGTCTCTTCCACCCGCCACCAAATCTTGAAGTACCCCTATGGGAAAGGAGTAGCCATCATTTTGGGGAATTCTTCAATCCATTTGCCGCCAGGGGTTTCTACACCAGTTCTGGAGATTGAGCATGGCACGGAGGATGTGTTTTTGTCAGGTTCACCCTAGCTGAGGCCTGGGTTGTACAAAATATCATAGCTATTGATAAGGGGTTATACGTTAGTGCACAGTCTGTCTACCTTATGAACAAGCTCCAACACATCCCCGAGATGGGATTAGGGTGAAGTGGCCGGAAAGGCGTTGCAACATCGACCGAAGTAGCGCACAACCCATATACCTTTGGCTTAGGTTATTTGCTTACCAAAGAGGATTGGGCAAGGAAGGGAAAAGAGATGGCCGGAAGAGCCAGAGCCAAGCAGGCCTGGAATTATTTTGAGTTGATGCACCGACCTATCCAGGGTACCCTGAACGGACACTTTGTCTGGGAGGGGGAGGACTTCCCGTTCTGCGGCTTCCCAGAGCCATGGCTAAATGCAGAGAGGCGGCGCTTGCCAGGGTTCGAGATTTTCTTTGACTTGCAATTGTCTGGGGATGACGTTGCAGAAGAGCAGACAGACCCACCAGTTAATTCAAGGAGGATTCCGAGAATACAAAGATTGAAATGGGGGTAGCACTGGCTTGTTTACTCTCAGATCCTCAGATCGCACAGGAGTGCTTGGGGGATGACTTCTCAGTGTCCATGATTGGGAATGAAGCGGCTGTGAGCCCATCTTCAGAAATTCTAGATGCATCCATCGCACCCTCCCTCATTTGGCAATACGAGGAAGGCTTTTTATCGAGCAGCACCTGGTCAGGTAGTGAGCCGGAATCTGATTCCACCGAGTCTGTGGAGTCGGAATCAGGTTCCAGCTCGTCTGAGTCTGAGTCCGGTATTCTTGGGGGTGACAACCCGGATGCCACTGTCCTGTCTAGGTCGTCTTTTTCTTTTTCCTTTGAGTCTATTGTAACAGAGGAATTAAGCGGACTAGATGTTATTAATGAGAATGGTATGGTTGTGGCTTCCGAGTACTTTTTTGTGCCTTTAATTTATTGCATTAACCAGGATTTTCAAAATTTTGATGAAACCGACGAGGAAGAAATTCCTCCGATTTTACAATATTTGCTTGATCAAGAGTAGGAGAGGTTTGTTAAACCCTTGGTTGATGAAATCACCACAATTAATTTTAGTACTGAGAAGGACCCGTGGCTGGTCCAGATCGGGTCCACGTTGTCTTCGGAGGAGCACGAGCACTTAGTCACTTTATTAAAAGATTTCAAAGATGTTTTCGCGTGTCCTACGAAGACATGCCTGGAATCGATCCTGAGATTGTACAGCACTGGATCTCTCTTAACCAAGAGGCCCGACCTGTTAAGCAGAAGCTCCGAAGGATCCACCCAGACTGGGCTCTGAAGATCAAAGAAGAGGTCACCAAGCAAATTAACACAAGGTTCCTGCTGGTATCTGAATACCCAACTTGGTTGGCCAATATAGTTCTGGTGTCGAAGAAAGACGGTAGAATTCGGGTATGTGTGGAATTCAGGGATTTGAACAAAGCCAGTCCGAAGGCCGACTTTCCTCTGCCGCATATCAACGAATTAGTGGATCTCACTACTGGGCATGCGCTGCTCTTGTTCATGGATGGGTTTTCAGGCTACAATCAGATTTTGATGGCACCCGAAGACAGGGAGAAGATTGATTTCACCACCCCATGGGGAACCTATTGTTATAGGGTGATGCTGTTTGGGCTGAAGAATGTTGGAGCTACGTATCAATGGGCTGCGACCACGATTTTGCACGACATGATCCATAAAGAGGTTGAGGTGTACGTGGACGACATGATTGTCAAGTCCAATGAAAGAGAGGGCCACTACACCACCTTGCAGAAATTCTTCCAATGGATCAGGGAGTATCGGTTGTGGCTGAATCCTCAGAAATGTACATTTGGTGTTACAACAGGGAAAATGCTAGGGTTCTTGATCACACAGAGAGGTATCGAGGTCGATCCTTCCAAAATCAAGGCCATCTTAGAAATGCCACCACCAAGGACTGAAAAGGAGGTGCGAGGCTTTATCGGTAAAGTGCAATTCATAAGACAGTTTATTGCAAAATTAACCTTAACTTCTGAACCACTCTTTGGTCTCCTGAAGAAAGGAAAGAAATTCCAATGGGATGACCGATGCCAAGTCGCTTTCGCGCAGATCAAACAATATCTATAGAGCCCACCTGTGTTGTCATCGCCTAAGCTGGGGAAACCGTTGATTTTGTATCTTTCAGTGACTGAAACAACAATGGGCTGCATGCTTGCACAGGAGTCTGAGGACAAAGTGGAGAAGGCTATCTACTACCTGAGCAAGAAAATGCTGGATTACGAGACCCGCTATACTCCGCTGGAGAAGGCTTGTTTGGCCTTGGTATGGGCTACCAAGAAGTTGAGGCACTACCTGTTAGCTCACTCTGTAATACTGGTTTCGAGATCAGATCCCATCAAATATCTTTTTCGAGAAACCAGCACTTATGGGTAGGCTATCCCGTTGGTTGCTTGTGCTTTCTGAATTTGATATGAAGTACATGACGCGCAAGTCAGTGAAAGGGAAAGCGGTAGCGAAGTTCCTAGCTGATTACGCAGTTGAAGGGGATGAAGCAGTTGAATATCTATTCCCAGATGAGGCCATTCTGCATGTAGAAGAAGAGACTTGGACAATGTACTTTGACAGAGCATCAAACCAACACGGGTATGGGATAGGGGAGTTGCTGATAGCACCCGATAATTCTCGTATTCCTCTAGCATTCAAACTCCAGCTCAAAGTGTAGAACAACGAGGCAGAGCATGAGGCATGTATTGCTGGACTTGAAGCCGCCCTGGAACTAGGGGCAAAACGGTTGGATGTCATCGGGAACTCGAACCTTGTTGTATCTCAAGCTAAAGGAGATTGGAGAGTTAAAGAAGAAAAGATAAGAATCTATCACCAGACCTTGGACGTTCTGAGTCCTTGGTTTGAGAAACTAAACTTCGCTCATCTGTTAAGAGAGAACAACATGTTTGCTGATTCATTAGCAACTCTATCTTCTATGATAGACATCCCTTTCAGAGTTCGGATGCATCTGATCATCATTGAATAGAAATTTGTGCCGGCCTACGAGCTGATTGTTGTCATAGATGAGGTACAAGATGAGAACCCCTGGTATTACGACATCTGGAACTTCTCGGAACAGGAGGTCTATCCACTAGGGGCAAATGCCAAAGATAAGAGGGCAATTCGAAGAATGGCTGCTCAGTTCATCGTTTGCGGGGGTAAACTATACAAGAGGGGTCATCTCGGGATGCATAAGCTGTGTGTTGATGCTGAAGAATCCAAGCGCCTAATGGAGGCCATCCATGGAGGAGAGTGTGGATCGCACATGAGCGGGGTGATGCTAGCCTGGAAGATCCTTAGACAAGGTTATTACTGGTCCACCATGGAGGAGGATTATATTGGGTTTGTACAGCGATGCCACAAATGTCAGATCCATGCAAACCGCATGAACATTCCGCCGTCGAAGCTATACAACATGACTTTGCCATGGCCGTTTTCAGTCTGGGGGATTGATGTGATTCGGGTTGTCACTCCGAAGGAGTCCAATGGGCATGAGTACATTCTGGTAGCGATAGACTACTTCACGAAGTGGGTTGAGGCCCAATCTTATGCGGTGTTGAAGGCATCGCACGTTGCTATGTTCATTAGAAACAACATCATCTGTCACTACGGGGTCCCGAATCAGATTATTTCGGATAATGGTTCCGACTTCAAGAAGGAGGTGATCGACTTGTTGGAGAAGTGCAACGTGGCATTTCATAAGTCATCTACCTATCGGCCGCAAACCAATGGAGCAGTTAAGGCGGCTAACAAGAACATCAAGCACATTCTGCAAAAGATGGTGGAAACCTACAGGGACTGGCCAGATAAGCTGCCATTTGCTCTTTGGGGCTACCGGAATTCAATTCGAACTTCTACTGGGGCAACTTCGTATTCCTTGGTTTATGGAATGGAGGCTGTTCTGCCTATCGAAGATGAGGTTCCGTCGTTACGGGTATTGGCTGAGTGTCAGATAGCTGAGGCAGATTGGCAGCAAAGCAGGTTCGAAGAACTCATGCTCTTTGATGAAAGAAGGCTGAAAGCACTGTATCACATCCAGGGTTATCAATGAAGAATTGCCAGGGCTTTCAACAAGAAGGTTAAGTCCAGGAAATTGAAAGAGGGGGATCTAGTGCTCAAAGACAACTGAGCTCCCATCCACGACCCTAGGGGCAAGTTCAGACCCAATTGAACTGGCCCTTACATCATCAAGTCTATCTGGTCGGGTGGAGCTATAGTTCTGATGGACCTAGATGGCCTAGAGTTCTCCCAATCGATCAACATGGACAAGTTGAAGAAATACTTTCCCTGAGTGGCTCGCTAGGCCGAAAACCCGAAAGGGCGACCTAGACAAAAGTTAGAGCACAGAAAATTTGAAATAATAAAAACTAAGCTCGCAAGGTTGAAAACCCAGAAAGGTCGGCCTTGGCAAAAGTTAGAGCGCAAAAGGAGAGTGTTAATACACAAGTGAATCTGAACCGAACTACGTAAGGCTTGATTCCCATCTTTGGGATACGTAGGCAACTTCATTCTGAAGTCCAGCCATAAACACTTCCAAATCAACTTTGTCCATGAGATCATGTTGGTTATCTCTGTCTACTCTGTATTCAAGAGCTCGATTGTGATCTCCAGTGCAGTGCTATTCAGACTTGGGGCAACTTTCCAGTTGATGGGATCCAGGGTTGTACATCTCAGTGATAGATCTTGGGCGTGTCCAGTTGTGATCCATATCGAAAATGGTTTTGAAATGTTTTAATAAAATTTGATTTTGCTCAAATTAATCTTTTTACAACTTAGATCGTTTTTTACATTGATTTCAGTATAGAGTTCTCCTACTCTTGAATACAAATTGAAGTTGCTTTTTATTATATTCATAAAGAAAACTTGAAAGAACTGATAAAGCAATAAATTCGTGACATAGTCAAGTGTTCCTGTGCCTCCTCCCAGAGCTGGTCGAAGCCTTGCGCCTCTTCATCAAGCCAAGCTATGCACTCATCACAGAGGATGCAATTGAAAATGGGAGCGGGGGCCAGAAGCTCTCTCGTCCTCCATGCTGTGGCATACCGAGCTAACTGCGCGCCTCGGACTGGAAATGCAACAGGGTACTCTATCCCTTCTTTCGGACAAGTCTGATCATGTCCGAATTGGTGCCGGATTCAAAATGGAAAGTAAAGGACACAGTGTGCCAAACCGATCAACTGAATCCCGGGTTGGCAAGTCATGCTGTAGCTCATCGCCGGCAGGTTGAGCCAAGGGCAGCGCCAAGCAATGTTGAGAACGGACAGACTGCACATCCATTCGCACCACCATCCCTCATCAGGGGCATCGACTAGACATCGCCGGAAGAAATAGCCGCAAGCTGAATATGCTGGGCATGAGTCCACAACCTTCAACTTATCCATCAACCATATCCGGGGAGGGATGAAAATTGAGAGATTAAAGAATAGAGAGGTGTACATTGAGAGAAAAGTGAGAAAAGGGTTTTGAGAGAAAAAATGAGCCTGAGGGCCGAGTGATGTGAGAAATATATGTGAGATAGGGTGGGAAACATTACCTGCAGCAGTAGTGGACTCCTCGCGAATCTAGTCGTCTCCCGGCGATGGAAGGTGTCCAAACCCATCAATGTCTCAGCCAGCGTCATGGCAATGCAGCTCTTGCCCTCTTTCAAGCCCTTGGCAACCTCAATCGAATGGATGCTGGATCCTCCGGAGCCTGGGGCAAGCAAGAAATGAGACAACATGCACAAGCAAAGCGCATGTCGCCGAAAGCCCTGCCAGTGATGATCGCCGCGGTCACCGGCATCAGAAAACCGGCGAATCAAGCTGGGGATGTCCAGTACTCCGTCGTGAATCAATAACCGAGCATCATGCAAAGTGAGCCCGCACATCCGTCCTAAGGCTTGGACGTGGCCAAAACGGAACTGGGGCAAGATTTCTTCATCGCGCTCGGATTCTATCAAAGCTTGGAAGTCTTCAAAAGTAGGACATATCTCTTGTCCGCCAAAGCTAAAAACATGAGTTACCGGATTCCAACACCTTGCCGCGGCATGAAGGAATGGAAAACGCAGCGGGGTGCGGCTCAACGTGAATAGTGCATTTATGCCAAAGCCCCGAAAATTCAACTTTCCGAGTGATCCAAGGTAGCAATCCAATTTGTGAGATTTTGGACGAGAAATGCCTTCATTTGGTGCAAAACTGTGTTAGAATGAGAGAACCACGAAGCTGGAACCTTTATGGAGGATAAGGCACTGTTTAGACGACATGTGGCAAAAATCTGGAGGTCCCCAAACTAACTGGTCGGCCAGCCACTTTTTCTGGTTGGCCAGCCACTTTTTCTGGTCACCAGCTACATTTTCTGGTCTGCAAACCAAAAAAGTGGTCGGCAAGCCTTTTGGGTGGTCGGCCATGAGCAAAAAGGTGGTATGCAGCTGTTGTTTGCCTCTAGAAAAGAGTTCCTAGCCTTCCTATGTATTGAGAGTATTGAAGGTCTGAGTTTACCTCCGTTTCAGATGCGTTCTATCGCTTTGTTTATCCAATATGCATTTGCTTATCGAGTTGTTACTCTTTGATTATCGAGTTGTTGCTCTTTGGTTATCGAGTTGTTGCTCTTTGATTATCAAGTTGTTGCTCTTTGCTTATCGAGTTGTAAACTTGTTAAGGTCATGTTGTTGCTTATTAAGTTAAGTTGTTTAGTTTGTTACGTTGGTTCACTACTTGACTTAGCAATGCACGATGTTCAATTTCCATTCAATCTCATTTTTGTGCAAAATGATACGATGCGATGCTTAGAATACAAATACAACACTTTTTGAACAAAAAGCTATTTTCATTCCACCATTGTTTCTTTTTACAACAAGGTACAAGTTTTAAGGAAAATAAAACTACCTAATGCTGTACAATATGCTAAAACTACCAGTAAAAAGAAAATAAAGCAAAAACATCTGCATCGGTGCTATCGGGCTCAAGATCGAGAGGCTCTCTTCACCCTCTTCAGCTGAGCGGCCTCTACACCATCGCAGCTGGCACCACCATCTGAATCGGAGCCGCCATCCCCGGAATCCTCCTCAGCGCCACCTCCATCCTCCGAACTGGAACCGGAGTCATCATCTCTGCCCGCAGATGTCTCTGATTGAGGATGTGCTGACTCCTCCTCCTCGCTGGACTCATCATCCTGTCTAGCAGGCGCTCGATGCCTCCCTCAACCACGAGTTGAGACCCTTCTCCCAGCTGCTCGAGAAGGCCTGGATGGCCCGGGTTGTAGCAATGTGACTTGAAAAGGGCAGTTTGAATACATCAGCCAGAGTATATATATCAGATATCAGATGCAAGAATGGTACATAGAGTGTGTGCATGCAGATATAGTATGTGAATTTGATGTGTCGGATGTGCTCTACACATGCAGTGAATCAATATAGTGAAATGTTCAGTTTCAACATGTCATCAAAAGTATGATAAATGCAAGAAAATTGAAAAGTATCGGAATGCCGGAGGCGTACAGTAGCGTCTCCCTTCGCAAGACCATACTCTTGAGTGAGGCTACCACCCCGAGCAACCCCTCAGTATATTCTCTGGGAGGTTGCAGATGCAAGTTCAAGTCATCAGTGAATGAATGAATGTCTAAATATCTGAATGATAAATGAAAATTGTGGAGCATACCAGTGGTGAGTCAGGGTCACTGACATATCGATGATCGGGCAATGGAGACTCCAGTGGGATCTGGTAAGGCATCCCATACCGCCAGTCTATCAACTCGGTCGGAAGATCTGGCTATCCGGCCCACTGCCTAATGGCGGGGATACCCCTACTCATACCTCTCAAAGTACTGGCCCTGCTATTTGAAGGAATGTCTGCAGCTCGGGCGTGGCTCGATGACGGCATATCAGCAACTCTCCTCGTAGGAGTACAGACACCTGTCAGTGGAGGCATCAAGTATGTATGGAGGTATGTCATGTACTCCTCTACCTCCAAGAAAAGAACTACGTAACACCCAACATAAGGTCGTCAACCTCCCGGCGAGTGAGACTCTCTGTGGATCGCATGTCTAGTGGAGGCGGCGAAAGGATCTCCTGAGCGGGATTACCCATCGTCTGGCGCATGAAGCGCTCCCCGAGAAACCAGGCTCTGCCGACTGGTCCCTCAAACAAAGTCCTATACCGGGAGGCGCCCCATGCCCTAGCAAATTGGAACTGGGAATACCTTGGCATGGCCATCCAAGGCTGCCAAGTGATTTGCAGATATCAAATGCATGAATTGATCAGTTGTCTTAAATATGCAAGATGAATCAAAGCTGAAAGCATGAAGAACTAAGAGTTCTGGTTTGACTCTGTCGCCCGTACGGTGTCGAAATATTGCCTGAGGTGGCAGATGGCACCGACCCTCGAATCTGTGCGAGTATGGTATATCTAGTGGTGCCTCAACCTCCGGCTTAGGGGCAAGCGTCGGAAAGTAGGTGTAAACCCACAGTTGTGAAAGGCAAGACAGTGGTAATGAGAATACAAAATATACAGAAAATGCAGAATGCTGAGTGCGGAATCCAGAGTACAGAATGTAATGTATGTAAAGCAGAAATATAAATCAAGAGGGCAGAATGTACCTCCCAGACTCGCCAGTAACCACCTACTATGGTCCCCTGCCCGCGGGAGGTCACGCTCATATAGCAGTAAAGGGTAGCGAGGCCAGCGCTGCTCCAGTCAAAGTGCCAGACCTGTGATAGGTCTACCAGAGCACTGAGAAGATAAAGCCCGACTGTGTTTCCCTTGTCGGAGAACAGTGTTGTCCCGAGAAGGAACATCAGAAATCCCCGGGCATACTGTTGCATGGCCTCAAAAGTCTCGAGCGTAGTCCCCCTGTACTACTCCGTAAACCAGGTGCACTTAACCATACATGGTGATCTGCACGGCGGCGGATGGGCTTCGAGCAGATAAGTCCAAGCTGCCTCCCACTCGCGCATATCAAAATCGTATGGATTGGCCGGCCTGCCACGTCGAGACCCGTCAGCATCGAAAAGTCATACGGGGTCATCGTCATGTCCTCGGTAACAGAAAATGGAAGGAGTTGGTAGTATCCCACCATATCTCTACAAGTGCACCCATGAGTGTCATGCTCGCCTGAAGACACGACAACCCTGTGCAAAATGGGCCAAACCCTGCCTCATCAATGATATGTCGAACAGCGTCTGGGAGCTCCATGTACCACTCCCTCGCGATGATCGATCTATACCCCCGGGTGAAACGGGAAGATAGCTGTGTTCAGAATGAACAGATGTATTCAGTTTCAGAACTAGCAGAATGTTGTGTTGTGAGCTGTGTACCCAATGAACAGAATATTGTGTTGTGAGATATGTGCCCAATGAAAAGAATGCTGTGTTTTGAGCTGTGTGCCAAGTCAGCAGAGTATAGTGTTGTGAGTTGTGTGCCCGAATGAACATAATGCTCTGTTATTGAGCTGTGTGCCAAGTCAGCATAGTGTTATGTTATGAGCTGTGTGCCAAATGAACAAGAATACTGTGTTGAGAGCTGCATGCCGAATGAACAGAGTATTGTGTTGTGAGCTGCGTGCCAAATGAATAGAATATTGTGTTGTGAGCTGTGTGCCAAGTGAGCAGAGTGTCATGTATAAGCTGCGTGCCAAATGAGCCAAGTGAGCAGAGTGTCATGTATGAGCTGCGTACCAAATGAACAGGATGCTGTGTTATGAATTATGTTCAGAACGAGCAGAAGCGCTGTGTATGTAAATGTGTTCAGAACGAGCAGATATAATACATAGTGAAGGCATGAAGTGTGCAAGAAATGTAAAATACATCGCAGAAAATGTAAAAGTGAAGTACGCACCTCGCGCGCATGATGAGATAAATGGGACTCAGGCACCCGCAGCAGCAAGTCTGGGGGTGCTCGTCGCGCGAAATCGGTGAAGCGGTGAAAGGTGCTAGGAGGTAAGATGTGTTCCTGAGGTTAGTACCTCTCGGGGTCAAAAGGCCGCATCCTAGGTGGCAACGACATAATGTCGGGCTTATCCTTTACTCTCGGGGAACCTCCGTCGTGTGGAATATCGTCAGCCATCTGAAAAAAGGTGCAAAAATAAGCAAAAATGAGCGAAATAAGCCAAAATTGCAAAAAGTCAACAAAAGTAAACTCTCGGAAAGAGAAAAAGTCAACAAAAGTCAATGCCCAGGAAAAGGTGCTAAACTTTGAGAGAAACATACCTCAAGTGATGAAAATGGAGAAAGAAGCTTCGAAAACAAATTCTGATCGGTTCATCGAAAGCTTTCACGAATCAACTTCATGTGGGGCGTTGGAAAACGTGTATAAAGTGTAGATCTGATAGAGAAAAGGGTCTAGGAAGGAAGGGGAGTGGATTTCGGCCTTATGTTTGTGAGCAAACGTGTTTTGGAGTTGTATACTTAAAGGGCCGAACATCAAAAGACTAAGCTGTCCCTGTTTTGATAAACTAGTTGGCCAGCCGGTTTTTCTGGTCGGCCGACCACTTAAGTGGTCTTCAACTGGTCAGCAAAATTTCTAGGTGGTTGGCAGCACTCCTGGGGTGGTCTCGAGGGTCCCATTGTCCTCCCTGTATGTTTTGGTGATGATCGGAGTCCTCGGCTCTCGAGAAAGTGCAAGAAAAGTACAGTTTTCGACTTAAAATGTCCCCGCGGGAACTTCAATTCAAGTTTTCAATGCGTGGCTCATCGTCACTCGTCAAGAGCAAGGTGTATCCTTTTTGAGTACGTTGTGACGCCTCCGAGAGGTAAATCAGAGGTTAAGGTTGAATTGGTTTCGTTAAGGCATACATTTCCTTATTTGGCATTTTGCTTCAAACATACTATTAGAGTTACACGTTGTTCGCATTGTTATGCACATTTCTCTTGCATTGTTATGCACACACTATTTGTATTTTCACGCACATTTTTCTTGCATTGTTATGCGCGTTTAGGTTGCATTGTCATGCACCTCTCCACTCGCGTTGTCACGCACACTTAGGTTGCTTTGTCATGCACCTTTCCACCTGCGTTGTCACGCACACTTAGGTTGCATTGTCATGCACCTCTTTACCCGCGTTGTCACGTATACTTAGGTTGCATTGTCATGCACCTCTCCACCCGCGTTGTCACGCACACTTAGGTTGCATTGTTATGCCCTTCTCCACCTGCGTTGTCACGCACATCTTACTTGCATTGTTATGCACTTCCCCACTTGCGTTGTCACGCACATTTTGCTTGCCTTGTTATGCGTGCTTCGGTTGCATTGTTATGCACCCTCTCCATTTGCGTTGTTACGCACATTTTGCTTGCGTTGTTATGCACGCTTCGGTCGCATTGTCATGCACACTCCACTTGCGTTGTCACGCACGTTTTGCTTGCATTGTCATGCACTTTTGACTTGCATTGTTATGCACTTTTCACTTGCATTGCTATGCACTTTTCACTCGCATTGCTATGCATATTTCCATCGGCATCATATGTGCACGCGTTTATCTTGTGTTGATATTGTATATTGATATAGTGTTGAACATGTGCTTCTACTATATTGTACCTGTTAAGTCTCTCTTTTGTGCAAGCACGATATTGTATGTACAGTTCATTCGAAGCTGGTGCAACCAGACAATATTGTATGTATTAGTCTTCTCCGCGAGAGACGCAGTGAGAATTGTATAATTTTCTCACTTCCTTTCTGCAAGAGATGTAGTTTGGTTCGTGTTTACTTGCTCGCATAGCATTCGCTTAAACTGTTGCATTTATTTTTCATAATGGCTTCATCACAGCTCTCTTTGTATGATCATAAGTTATGTTTGGCATTGTGCATGTCATTTGCATCTTGCCCCTGCCTGCGGGCGCATCTCTTTGTTATCTTACCTGTTTGTCTAAGTCTTCGGCCTTGTCAAAAATGGGTCGTCTCTGGGCTTTGACATTCACTCTCATCACTTCTTGACTTCTAGGTTCTGTCAAAGAGGGGCAACTATAGACACCCCATTTTTGACCGACCTTAAGACTTAGATGTCATCGATTGAGCGCTCAATGATCGCGCATGTTTGTGCTCGTTTCGAGTTTTCAGAGTTTTCAGCAGAGTGCCTTGCCTCCGGGCCTTTGAACTCTTTGTGTTTTGGCTCGGTTTGTGGACCAAGCCTTGTTGACCTTGCCTAGAGGGGGGGGGGAGAGGTCTGTAGACCACCTTTTCGTGGTCGTAGACCACTTTTCTTGCTTGGAGACTAGTTTCCGGTTTCTGGAGCCTTCGGCCGCACGTCTTCTCTCGGGACCGCTTAACGTTCTCCTTTTGGCCTGGTTTTCGGACCATGCCTTGTTGCCTTGGTCTAGAGGGACACAGAGGTCTCGTAGACCACTTTTCCCTCGTAGAGCATTTTTGGTGCCCGTAGACTAGTTTTCGAGGCTTCCGGCTATGCGCCTTGACTTCCAGACTCTTGTCTTGCATCCTTTTTGGTTTGTTTTTGGCACAAACCTTATTTTCCTTGCTTGGAGGGTGCAATAAGGGCTGGAGACCAGTTTCTCTCCCTGAAAACCACTTTTCTTCCCCGCCAGCAAGTTTTATGGTCGGCCAATTGGTCTTGGTGGTCTTTGGACCACCAAAAGTGGTAGGCCACCATACCGCCACCATACCACCACCTTTCTTTTTGTGTGCAGACCACCTCTCCTCGTGGCCGACCAGTTGGTATTCTTGCAGATAACTTTTGGTGGTCGGCCGACCAGTGGAAGTAGCTGGCCGACCACTTCAACTGGTCGGCAGCTTTCCTGCATTTTTTTAAAGATATTTTGGTGCCAGCTATAACAGCGGGAAGGCACAGAAACCATCCTCCATACACGTGTATGAAGGGATGGCTTGGAGCTCTTAGCTTCCTCAACAAGCTTGTTGCATGCTTTTCTATAAAAGGGAGACCCTCCCTCCCTTCTCCAGGTTCAGAAAAAAAGTTGCTTGAGATATACATATACCATCTATCTCTATATTGCTCTTCCTCTTCATATTTGTGCTTGAAAGTCCCTTTTCTTCTTACTTTTGCACACAAACACATAGTGAAACACCATACTCTTGGAGTTGAGGCACCTTGGAGTTGTTTTTGGTGTTTTTGGATTGGTTTGAGCTCAGAAAGGTTGTTGGAGTTGCAGCTTTGAAGTGGTTCTACAAGGCTAAGCTCCTAACCCCTTAAACCTTGGTTTTTGTTTAAGCTTTTGGCCCTATTTGCATGCTGATTTAGGCCTAACTTTTAACTACAAAAATTTTTGATTTCAAGTGTTCTCAATGTTTGTTTAAGGCCTTGTTGGTGTTGGGGGTGGTCTACCCCCTATTGTGCCTTGTTTGGCCTTGGTTTTGTGCTATCCTTTTAAGTCATTGGGACCACCTCCTTTTGGCCTTCTCACCACTGAAACTTAGAGGAATTTCAGTTGTGGAAAGTGTGTTTTGAGGTCCCAAATAGGAGGGGGTCATCCCCTCTCCTTGAATCTTGAATGCTTGCCTTATTAGCCTCATGTTTGAGCATGGTTTTCTAGCATGTGTTGGCTTGTCCTCAACTGGTTTTTGGTATTATTTTGACATGACATACCTCTATTTTAGCTTGGTTGAGTCACCACTTGCATGCATTCTGCACTTGTAGTGTAATCTTGCAATCTAGCTTAACATGCATCACACTTTTGACCATCATTCTAGCATGATTTTTGCTCAGCTCCAACAAGATTTTGTTCATGTTTTACCATGCTTAAACTCTGATTCATGTTGTTTTGGTCATGCATGCCATGCTTTGTATAGCCATAGTGCATTCTAGCTCACTAGCTTTGAGTTTCAAAGTCACTAGCATGCTTTGCTTGGGCCATTTGCATGATTTGGCATCATTTTTTATGTGATTTCAGTACATATAGTGTCGGCATACACTCACATATGTCACTCTTTCAATGCATTGGAGGGTTCATGCTTTATCCTTTAAACTTGAGCCTTTGTGTATGTCATCTTGCCTAAGCCTTTGGGCTGTCATATCTGGGCATTTTGGGTGTTATTTTGCCATGCTACAACTTTGGTTTTTGTTGGTTAAGTCATCTCATGCTTGGTTTTGGTAGGTGTAGTGTAATCCTCCTTGTAGGCCTTGCATGCTTGTTGTTTTGGCTCTTCATGCTAGCTTGTTTTGGCTATACTCCGTGCATGTTTTATCCTTGATTTGGCATGCTTTAGGACTATTTTGGGTTGTATTGGGCATATGCTTGATGTATTGCATAGCTATAGTGCAAGTGCCTATGCTAGTTTCAAGCTTTGGGCCTCCTAGCATGCTTTATTTGTGACATGTACATGATTTGACATCATTTCCCATGTTGTTTTAGAGCATATAGCATTGCCATGTTCTCACTTCTTTCACTCTTTGAATGCTTTCAAGGGTTATGCATTATTGCCTTGTTTGTGGCCTAGCTTGTATGCATGCATGCCTAGACCTTTGAGCTTCCATCTCAGCATGTCTTGGTCTTTGTTTTGGCCTATGTAAGCTTTGTTTGTGGCTGGTTCATCCATTTGTGCCATGCACTGCATGCCTCTTGTGTAGTCCCATTCACTAGCTTTCATGTTTAAGGGATCTTGCATGCCATACTTGTGTTGTTTGAGTGGTTTGGCACCATTTCATACATGATTTCAGTGCATTTAGTGTTGTCACACTTCTATGTTTGTCACTCCTTGATCATGTTTGAGAGTTGTATTGTTATGCTTAGTTGATGGGCCCTCACATGAGCATGTATTCTGGGCCCTTTTGTGCCTTAGTTTTGATGCATTTTGGCCACTGTTTTGGGCATGATTGAGGTCTGTCCACATTCGGTTTAAGTCCATTGAGCACTGCTTTGCATGCCCCTTGTGAGGTAACCTTTACTGGCTTTGAGGCCTTAGCCTCTAAGCTTGCCATACATGCATTGTTTGCATGATAGAATTTTGTGCATGCACTTCTAGCGTTGGTTGCATTGCTTTGTTGTTTGCATGCTTATGTTGCATAGCATTGTGTTTGCATGCCATTAGCATTGCTAGGTTGAGCATTGGTTGCATTACATTATGTTTACATGCTTGTTGCATTGCCTCATGTTTGCATGCTTGTTTCATTGCATTGTTGTTTGCTTGCATGCATTGCATTGTGTTCGGCATGCTTGTGTTGCATTGTGTTTGGATAGGGTGTTAGTCCAAACACGAGAAACGAGGGATGTTTCATACTTGAAGTGATGAAACGTGCCTGATTTCTTGGTCGCCGACCCTCTTGATCATGCATGATAGAGATTAAGGCTTTATGTGTTATTTGTGCATTCATTTACATCGAATTGTGCAATCTTGGCATCTCGACCATCGTGCATTGCGATGCTCAGTTGGTGGCCCGAGAGTCGAGAACCACACTCCCTTGGTTAGCTTGTTAGTTAATTAGCTTCATTTTGTAATAATTAGTTAACTTGTTAGTTAATTGGTCCTGTTTTGTAATAATTAGTTTAATTAGCTTAGATTAGCTAGTTAGCTTATTATTCGGACCCTCCGTCAGGAGGGCACAACTGTTGCAATAAGTGTGCGTGTGTGTGATGCATGTCTTCCAACCCCACGTCTTTCTCCCTTTTATTTACTAGCTTTTGATGGTTAGTTTTAGGGCATGTTTCAATTACCAAACTTATGCTTTGCATGTTTGCATTCATTCATCTGCTTTGCATGCATCGGGCTCGGCGCATCATACAAACTGCATTGTATTTCAATTCCTATTTGAATACATATATCAAGTGTTGCATTCACATGACATCTTAGAATAGCCGAGCCTATCTTAGCTGCGTTTTGCATGTGTTGCATTAGGCATTCTTGACATAGCTAGGATCATGCATTTATTACTAACTAGTTTCCTTTTTTGGCTCTGAGTACTAGGTAAGCTTTTACGCCTTAGCATACTGCATGAGATGTGTATGTTGCCATGAGGCTAACTGCTTAAATGATTAACTGCATGAATGCCTGTGGATGAAGGTTGGATTGCTTGAATTGGGACAATTCATCAAATGCGAGTTTTAAAGCCCACTTGAAGTGGCAAAATCATAATTTTCTAAGCCCACTTGAGAGTGGCAAATCTGCGTCTTAGCCTACTTGCGAGTAGCAACTTCAAACCATTTTCAAACAAACAAACATGAGATGTTTTGTTCCAAATCGAGCAATCTAGTCTATACTTGTATGCTTTGCGCATCATGTAGTAATGATAGATTAATAACCAGAATAAGAACGCATGTGTTTTCAAAAATAACATATCATGTTAGTAAAGGCCGATCCTTTGATCGGGCGAGCGGGGGTGCTCATTTCATGACCTTCCCCCTTCGTACCCAAGTTCCCGAGCCGAGGCAACTTTAATGATGATGGACACGTGGCCTTAGGCATGAGTCAGGGTTTCCTAAATTTCCCAAAAAATAAAATATTTAGGTGGCGACTCTGAAATCTGGCAAAGCAGTCCATATTTGGCGCTTTTTGATTAAAATCAGTTTTCCAAAACGATTTTTCGGATTTGGACTCTTTGGTGATTTATCAGTCTCACATTGCACTTTGTGAAATTAGAGTCCGAACTGTAGTAGCTAAGAACTATGATTCGCGCCCTTGCGCGCGGAGCGGAGTTTGGGCAGTTTGCACCTGGTATTATGATGTTTGGAACTTCTTGGAAAAGGAGGCTTATCCACCAGGGCAAATGCTAAGGATAAAAGGGCAATATGTCGAATGGCTGCTCAGTTTATCATCTGCGAGGGTAAATTGTACAAGCGGGGTCATCTAGGAATGCATAAACTGTGTGTTGATGCTGAAGAATCAAAGCGCCTGATGGAGGCCATCCATGGAGGAGAGTGCGGAGCGCACATGAGCTGAGTGATGCTAGCTCGGTAGACTCTTAGACAGGGTTACTACTGGTCAACCATGAAGGAGGATTGTATCGGTTTTGTTCGGCGATGCCACAAGTGCCAGATCCATGCAAACCGCATGAACATTCCGTCGTTAATGCTATACAACATGACTTCGCCGTGGCCATTTTCAGTCTGGGGGATTGATGTGATTGGGGCAGTTACTCCGAAGGGATCGAACGGGCATGAGTACATTTTGGTAGCGATAGACTACTTTACAAAGTGGGTCGAGGCCCAATCTTACGCTGTGCTGAAGGCGTCGCATGTTGCTAAGTTCATCAGGAACAACATTATCTGCTGCTGCGGGGTCCCGAACAAGATCATATCGGATAATGGTACCCACTTCAAGAAGAAGGTGATTGATTTGTTGGAGAAGTACAACGTGGCTTTTCATAAGTCATCCACATATCGGCCGCAAACCAACGGAGCTGTTGAGGCCGCCAACAAGAACATCAAGCACATTCTACAGAAGATGGTGGAAACCTATAGGGACTGGCCAGATAAGCTGCCATTTGCTCTTTGGGGCTACCAGACTTCAATTCGAACTTCTACCGGGGCAACTCCGTATTCTTTGGTTTATGGGATGGAGGCTGTTCTGCCTATTGAAGTTGAGGTTCCGTCATTGCGGATTATGGCTGAGTGCCAAATAGATGAGGCAGAGCAGGTTCGAGGAACTCATGCTTTTTCACGGGAGAAGGTTGAAAGCACTGTATCATGTCCAGGGTTATCAACGAAGAATTGCTAGGGCTTTCAATAAGAAGGTTAAGTCCAGGAATTTGAAGGAACGAGATTTGGTGCTTAAAGACAACCGAGCTCCCATCTACGACCCTAGGGGCAAGTTCAGACCCAATTGTACTGGCCCTTATATCATCAAGTCATTTTGGTCGGGTGGAGTTGTCATTCTAATGGACCTAGATGGCCTAGAGTTCTCCCAGCTGATCAACATGGACAAGTTGAAGAAATACTATCCTTGAGTGGCTCGCTAGGCCGAAAACCCGAAAGAGCGACCTAGGCAAAAGTTAGAGTACAGAAAAACTTAAAATGATAAAAACTGAGCTCGCAAGGTTGAAAACTCAGAAAGGGCTGCCTTGGCAGAAGTTAGAGCGTAAAAGGAGAGTGTTAAAACCCGAGTAAACCTGAACCAAACTACGTAAGGCTTGATTCCCATCTTTGGGATACGTAGGCAACTTCATTATGAAGTCCAGCCGTAAACACTTCCAAATCGACTTCGTTCATGTGATCATGTTTGTCATCTTTGTCTTTTCTGCATCCAAGAGCTAGGTTGTGATCTCCAGTGCAGTGCTGTTCAGACTAGGGGCAACTTTCCAGTTGTTGGATCTGGAGTTGAGCATCTCGAGGATAGATCTCAAGTGTATCCAGTTTTGATCCATATCGAAAATGGTTTTGAAAAGTTTTAATAAAAGTTGATTTTGCTCAAATTAATCTTTTTACAACTTAGACCATTTTTGGACCGAACGGAAAATTTTCAGTACCCACAACCTTCAATTTAATTGATTTCAGTACAGAGTTCTCCAACTTTTGATACAAAATTGAAGTTACTTTTTATTACGTTCATAAAGAACACTTGAAAGTACTGATTAAAGCAATAAACTTGGGGCATAGTCAAGTCAGGTGTTACTGCGCCCCCTCCCAGAGCTTGTGGAAGCTTCGGATGCCAAAGTAGGCCCGGTCTATGCCTCTTCATCGAGCCAAGCAATGTATTCATCAGAAAGTGTGCAACTGAAGTTGGGCACTGGGGCCAGAAGTTCTCTTGCTCTCCATGCTGTGGCATACCGAGCTAGATGTGAACCCTTAATTAGATATGAAGTTGGATATTCCACTCCCTCTTCTGGGCGGGTCTGGTCATGCCCGAACTGACACCGAAATCAGGAGGGAAAGTAAAAGACACAGTGTGTCAGGCCAAGTAGTTGCATCCCGGGCTGGTGAGACATGTTGTAGCTCATCGCCGGTAGATTAAGCCAAGGGCAACACTAAGTAATGTCGTTAGCAGGAAGGCTACACATCCATTCACACCACCATCCCTCATCTGGGGCATCAATTAGTCGTTGTCGGAAGAAATAGCTGCGTGCTGAATATGCTGGGCATGAGTCCACTACTTTCAACTTATCCATCAGCCATATCTAGAAAGGGATGAAAAACAAGAGAGATTAAAGAATAGAGAGGAGTACGTGGAGAGAAAAGAGAGAAAAGGTTTTGAGAGAAAAACAGAGCCTGAGGGCTGAGTGATGTAAGATACACATGTGAGAAGGGTGGGAAATATTACCTGTAGTAGTAGTGGACTCCCCGCTAATCTGGTCGTCTCCCGGTGATGGAAAGCATTCAAACCCATCAGAGTCTCGGCTAGTGTCATGTCAATGCAGCTCTTGCCCTCTTTCAAGCCGTGGGCAACCTCAATCAAATGGACGCTAGATTCTCCAAAGTCGGGGGCAAGCAGAAAATGAGACAACATGCACAAGCAAAGGGCATGTCGCCGAAAACCCTACCAGTGATGATCGCCACGATCACCGGCATCAGAAAGCCGATGAATCAAGATGGGGATGTCCAACTCTCCGTCGCGAATCAAAGACTGAGCGTCATGCAAAGTAAGCCCACACATCTGTCCTAAGGCTTGGATGTGGCCAAAATGGAATTGGGGCAAGATCTCTTCATCGCGCCAAGATTCCATGAAAGCTTGGAAATCTTCAAAAGTGGGACATATCTCTTGCCCGCCGACGTTAAAGACATAAGTTATCGGGTTCCAACACCTAGCTGCAGCATGGAGGAAAGGAAAACGCAGCGGGGTGCGACTCAGCGTGAATAGTGCATTTATTCCGAAACCCCAGAAATTCAACTTTTTCGAGCCATCTAAAGCTGTAAGCCACTTGGAGAGATTTTGGGGCAATAAACGCTTCCATTTGGGACAAAAATGGAGTTGAAATGAAGGAACCATGAAGATGGAACCTTTATGGAAGATAAGGTATTGAGTGGAGGCCAAGTGTCGATGTTTTGGAGGTTCTGCCATCGATGGCCGGCAAGTGCATATTGATGGCCGACGATGGCTTATCTATGGCCGGTAGGTGCATACCTATGGCCGGTAGTGGAGAGTGATGGCTGGCAGGCCATTCCCCATGGCTGGCAGTCCCTCTGTGATGCTCACTGACCTCCTGTGTGAAGATTCAGTTGTTTTCAACAGTTGTATTCTGTTATCGGCACCTTTCGGGGTCTTGTTTTGGTTCTTTTCGGTCTTGAACATGCTTGTTTAAGTTGGAACTTCTTAGCTTTGCTTATCGAGTTATACGCTTATTGCTTTTCAAGTTGTGCATTTTTCATTTATCGAGTTGTTGCAATTGGTTTATCGAGTTGTATTTACTTTGGTTAGCCTGTCAAGGCCTTGTGTTGATTATCGGGTTGTTTTGTTCTTTTCAATTGTTAGTTGGTTCACTACCTGATTAAGACCAATGCAATTTGTATTTGCGGTTTTCAAACAAAGATCAATCTCATTTTCATCATGTGGGATGTGATGTGATGTGATGTTTAGAATGTAAAGTGTAACACCTTTTGAACCAAAAAGCTGTTTTCATTCCCTTCATGGTTTTTTTTTGCAAAAGAGTACAAGTTTTAAAGAAAATAAAACTGCCTAAGGCTGTACAATGTGCAAACACTACTAGCAAAAAGAAAACAAAGCAAAAAGCGTCCAAACAGGTGCTGGCTATCTTACGATCGAGAGGCTCTCTTCGTCTTCTTCCTCGGCCGAGCAGACTCTAGAGCACTGTCGCCATCGGCACCGCTGTCTGAATCGACACCGCCATCTGAATCTGAATCAGAACCTGAGCTGTCATCGCCATCTCCATCTCTAGAGGACTCTGAATGTGCACTCGCCACCTCACACTCTTCCTTACTCATCTCATCATCATCATCACCCAGAACTGGCTCTGAAGGGCCACTCTCGTTGCGACGGCCTCTGGCTCTACCTCGACCGTGTGGCTAAGCCTGTCTCCCTTTCCTCTCTGCTGATGGGGGGGTGCTGAAGGTCCTGCCTCTGCTCCTGCTGGGGTGTATGACGAGGCTGGCATCTCGAAAGGAACCTGGAAAGGGCAATTCATAAGAATGCATTAGTCTGTGTACATAGGATGCAAAAGATGATGTGCTGTGAGCAGTAAATGAGTGCAGATGATGTGCCGTGAGCAGTAAATGATTGTAGATGATGTGCTGTGTGCAGTAAATGATCGCAGTGTATGTGCCGTGAGCGGTAACAAGTGGCAGTGGGTGTATGCTGTGTGCAGTATATGGGAACAGCGTATCGATGTAGTATTTTGGTGTAATGTGCCAGATCAGTGAAGTCTGGAGCAGTGGTAGTGCTAATGTGTTAGCAGAAAAACTTTGTGGCATGAAATGCAAATTGAAAAGTTACCGGGATCCTGTAGAGGCTAAGCAGATCCAGGCTCGTCTATACCATGTCTGTCAAGGAAGCCACGAGCTTAAGGGCCTACCCTATGTACTCAATGGGTGCCTGCAAGAGCGTTGAAAGGATCAGTATCTCATAAAGCATAATTGAATTGAATCAAGTATGCGAAATGTAAAGTTCGATACATACCGGAGTCGGACCTCGAACCCCGACAAGTGCATGTCCAGTTGGTGCGAGCTCGATGGGGATCTGGCAAGTCTTCCCAGAACGTCTCCGATAAGTCAATGTAGTAAGCAGCTCTGGCCATCCAGTCTCTTGTCTCACCTTAGGACCTCTCCTCCTGCGAGATCTGGTCGCTCTACCTCTCCCTCTCGCAGCCAGAGCTCTAGCTCCCTCACCTCCGCGAATGCCGGTCAGAGGCGACATCAGATGTGTCTGAATGAAGGTTGCGCAATCGACCTCTATGCGAAAAAGGTCTGCATCTAATCATACCATGAACTGGATCACCTCCTCCTCAGAAAGTTTGTGTGTCTCTCTCATAGATACTGGAGGTGCCATCGGTATAAACGAGGTAGGCAAGCTCAAGGTCTGGCGCACGAAGTGCTCATTCAAGAACCAAGTGTGGCAGATCGGTCCCTCAAGGAGAATGTCGTAGCGAGCCATGACCCTAGCGGTCTCATATGCAAATCTGGCCCTTGACGGTAGCACATCCCACGGCTGCCATGTGATCTGAAGATAAGAAAATGAATAGGTAATTAGTCGTTATCAATTGACTACTATGTAGCAAACTAGTTGAGAAGCAGCATGACTATGTTTTGGGTTACCTCGTGCGCCGTCACCATGTCGAAATACTGTCAGAAGAACATGAAGTTCTCCCGAGTCCTACGATGGAGCAGGCCGTCATACACCCGAGAGAATGGGACTGTGGTTGGGGTTTCCGCTACAGGCTCTGGAGCGAGAGTTGGGAAGTATGCATACACCCATAACTGCAAGGAAAATGTGATTAATACAGCGTATGAACAGAGTACAGAAAACGCAGAAAGCAGAGTGCAGTGTAATGCGTAGAAAGTGTAAATCTAGAGCAGAGATTAGATTTTGTATTTGCAGTTTATGGTATGCTGTGTGTGGTGTGAGGGTGTACAAAAAATGCAAAGCAGAAAGCATATAGTGCAAGAGCAAATACAGTGAATGTAGAGCATGGTGCATGTATGAAGAAGTGTAAAGCAGGAGATGCTAAGTAGAAAATGTAAAGTGGAAAGGAGGAACTAAGCTGCATACCTCCCAGGCTCTCCATGAGCCGCCGATCAAGGTTCCACACATCTAAGAGGTCGAGCTCATATATCCGTATAGAGTAGTGAGACCAGCTCCGCCCCAGTCGTAGAACGGGATTCGCTGTAACACTACCAATGCGCTCAGAAAGTACAAGCATACAGTATTCCACCTATTCGAGAACAAGGTGGTGCCAAAGAGGAACATGAGAAAACCCCTGGCGTACTGCTCGGTCTGCTCAACGGTCTGGGGCTCGACTCCTCTAAACTGCTCCTCAAACCAATTGTATCAGACCATACCTGCCCGAAGTGTCAGTGGTTGTGCCCCGAGTAGTGCAGCCCATGCAGCCTCCCACTCTCCCATGTTAGGATTGAGGGGGATCGGATCACCTCTGTAGACACCCCATTTTTGACCGCCCTAAAGACTTCGACACTACTGATGGTTTACTTGGTGGAGAAAGGTGTGCAGGGCACAGGTTCGGTTTCTTCGGCAAGGAGAGAGGCGAATCTCAACTTCACACCCCATTTTGAACCACAATTATTTTGGATGGTTTTTAGACCTTAAAACCCTCTCTTTCAAAACATTTTTGAAATAAAATTCCCACGATGTTCCGACGCTCGCATTTCGGTAAATGTTGCGCTTTTCGGTAAACCGAGCAAGGACAAAATGGGGATGAATGAAAGAGAGATGAAATCTTTGAAAAATCTTTCAAAACACCTTACTTAGGGGTTCGAAGTTGAGGAGAAGAGGAAAGGAGAGGAGAAAAACTGGTCTGGGAGAAGTTCGGCATGAATCCGGGTAGGAGAGAATCGAGCAGCCCTCGCTGAATCGGGCTTATTCAATTGCATACTTGGAGTTAAGCTATGAGGCCACCATCGTTGGAAAGAAGACTTCCGGGGCTTCACTTTGTACTCAAGAATCTCCCAAAGCCAAGTCCAGGTGGAGGAGATATGATTGGTTGAAGCTGGGCATCATCCCATTTGGATCGAGTCTGCGCGGCTTCACCAAAAAGGGCATAACTTTCTGCACAGGAGGAATTTTGATGCAAGGTTTGCGCCATTGGAAAGCTAACTTCCGGGGCTTCAATTTGCATACCCACCGGCCATTTTTTGACCTTGGAATCATCTATCGGAAATCTATTTTTCCGACCGGAAAAATATTATGCCGACCGGCACTTTATTTTGGCCGATGACCAAATTTTCTGGCTGGTTTGCACCCTTTGCACCCTCCAAGCCTGGTGCATCCCAGCTGTGCCAGTTGGAATGCACCAGCACACTCCCCCGTGCATATATGTGGCTATTTTGAGCCTTTGATCCCATTTTTTGCACCCTTTGCTCAAGGCTTCTTAAGGAAGCCTTGACCCCTTGTCTTGGCTTCCTCAAGAAGCCTACCAGCTGTCCAAGCTTCTCCAATAAGCCTTGACCTCCCCTTAGACCCCTTTGACCCTTTGAAGCTTGTCTTTTTTTTTTTTTTTTTTTTTTTGATCAGCAAAGAAAAATTTCATTTAACAGTATGAAATTAAAGGTACAAGAAGATGACATGCATCGAGAGAGATTCGGAAGTATAAAAATACCCCTACTACTGCTACTCGCATCCATACAACCAACCCCTAAGCCTCTCGATTTTTTTTTTTTTAAAAAAGTTAAGAAGAACTTAACTAGAAAAATAAAATACATGAATCTCCACATAATCAACCCACCAAAACACCCAAACCAAAAAGCAACCCGAACTAGATACCCATCTAATAAACCCATATAAATTAATCACTTTCCTTCACCCACTAGCTGCTGCACTCCCAAAGCCTAGCCACATAATCTCCACATATAATAATCATTTTAATCTCTCAAATGATGCTGCTACATTCCCTAAGCCACATATAAAAAATCATTATAATCACACCCATCTAATAAACCCACATATAATAATCACTCTCAAACCACACCCACATTCTGCTACATTCCCTAAGCCTAGCCAAGACCCACGCCACCGACCACCCACTGACAACACCCAACACCCAAGGCCACACTCCATGGGCGGGAACTTCTGATCTGATTCAAACTCCGAGCACAGCCACCAACCAAACCCACTACCCATACCGGCCAAGAAGACCCCAAAGATCCACAACACCACGCCGCCATTGCTGCTGCTATTCCGGTCAACCACACCCCCGCTGCAGATCCTCACCTCTACAGCCACCACCGGAGAACACCCACTGCAGATCATCGCCCAAGGTCCAGCTGCTGCTACTGCAGATCCTCACCTCCCGAACCCACTTCTACTTCCAATGCCAGATCTACTTCTTACACCCCTCAAACTCTTACACCAAGAGGAACGCGCGAATGAAAACCAGACAGATCTGAATCGACTTCGACACCCAAGTTTCCGCCCAAACCAAGCAACGAAACTTCACCAAAAAACTGAACCAGAGATCACCCCTGAAGCTCCTACTCGTAAAAGAGCGCTCGAGTGAAAACCACTGCACACCAAACACACCTCCACAGCCACCACAGGAACACCACCCGCTGCCGATCCAAACATCCACCAGCAGTTCTACTTCCAACGCCAGATCTATTTCTTACACCCCTCAAACTCTCACACCAAGAGGAAACGTGCGAATGAAAACCAGACAGATCTGAATCGACTCCGACACCCAAGTTTCCGCCCAAACCAAGCATCGAAGCTTCACCAAAAAACTGAACTAGAGAACACCCCTCCAGCTCCTACTCGTATAAGAGCGCACGAATGAAAAAAAAAAACAGCTAGCACGGCTCGGAAGCTTAGCATTGCCTATATAAGAGAGGTCCCTTCTCCTTTGTTTTGGGTTGGAGTTTTTGAGCAAAAAAACCAGAGAGTAGACATATATATCTAACATATATATCTATAACCCTCTATATCTATCTTATCCAAGCCTCCAAACACCTTTGTTCTTGCATCATTTGCCCTACAACCCATAGCACAACACCTCCATCCTCCATTCCAACATTTGGGAGGCCATTTGCAGAGCTTAGGAGCACCTAAACTTGGTCCAAGAGGTGCTGGTTTGCTGTTCTTCAAGGGTAAGCATCCATTTCCCGTAAACTTGCATTTTTTAGCTTCATTGGTTAGCCTTATTTACAAGTATTTTTGGGCTTCGATGTAAACTGTAAAGAGACTTGTTTTGAGCCCTTCTTCAACATTGAAGAAGGGCTCAACACTGTTGGGGACCTCCATGTATGACTTGCTTCATTACCCCTCTTTGGTCCCCATTTTTGCATGTTTGTTTAGCTTATCTTTCTTCTATTTTTCGGCCATTATCAGAACTGAGAGTGGCCATATTTTGACCCCCTTGTCATGTTTCATTAAGGGTCTTTGGCTGTTTGATGAATTTTTTGTATACTTCATGTTATAGCCCTTTGTTGGTCTATTTCTTGCATAGCATCTTTGGCATATTTGTATACTGATTTGGGGGTTGTCATCTACTGAAAGTAGTCACATTTTTGGTCCCTCTTCAGTGTTGTAGAAGGGTCTTTTTCTGTTTGGGCTTTTCATCTTATCCTTGCTTTGTAATGCTCTACTTTGTCTAGAAATGTGTCATGGGTTTAGCCTTGTATATCCTCATGTTTTGACTTGACTTATTGAAGCTTTTGGCCATGATTTGTCTTGTTTTAGGTCTGTTGGCCACTGGTTTTACCATTTTTGGCATGCTTAATGTAGTTGCTTTGCATTGTTGCTTGTAAGCCTTGAGGATGTGATCCATGTATATGCGTTGGATAGGTTATTTAGATGATTTGGAATCATTTAATATATTATTTCAGTCCCTATACCAGGTTTATATGTCTCCATTTGTCATGCCTTTCATGCTTTGAAGTATTGGTCTCTTATGCTTTAAAAAGGGTGTTGTGCATGCTTGCATGTTTAGAGCATTTTGGGGCTGTCATACCAAGGTTTTTGGGTGTATTTATGCATGATGGAACTCTGTTTTTGCTTACATAATTCATGTCATGAGTGGTCTTGGTAATGGTGGAGGAGTGTTCCCTTTTGGTGCCCTAGACTTGGCCCCATTTGGTTTGCATATTGGCATGTACATTGGTCACAATCTTGGGTGTTTTGCCACTGTTTTGGGTTGGTTTGAGGGCTGCCCCATTGTAGTTAAATCCACCATTGCATGCTTGCCTCATGTTTGTTGCTTAATTGATTCATTAAGTGTTGCTACATGTTAGTCCTATCGCCTAAATTGCCCATGTTTGCATTGCATTTGCACCTTGCATGTTGCATTACATTTGGCATGTTGGCATTTTAGTATTAGGTTGCATCATGGAGCCATGTTTGCATAACATGCATTGCATTACTTGGTTCGGGGTGTCAAACCAAGTGTAAGGGTTGAGATGAGTTCATACTACAAGTGATGCAACTTGTCTCAACTCATGGTCACTAAGGCCCTTGATCTTGACATGATAGGGACTTAGTTCTCATTTGTGTGTTGCATGCATATTGACATTGAAATGCAATCTTGGTTCCTTAGGCTATCATGCACCAAGATGCATAATTGATGGCCCAAGAACCAAGGGTCATGCTCCCTTGAGTCCCAAACATGATAGGGAAGCATTGGCCATGCTTACATATGCCTAAAAATTCATGCCATGCATTGCTTGTCTGCTGCTGCTGTCAAAACTGTCTCCTGCAGGAATTTTGTGCCGACCGGCATTATATAGTGCCGACCGGCACTATATGGGTGGCCGATAACATCATTGCAGCCGGTGACTATTGTACACGGCCGGTGGCCATCCCTCCCAGCCGATGATGTTCTGCAATGCTCATAGAAGGTTCTCTGGGACTTTGACAGTTTTCAGAGAAGAAAAGGCAGTAAAACAGAGGCAACAGTGGCATGGTGCGGACTTCCCGGGCTAGTCGGATTCGAGCATGCATCATTCGCATATCCCGAGGCAGGGCTGAGGCCCCCTTCTTTTTACATTTGATTCATTTGATAATTAGAAATTTCTGTAATAATTCATTTATTTTGTATTCGGACTGTATTATTTTTGGACTGTATATTCTTTTGGTCCCTCCGAGAGAGGGCATAATTGTAATAAGTGTGGGTGAGTGGTGTATGTCTTCCAACCCCAATTTCTTTCTTCCCTTTTATTTACCTGCTTATGATGGTAGATTAGGGCATATTTAAAATTAGCATACCTTATGCAATGCATGCGTGCATCCATGCATTTGTTGACATGCATCGGGCTCGGTACATCATACAAATTGCATTGTACTTCAATTCCAAATTGAATACGTGTTAGTTGTAGCATTCCATATGCCATGTTTAGGATAGCCGAGCCTGTCTAGATTACACCTTTGCATGTGTTGCATTAGCCACTCAACATGAACTAGGATCATGCATGATTACTAACTAGTTTTCTGTTTTGGCTTGGAGTACTAGGTAAGTTTTTATGCTTAAGCATAACACATGCGTGTGAATGTTGCCATAATAGCATGACTACCATGAGGCTAAGTGCTTATGTGATATAACTGCTTGAATGCCTGTGGATGGAGGTTGAATTACCTAAATTGGGACAATGCATTAAAAACCGTGAGTTTTTAAGCCCTACTAGTTAGTGGCAAAATCATCTTTTCTAAAGCCCACTTAAGGGTGGCAAAACCTGTATTTTAGCCTACTTGCGAGTAGCATACCGTTTTCAAAACAAACATGTAGTGTTTTGTTCCAACTTAGGCGATTTGGTCTATACTTGTTTGCTGTGCGCATAACGTAGTAAATCTAGGCTAATAACCGGTATAAGAGCATGTAATGTTTTCAAAATCGGATATCACGGTTAGTAGAGGCCGGTCTTCGGATCGGGCGAAAGGGGGTGCTCATAGCTGACCTTCCCCGATCGTACCCAAGCTCCCGAGCCAAGACTACTTTGGTTATGACGGACACGTGGCCTTCGGCACCGAGTCAGGGTTTCCTAAATTTCCCATTTAAAAAATATTTAGGTGGCGACTCTGTAATCTGGCAAAGCAGTCCATGTTTGGCACTTCTTTTCAAAAATCTGTTTTTTCTCAAAACGATTTGCCAGAGTTGGACTCTTTGGTTCAGATTTAGAACCGTAACACAAAAGGGAGTCCGAACTGTAGAGTGAAGCCCACGGGCGCGTCTACAGTTTCTGGCGACTCTGCTGGGGATTTTTAGAGAGCTTGACTCGAACTCGTGATATCCTGTTTTGACTACACTTATGTGTTTCTTTGCATTGCATGTGCATTGGTGCGCCTAGGACACCGTGTTGGCCATCTGCTATTCCTGAGCAGTTTGCTAGAGGCTTGTCTTGTCAAGGCATGACCATAAGGCTGACCGGTTGTGGGCTCTGCCAGTATGGGAACACAAACCCTGGTTTTACCAGGGCACCCCTTTTTGACCATTCGACCTAGTGCATATTCGGATCCATAGTGACCATTCCAAATTAGGACAGGTTGCTTACCCGATACAGGTTGTTTGAAACCGCTGCGTGCGTAGTGAAACCCTAGCTCTTGACAAAATAGGACAGGGAAACCCTACCCCAACATAGGGGTGTATTGGCTCTCATTTACTTGCTATGTGCTTTTAGAGTGTATCTCTACAGGGAATGCATATACCAGTTTGCAAGTCTGGGTATCCGGCCTGCGGGCACCAATATCAGTATTTTGAGAATCAGTTATATCTGTGGGTATCAGATTCAGATTTGGGGCAGTGATTTCGAGGAACAGTGATCAGTAATAGAATACAGTCGTTCAGCTTTGCTCGTATCAGTTCCAGTGAAGTTGAGCTGAGATGCTGTTTGTTTTCTCTTTTGCTTGGTAGCCTTGGAACTATAGCTTCAGAAGGCTCCAATATCCCTCGGGTACATTGGACTCGTGTTGATAGACTTTGTCGGGATAGAGATTCAGTTTGCCAAAGGCAGAATAAAAAGGGCCAGTCAGGCACGGGTCACCGGTTCAGCAGTCACCAGATCAGTAACCCTTATCCACCCCACCAGTGAACAGTCAGGCTGAGGCCTCAGTTTTTTTTTTTATCACAGAGATAGATATACCAGTCAGTCAGATGGATCAACAGAATACGTCAGGGGTGGAGGCAATGATGCGTCAGATGCAGGAAACTATGAAACTCATGTAGCAAGACGCTGTCCGCCAAGCGGAATTCTCCAAGCAGCAGGCTGCAATCATGGCTCAGCAGGCCGAGCTCATCACCAGGCTGCAACAGCAAAGCGGCGCATCTGCTTCACAACAAGTTCCTCCCCCAGTAGGAGCTCCAGCACCTGGGGAGACGCCAAATGTCCAGGAAGGTACAGACATTCCGGTAGGGCCGGCTCTGCCCCCAATTTTACCCCAGTTATCAAAAACACCCACCAACCTACCGGACTCTCCCTTTGAGTTCGAGACGGATCCCACAGCACTGAAGTTGAGCAAGCTTGAAAAGCTGTTCAAGAGATCCCAGGGAGTCAAGACCATCCCTGACATTGAAGATGGATACACGGACACAGCTGTGACATTGCCGGACAGGTTCAAGATGCCTCACATCGACCGTTTTGACGAGTCGGGAGATCCCATGGTCCACTTGAGTTTGTTTTTAGATGTTCTGCGCCCGATGGGCTTGACAAGATTACAGAAGCTCTCCCTTTTTAGCAGGACCCTGTCGGGTATCGCAGCCATCTGGTACGCCAAATTAGAGGACTCAATGAAACGAAGCTGGGAGGAGATGTCCGAGGCCTTCGTCGCACAATATTCATACAATACCCAGATCGAGATCACAACCCGTGATCTTGAGACAACCAGACAAGAGCCGAAAGAGGGCTTCTCTGACTTTGTAACCCGTTGGAGGGCCAAAGCTTCTTCGATGACCACCAGGCCGGTCGACAATGACCAGATACGGATGATTGTGCGCAATCTCCAACCCAGGCTGATGCAGAAGATGATTGTCCTCCCCCTACCCACCTTTGCAGACCTCCATGAGATTGGGGTACAAATCGAGGACGCTATAAAGCAAGGCCTTATTGACCAGGAAAAGGAGCAGCCCAGGAGGGCGTTTACCCGCAGTTCGAATGCGACCACCAGTGGTGATGCAGCTGCAAGATCTTCTAAAGTGGGCATGGTCACCAACACCACATCACAAAAAGCTACCCCATTCACCGGTGCGTCCGGAAGTAGCTCACAGAAAACCAAATACCCACCCCGAGTCAAGAGGGTTTTCACCCCACTTCATATGCCTTTGTCAAAGGCTCTAGAGGTCTTAATTCGGAAAGGACATTTGAAACCATTGGAACAACGGCCTTTACCTGATCCTCTCCCTTCAAAGCATGACCGGACTAAGTACTGTGCGTACCATCAACAAACCGGTCATGAGACCGATAGCTGCTTTCGTCTGCGCCATGATGTACAAGATTTGTTTGATAACAACGTCATCACCGCACCAGCTCAGTAAAGTCTATCGTCACTGGGTCAGTGAACTTGGGGGATAATACGATATGATCAGGGGATGAACCACCTGCGGGCAACACTCAGTTTACTCCAGATGTGGCGTTTGGCATGCACTGCTTTGAGCATTTGCGAATGCTAGTTTTGTACTTTCTGACTTGGGTATTGAGCCAGTTCTATTGTTTTGTTTTTAGTCTGTCTCTTTGTTTTGGGTCTGTCTTTTTGGTTAAGGTCTGTCTTGTTGTATCGAGTCAGTCCTGTTATGTAGGAGTCGGGTGATTCCGGGGGTGTTACCTCGGACATCACCATTTTGTTTTGTGTTTGTCTTTTCATTTTCTTTTGAGTCTGTTTCTGCCTTGGAGCCAGTTACACCAGAAGATTTGAATGGAACAGCAGTGATTTTCACACTCTTGTGTTTTTATCCGCCGTGTGCTAGTGGTGCTAGAAGTTTGAATGAAATGACAGTGCTCCTCGCCTGCTCTTCTGTGCCTTGAACTCATTGCCTTGACCTAAGTTTTTTTTAAAACCTTTTTGAACACTGTGTTGAAAACAAAGAGGAAGGAATTCCTCGGGATTTGCAAAATTTGATCAAACTGAGAGAAAGAGAGGCGTGCTAAGCCTTTAAATGAATGAAATCATGCTTGTTAATGTGAGTACTGAGAAGGACCCTAGCTTTGATCCAGATTGGTTCTACACTGTCTTCAGCCCAAGCGATTTGTCACTTTCTTAAAAACTTTCAAAAAAATGTTTTGCGCGGTCTTGCAAAGACATGTGTGGAATCGCTCTTGAGATTGTGCAGCTTAGGATCGCTCTCGGCCTCGAGACTCAACCCCTTTGCTTTCAAACCTTGAACTTGGATTCAGAACGTTCACAGGACAATCATGATGTGAGGCCTGTGTGGCCAGCTTTGAAGCAGCCCTCGAACAAGAGGCACCAAAGTCAGATCAAGAAGATCAGATCTCATCAGAAGAAGCTTGCAAAGCTAGATCAGAAGCACCCCTCGAACTAGGGGCAAAAAATATCCGATGTGCTCGAAGAGCCAAAGGTGGATCTTTCTGCAAATCAATGACACCCATTCTCCTGGATTCAGATGACTTCGGGATCTTAAAAACATTTGGCATGGACAAAGCTACACTTTTACCCTTTGAGAGGCCCGCTGGGCCGAAAACCCGGAAGGGCGACCCAGGCAAAAGTTAGAGCAAAGAAAAGAATGAAAAAAGAAAAAAGAGAAAAAATTCAAAGATACAAAAATGCAAAAAGAAAAGAAAAGAAAAATGCAAAAAAAAAAAAAAAGAAGAAGAAGAAAAAGGAAAGAAAAGAATAGAAAAAAGAAAAGAAAGAAGAACAAAGCTCGCAAGGTCGAAAACCTGCAATAGGCGCCTTGGCAAAAGTTAGAGCATAAAAAGGAGAGGTTAAATACCCGAGTGTACCTTAACCCCGAACTACGTAAGGCTTGATTCCCATCTTTGGGATACGTAGGCAACTTCATTCTGAAGTCCAGCTCTAAAACACTTCAAATTCAGTTGTGTCCATGAAATGGTTTTGATCATCTTTGCCTTCTCTGTATCCGAGAGTTCGGTTGTGATCATCACTCTGAAGGATTGATTTCAATATGCTGCGGTGCCATTTAGACAAGGGGCAACTTTTCGTTGCCATTTAATGCACTGTTGTGCCATTCAAACAAGGGGCAACTTTCCGTTGCCATGCAGTGTCCTTCAGACAAGGGGCAATTTTCCATTGCTTATGGATCCGAGGTTGCGCATCTCAAGAGTAGGTTCCGTGCTTGTTGAGCATTGGCCGTTTGCAAAAATAGTTTTTGAGAATTTTTACTGAGGTTGACTAATTCTCTCGAAAATTATTCCATCTTTTCCAAAACTGGACCATTTTCTTGGACCCAAAAAAGGAAAATTTTCAGTGCTCACAACCTAACTTGCGTGATTTTCAAAATCAAAAAGTTGAATAAGCATGTTAATCTAACTTTCATGTTGGTCAAAATTGTTTTAAAACCAAAAAAAATGGTCAAAATGATGAACTAAGGGCACAGTTGAGTCAGGTGTTCTGTCTTTTCCCCATCATCAACATACTTGCCAAGAAGGGCACTCTACCTGCCAGAAGAGGGCACAACTGAAGTCAACAACAAAGGGCTGAAGGCTCTCACGTCCTCCAAGCAGCGAGGTATCAAGTCAAGTGCGAAGCACGAATTGGAATGGATCAAGATGTTCCACTTCCTCATCTGGACAGATCTAACCACGTCCAAACTCCCCAGCAGGACATCATCAACCGATGTTAGCTGTAGATTTGCTACACACCCAGTTGTAGCACAACCCCTCTGTGGGAGAAACTCACTGTTGTGAACAAAATCTAGCAGAATGCTAGGGGCAAGAGCCCGTAATTTTTTATCTATCCATCAACCACCCAGGGGAGGGATTTAAAAAATGAGAGATTGAAGAATAGAGAGACGTGCGATGAGAGAAAAAGTGAGGAAAATGACTTTTTCAGAAAAATAGAGCTTGAGGGCCGAGTGATGTGAGAATCACAAATGAGAAAGGGTGGGAAACACTACCCGGTGAAACAGGCTCCCTGTGCATGTCTGAGTGTCGTGTCTTTTTGTTTTATCTCGATTCTTGTTTTGAGTCGTTTCGAGTGTTACTCGATGTGTTTAGGTTGTTTACCTTTTGTTTTCCGTCATTGAGTCGTAGCGCGCTGTGTTCAGTCGTAGGCTCAATACCCCGGTCAAGAACTCATCTCTCAATTTCAAAAAAATCATCTTGTGCTCAGAGTGTTGTGCCATTCTCCACATTTGTGCAAAACAATATTTGTTCTTTCATAAAACCGCAGGGTTCAACCCAGGTCATGTGAGAACAGTAGAACCGGGACCTATCTGAAGCTATAATGGATCCGGACTACAAAGCAAAAGCAAAAGAGGAAAATGTCGGGTATCTGAGTTCGTTTCAACTTCAGTAAGTTCCGAGACTACATCCCGTGTGTACCTCTTCAGGCCTTGCCAACGCTCCAAAGTATGAGTGTACCTCTACCTCAAGCTCAAGATCAAGTCTGCTTCAAGCCAGAATAGTGTATCAATCACACCTCATTCCCTTAGTGTATCAATCACACTTCATTCGCTCAGTGTATCTAACACACCTTATTTGCCTTAGTGTATCAATTACATTTCATTCACTTAGTGTATCAATCACACTTCATTCACTCAGTGTATCTAATACACCTTATTTGCCTTAGTGTATCAATCACACTTCATTCACTTTGTGTATCTATCACACCATTCTTCTCTTCATATCACATGTTTACTTTAGTGTATCCATCACACCTCATTCACTCTGTTTGCCTCATGTATCTGTCACATGTTTATTTAGTGTATCAATCACACTCTCTTCATTTTGTGTATCTATTACACACGTTCTCATTTTGTGTATCTACCACGCACATATTCACTCTTGTGTATCTATCACACACCTTCTCATTTAGTGTATCAATCACACTTCATTCACTTAGTACATCAATTACGTTTCATTCATTTTGTGTATCTATCACACACATTCTCACTTTTGTGTATCTATCACACACATCCTCATTTTGTGTATCTATCACGCACATATTCATCTTTCTGTATCTATCACACACATTCTCGTTTTGTGTATCCATCACACATTTTATTTACTTTAGTGTATCCATCACACACTTCATTCTCGTTTTGTGTATCCATCACACATTTTATTTACTTTAGTATATCCATCACACCCTTCATTTACTTTAGTGTATCCATCACACACGTCATTTACTTTAGTGTATCCATCACACTTCATTATCTTTAGTATATCAATCATACTTGTTCACTAAGTGCATCTATCACACTTCGTGTTCACCTTTAGTATATCCATCATACTTGTTCACTAAGTGCATCTATCACACTTCGTGTTCACCTTTAGTATATCAATCATACTTGTTCACTAAGTGCATCTATCACACTTCGTGTTCACATTTAGTATATCAATCATACTTGTTCACTAAGTGCATCTATCACACTTCGTGTTCACTTTTAGTATATCAATCATACTCTTGTTCACTAAGTGCATCTATCACACTTCGTGTTCACCTTTAGTATATCAATCATACTCCTGTTCACTAAGTGCATCTATCACACTTCGTGTTCACTTTTAGTATATCAATCATACTCTTGTTCACTAAGTGCATCTATCACACTTTGTGTTCACCTTTAGTATATCAATCATACTTGTTCACTAAGTGCATCTATCACACTTCGTGTTCACATTTAGTATATCAATCATACCTTGTTCACTAAGTGCATCTATCACACTTCGTGTTCACATTCAGTATATCCATCATACTTGTTCACTAAGTGCATCTATCACACTTCGTGTTCACATTTAGTATATCCATCATACTTGTTCACTAAGTGCATCGATCACACTTCGTGTTCACCTATTGTGTATCCATCACACTTGTTCACTTAGTGCATCTATCACACTTTGTGTTTGCCTTTTGTGTATCCATCACACTTGTTCACTTAGTGCATCTATCACACTTTGTGTTTCCCTTTTGTGTATCCATCACACTTGTTCACTTAGTGCATCTATCACACTTTGTGTTTGCCTTTTGTGTATCCATCACGCTTTGCTCACTTCATTCATTTAGTGTATCAATCACACTTCGTTCATATAGTGTATCTATCACACACTCACTTTGTATCTATCACGTACGCTCGCTTTGTGTATCAATCACACATGCCCCCTTTGTGTATCCATCACACACATTCGCTTAGTATATCTATCACATATTTGCTTAGTGTATCCATCACACTCGTTTCGCTTTGTGTATTTGTCACACTATGCTTACTTTGTGTATCAATCACACGCTCGCTTTGTGTATCAATCACACACTTTCGCTTTGTGTATCAATCACACGCTCGCTTTGTGTATCAATCACACACTTTCTCTTTATGCATCTATCACACTATGCTCATCTTGTGTATCCATCACACTTTGCTTCATACAGTGTATCCATCACACTACACTCACCTTGTGTATCAATCACACTTTATTCATATAGTGTATCCATCACACTCTCTTCACTTTGGTGTATCCATCACACATGTTTGTCCACTTAGTGTATCCATCACACTTCGTTCACTTTTGTGTATCTAACGCACATGTTCGTGAGAATTGCATAATTCTCTTACATCCTTTCTGCATGAGATGTAGGTTGGTTCACGTTTACTTGCTTGCATAGCATTCGCTTAAAATGTTGCATTTATTTTGCATAATTGCTTCATCACAGCTCTCTTTGCATGATCATAAGTTATGCACTTGCATTGTGCATCACTTTGCATCCTACCCCTGAACTACGCTGGTTTGATTCCTTGCAAAGGGATACGTAGGCAGCCTGCGGGCACAACCACTTATTCATTTGTATTTTTGTTTGTCCAAGTCTTCGGCCTCGTCAAAAATTGGTCGTCTCTGGGCTTTGACACTCACTCCCGTCATTGTTATGACTTACGAGTTCTGTCAAAGAGGGGCAACTGTAGACACCCCATTTTTGACCGCCCTTAAGACTTGGACACTACTGATGGTTTACTTGGTGGAGAAAGGTGTGCAGGGCACAGGTTCAGTTTCTTCGGCAAGGAGAGAGGCGAATCTCAACTTCACACCCCATTTTGAACCACAATTATTTTGGATGGTTTTTAGACCTTAAAACCTTCTCTTTCAAAACATTTTTGAAATAAAATTCCCACGATATTCCGACGCTCGCATTTCGGTAAATGTTGCGCTTTTCGGTAAACCAAGCAAGGACAAAATGGGGATGAATGAAAGAGAGATAAAATCTTTGAAAAATCTTTCAAAACACCTTACTTAGGGGTTCGAAGTTGAGGAGAAGAGGAAAGGAGAGGAGAAAAACTGGTCTGGGAGAAGTTCGCATGAATCCGGGTAGGAGAGAATCGAGCAGCCCTCGCTGAATCGGGCTTATTCAATTGCATACTTGGAGTTAAGCTATGAGGCCACCATCGTTGGAAAGAAGACTTCCGGGGCTTCACTTTGTACTCAAGAATCTCCCAAAGCCAAGTCCGGGTGGAGGAGATATGATTGGTTGAAGCTGGGCATCATCCCGTTTGGATCGAGTCTGCGCGGCTTCACCAAAAAGGGCATAACTTTCTGCACAGAAGGAATTTTGATGCAAGGTTTGCGCCATTGGAAAGCTAACTTCCGGGGCTTCAATTTTCATACCCACCGGCCATTTTTTGACCTTGGAATCATCTATCGGAAATCTATTTTGCCGACCAGCAAAATATTATGCCGACCGGCACTTTATTTTGGCCGACGACCAAATTTTCTGGCCGGTTTGCACCCTTTGCACCCTCCAAGCCTGGTGCATCCCAGCTGTGCCAGTTGGAATGCACCAGCACACTCCCCCGTGCATATATGTGGCTATTTGAGCCTTTGATCCCATTTTTTGCACCCTTTGCTCAAGGCTTCTTGAGGAAGCCTTGACCCCTTGTCTTAGCTTCCTCAAGAAGCCTACCAGCTGTCCAAGCTTCTCCAATAAGCCTTGACCTCCCCTTAGACCCCTTTGACCCTTTGAAGCTTGTCTTAGAAGCTTAGCATTGCCTATATAAGAGAGGTCCCTTCTCCTTTAGTTTTGGGTTGGAGTTTTTGAGCAAAAAAACCAGAGAGTAGACATATATATCTAACATATATATCTACAACCCTCTATATCTATCTTATCCAAGCCTCCAAACACCTTTGTTCTTGCACCATTTGCCCTACAACCTAGCACAACACCTCCATCCTCCATTCCAGCACTTGGGAGGCCATTTGCAGAGCTTAGGAGCACCTAAACTTGGTCCAAGAGGTGCTGGTTTGCTGTTCTTCAAGGGTAAGCATCCATTTCCCGTAAACTTGCATTTTTTAGCTTCATTGGTTAGCCTTATTTACAAGTATTTTTGGGCTTCAATGTAAACTGTAAAGAGGCTTGTTTTGAGCCCTTCTTCAACATTGAAGAAGGGCTCAACACTGTTGGGGACCTCCATGTATGACTTGCTTCATTACCCCTCTTTGGTCCCCATTTTTGCATGTTTGTTTAGCTTATCTTTCTTCTGTTTTTCGGCCATTATCAGAACTGAGAGTGGCCATATTTTGACCCCCTTGTCATGTTTATTAAGGGTCTTTGGCTGTTTGATGAATTTTTTGTATACTTCATGTTATAGCCCTTTGTTGGTCTATTTCTTGCATAGCATCTTTGGCATATTTGTATACTGATTTGGGGGTTGTCATATACTGAAAGTAGTCATATTTTTGGTCCCTCTTCAGTGTTGTACAAGGGTCTTTTTCTGTTTGGGCTTTGCATCTTACACTTGCTTTGTAATGCTCTACTTTGTCTAGAAATGTGTCATGGGTTTAGCCTTGTATATCCTCATGTTTTGACTTGACTTATTGAAGCTTTTGGCCATGATTTGTCTTGTTTTAGGTCTGTTGGCCACTGGTTTTACCATTTTTGGCATGCTTAATGTAGTTGCTTTGCATTGTTGCTTGTAAGCCTTGAGGATGTGATCCATGTATATGCGTTGGATAGGTTATTTAGATGATTTGGAATCATTTAATATATTATTTCAGTCCCTATACCAGGTTTATATGTCTCCATTTGTCATGCCTTTCATGCTTTGAAGTATTGGTCTCTTATGCTTTAAAAAGGGTGTTGTGCATGCTTGCATGTTTAGAGCATTTTGGGGCTGTCATACCAAGGTTTTTGGGTGTATTTATGCATGATGGAACTCTGTTTTTGCTTACATAATTCATGTCATGAGTGGTCTTGGTAATGGTGGAGGAGTGTTCCCTTTTGGTGCCCTAGACTTGGCCCCATTTGGTTTGCATATTGGCATGTACATTGGTCACAATCTTGGGTGTTTTGCCACTGTTTTGGGTTGGTTTGAGGGCTGCCCCATTGTAGTTAAATCCACCATTGCATGCTTGCCTCATGTTTGTTGCTTAATTGATTCATTAAGTGTTGCTACATGTTAGTCCTATCGCCTAAATTGCCCATGTTTGCATTGCATTTGCACCTTGCATGTTGCATTACATTTGGCATGTTGGCATTTTAGTATTAGGTTGCATCATGGAGCCATGTTTGCATAACATGCATTGCATTACTTGGTTCGGGGTGTCAAACCAAGTGTAAGGGTTGAGATGAGTTCATACTACAAGTGATGCAACTTGTCTCAACTCTTGGTCACTAAGGCCCTTGATCTTGACATGATAGGGACTTAGTTCTCATTTGTGTGTTGCATGCATATTGACATTGAAATGCAATCTTGGTTCCTTAGGCTATCATGCACCAAGATGCATAATTGATGGCCCAAGAACCAAGGGTCATGCTCCCTTGAGTCCCAAACATGATAGGGAAGCATTGGCCATGCTTACATATGCCTAAAAATTCATGCCATGCATTGCTTGTCTGCTGCTGCTGTCAAAACTGTCTCCTGCAGGAATTTTGTGCCGACCGGCATTATATAGTGCCGACCGGCACTATATGGGTGGCCGATAACATCATTGACAGCCGGTGACTATTGTACACGGCCGGTGGCCATCCCTCCCAGCCGATGATGTTCTGCAATGCTCATAGAAGGTTCTCTGGGACTTTGACAGTTTTCAGAGAAGAAAAGGCAGTAAAACAGAGGCAACAGTGGCATGGTGCGGACTTTCCGGGCGAGTCGGATTCGAGCATGCATCATTCGCATATCCCGAGGCAGGGCTGAGGCCCCCTTCTTTTTACATTTGATTTTATTTGATAATTAGAAATTTCTGTAATAATTTATTTATTCTGTATTCGGACTGTATTATTTTTGGACTGTATATTCTTTTGGTCCCTCCGAGAGAGGGCATAATTGTAATAAGTGTGCGTGAGTGGGTGTATGTCTTCCAACCCCAATTTCTTTCTTCCCTTTTATTTACCTGCTTATGATGGTAGATTAGGGCATATTTAAAATTAGCATACCTTATGCAATGCATGCGTGCATCCATGCATTTGTTGACATGCATCGGGCTCGGTACATCATACAAATTGCATTGTACTTCAATTCCAAATTGAGTACGTGTTAGTTGTAGCATTCCATATGCCATGTTTAGGATAGCCGAGCCTGTCTAGATTACACCTGTGCATGTGTTGCATTAGCCACTCAACATGAACTACGATCATGCATGATTACTAACTAGTTTTCTGTTTTGGCTTGGAGTACTAGGTAAGTTTTTATGCTTAAGCATAACACATGCGTGTGAATGTTGCCATAATAGCATGACTACCATGAGGCTAAGTGCTTATGTGATATAACTGCTTGAATGCCTGTGGATGGAGGTTGAATTACCTAAATTGGGACAATGCATTAAAAACCGTGAGTTTTTAAGCCTACTAGTTAGTGGCAAAATCATCTTTTCTAAAGCCCACTTAAGGGTGGCAAAACCTGTATTTTAGCCTACTTGCGAGTAGCATACCGTTTTCAAAACAAACATGTAGTGTTTTGTTCCAACTTGGGCGATTTGGTCTATACTTGTTTGCTGTGCGCATAACGTAGTAAATCTAGGCTAATAACCGGTATAAGAGCATGTAATGTTTTCAAAATCGGATATCACGGTTAGTAGAGGCCGGTCTTCGGATCGGGCGAAAGGCGGTGCTCATAGCTGACCTTCCCCGATCGTACCCAAGCTCCCGAGCCAAGACTACTTTGGTTATGACGGACACGTGGCCTTCGGCACCGAGTCAGGGTTTCCTAAATTTCCCATTTAAAAAATATTTAGGTGGCGACTCTGTAATCTGGCAAAGCAGTCCATGTTTGGCACTTCTTTTCAAAAATCTGTTTTTTCTCAAAACGATTTGCCAGAGTTGGACTCTTTGGTTCAGATTTAGAACCGTAACACAAAAGGGAGTCCGAACTGTAGAGTGAAGCCCACGGGCGCATCTACAACCTCCTACGCCTAAGTCGGTGATCAGGGCGAAGTCGTAAGGAGTCATCGTCATCTCCTCTGCGGAGGAGAAGTGGAATGAGTTGGTGGTATACCACCACCTCTCCACAAGAGCCCTTAAGAGGGGGCGGCTCGCTGTGACTCGTGTCAAACTGGAGCAAAATAGACTGAAGCCAGTCCCATCGATGATATCACAGACCCCGGCTGGGAGCTCGTCATACCAATCCCGAGCTGTCGTGGTACCGTAGCCTTGGAAGGAGCGAGATCCATCATGTGTTAATGCATGTAATGCAACTAGATCAAGTACAAGTGATAATACAGTTGAATGTAGAGCAATGATGTATGAAGTACAGTTGAATGTAGAGCAATGATGCATGAAGTACAGTTGAGTGTGAAAGTAGCAGTGTATGAAATACATTCAGATTAAGGCGTGTGATGCAATCAGATCAAAACAGTGCAAGAAATGCAACAATTAAGGGTGGTATCGCAGAAAAGCAAAATTTGTACCTCTATGGCTATGGCCGACAAGTGAGACATGTGCTCTCTCAGTAAGAGGTCATCTGGCGCGCCCTCGGTAAAATCAGTGAAGGCCTTGATGCCTCCCAAAATAGGTATGATGTGCGTCTCAGGGTGATACCTCGTCAGATCGAATGGGCTAATGCTCGGCGGTAGTGGCTCCGGCTCGACCTCAGGCTCGGCCTCGAAGTCTGCTGCAAACTCTACTGGAGGAAGTGCGGGGAAGCCCCCGTCATGTGGGACATCTGCCATCTGAAATAGATGCAAGAGAATCAAAAATGTGGAAAATAGTGAAACTTTGAACAAGTTAAACCCTAGGAGAGAGAAAAAGTCAAAGAAAGTTGAAACGTGGGAGAAGTGTACTAACCTTAGGAGAAACCCGAGGGGAATCGACCTTGAATGGTGGAAATGATGAAAGAAGCGTCGAAATCAACTTCTGATCGGTTCAAAGCGAAGAGAACAAGAGGGTTTTACGAAGAAAAATGATCCTGGGGTGTTGGGAAACGCGTGGAACGCATAGATCTAGAGAGAAGAAACACCTAGGGAGCAAGAGAAATGATTTTTGTACAAGAGGTTGTGAGCAAATGAAGTGATTTTGCCTCTACTTAAAGAGCCACGGCTGAAAAGACCGAAATGTCCAAAGCTGTCATCTGTGGCCGGCACTCCCTCATTGGTGGCCGACAGTGGCCACTGATGGCCGGCAGGGGGTCGGCAGCCTCCCCCCATGGCCGGCATGCTTCTATCAACCTTCCATGCCTCTTTTCCTTTGATTGGTGTCCTTGAATCCGGGGAAATGAAGGGTGTGCCCAAATCTTGATTCAAAGTGCCTCCGCGAAAGCCTAGAATCGCATTCGCGGTACGCGATGGCCATCACCCATCAACACACACAAGGTGTATCCTTTTTAATATGTCGCAACTCTTCCGAGAGGTAAACCAGAAGTTGTCTTCGAGTTGTCTTTATCGGGCATGCTTTTGTTGTCACATAGCATTTGCGCGTTATGTTGAACATGCATTCTAAATTGTTGCATAGACCATGTGTTACCATGTTCGCATGGATCATGCATCGTTGATTATCTTGCATTGAATATGCATCGTTGATTATCTCGTATAGAACATGCTTCGGTTTCATTTCTTGCATGTTGATCATTGAGCATGCCTTGGCATCGTGTTGCGATCATTCGTCTCGCGTGAGACATGCATTGTGTTGCATTAAACTTATCAAGTTTCTTTCTCATACTGCACGATATTGTATGTATGGTTCATTCAGATATGGTGAAACCGCACGATATTGTATGTACAGTTCATTCAGTGTAGTTCCGTTTAAGTTTGTTCACCTCTGTGTATCTATCGCACGTGTTTGCCTTTGTGTATCTATTGCACCTGTTTACTTTGTGTATCTCTCGCCGTTAATCTCGTATGCCTTAGGAATTGTTGTTCTTTCTCCTCGCACGCGTGGCATGTTAGGCCCCCCTTTTGGTTAAGAGCGTTTGGAACGTGTTCCAATGCTTATAGTACTACGAAACACTAGGACATGTCCCTATGTTTCTCCCTCTTTGGTTAAGAGCATTTGGAATGTGTTCCAATGCTTATCCCACTCCGAAACACTGGGACGTGTCCCTATGTTTCCCCCTTTTGGTTAAGAGCATTTGGAACATGTTCCAATGCTTATACCACTCTAAAACACTGGGACGTATCCCTATGTTTCTCCCCTTTGGTTAGGAGCTTTTGGAACATGTTCCAATGCTTATACCACTTCGAAACACTGGGACGTGTCCCTATGTTTCTACCACTTTGGTTAAGAGCATTTGGAACATGTTCTAATGCTTATACCACTCCGAAACACGGGGACGTGTCCCTATTGTAGACACCCCATTTTTGACCGACCTTAAGACTTGGGCGCTACTGATGGTTTACTTGGTGATGAAAGATGTGAAGAGCAAAGGTTCGGTTTCTTTGGCAAGAGGAGAGTCAAATCCTAACCTCACACCCCATTTTGGACCAAAGCTATTTTGAATGGTTTTTAGACCTTAAAACCCTCTCTTTCAAATTATTTTTGAAATAAAGTTCCTACGATGTTCTGAGGCTCACATTTTGTCAAATGTTACGTTTTTCGGTAAATCGGGCAAGGACAAAGTGGAAATGAATGAAAGAGAGATGAAATCTTTGAAAAATCTTTCAAAACACCTTGTTCGGGGGTTTGGAGTTGAAGAAAAGAAGAGTGGAAGGAAGAAACCTAGTTGAGGAAGAAGTTGGGCATGAATCGCTAAGAGAGAGTCGAGCGGTCCTCGCTAAATCAGGCTTATCTGTCTATACACTTGGATTTATGCTATGAAGCCACCACCGTTAGAAACAAGACTTCTGGGGCTTCATTTTACACTCAAGAATCTCCGAAAACCGAGTCCGAATAGCGGAGATATGATTGGTTGAAGTTGGGCATCATTCCGGTTGGACCGAAACTGAGCAACCTTCACAAAAAGAGGTATATCTCTTAGCACACATGGAATTTTGATGTGAGGCTTGCATAATTGGAAAGAAGACTTCTGGGGCTACAGTTTAGTCAAGAATGACCTGAAAAAGAGTCCAGATGAAGGAATTAGACCTGCTTCAAGTCAGAGACTAGGGCTGATTTTTTCCATCGGCCTCTATGGGACTCCATCGGCCACAATTGGACCTCATCGGCGATAGATCGGCCAAAAGTGAACCTTATCGGCCACAAATGTTGGCCGATCGGCCAAAAATTTCCAGAAAGCCCAGAATTGGCAGGTATTTCTCTTCCAGCTGTTTCCAGCTTGTGCCACCTGTCCTAGCTCAGATATTTCGACCCAAACTTGATATTTTGCTATATATGAAGCCAAATATCTCATATTCAAGGACTTAGAACATTTTCTTGAAGGCTTAGAAGTTTGAGAGCTTCTCACTCTAGAATCCTCTCTCTCTAGAAGTTTTGTGAGCAAAACTCTCTCCCTCCCTAGAATTCTCTCCCTTTCCTCTTGTTTTAGGCGTAGAAGTGAGAATTTCCTACACTTTTGTGAAGAGACCCTTAACCAAAGTTGATCATCTTTGGGTTGAGGTAGCTTGGGACTTTGTTTGAGCTCCAAAAGGCTGATTTTGGCTCAGATTTTGGGCTGGTTTTGCAGCTGTGCATCAAGGGTAAGATCTCTCTCCCTTTAAGCTTGTTTTACACACTTGCTTGGCCATCTTTTCACACTACTTTGGAGCTGTTTTTGGGGTGGTGTTGAACTACAAAAACCTCTATTTTTCCTCTGTTTTTCAGTCCTAAAAGTCTTGGTCTGTGCCTTGGTTGGCTAGGGGGTTGTCCTTCCTTTTGCTCCTTGGCTTGTAAGGCCTTGTGAGCTAACTTTCAAACATTTCAAACAACTTCTTTTTGGCCTTAGAAACACTGAAATCCAGAGAATTTTCAGTGGTAAAAACCTTGTTTTGAGAGCCCAAATAGGAGAGGGTGGTCCCCTCTCCTCTTGTCTTGCTTGTTAGTGTTGATGGCCAACCAAATAAGCATGTGTTTTTACTTCTTTATAGATTTGTTTAGACTCATTTTTGTGACTTATCAGACCTACCATAACTCTGTTTTTGGCTGTCTTGGTCACCTCTTGCATGCTTATTGTACTTGTAGTGTAAATCCTCTTTCCTAGCCTTGTTAGCCTTACAAAGTAGCATGCTTTTGTGGTTTGAATTAGCTTAGTTCAAGCATGTTTTTGGTGTTATTTTGACATGTTATAACTCTGATTTTGATTGGTGGACTCACCACTTGCATGCTTTATACACTTGTAGTGTAATCCATGCTTACTAGTCTAACATGCTTGATGTTTTGGCCAATCATGCTAGCTTATTTTGGCTATACTCCATACATGTTTTAGCATTATTTTGACATGCTTTAGAACTATTTTGGGTTGCGTTGGTCATATGACTCATGTTTTGTATAGCTATAGTGCAAATGCGTTGACTAGTCTTGAGTTTTGAGGCACCTACCATGCTATACTTGTGATGTTTCCATCATTTGGCATGATATTTCAGAGCTTATATCTTTGTCGTACTCTCATGTTTATCACTCCTTCAATGTGTTTGAGAGTTGCACCTTTATACCTTATTTGTGAGCCATTGCATGAGCCTCATTTTCTTGCCTTTCAAGCCATCATCTCAGTCCATTTTCACCATTGTTTTCGCCTGCATAAGGTCTGTTTGGGGCTGGTTTGGCCATTTGAGCATTGTCTTGCATGCCTCCAGTGTAATACACTTCACTAGCTTTGATGCTTATGCCTTGCAACATGCATCACATGAGTTGTTTGCATGATTTTAAGTAATTTAGCATAACATTTCAGTGCTGGAACATATGCCATTATACTCCACGTTTCATCCTTTCAATGCCTTTGGAGAGTTGTATCTTGTGCCTTAATCTTGCATTAACATGTATGCATCCTTGGCTAGTCCTTGGAGTCTCCATTTCATCATTTTGGCCACTGTTTTGGGCATGACTGAGGTCTGTCCATATCTGGTTTAAGTCCATCTTGCATGCTTGTTTGCATTACATGTTGTTTGCATACTTGTTGTTTACATGGTTGTTAGCATGCTCATGTTGCATTGGCTTTGTTTGCACGCTTAGGTTGCATTGCACTAAGTTGGCATGCCTTTGGCTTTGATAAGTCAATCATGTTGCATTACATTGTTCACATGCCATTAGTATTACTAAGTCAATCATGTTGCATTGCATGGAATTTGCGTGCTCATATTGCATTAGCATTGTTTGCGTGCCATTAGCTTTGTTAAGTTGTGCATGCATTACTTTGCATTTTGTTTGTATATAGTGTTAGTCCAAACACGAGGAACGAGGGACGTTTCATACTTGAAGTAATGAAACGTGCCTCAATTCTTGGTCGCCGACCCTCTTGATCATGCATGACAGAGGTTAAGGCATTTATGTATTTTTGTGCATCTCATCCATATTGATTTGTGCAACTTGGCCTCTTTGGCCATCACGCATTGAAATGCGTGATTGATGGCTCGAGGGCCGAGCACTACACTCCTTTGAGCTTTGAACATGATAATGGGTGTAGTTACACAACATTTTCTTGCAAATACATTGCCATGCCTCTGTTTGTGCTCTGTTGCAGCAAAAAGGAGAGTGTGCAGGAAGAGATGGCCGATCGGCTATCTAGTGTGCCGATCGGCTACAAATATTTGGCCGATAGCATCAAAATTGGTCGATGACCATTATCCACTGGCCGATGGCCACCCCTCTTGGCTGATGACCTCTCAGAGTGTCCATGAGGTGGTTCAAAAGCATCACAGAAGCTGGCATAATTTTCAGAGGTGCAGAAGCGTGCAAACAGAGGCAACATGAGGCATGGCAACGGATTTCCGAGCGAAGCCGACCGAGCACGCATCTTTTCTTCGCCCGCGAGGCCATTTCACTGCTGTTGATTAGTTTGAATGATTAATTATTTGATTTGTTGTGTAATAATTAAACTAGCTAATTTGTTTAATTAGTTAACGTGTTGTAATAATTAGCTTAATGTTAGCTAGTTATTCATTTTGATTATGTAATAATTAGTCTAATTAGATTATTAGATTAGTTAGAATAGCTTAGCGTAGCTAGCTTGTATTATTCATTCGGACACTCCATCGAGAGGGCGCATTTTTGTAATAAGTGTGTGTGAGTGTGTGAATGTCTTCCAACCCCACGTCTTTCTCCTTTTTACTTAACTGCTTTCGATGGTTAGTTTAGGACATATTTCAATTAGCATCCTTATGTTTGCATGTTTGCATCCATTCATCTGTCTTGCATGCATCGGGCTCGACGCATCATACTAACTGCATTGTATTTTGAATACATTTACTTGAATACGTGTTCAACAGCATGTTATCAAGTTGCATCTCATATGCCATCTTAGAATAGCCGAGCCTATTTCTAGTTGCATTTTGCATGTGTTGCATTAGCCATCTTAACATAGCTAGGATCATGTATTGATTACTAACTAGTTATTGTTTTGGCTCGGAGTGCACTGTAAGTGTTTACGCTTTAGCATACTACATGAGATGTGTATGTTGCCATGTTAGCATGCTTGCTATGAGGCTAACTGCTTAAGTGATTAACTGCATAAATGCCCGTGGATGAAGGTTGGATTGCTTGAATTGGAACAATTCATCAAAATGCGAGTTTTAAGCCTACTTGAGAGTGGTAAAATCTTGTTTTCTAAGCCCACTTGAGGGTGGCAAATCCACGTCTTAGCCTACTTGCGAGTAGCACCTTCAAACCATTTTCAAACAAACATGAGATGTTTTGTTCCAACTTAGGCGATCTAGTCTATACTTATATGCTATGCGCATCACGTAGTAAGCTAGCTAATAAACCGGAATAAGAACACATGTGTTTTCAAAAACAACATATCATGTTAGTAAAGGCCGATCTTTAGATCGGGCGAGCGGGGGTGCTCATTGCATGACCTTCCCCTCTTGTACCCAAGTTTCCCGAGCCGAGGCAACTTTGGTGATGACAGACACGTGGCCTTAGGCACGAGTCAGGGTTTTCTAAATTTTCCAAAATAAAAAATTTAGGTGGCGACTCTGTATCTGGCAAAGCAGTCCATGTTTGGCACTTCTTTATAAAAATCAGTTTTCCAAAACGATTTGTCGGATTTGGACTGTTTGGTGATTTATCGGTCTTGCATTGCACTTTGCGAGATTAGATTCAGAACTGTGACAATGAGTCCAAACTGTAGTAGCTAAGGAACAAAATGGATTTCGCGTCCATTCGCGTGCGGAGTTGGGGACGTTCGGACATGTCTACAGTTTCTGGCCACTCCACTGGGGATTTAGAGAACTTGACTCGAACTCATGATATCTTGTTTTTACTACACTTATTTGTTTCTTTGCATTGCATTTGCATTGGTGCGCCTAGGACACCGTGTTTGCCGTATGCTATTCCTGAACGATTTGCTGGAGGCTCGCTTGGAAAAGCATACCATAAGGCTAACAGGTTGCGGGCTCTGCCACAATGGGAACACAAACCTTGGTTTTCACCGAGGTACCCTTTTTGACCATTCGATCTAGTGCATATCAGAATCCATAGTGACTATTCCAAGCTAGGACAGGTTGCTTACCCGATTGTAGGTTGTTTGAAACTGTTGTGTGCGTAGTGAAGCCCTAGCTCCTGAGAAGATAGGATAGGGAAACCCTACCCCTCCATAGGGGTGTTTTGGCTCTCACTTGGTTGCTATGTGCTTTTAGAGTGTGCCTCTACAGAAATGCATGTATCAGTCACAAGTTTGAGTATCGCCCTGAGGGTATCAGTTTACAGGCAGAATTTGGGGCAGAATTCAGTAAAGAGTACAGTCATTCAGCTATGCTCATATCTGTTTCGGTGAAATCAAGCTGAGATGCTGTCTGTTTTCTTCTTTTGCAAGGTAGTCTCGGAACCATAGCTTCAGAAGGCTCCAATGTCCCCCGGGTACACTGGACTCGTATTGATAGACTTTGTCAGGTCAGAATTGGTTCAGAAGCAACTTGTGTTTGCCTCACCCCCACCGGTTACAAGACGAAGGAGGTTCGGGCAGAATTCACCAGTACAGTTTCTATAGCAGTCACACCTCAGTTCACCCAGGTCTAGTTTGGTCTGGGAACAGTTGTCTGCATTCATCTCAGCACGAGATCAATCACCTATTCCCATGGGTCAGTATCCCCCAGCCAGTATGGAAGAACATATGTGGTACCTACAACAAACAATTGAGGCACTACAGCAAGATGCAGTCCATCAGGCTGAAGTCACGGCTCGTCAGACTGAAGTCATGGCTCATCAGGCCGAAGTGATAACCCAGCTACAACAACAACAGCCACAGCAGGCTGCGGCTTCTACATCTCATGCACCTCCCACGGGTAACCCGACACCTAAAGCCACTGCCCATACTGCTAATGTCCGAGAGACTCGGGGCAATCTGATGGAGCCAATCCTAGCACAGACCTCTAAAGCTCCTGTTCATCAAAGCGAGGCTCCATTTGAATTTGAGGTTGACTCAACTGCACTTAAGGTCAATAAGCGGGAGGAGTTATTCAAACGAGCACAAGGAGTGAACTCCATCCCGGATTTAGAGGACGGGTATACTGAATATGCAGTTACCTTACCGGAGCGGTTTAAAATGCCGCATATTGACCGCTTTGACGGCTCTGGAGACCCAAGGGTGCACCTCTACCTGTTTTCTGATATTCTAAGGCCAATGGGTTTGACCCCAGCCCAAAGTTATCACTATTCGGCCGAACCATGTCTGGGATAGCCGCAATCTGGTATGCGAAATTGAAGGACTCTGTGAAACAGAACTGGAAAGAGCTGGCTGAGGCCTTTGTTGCTCAATACTCCTACAACATACAGATCGAGGTCACAACTCATGATCTCGAAGTCACCCGCCAAGAGCCAAAGAAGGGTTTTTCAAAATTCATGATGAGATGGAGAGCAAAGGCCTCGATGGTGACTACAAGGCCTTCCGACAAAGATCAGATCAAGATGATTGTTCAGAATCTGCATGGCCAGTTGCTATAGAAGATGATCGTTCTACCTCTATTTACCTTTCCAGACCTTCATGGAATGGGGGTTCAAATAGAGGATGCTATCAGACAAGGGATTTTTGCGGAAGATAATGAGCCTTTGAGGAGGAATGTTGCTCACAGTTCTAATGCTACTACTGAAGGTAGCACAGCTGTGAAATGCTCAGAAGTAGACACTATCACCACTTCCTTCAATAGCCAAAAACCAACCACTTCAAATCAGCCCCAAGCCCGAAATTTTCATCCTCTTTACATGAGTCTCTCTCAAGCTTTGAAAATGCTGCGAGAGGAAGGGTACCTAGAGCTCCTAGAACCTCAACCCCTTCCGAATCCTCTTCCACCAAGATATGACCCAGCTAAATATTGTGCCTATCATCAACAACACGGTCATGATACGAACCGTTGCATCTGCCTCCGTCATAAGATTCAGGATCTTATTGACGAAGAGACCATACCTCCACCTAAAGGACCTCGGGCCAGTACTGACACGTCATCTCTGCATCTCAATCAGATCCATATACTGCCATCCGGCTACAACCCCAGTATATATATCACCCCAGCCCATTTACCTAAGCCTGAGGTGTTCATTCCAGACAGCATGGACCTATGCATGATGAATGCACATGAACCCCAATCATTCCAAACCCGTGAACCCACTACTTTTGAGCTGATGAGAATGATCGAAGATCTTCAGAGAACTGTGGCGGATTTAGCCTTCGGAATTTTGACTCCATCGTCGACTACATCACAGGCTAGAAGTTTCAATCCAAAAGGCTCCTCAATCTTGGGGCAAGCTGCGACTAAAAAGGGCCAGCCTGAGGCCATCTTAGATTTGGGTGTTAGAGTGTCGGCAACAACTAGGCTCCGCTCTGATATAGCGACCCGATCCTTTGATAAGGTGGAGACAAGTGGTAAGAACAAGGTAGGGGCAGGCATTGGTCCCTATGAACACCTTCAGTGGGCTATTGAGGCTTTGAAAGCCGAAGGACTGAACAAATAGCAAGTACTCACAGTTGTTGCAGAAACTGTGGATGACACTTTCGCCACTCAAGTTGGGGGCTGTTTGAATCAAGGGGCAAGCCGGGAGAAGGGTCGTTGTATCAGAAACGTTCCTTTCAGCTCTAATCTTGCACTCAAAAGAGATTAGCAAACCCAGTCGGCGCCTATCAATCCCTTTGCTAGTGCATCCAGTAAAAATCCACAAACCTCGAAGTACCCACCCCGAGGCCAGAGGGTCTTCCATGCCCTCTATATGACTTTGTCCAAAGCTCTCCCAATCCTTGTAGGACAGGGGCATCTGAAGCCCCTGGAGCCGCGGCCATTATCGAATAAACTTCCTCCCTCCCATGATCCGGTCAAGTATTGTGCCTTCCATCAACAAGCCGGCCATGGCACTGACATATGTTTTCGTCTTAGCCACGAAATACAAGATCTGATTGACAATGGGGTCATCGCTGCACCAGGTCTTGCAAAGTCTATCGGCACTGGATCGTTGAACTTGGGGGATAATGTGATTATGTGATCGGGGGATGAACCAGTTGCCGATGGCACTCATTTTGCTTCAGATGTGGAGATGGAACGCACTGTTTTGAGCAATGTGCAAATGCTGTTTACTTTACTTTCTGACTTGGGTATTGGGTCAGTTTTGTTGTATTGTATTGAGTCAGTCCTTTTGTACTGAGGTGATTTAATCTATCTTGTTGTGTCGAGTCAGTCCTGTTTTGTTAGAGTCGGGTGATTTCAGGGGTGTTACCTCGGGCATCACTTGCTTGTTTTTTGTTTGTCTTTTACACTCTTTTGAGTCTGTTTCTGCCATGGGGCCTGTTACACCAGAAGATTTGAATGAAACAACAGTGATTTTCACCCCTTTTGCATTTGTTTTTGCCTTGGAGCCAGTTGTGCCAGAAAATCCGAATGAAATAGCAGTGCTTTTCACCTACTTTTCTATGCCTTGAAATCATTGCATTGACCTAAGTTTTTCAAAACTTTTTGAACAATGGTGAAAACAAAGAGGAAGGAATTCCTTGGGATTTGCAAAAAATTTGATCAATTGATGAGAAAGAGAGGTGTGCTAGGCCCTTAATGAATGAGATCATGTTTGTTAATGTGAGTACTGAGAAGGATCCTGGCTTAATCTAGATTGGTTCTACACTGTCTTCTGTGCGAGCAATTTGTCACTTTCTTAAAAGATTTCAAAAAAAAAATTTGTTTTGCGTGGTCCTGCGAAGACCTGTGTGGAATCGCTCTTGAGATTGTGTAGCATAGGATCGCTCTCAGCCTCGAGACTCAACCCCTTTTGCTTTTAGACCTTGAACTCGGATTCAGAATGTTCAATGGTCAACCACAATGTGAGGCTTGTACGGCTAGATTTGAAGCAGCCCATGAACTAGGGGCAAAAATGTTAGATCAAGAAGATCAGATATTATCAAAAGGAGCTTGCAAAGCTAGATCAGAAGCAGCCCCTGAACTAGGAGAAAAAAGGTCAAATGTGCTCAAAGAGTCAAAAATTGGGACATTTCTCAAACTAACGAAGAACGAAGATCGGCAAGAATGCCAAATCCCAGAAGGGAGGAAAGAAGAAAGTATTGCTGAAGGACAACTGAGTTCCTAACCAAAACACTAGGGGCAAATTCAGCCCCCATTGGATGGAGTTTTACATCATCAGCGAACAACAGCCATTCTCTTGGATTCAGATGGCTTCAAGATCTCAAAACCATTCAACATGGACCAAGCTACACTTTTACCCTTGAGAGGCTCGTTGGGTCGAAAACTCGGAAAGGCGACACAGGCAAAAGTTAGAGCAGGAAGAAAAAAGAAAGAAAAGAAAAGAACAAAAAAGAAAAAAAATGAAGAAAATGAAAGATGAAAGAAAAGAAAATAAAAAAAATTGAAAAGAAAAGTAAAACATAGCTCGCAAGGTTGAAAACCCAAAAAGGGCGGCCTTGGCAAAAGTTAGAGCGCAAAAGGAGAGGTTAATACCCGAGTGTACCTTAACCTGGAACTACGTAAGGATTGATTCCCATCTTTGGGATACATAGGCAACTTCATTCTGGAGTCCAGCCATAAACACTTCCAAATCGATTGTGTCCATGTAATGGTTCTGATCATCTTTGTCTTCTCTGTATCCGAGAGTTCAGTTGTGATCGTCACCTTGAGGACTGATTACAGTGTGCTGCGGTGCTGTTCAAACAAGGGGCAACTTTTCGTTGCCATACAGTGTGCTACGGTGTTGTTCAAACAAGGGGCAACTTTTCGTTGCCATACAGTGTGCTGCGGTGCTATTCAAACAAGGGGCAACTTTCCGTTGCCGTGCGGTGCCATTTAGGCAAGGGGCAATTTTCCATTGTTTTGGATATGAGGTTGTGCATCTCAAGAGTAAATTTTATGTTGGTCAAGCAGTGGCCATTTTTAAAAACAGTTTTTGATAATTTTTACTGAGGTTGACTAATTTTCTCTTGAAAATTATTCAATTTTTCCAAAACTAGACCATTTCTTGGACCCGAAAAAGGAAAATTTTTAGTGCTCATAGCCTGACTTGCATGATTTCAAATCAAAAAGTTGAACAAGTATGTTAATCTAACTCTTATATTGGTCAAAATTGTTTTAGTAGAAAGCCAAAACAAAAAATGATCAAAATGATGAACTAGGGGCACAGTTGAGTCAGGCTTCCTATATTTTCCCCATTGTCAACATACTCGCTAGAAAGGGCACCATATTCGCCAAGAGGGCACAACTGAAGCTAACAGCAAAGGACAAAAAGCTCTCCCATCCTCCAAGCAGCGAGGTATCTAGCCAAGTGTGAAGCACAAACTGGAATGGATCAAGATAGCCCACTCACTCATCTGGACAGGTCTGATCACATTCGAGCTGGCCAAACGCATCATCAACCGATGTTGGTTACAAATCTGCTGCACACCCAGTTGTAGCGCAACCCCTCTGTGGGAAAGTTCACTGTTGTGAGCAGAAGAAGAAGAATCAAGCAGAATGCTAGGGGCAAGAGCCCGCAACTTCCTGTTTATCCATCAACCACCCAGGGGAGGGATAAAAAAATCAGAGAGATTGAAGAATAGAGAGATGTGCGCTGAGAGAAAAAGTGAGAAAAGGGCTTTTTTTTCCAGAAAAACAGAGCCTGAGGGCCAAGTGATGTGAGAATCACAAATGAGGAAGGGTGGGAAACAATACCTGGAGAAACATGCTCCCTGTGCACATTTGAGTTTTGTGTTTTGTTGTGTTTTTGTCTGTCTCGATTCTTGTTTTGAGTCGTTTCGAGTGTCAATATATATGTTTAGGTTGTTTTACCTTTTGTTTTCCTTTGTTGAGTCATGGTGCGCTGTGGTCAGTTGTAGGCTCAATACCCGGTTAAAAACTCGTTTATCAATTTCAATTTTAGAAATGAATCATTTTGTGCTCAGAGTGCTGTGCCATTCTCCACATATGTGCAAAACATGTTTTCTTTCTTTCACAAACCGCAGGGTTCAACCCAGGTCATGTGAGAACAGTAGAGCCAGAACCTATCTGAAGCTATATGGGTTCCAGACTGCAAAGCAAAAGAAAAAAGGGAAAATTGAAGTATCTGAGTTTGTTTCAACTTCAAAAATTTTCGTGATTGTACTCCGGATATACCTCCTCAGGCCTTGTCAATGCTCCGAAGTATGAGTGTGCCTCTACCTCAAGCTCAAGATCAAGTCTGCTTCAAGCTAGAATGACAATCAGAATCGCTCTTCCTGAGTATCATTCCCTACCAGAGGTATCTTGGCTGTGTTTGCAATGAGTTCCTAGGAGACCAACTGCGACGGTGGAAACTAGAGTTCGAATGGCTCATGCCTAGAATGCAAAAGTTCGGGATTTTCGAGACTAAAGTCTGGCTTAAATACCCAGGGGTGTATCCTCGGCTTGAAATCTGTATGGCAGCCCCATAGGTTGAGATAGCATGTGTATACGCCTCAATTCTAGATACCGAACCAACCTAGTCTGTCACCCCGTTGGAGAATAGGGAAAGTTGTGAATATGATCAGGAGGGGAAATGGCATTTGTGGTTTCTACATGCAGAAGTTACCCATTGTCAGCATTTCAGAACCTTTGTACTGTGAGTTGAAGGTAAGAGTTCGAAGAACACAAGGGGAGATCCCCGTCTGAGTAGAGTGGTTCACTGCCACTCACCCCATGAGGTGCTTTTTAAAGCACCGCTTTGTTTGTTTCTTGCATTCTCTAAACAACATGCTTTACATTGCTTGTAACATGTATCATATCATTACACTTATTGCATTTATTTGCATCTTGTGTTATCTCGAATCATTTATCCTTTTACGCTGAGCAGTGTTTAGGATCGTTGTCCCTCGGGGCTTTCTCAGGTTGCGTTGTGCGCGCACCTGGGCGATTGTTTCTGACCTCTTCTCATGATTTCAGCGTGGTTAGAGTGTTCCTTTCCTCACACGATTTCAGTGTGTTTAGAATTTATCTCAGGACGTGTGATGCGCGAGCCTGGGCGTGTTTTATCTTGGGAGGCGTGAAGCACAAGCCCGAGCGGTTTCTGACCTCTTCTCACGATTTCAGCGTGGTTAGAGTGTGCCCTTCCTCACACGATTTCAGCGTGTTTGGAATTTGTTTTCCTCTTCTCACGATTTCAGCATGATTAGAGTACCTCAGGATGCGTGATGCGCGAGCCTGGGCGTGTTTTATCTCGGGATGTGTGAAACGTGCTCCTGAGTTATTTTCTTCCTCTTCTCACGAGTTCAGCGTGGTTAGAGTCTGTTCTTCCTCGCACGATTTCAACGTGTTTGGAATTTGCCTTTCCTCTTCTCACGAGTTCAGCGTGGTTAGAGTCTATTCTTCCTTACACGGTTTCAGCGTGTTTGGAATTTGCTTTTCCTTTTCTCACGAGTTTAGCGTGGTTAGAGTTTGTCCTTCTTCACACGATTTCAGCGTGTTTGGAATTTGCCTTTCCTCTTCTCACGAGTTCAGCGTGGTTAGAGTCTGTCCTTCTTCACATGATTTCAGCGTGTTTGGAATTTGTTTTCCTCTTCTCGCGGTTTCAGCATGATTAGAGTATCTCAGGACGCGTGAAGCGCGGCCCTGGGCGGGTTGTATCTCGGGACGCGTAAAGCACGAGCCCGAGCTATTTTTCAGCTCTTCTCACGATTTCAGCGTGGTTTGAGTGTCCCCTTCCTTACACGGTTTCAGCGTGTTTAGAATTTATTCTTCCTCCTCTCATAATTCCGGCGTGGTTGGAGTAGGTCCCCCTTTGCATCTACTGTACTATCTGCTACATTACATCTATTATCTATTGCATCACATCTGTTATGTCTATTGCATTACACATAGAATATATCACATATATCCATTGTATCATATCTATTTTATCGCCTAGTCTAGGAGACCCTAAATCCTCTAAAGGTGTAATTCCTTTGGTGTTTGTCGTGCCCGAATGACTTCCGGTGGTCTGGTATAGCCACCTACCTGTGTTTTCCATGAGTTCCTAGGAGATCAACTGAGGTGATGGAAACTAGAGTTCGAATGGCTCATGCCTAGAACGCAAAGGTTCGGGATTTCCAAGATTAAAGTCTGGTTTAAATACCCAGGGGTGTATCCTCGACTTGAAATCTGTGTGGCAGCCCCATAGATTGAGATAGCATGTGTATGCGCCTCAATTCTGGATACTGAACCAACCTAGTATGTCACCCTATTGGAGAATAGGGAAAGCTGCCACCATAACCAGGGAGAAAAGTAGTACCTATGGTTCAACTGAGAAGAAGGGGAAGATTACCACATCAGCATGAGATAGGACATTGCTGAGGTAAGTCATTGCCAATTGCCCCTATAAGGTACCTTCACTTCCTAGCTATTACATTGCATTTCAGCTAGTACATTGTATTGTATATAGCATCTATCGCATGTATCTACTGCATTATTCATTTTATCGCTTGCATCCTTTCCATATTAAGCTTGGTTTGGCATGCGCCCATGCATTTCCTTCATTCAAACATGGTTCTGTGATTATGTGTATGCGCCTATTCCACTAAGAGAATTGTGGTCTGACGGTGTCGGCACCATTTCTGTGCTAGACGTGGTCTATTTTGTGTTCATGGCTTTTCTAGGCAAAATGTGGTTTGGCCGCATGCCTTATTCACTTCATCCATTGCATCCATTGCATTGTAGTTTGTTGCATTCAGCATGTAGGATCACGATCTTTCCTCAGCAGATCATTCCACACTTATATCATGCCACCCAATTACTTGTAGTCTTTCTGCGAAACACATAGTTCTGTCTGTGCATGCACCTATTCCACTAAGAGAATTATGGTTAGAGCACTCTGGCACCTTTTCTATGTTACACGTAGTTTGATTTTGCATCTCCATCCCTTTATGATATTTGTGCATTTTCGCACTGCTCGTGGTTTGATCATATTATTGCATTGCATTATATATCATTTACACTATTTTGTTGCATATCATTTGCATCCTACCCCTGAACTATGCTGGTTTGATTCCTTGCAAAGAGATACGTAGGCAGCCTGCGGGCGCAACTATTTATTTATCTGTATTTTGTTTGTTTGTCCAAGTCTTCGGCCTTGTCAAAAATGGGTCGTCTCCGGGCTTTAACATTCACTTCCGTCATTTCATGACTTACAAGTTCTGTCAAAGAGGGGCAACTGTAGACACCCCATTTTTGACCGACCTTAACACTTGGGCGCTACTGATGGTTTACTCGGTGATGAAAGATGTGCAGGGCAAAGGTTCAATTTCTTTGGCAAGAGAATAGTCAAATCCTACCTCACACCCCATTTTGGACCAAATCTATTTTGAATGGTTTTTAGACCTTAAAACCCTCTCTTTCAAAATATTTTTGAAATAAAGTTTCTACGATGTTCCGAGGCTCGCATTTTGTCAAATGTTGCGCTTTTCGGTAAACCGGGCAAGGACAAAGTGGAAATGAATGAAAGAGAGATGAAATCTTTGAAAAATCTTTCAAAACACCTTGTTCAGGGGTTTGGAGTTGAAGAAAAGAAGAGTGGAGGGAAGAAACCTAGTTGAGGAAGAAATTGGGCATGAATCGTTAAGAGAGAGTCGAACGGTCGTCGCTAAATCAGGCCTATCTGTCTATACACTTGGATTTAGGCTATGAGGCCACCACCATTAGAAAGAAGACTTCTAGGGCTTCATTTTACACTCAAGAATCTCCTAAAGTCGAGTCCGGATGGAGGAGATATGATTGGTTGAAGTTGGGCATCATTTTGGTTGGACCGAAACTGAGCAACCTTCACTAAAAGACCGATATCTCTTAGCACACATGCAATTTTGATGTGAGGCTTGCATAATTGGAAAGAAGACTTCCGGGGCTACAGTTTAGTCAAGAATGACCTGAAAAGGAGTCCAGATGAAGGAATTAGGCTTGCTTCAAGTCAGGGACTAGGGCTAATTTTTTCCATTGGCCTCTATAGGACTCCATCGGCCACAATTGGATCTCATCGGCTATAGGTCGGCCAAAAGTTAACCTTATCGGCCACAAATGTTGGCCGATCGGCCAAAAATGTCTAGAAAGCCCAGAATTGGCAGATATTTCTTTTCCAGCTGTTTCCAGCTTATGCCACCTGTCCTAGCTCAGATATTTCAACCCAAACTTGATATTTTGCTATATATGAAGCCAAATATCTTATATTCAAGGACTTAGAACATTTTCTTGAAGGCTTAGAAGTTTGAGAGCTTCTCACTCTAGAATCCTCTCTCTCTAGAAGTTTTGTGAGCAAAACTCTCTCCCTCCCTAGAATTCTCTCCTTTTCCTCTTATTTTAGGCTTAGAAGTGAGAATTTCCTACACTTTTGCAAAGAGACCCTTAACAAAAGTTGATCATCTTTGGGTTGAGGTAGCTTGGGACTTTGTTTGAGCTCCAAAAGGCTGATTTTGGTTCAGATTTTGGGCTGGTTTTGTAGCTGTGCATCAAGGGTAAGATCTCTCTCCCTTTAAGCTTGTTTTACACACTTGCTTGGCCATCTTTTCACACTACTTTGGGGCTGTTTTTGGGGTGGTGTTGAACTAAAAAAACCTCTATTTTTCCTCTGTTTTCCAATCCTAAAAGTCTTGGTTTGTGCCTTGGTTGGCTAGGGGGTTGTCCTAACTTTTGCTCCTTGGCTTGTAAGGCCTTATGAGCTAACTTTCAAACATTTGAAACAACTTCTTTTTGGCCTTAGAACCACTGAAATCCAGAGGATTTTCAGTGGTAAAAACCCTATTTTGAGGGCCCAAATAGGAGAGGGTGGTCCCCTCTCCTCTTGTCTTGCTTGCTAGTGTTGATGGCCAACCAAATGAGCATGTGTTTTTACTTCTTTATGACTTTGTTTAGGCTCATTTTTGTGACTTATCAGACCTACCATAACTCTTTTTTTGCCTGTCTTGGTCACCTCTTGCATGCTTATTGTACTTGTAGTGTAAATCCTCTTTGCCAGCCTTGTTAGCCTTACAAAGTAGCATGCTTTTGTGGTTTGAATTAGCTTAGTTCAAGCATGTTTTTGGTGTTATTTTGACATGTTATAACTTTGATTTTGATTGGTGGACTCACCTCTTGCATTCTTTATACACTTGTAGTGTAATCCATGCTTACTAGTGTGACATGCTTGATGTTTTGGCCAATCATGCTAACTTATTTTGGCTATACTCCATACATGTTTTAGCATTATTTTGACAGAATTTAGGACTTTTTTGGGCTTCCTTGGTCATATGACTCATGTTTTGTATAGTTATAGTGCAAATGCCTTGACTAGTCTTGAGTTTTGAGGCACCTACCATGCTATACTTGTGATGTTTTCATGCCTTGGCATCATTTGGCATGATATTTTAGAGCTTATATCTTTGCCATACTCTCATGTTTATCACTCCTTCAATGTGTTTGAGAGTTGCACCTTTATACCTTATTTGTGAGCCATTGCATGAGCATCATTTTCTTGCCTTTCAAGCCATCATCTCAATCCATTTTGGCTATTGTTTTGGCCTACATAAGGTCTTTTTGGGGCTGGTTTGGCCATTTGAGCATTGCCTTGCATGCCTCTAGTGTAATACACTTCACTAGCTTTGATGCTTAAGCCTTGCAACATACATCACATGAGTTGTTTGCATGATTTGAAGTCATTTAGCATAACATTTCAGTGCTGGAACATATGCCATTATACTCCATGTTTCATCCTTTCAATGCCTTTGGAGAGTTGTGTCTTGTGCCTTAATCTTGCGTTAACATGTATGCATGCTTGGCTAGTCCTTGGAGTCTCCATTTCATCATTTTGGCCACTATTTTGGGCATGGCTGAGGTCTGTCCATATCTGGTTTAAGTCTATCTTGCATGCTTATTTGCATTACATGTTGTTTGCATACTTGTTGTTTACATGGTTGTTGGCATGCTCATGTTGCATTGACTTTTTTTGCATGCTTAGGTTGCATTGCACTAAGTTGGCATGCCTTTGACTTTGATAAGTCAATCATGTTGCATTACATTGTTCACATGCCATTAGTATTACTAAGTCAATCATGTTGCATTGCATGGTATTTGCATGCTCAAATTGCATTAGCATTGTTTGCATGCCATTAGCTTTGTTAAGTTGTGCATGCATTACTTTGCATTTTGTTTGGATATAGTGTTAGTCCAAATACGAGGAACGAAGGACGTTTCATACTTGAAGTAATGAAACGTGCCTCAATTCTAGGTCGTCGACCCTCTTGATCATGCATGATAGTGTTTAAGGCATTTATGTGTTTTTGTGCAGTTCATCCATATTGATTTGTCCAACTCGGCCTTGTAGACACCCCATTTTTGACCGTCCTCAAGACTTGGACGTCACTGATTGAGCACTCAGTGATCACCCTTGTTTGTGTTCGTCTTGAGTTCCCGGAGGTCTCGGCTACGCGCCACGCCTCAGGATCTCTCGACTCGACTGTTTTGTGTTTGGTTTTGCACCAAACACTTGTGTTTTGCCTTTGAGAGGCAGGGTAGGGCTTGTAGACCATCCCCACCCATCACCGGCCAGGGCTTGAGGCCACCGACTGTGTTTTGTGGCCACCGGCCAAATGTTTGGCCGGCCGGCACTATAGATGGCCGGCCGGCTATCTTTTTTTGGTCAATTGCACTTTTGGCCGGCCGACTACTGTGCATCTGCTTTTGTAGATATTTTCTCACAGCTGGCTTGCATTTGACTCCCCTCCATACACGTGTATGGAGGGATCTCTCTTTAGAAGCTTGTCTTGTAAGCTTTACAAGACAAAAAGCTCTATAAAGAGAGGTTTTCTCTCTGGTTGCAGAGGTTGGGGAAAAAAAGGTTAGACATTTTAGACAGCCATTTTTAGGGTTTGAGTTCTAGGGTTAGGGTTTGGTTTATATCCTATCTCTATAGTGTGTGTTTTGTCTCATTTTTGCTCACAAAGACACACCATCACACCATCTCTTGGAGCTGAGGCCCTTGAGGGTTGTTTTAGTGTTTTGGAGCTGGTTTCAACCTCAAGAAGCTGCTGGAGCTTCATTTGTGAAGAAAGTCTTCAAGGGTAAGACTTTTGTCCCTTTTTACCCCATTCTTGCATAGATTATTTGCCTATCTTGCATCTGTTTTTGGGCTTAGTGTATAATACATGAAAGTTCTATTTTTAAGGCCTCTAAATAGTTTGTTAAGAGTTTTTTGTGGTTTGAGGTTGTTTGACCCCTCTTAAGCCTTGTTTGGCCCTTGTTTTGTGCTATTTTGTGTGAGCTCTGGGACCGTAATGTTTGGGCCTCCTCACCACTGAAATCTTGAGAGATTTCAGAGGTGAGGATGGTGCCTTGAGGTGCTAAGAAGGAGAGGGCCACCCCCTCTCCTTGTTGTCCTTGAAAGGGGCTATTTTTGCCTCTCGAGGGAGCACCATGTTTAAGTGTGTGTTGGCCATGCCTTAACTGATTTTTGTGCTTATTATGTCATAATATGCCTCTGTTTTTAGTTGGTTTTGGTACACCATGCTTGCTTAGCATACATGCCTTGTAATGCCATGTTTAGGCCTTAACATGCCTTAGGTTGTAAGCCCTTGTTCTAGCATGTTTTAGGCCTAGCTTCGTGAAGCTTTAATGCATGTTTTTGTATGCTTTAGCTCTGTTTTAAATTGCTTGAGTCATACTTGCCATGTATTGTATATCTCCTTTACATTTTGGCTTGTTAACCTTAAGTATTGGGACCTTAATTGCATGCCATGCTTATCTTGTTCATTTGGTTTGGTACCATTTTAGCATGATTTTCAGAGTTTAATGCATGTCATTCGTCCATGTTTGCCTCTTTTAAGTGTGCTTAAAAGTCGCTTTTATGTGCTTAAGTATCGGCCTATTAACATGTACACGTGTGTATGTGTGTTTGGTCCCATTTCTTGAGTTCTTTGGCCACTGTTTTAGGCCTAGTTAGGGCTGCCTAAATCATGTTTAAGTCCATATCTTTGCTTGTTGCATATGCTCCTTGTATGTTGTAGCATATTGGTGAGTTGTTGCATGTTTGAAATTGCATGATTGAATGAAGTCACATGCTTGTTTGCATACTTAAACACCCACATTGTGCCTTGCATACTTGTTGGTTGCATTATCTCATGCCTTGCATGTCTTGTATGCTTGCTTGCATTACCCATGTTGCATACTAGTCAACATGCTTAGGATTGCATTGCATTGGCATGCATGCTACACCTCTTGAGTTGAGCATGATAGAGGTTGAGCCCCTTGGCTTGTTTATTTGCATTGCATTACATTTGAGATTGAAGTTGCATGCTTGATTCTTTGGGCCATCATGCATGGAAATGCACGATTGGTGGTCCGAGAATCAAGGTTCACGTCCCTTTGAGTCATAAACATGATATGGGATGTGATTGGTGCATACATTGCTTGAAATGCATTGCCATGCCAAGTATTGCCCTCTGCTGCTGTCAAATCAGGTTCTGCAGGAACTTTTGTTCAGCCGGCCACATTTAGTGCCGGCCGGCCATCATTTTTGGTCGGTGGATCAGAGTTGTGGCCGGTGACCATTCTGCATGGCCGGTGGTGTTCTCCCCCAGCCGGTGGTGTTCCTTGGCATCCATAAAGCAAACCCTGAGACTTTGGCAGATCTCAGAGGAGCAAAGCAGGGAAAACAGAGGCATCTTGGGCATGTCGGTGGATTTCCGGGCAAAGCCGAGCGTGCACTGCATTGGGCCTTCATCCCGGGACTGTTGTAATTTACTTAATTAATTTAGTTGGCCTGTAATAATTAATTAGCTAGGATAGTTGATTATTTATTCAGTCTGTATTATTCTTTCGGTCCCTCCGAGCGAGGGCAAATTTGTAATAAGTATTGGTGAGTGTGTGAATGTCTTCCAACCCCCATTTCTTTCTCCCTTTTACTTACCTGCTTTGATGGTTAGTGTTAGGTCATATTTAATTTAGCATACCTTATGCTATGCATGCGTGCACCATTCATCAGTATTGCATGCACCGGGCTCGGCGCATCATGCTAATGGCATTATATTTCAAAATAAATTTGAATACCTGCTACTTGTGCATTTCACATGTCATCCTTAGATTAGCCGAGCCTATTCTTGTGACATTTTGTATGCGATGCATTAGGCATTTAACATGGACTTGGATCATACATTGATTGCTAACATGTCCTTGTTTTGGCACGGAGTACTTTGTAAGTATTTCATGCTTTAGCATCCTTGCATGCGTGTGAGTGTTGCCATGACAGCATGCTTACCATGTGACTAGATGCATATATGTTAAACTGCCTGAATGCCTGTGGGTGAAGGTTGGATTGTTTGAGTTGGAACAACTCATTGAAATCCGTATTTTAGCCTACTTGCGAGTAGCAAATCCTAAAGCGTTTTCCAAAACAAACGGATATGCAATGCTTGTTTCCAAGTTAGGTGATCTAGTCTATACTTGTTTGCTGTGCGCATAACATAGTAACTCTAGGCTAATAATGGGAATAAGAACACATAACGTTTTCAAAATTGGATATCATGGTTAGTAGAGGCCGATCTTCGGATCGGGCGAGAGGGGGTGCTCATAGCTGACCTTCCCCAATCGCACCCAAGTTCCCGGGCCGAGGCAACTTTGGTGATGACAGACACGTGGCCTTTGGCACCGAGTCAGGGTTTCCTAAATTCCCCCATTAAAAAAAATATTTAGGTGGCGACTCTGTATCTGGCAAAGCAGTCCATGTTTGGCACTTCTTTTCTAAAAATCTGTTTTTCCCAAAACGATTTGCCGAATTTGGACTCTTTGGTTCAGATTTAGAACCACGACAACAAATCGAGTCCGAACTGTAGCGCGAGATCCCTCGCGGGCTTGTTACAGGCCTCTTTGGCCATCATGCATCGAAATGCGTGATTAATGGCTCGAGGGCCGAGCACTACACTCCTTTGAGCTTTGAACATAATAACGGGTGTAGTTGCACAATATTTTCTTGCAAATACATTGTCATGCCTCTGTTTGTGCTCTGTTGCAGCAAAAAGGAGAGTTTGTAGGAAGAGATGGCCGATCGGCTATCTAGTGTGCCGATCGCCTACAAATATTTGGCCGATAGCATCAAAATTGGTCGATGACCATTATCCACTGGTCGATGGGCACCCCTCTTGGCCGATGACCTCTCAGAGTGTTCATGAGGTGGTTCAGAAGCATCACAGAAGCTGGCATAATTTTCAGAGGTGCAGAAGTGTGCAAACAAAGGCAACATGAGGCATGGCAATGGATTTCCGAGCGAAGCCGACCGAGCACGCATCTCTTCTTCGCCCGTGAGGCCATTTCACTGCTGTTGATTAGTTTGAATGATTAATTATTTGATTTGTTGTGTAATAATTAAACTAGCTAATTTGTTTAATTAGTTAACGTGTTGTAATAATTAGCTTAGTGTTAACTAGTTATTCATTTTGATTATGTAATAATTAGTCTAATTAGATTATTAGATTAGTTAGAATAGCTTAGCGTAGCTAGCTTGTATTATTCATTCGGACCCTTCGTTGAGAGGGCGCATTTTTGTAATAAGTGTGTGTGAGTGTGTGAATGTCTTCTAACACCACGTCTTTCTCCCTTTTACTTAACCGCTTTCGATGGTTAGTTTAGGACATATTTCAATTAGCATCCTTATGTTTGCATGTTTGCATCCATTCATCTGTCTTGCATGCATCGGGCTCGGCGCATCATACTAACTGCATTGTATTTTAAATACATTTACTTGAATACGTGTTCAACAGCATGTTATCAAGTTGCATCTCATATGCCATCTTAGAATAGCCAAGCCTATTTCTAGTTGCATTTTGCATGTGTTGCATTATCCATCTTAACATAGCTAGGATCATGCATTGATTACTAACTAGTTATTGTTTTGGTTCGGAGTACACTGTAAGTGTTTACACTTTAGCATACTGCATGAGATGTGTATGTTTCCATGTTAGCATACTTGCCATGAGGCTAACTGCTTAAGTGATTGACTGCATGAATGCCAGTGGATGAAGGTTGGATTGCTTGAATCGGAACAATTCATCAAAATGCGAGTTTTAAGCCCACTTGAAAGTGGCAAAATCTTGTTTTCTAAGCCCACTTGAGGGTGGCAAATCCACGTCTTAGCCTACTTGTGAGTAGCACCTTCAAATCATTTTCAAACAAACATGAGATGTTTTGTTCCAACTTAGGCAATCTAGTATATACTTGTATGCTGTGCGCATCACGTAGTAAGCTAGCTAATAAACCGGAATAAGAACACATGTGTTTTCAAAAACAACATATCATGTTAGTAAAGGCCGATCTTAAGATCGGGCGAGCAGGGGTGCTCATTGCATGACCTTCCCCTCTCGTACCCAAGTTCCCGAGCCGAGGCAACTTTGGTGACGACGGACACGTGGCCTTAGGCACGAGTCAGGGTTTCCTAAATTTCCCAAAATAAAACATTTGGGTGGCGACTCTGTATCTGAAAAAATAGTCCATGTTTGGCACTTCTTTATAAAAATCAGTTTTCCAAAACGATTTGCCGGATTTGGACTGTTTGGTGATTTATCGGTCTTGCATTGCATTTTGCGAGATTAGATTCAGAATCGTGACATTGAGTCCGAACTGTAGTAGCTAAGGAACAAAACGGATTTCGCTTCCATTCGTGTGTAGAGCTGGGGACGTTCGAGCACGTCTACACCTATGTTTCTCCCTCTTTGGTTAAGAGCATTTGGAACGTGTTCCAATGCTTATACCACTCATTTTCCGTTCGCGTGCAACATGTCGTAATCTTGTTTGAGACTTTGGGTGTTCCCAATAGTTGCTTTTAGCCTTCTTCGCGTAAGGCACAGTGAAGATTGCATAATTTTCTTACATCCTTTCTGTTGAAATGTGTGAGACTATTGTATCTTATTCGCTTGCTTAAAATGTTGCATTTTATCATGCCTAGTACTTGCATTCAAATGCTTCATTACGGCTCTCATTGCATGATCATAAGTTATGCTCTCGCATTATCCATGTCATTTGCATTTTGCCCTAGCCTACGGGCGTATCTTTGTATTGTTATATTAAATGTTTGTCTGAGTCTTCGGCCATGTCAAAAATGGGTCGTCTCTGGGCTTTGACATTCACTCCCGTCATTTCATGACTTTCGAGTTCTATCAAAGAGGGGCAACTGTAGACACCCCGTTTTTGACCGTCCTCAAGACTTGGATGTGCTTGCAGGTACATCCGATAACAAGTTTGATTGCTCGCCGAGCGCTCGAATTTCGCAGCGGAACGTCACAAGTTTGAGCTTTCCAAACCCTATATCTTTTTTGCCCTATTTTTGGACCATGCTTTGTTCCCTCCATGATGATTGCTTTGGTGCACTGCTGGCCATGGAATGCCACTGTCGGCCATCAATGAGGCATTGTCGGCCACCACTGATGGCCGGCCGGCCACCAACATTTCAACAGATATTTTTCTGATATTTTTGAGCCAACTATTTGCAGGATAGCTCATCTGCATGCACGTGGAGGGCTGGATGTGTTTGAAGGCTCTTTGTATCACCTATATAGAGGGCTCATCTATATGCATGCAAGGGTTACAAAATTTTGAGCTGAGCTATTTCTTCCTCTCTCTCTCTCTCTCTCTCTCTCTAGAATACTCTCTCTCTACATTTTAGCCTTGAAAGTGAGTTTTTCTTGCATATTTGCACTAGCATCCCTAGCCAAACACCTTGACCTTGGACTAGAGGTTCTTGGAGGTCTTATTTGAGCTCTTTGGAGTGTTTTTTACTTGGTTTTGGCTCAGAAGCTTGATGTTTTCTTGCTGTGCTACAAGGGTAAGATACTACCTCATTTAAGCTTTGTTCTAGTTCATTGCTTTGCCATCTTTCTATGCAACTTTGAAGCTGGTTTTTGTCTCAAAAAAGGTCTATTTTTAAGGCTTAACAATGTTGGTTTGAGTCTTGTGTGGTTAGGGGGTGATTTCCCTCTTTTGCTCTTTGGCTTGTAAAGCCTCTTGAGCTACCTTTCTAAGCTTTTGTTTTAACCTTTGCTTGGCCTCTCTACCACTGAAGCTCAGAGGAATTTTAGTGGTGGAAAGTTGGTTTTGAGGCTTAAAATAGGAGGGGGTCATCCTCTTTCATTGTGTTGATGGCCTCATACTTGAGCATGTTTTTCTACCATCCCTTGACTTGATCTAAGCATGTTTTTGTGACTTTTTTAACATGTTTTGGCTCTGTTTGTGGCTGGCCTGGCCACTTCTTGCATGCTTCTTACACTTGTAGTGTAAATCTTGTTTACTAGCTTAACATGCTACATGTTTTAGCCTATTATTCTAGCATATTTTGGCTATTCTCCAGCATATTTTTGCTCATGTTTTTCCATGCTTAAGCTCTGTTTTAAGTGGTCTTAGCCATGTGAGGCTTGCTTTGTGTGGTTGTAGTGTAAAGGCCCTTGACTAGCTTTGAGTTGCAAGGTCTCTAGCATGCTTTATGTGAGGTGTTTGTATGCCTTAGCCTCATTTCTCACACGATTTCAGTGTATATAGTGTAGTCACCCTCTCACATGCTCCACTCTTTCAATGCTTTAGAGAGTTGTGCCTTATGCCTCAATCATGAGCCAATGTGCATGCATGCTTGTCTAAGCTCTTGGACTACCATTTCAGCATGTTTTAGCCTTTAACTTGGCATGTTTAAGCTCTATTCAGAACTGGTTTGGCTATTTAGATGATGCATTGCATGCCTCTTGTGTGAATGCCTTGACTAGCTTTGAGTTTTGGGGCTTCTTGCATGCTATACTTGTGGTGTTTACATGATATGTCATCATTTGGCATATGATTTCAGTGCTTATCCCTCTGCCATGCTCTCATATATGTCATTTTTTCAATGTGTTTGAAAGATAAGCCTTGTGCCTTGCTTGCGAGCGAATGAATGAGCATGCATTTCATGCTTTTTGTGCCTAAATTTTGGTGTGTTTTGGCCACTGTTTTGGCATGATTTAGCTCTGTCCGGAGTTGGTTTGGCCATTTGAGATTGATAATGTATACCTCATGTGTAATGTTCTTCATTTGCTTTAGTTCTCTTGGCCCCTTAACATGTCTTGCATACATAGCTTACATGGTAGAGTCTTGTGCATGCCAGTTTAGCTTTGAAGGGTAGCATGTTGTTTGCATGGCATGATGTTGGCATTGTATTGTGTTCAACCGGACGTTATGTTGAACACGAGGTTGATTGATCTACTTCATACTCAAAGTGATGAAAGTGAGCCAATCCCTTTTTGTCTCCATTGTCTTTGATCATCCATGATGAGGTAGTGGATTTAGAGTCTTGTTTGCATTGCATTTATTGAATTTGTGCAAGTTGGATTTTTGGCCATCATGCATTCCAAATGCTTGATTGATGGTCTTGGATCCGATGGTGCCCCTCCCTTGATGTTTTGAGGTGATAAGGAGTGGCATAGTACATACATATCCTAGGGAGACCCTCCCTTTCCTCTGTTGCAGTTTGGTGTCACAGCACACCAGTGGCCGACAGTGCCACATTGATGGCTGGCACCCTTGCATCCTTGGGCGGCAGTGATCCATCTTTGGCCGGCAGGTGGCCGGGAGTAGCTCTTCATGGCCGGTAGGCCACTGGTGCACTCTCCAGCACTGCTTTGGTGAGATCCAGCAGCAAGCTCTTAAGGACACCCTGCAAACAGAGCCTCTAAAAAGCAAACCAGAGAGCTTTTTGGGGCGAGAAACCGAATGCGAGCATGCATGTTCAACATCTTCAAACAAATCTGAAGTAGTTTAATTTAGTACTTTACTTGTTAGTTAGTATTGAATTTGTAACTTAATTAATTTGTTAATTAGTTAAAGTGTTGTAATAATTAAGTAGCTTAGCTTAGCTATTTCTTTATTGTTTTGTAATAATTAGTCTAATTAGCATAATTAGATTAGTTAGTTTAGTTTAGCTTAGATTAGCTTAGCTTTCATTCAGACCCTCCGTCAAGAGGGCACAATGTTGTAATAAGGGTGCGTGTATGTGTGCATGTCTTCCAACCCCACGTCTTTCTCCCTTTTATTTACCCGCTTTCAATGGTTAGACTAGGGCATGTTTCGATTAGCATCCTTATGCTTGCATGTTTGCATCATTCATTTGTATTGCATGCACCAGGCTCAGCGCATCATTCAAACCGCATTGTATTTCAAAACCTATTTGAACACATGTATCAAGTGTTGCATTCATATGCCATCGTGGATAGCCGAGCCTATTTAGTTGCATTTTGCATGTGTTGTATTAGGCATCTAACATATCTAGGATCATGCATTGATTTCTAACTAGTTTTTTGTTTTGGCTCAGAGTACACTGTAAGTGTTTACGCTTTAGCATCGTTGCATGTGTGTAAGTGTTGCCATGACAGCATGCTTACCGTTAGGCTATTTGCTTAATTGATTAACTGTATGAATGCTTGTGGATGGAGGCTTTATTGCTTGAATTGGGACAATTCAACAAAATGTGAGTTTTAAGCCCACTTTGCGAAATGGCACATCATGTTCTAAGCCCACTTGAGGGTGGCAAATCTGCGCTTTAGCCTACTTGCGAGTAGCACTTTTAAACCATTTTCGAAAAACAAACATGAATTATTTTGTTCCAATTCTTGTGATTAAGTCTATACTTGTGTATTGTGCGCATCACATAGTAAGTTAACTTAATAATCGGAATAAGAACGCATGTGTTTTCAAAAATAACATATCATGTTAATAGAAGCCGATCTTTGATCGAGTGAGCGAGGGTGCTCATTTCCGGACCTTCCCCTCTCGTACCCAATTTCCCGAGATGATGCAACTTTGGTGATGACGGACACGTGGCCTTAGGCACGAGTCAGAGTTTCCTAAATCCCCAAAAATAAAATATTTAGGTGGCGACTCTGAAATCTGGCAAAGCAGTCCATGTTTGAGGCTTTTTGATTAAAAATTGATTTTCCAAAACCAATTGCCGGATTTGGACTCTTTAGTGATTTATCAATCTTACATTGCACTTTGTGAGATTAAATTCAGAACCGTGACAGGAGTCCGAACTGTAGTAGCTATGAACCCAATTCGCGCCCTCGCGCATGGAGCGAGTTCGGGGCGGTCTACAATTATCTATGAGTTCTAGCTCTAAGAGTTCTTCTAGTGAGAGTGAGCAATCAAGCTCTAATAGTTCTAGTTCAGATGAGACTCATGCCACACTTAAGATGAGAGTCATACCCGATCCATCGACATCATGGCACCCACTAGGCAGTCTTCCTACCACATCACGTAGCGGTAGTACATCACATGGCTCAGTTTCAGCTGGTACGTATAACTATTTTCAGATTTTACTGAACTAATTTATTTTATTATTTTTTCATATTGATTGGGATTTATTTCCTCTATGAATAGTATGATTCTTCCCTTTAATTGATTGCTCATCAGTGGTTCAGTGTCTATTTAGATCTCATTGTGAATCTGTCATTGACAGAAAGTGGGAAAATGACAATGCATATTGGGACCTATTGAGTTGGATTAGTTTGGAGAAGTGGGAAGAAGGTTATTGGTGGGTTTTAATATGGTTTTTGGTCTTTCAAAGATGTAGATGCAATTCAAACCAAACCAATAAACAAGTGGTGCAATTCAAACAAGAAGAATATTAGCAATGGAATGCGTTGGATATGTTAAAATAGAGTGGTTGAGTTGGTTTCCATTTTCATTTGGTTTCATGACCTGTGGTGCTGTTTTTTTTGGTAGGTAAGTCATAAGTTATGCATATCAATGGTGAGATTCATAGGTATTAATGTTGATGCATGTGCATATTATGAGATACATGACCCGGGTTGTTGATCTGTACATCATTTATGCATATCAATGGTGAGATTCATAGGTATTAATGGAGATGCGTGTGCATATTGTTGTATCAGCTTAATAATAAGGCAAGAGGTTAGTACATATGGCTTCTTGAATTGTCAACTAAAATTTCAGTCTTGATGACTCAAACATAATCAGATCATAAGATACACATCTCAACTTGACAAAGCCATGACACAACAAATATTCATCAGATCCTTTGCATAGGAAAACCAAATTTTCATAAATTTAGTGCCATAAGTCTTGATTGAAAAACTCATTTCTGGGTTGGCATTCCATATATTTTTAGGTACTACATAAAATAACGCTTGGGGAGTGTTGAGATTTTTTATTTGCAACCCTTGAATTTCATTAGGACGTAGTATAGTTTTCCTTCGCACAATATATTGCATCATCTAGTGCTTAGTTGTCTTAATTGACTATTCAGGTGGCGGTTTCAAGAGGTTTGAATGGAATAGGACTTGCCATAGTCACACCAGCCATTATGTCCCTTGTTGCTGACTCAACTGATGAGAACAATCGTGGTATGGGTTTTGGATGGTTACATTTAACAGGAAACATTGGCTCAATCATTGGTGGGCTTAGTGCAGTGCTAATTAACAAAAGTCATACTACATAAATGCAGTGCACTCATATTTTTTATTTAGAAAAATATAAATTTCGAATATCTAGATCAGATTCAATCAATTAAATTAAACTTAAATTCATACTATACGTTATGAAAATAAGTACATAGCATTTCTATAAATAAATATATATATATATATAGAGAGAGAGAGAGAGAGAGAGAGAGAGAGAGAGAGATGGGGAATGCCACATTTAATGAAGTCAATCAGGCAGAGTTAGTTAAATGACTACTCTTCTTAGCCAAGCATGGAGGGAGGGTGATTGACTAAACTATAGTAACTGTCACACTTGACTGACTATATAGCTTGTTAGAAATGGGCGCCCATGTGGCATGGCCCTTTGAGCTTTTTTGAGCCTGAACCTCTTGAACCTTATCCATGCAAGTTTGAATTTTAATTCAAACTTATTTGGATAACCATTCAGGATATCTATGTCTATCATATCAATAGATATGGATAGATGGATAGATATTTATTGGTTATTATTGATTATATACATCAATAATGGGAGATACGTATATAAGATACGTTATGGGGTTTTTACCCATAACCTTTTTTTCCCAAACTCTCCTCTTTCTCTGACTCTCTCCCATAAACAACGATCAAGCCATTTGCACTGTGGTTTTGTGTGGGTGATATTCATTCTGTAATATCACTCCACTGCTGGGTTGGTTTATCAGATTCAGGAAGCACGTGATTTACCCACGAGGTTCTATCATCTCAAGGTATGATCTAAATCTTTTATCCGCTGCGATTTAATACATTTTGTTTTACATAGCTTTATGGAACTGAGATGCTACTTACCTGGACACCATATATGGGGTAATCAGAGACCTCCATTGTCCTTGGAGACTGTAACTTCTCAGTGTTCTCACTTCTCACACCCATCTGCTTATTCTGAATCATAGATAAAGACAATGGGACTAGTTGAATCTTCACTTACCCATGGCCAAACATGCATTGTCATTTTCCCACTTTTCAGAACCAAATGTATACTCTAAAATAGTGTTTTTGCGAATATAATTGTTTAACATTGCTACTGGTATTGTATCAGGGGAAGTTGGTACCATTACCGATGACATTACTGCAATTTAATTATACTTGCTGGTGTATGCTTGCGCAATTTTGATTGGATCATGTGTTTAGTATGAATTTTCTTATCAACTCACATAGCTATTTGTTATTGTGTTTGTCTCCTATAAATGAGATTTACTATTGACTTTTTATGGAACGTTTTATCATGGTATAATCTACGGGTTGGAGACTGGCATAACATACTTTTCATGATCAGTTGTAGATTGTATTAATTCCCTTTTAGTACCTGGTTTTCTTTAAAATATCCTCTGAATTGTATCAGGCAACAATTATATGTAACACATGCACACGCACATTAACATTTTCTTGCTATTGCAACAGTGTATATATAAATTTTTATATTTAATCAATTCTTTTGCCCCCGTTTTTGTTTTTTTATAGGTTCTAGCTCAAGTCAAGCCACACAAATGCAGACAAGGGGTCCCACATATGTGCATGGTCAATGGGGTACTTCAGACGATGGCGTTTTAAAACTTGTTTCAAATGAGTTGAATCAAGTAGTTGAAGGATACACACCCCTTGCTTCACATTTGGGCGTTTTGGCACGAGATGGGAGTCTTGCACCACTCACTTTTACGACTTGGCATTATGTCCCACAACAAAATAAAGATAACATATGGAGGGAGATAAAGGTAATACAGATATTTAATATGAAATAAGTTGAAATGCATATTACAATTGGATTCCATATGAAATGCATATTACAAGTGTAGTTGACATTGCATATTACAAGTGTGTATAATTGTAATACAGGCTCATACGAATGCAGATGATTCCGTGAGGAGAACAATAATGACTTCATTTGGGAAGAAATGGAGAGATTGGAAAAGTCGAGTGAAAAATATGGGATACACACCCTTTAAGAATGATGCAGAAAGGTTGGTTCATCGACGGGATAGAGTACATGAGGATCAGTGGCGGGCCTTGGTCTACTATTGGGGCACTCAGAGTGCATCGGTACAATTTTATTGAAAAATGATTTGCACCCCCAGTTTTGAAGACCCCCAGCTGATGTGGCGGCACGCGATTGGTTGAATTTTTTTTTTTTTTCAGCGAATGGGGGAAGTCGACATCACTGGGGGTCGGAAGCACTTCTCAATTTTATTTATGTGAAAAAATGTTTATATATGATAATTTTTGATAATATCTCAAATGAATTTCATATTTAGGCCAAGTTTGGCATATTGCAAAAAAGTTAAAAAGTCATAAAGTTACTCAAAAAGTTAAAAAGTTAACACTATTCACCAAAAGTCAACAATTACGGCTGCACAACTCTCAATCCTAATTTTTCCCTACAAATCAATTTTTACAATTTTTTATTACACATTTTTCTATAAAAAGTCAAAAAATTAACCCAAACATTCATATTTTCTTCCTCAATTTTTTAATCTAAAAAGATAAAAAGTACACTTATTTAAGACATCCCAAACAATCCCTTAATAGAAATCAAGCAAGAAGAATAGAAAAATCCGAAAGAAGAAGACACTACATCATAGAACAGGCCGAAAGCCTTTCTCAGTAGTTCGAGTGGAGGTATAATTAGACATTACATCTTGGATATATTTTGAAATTTGTTAAGTTTTTAAGTTAAACAACTTATAACTTAGCTAGCTCAACTTATAACTAAACTAAATCAAGTTTAATATGTGTAAGATTGAAAATTAAAATTTATTATCTTTAAAATTCATCTTCTCATCTTTGCCTTACATGTTTTGTTTTATCTATCTCTTATTTGCAGGAGACTAAAAAGAACAATGGGGTTCCTACTAGTCGACCACAGGTGTGGATGGCCGCATACATGAAAGATGGTACTTCCAATAGTGATTCAGTTAATGAAGTTATGGTATGCGATACTACTTTATTGGACTTTTAATATGATTTATATTGGATGCTAATTATTGAATTCAAAATTGCAGACTCAAATGAATGAGCTAACGGAGCACATGGAGGGATCTTCTTCAGACCCTGCTGCATTAAATGAACAGATTTTCACACAAGTTATGGCCGGAGCGACCTGGTCGTGTTCAGACGTTTGGATTGGGACCATCCCTCACTAATGTTTTTGGAGGTAGATATAGGCAGTCACAAGAGCAGAATCATATCTTCCAAACTCGAGTTCAATAACAAGTTGAAGAGCAAGTTCAACGGTATCAAATGCAGTTAGAGTCGAAGATGAATGACGTAATGGAGAAACAAATTCAGGCTATACACGCAGATTTTCAGTCACGAATTGAGATTTTGGAATCTCAATTGCAAGCTGCGGGCGTGCCTGTTGCACCAGCTGTAGCATCCTCGAACCCATTATATAGGCAGCAGGTATTTTCATTATTTTTACTACTTATTACTTTAAATTGCCCAGAGCTACTATACAACTTAAGCCTCTTATTGAATGATAGGTTGTTGATTCACTCAGTAGTCATCCCACTGTTCAGCCAATTTCACATCAACTACAATTTCATGCATTTTCATCCCAAGAGGTGAGCAATCATTTAATCAAAACTTTTTTGACAATACAATATCTTATTAATTAAAATACTTGTTCTGATTAAATATATGTTCACCTTTCAAAGAAAGAGAAGAAGAAGAAGAACTAACAAGGTAAAAGTACTATCAGCTAAGCAAATAGCCTTCACAATTCATTTTTTATGCACACAGACTGTTCAAAGAACATTAGTAATGAATTGAATATCTGTCTGTTTTAGGATTTTTGTTTGAAACTTGCTTCAATCTGTCTATATTATTTAGCTGTTGGATATTATTGTTCATTGTCTTTCTGAACAAACTTGGAAATAATAAAATATTGCTAGATGCTTGTTCCAATTCATTGTAGAGGATTGTGGGGGTTTCACATGTTAGCTGTGTGAGATTGTTTATCCATTTTATTTGTAATTAATATAAATTTTGTTTTGTCTGTGTATTTGATTATTGGGACTAGAATAGGGTTGCATAGTGGGTTAGAAAATAGACTACAAAGGCTGCTTTTGTTAGTGTATAATATTCTCTTGCCATGATTGAGTATATTCCTTTGTTCTTGGCATTTAGTTTAGGTGTGAAAAGAGTCCAAATTCTCTCTTTGGAGCATGAACAATCAAGAAAAGTTCTATGTTCTAACTGTATGGAAATTCCTTGAAAGACCAAGGACCTTGAAGGCTGAAAGACCTTAAAGAAAAACATTGGAATACAATTTTGATGGCATCGTTAATACACATTAATAACATAGGCAAATCACCTAATTAGTTTATGGTTTTCTCTTAGATGATTTCGTTTGAACATTGTAGTTATTGAATTTGTAGAAACAATCTATAATGTGGCTAAAGTAGATCCATCCTCGCATAACCTTCTCTAAAGTAAGAAAAGTTCAGAAACTATTCTGACAGAAGAAAGATCTCAGAATTCATGAACTTACATTGGCATGTCTGGAAAATGGGCAGGCACTTGACTGTTGATCCAATGTTTGTTTTACAATAGACAAAGGTATTTATGTATGCTAGTTTAATTCTAGTAATGGCATGGAGATTTTGACACGGGTCTCTGATTTAAATTACAAAAGTAACATTTTGTGCTCACTTGACATGGACAAGCTACATTATGCTCAAGACACAAGTATTTAAACTTGATATTAGTGTATAAAAAAGCCCTCAAAAGCTATTTTAGAAGGTGGTTCCTGAAATTGAATATTACTCAAACTTCACACACTAACTATAATTTTGCAAGATTTGTCAAACTGAAAGTATAGTATATAAAAGGTCCCTCCTTAGCCGCTAATTTTCAGAGTTCAAGAATGAGAGTGTGAACCCTGCTCTATTTCTATTAATTTAACAGTTCACGAATTTGCAGAAATGTTGACTGACAATTGTCCCATCTAATGGTGCCAGTCAGCAAAACCCCCATGCATCATTCTCCTTTCTGGATGGTGTTTTGCTATTTGATTATGCTAGCTCCAATATGAGAAAATATGCAAGTTTTGCTTGTTTAGTTGAAAATTCACAATGAAATAGATGAGTAAAACTCACAAGTGTTTTCAAGCAGTTCTAGTCATCTACAAGAGGTTGTCCTGCATGTCTAACAATTTCCAGTATCAAAAGCCCATTTTCATATTTGAACAAAAGCTTCACAATAAACATCATAGTATTACTCTGGTCATCTGTGCGTTTGAATTCAAGCTCTCTGATGTAATATTGCCTTTAGGGCATCACTGCTTTGCTTGTTGGCTTTATTTTATAGATTTTGATTGTTCCTCTTTTTTCCTTGCTTGTAGGGGCTTATTGGTGCATGATATTCGGGTTTTGGATTATTGTTGATGCCTCACAATTTATTAGATGCCTCACAGTTATTGCTGATGCCTCATACTTTTTCACATTCTACTAGATGTCTCCTCTTGCTCATTTGAGACCTGAACAAGTTCTTTTGGGAGGCTTTATTTTGTGGTGTTATATTGAAAATGAATTACTACTTTTAGAACATTGCTTATGGAATATACATGCTTAAATGCTTTATATGTTTGCAGCTGCCATCTGTGCTTCTGAGTTACATTTTTATGCTTCTAAGTTACATTTTTATGCTACTATTGCTTCTGAGTTGTGAGCAAGGCTGTGTGTGACTTTTGGCTGGGGTTGATTTTTGCTGCCACAAGACTGCTGGTGTTGATAAGAACAAGGCTGATTTTTTGGTTGAGAATTGTGAAATTAATTTTTGGATATGTTATTTTGTGGGTAATGATGATTGGATATTAAATCTAATGTGAAAGTGAATTAATGTTGCATTTACTATTTGAATGAGAGTTATTATTTCATATTAAGGCTATTTAGTTTTATTACAGGTATTTTTTTGGTTCGATCACATAAAATTAGCACAATTTATAATTAAAAAAAAAAAAGGATGTCATTTTTAGAACGCCAGCTAAACTCTAAAAAGCTAACGGTTAGTGTTTTAAAAAAGATATGACGGCATTTTGAAAACGTCGCTAAAAGCATAGTGACGTCATGGTAGGGACATTTCGCAAATGCTGCCTATATTAATATCACGACGTTTTTAAAATGTCGTAAAGCTATAGCGACGGTTGCATCTTCGACGTTTGGTACTAATCGTCGCAAAAGGAATCAGCGGCGTCTTTAATAAATATAGCGGCGTTTTTTAAACGCCACTAAAAGTCTGATTTCCAGCAGTGAAAGTACAGTAAATCCTACAACTTTTACATAATTTTGTCAACTTCACTTTTAATAAGAGTAAAATAAACTAAACTAATGTAGATGGTGTGTGCTGATTATCATGGGTGAAGAGAAGTATACATTGACAACATTATTTTTATTTATATTACAAACGGATAAATAATGGGAAGAGGTGTACTTTTATCCAAATCGCAATGGGCTAGTTGATTTATTTCACAGCCCAACAACTTGAATGGAAGCACCATACAAAAACACCAAAGAGAAACAAAGAAATTTATGTGATTTGGCTCAAAATTGCCTACATCTGTAGAATGAATAATAACATGGAGAATCCTATGCGATAATTAAAATATTCAAAAATTACATCACTACCTGAACCCTCTATGCTTAAAGGACGTTATTTTATTTTATTTTCTCACATCTTCTACTTTTATTTTTTTCCTTTTCTCAATCTAACCAAAATATATGATCTTCATCACTATTTATAATAGTATACTTATAATAATTATAGTTCCATCCAATTAGATAACCAAATTATATATTGTGTGAGTGAATTTCCGATCACACTGCCTATCTTAGTGATTCAGCGGTAAAAACACAGGCAGAACAGATGGCACAGATAATAACACAAAGACACAAAGGATTTAACGTGGTTCGGCAATAATTGCCTACGTCCACGGGGGGGCCGAGGTAATTCACTAATGAATGAATGGTAAAAAACTACAATAAACTTTCCGTAATTCTCTAACTCTCTAAGTGTATATTTGTAAGTGTTACAATCAGCTTGTAGTTGTATATGCTCTGCTCAGAACGGATTCAATCTCCTTCTCGTCCATTGACCTCTCCATGTATATACTAGTGAAGTTAGTGGAGAAGCCACTAACTTTTGAGCTGTCTTGCCAGCCCACCAATGCACTTTCGGCTGCTTTCCAGGCAAAAGCTCTTTATTCCCTCACATGACTGCTAGTGGCCTCACGATCAACTCTTATGGCCTCGTGGCCACTTTGTTGGTGAAATGATGGCTTTCTCCACAAAGTTGGACATCCACCTAACCCAGCTAATATTTTATATTGGCTGGTATGGTCGACTTAACAGTAACCTCGGCTCTAATCCTCTGCGGGTATCTCGGCCTTTGCACGTTAAGCCGAGGTTGTAGGCCTTCATCCGAATAATGATGCCTTTAGAAATCACCTCGGCAATTACTTGAGTATATTAGCAAAACTTTTACTGCGACACGTAGCTCCTCGGATGACACGTCGGCGTCCCTTACCACGTGTTGGTTCTCAGAATTATATCCCCACAACTGCCCCCTAAGTTTTATTACCTCGGCATACCGAGGTGATGGAACTTACATTGAACTTCTTTCTCGCACCTCGGCTTAAGAACTTCTAGCCGAGATCATTTACTTCAGGCCGACATCTCTTCTTCAAATTCAAATCGACTTCCATACGCGCATGAGCTGTCATGCACCGTTTTACAACTGTTCCAACGTCGTGTTTTATCCTTAGTGGCCCGTGCTGGTGACGCGCCCACAAGCCGTCTTTTCTCTGCCCGCGCCGTCTGACGCATGCGTTACCCTAGGCATAATTATTGCCGTTTTGCCGCCCTTTCAATTTTTAACAAAACAATTGCTTCTCTCTCTTCCCTTTCACTTTTGCATTCGAATTCTTTTGTTTCCTCTCTCTCTAAAGCTTTCTCTTCTCCAAGTCTGCCATTGCTTTTGCTCGAAGCTCTGCAACCATCTCCATCTGCCCCATCTGCCATTTCTGCGAAGTTCTGAAGCTCTTTCAGTTCGGCGCCACTCATCTCGGCTTCAACTCTTCTGGTAAGCCGTCGCTCCTTTCTCTTCCCAGTTCTTGCTTGGTTTTCTGAAATTTCTTGTCACTTGATTGTTCTGCATCTGATTTGTGAATCATGTATCTCATCTCATGATTTTATTTATGCTGCGAACACTTGCACCGTTTCATTTCTGTTTCTGGCCTTCCATTCTCTCGTGTTCTTGAATCTGAGACTTCTTTTTGCTTTCCTGTTTTCCAGATTTCTACCTTCCATACTTGTTTTTCGTAGATTTAGGTTTGGGATTTGCTGTAGAACCATCAGTCCTTAGAAAACATTGAAACAATTTATACCTAGGTTTAAGCCGAGGTCCTTAGAACCCTTTTAGGAACATTCTGTTTCTGTAGTCAAGTACTGGTATACCAAAAACCATGGGTGTTTGGAGAGATAGGGTTGATACCCCAACCAAGCTACAAAACTTTAGGCAAGAGTTCTCCATCCCAGACGATGTCCATCTCAGACTAGCTGGGGAGGAAGACTCTATAATGCCTGATGGTGATAAGATGCCTTTCCCTATAGTAGCCTTCGTCCAATGTGGACTTCGGTTTCCTCTTAATCCTCTCTTCCGCGAGGTCCTTCATTACTACACCCTGAACCCCATGCTACTCTCCATAAACGCCTATAGGACGCTGAATGGAATAATAGCTTTAGCTCAGCAGGAGAGTGTTAGAATCACTCTTGCCGACATCCAGTATTGCTATACCATGTGTCCCTTGAACCTTAAAGAAAAAGGTTATGTCTACTACCTTAAGCCAAGGTCCACCGCCTTTAAGATCGTTGCCGACCTCCCAGACTCCAACAAAGGGGCTGGAGATGATTACCTCATCGCATCTGGGAACTGGGAATTTGGCCCAGATGAAGAAGTTCATCTATTCCCTCTTTCTCGAACGGTCAAGGAGGGCAAGGGTAAGATCCCTGTGTTAACTTCTTAACTGTTGTTTTCTTCAGATTTTTCGGCCAATTTTATCTGTTTCTGATATTGTGTTTCTTGTTGCAGACATTCGCCAGCCTCACAAGAACTTCCGCCAATCCTACTGTCCAGGGAAAGGATTGAAGAAGCTATTGGACCTCCCTCTCCAGAAGCGCAAAGCTCCCCTGGTGTTAAATTTCATCCCTACATACACATCCAAGTTGGCCGACGTTCCAAGGAAGAGGAAGAAGAGCGCTTCTCCATCAACTGCTTCTACAGAACAGGCTGCCTCACATCTGAGCCAGCCGATCAGCCATCAACCTCGGCTCCAAAGAAACGCCGACGAAGGCTTGTTAAAACAGCCGAGATGGAAAAACCAACGAAAGTGGTGCTGAACCTCTTGGCCAATCTTCCAGACGACATGGATGATGCGCCTCCCCAAACTGTGCCTCCACCAAAGCAAAAGAGAGTCAAAAAGGCCCAACCAAAGGCGAAGGCTACTGTGGATGACGCAGAGGCTGAGGATGCCCTGCCAATCTCCAAACTGGCCGAGAAGGTTACTTCGGCTCCCGCAAAGAGACCTGCTGAAGCCCAGCCATCAGGGGCCACTCAGCAAAAGAAGCCAAGGTCTAAATCTGCCTCAACCTCGGGTTCCAGGGTTCCCAAAGTTCCCTGGGAACCCAAAGTTACTCTTGAAGACAGGCCGGTCTACACCAACGAAAGCGCTGCCGACGTCAACATCGGCGTGGCGCTCAACACAGCAGTCCTTCTTGACGGCGATATGGAGCGTAACGAAAAAATGAGCGGCTATGAGAATTACGCCCTCATGATGCAGCATTCAGTCCAAGTAAGTCTTTGAATTTGATAATTTGTCTTTCATACTTATAAAATTTTGAAATTTTTATAATAACTTTTGCCTTGTGTTCTTCCAGGCCATCCAACACGCCCATACCTTCTCCATGCAGGCCTTTGAAACAGCAAAGAAGTTAGCCGACATGGAGAAGGAGTTTGCTCTTATCCATAAACAAAACAGGGCCCTCCAACAAGATGAAAAAACTGGAGGATCAGGCCGATGAGGCAACCAAGGCTAAACAGATAGCCGACGAAAAGGCTGAGGCTGCTGAGGCTATTAAAACTGTTGCTATAGCTCAACAGAAGGATGCCGAGGAGAAAGCGGCCCAGGCCGAAAAGGAGCTACAAGAAGCCTTGGCCACCAAGAAAGCTGAAATTGATGCTGCCTATAATGAAGGCATGGCCGACGTCGCTGAAGACTATAAGCTTCAGGTCAAGCAAGCATGCAACAAGGGATATTCCCTAGGTTGGAATGCTTTGGCCAAAAAGCTTGATCTTCCAGTCGACTCGCCATGGCGCAAGACCAAGGCCATGCGTCTTCCTTGTCCTCTTCCTCCATCTCCAAGCCAAGCTGAAGAAGATGATTCTGAAGCCGAGGCTGAAGAGGAAGGTGAAGGTGAAGAAGAAGCCCTGGTGAGGAAGGCCAAATCTCCTCCAAAGGGTGATCAAGTCCTGGACTTGACTGGAGATGAAGACCTCGATGCTGCTCCCAAAAAGGCGGACATCGGCACTCTATCCTCTGACTTTCTTTTGGCAGAGAGAAGTGTTGATGAAACCCTTGCTGAGATTGATGCTGAAGTCGCAGCCGATAAAGCGGCCGGGTCTCGGCAAATAAAGAAGCTGAGGTTGTGGTGGTCAAGGAAGCAGATGCTTTGGTGGAAAAGGATGCCGAGATCATTCCTCCAGATCCTTCCGACGTTCCTGCCCAATCTACTGTTAATGCTGAAGGAGTTTAGATGTCTTCTACTTTTCTTTTTTGTACTTTGTCTCTTTTCTTTGTTCTTTCCTTCAATGTAAGCTGTCTTTTGTGGCCGATGTGCCTTCTATGTAACTTGTGAACAAGATTTTTACTTAGGCTACAGTGCCTTCCTTTTATATGCAACTGTTTCTTTCTGAATGCTTCAGTCTTTAAATTCTTCTTTATTGCTTCTGTGTAGTTTTATACTTAGAATATTCTACATGTTGTACACAATTCTTTCTTTGTGTAATCTTCTCGGGGTTACATACCTCGGGCATAACACCTGCAAGTTTTACTTCGGCAAGATACTGACCTGCAATCTTTTCATAAATTTCAACAAGTATAAAACATATACAATTCAATGTTAACTTTTGCAAACTTTTCTCATGTTTCAATGAGCGTTCAAACAATAATCTCAGTTTCCCCCACTTGTAAATTGCTGTAAATTGCAACAAAATTCCAACAGATGGTAACATGTCGGCTAAACTTCAACCTGTTATATCAGTCCAACCTACTTGTAAATTGCTGCAAATTTCAACAAGGACCATTATATACAGCAAACTATTCTCAGATTATAATCAAGGTTTAAACAGTAATCTACTTGTAAATTGCTACAAATTTTAACAAGGATTGAACAATATACTTAGCTTCAACTTGTAAATTGCAGCAAATTTCAACAAGTGTTTGAACATCGTCATTGGTTGTCCAACCAGCAGATTGCTATAAGACTGTATGCCATAACATCGGCCTCCCTTCGACTTGTAAATTGCTACAAATTTCAACAAGTGAAGAGAAACAAATATCTCGGCTTGACTCCAACTTGTAAATTGCTATAAATTTTAACAAGCGAAGCCAGGGAACCATCTCGGCTTAACTTCAGCTTGTAAATTGTTACAAATTTCAACAAGCGAAGCCAACCTTTTTAATCGGCCTGACCAACTTGTAGATTGCTACAAATTTCAACAAGGATTAATACAAACAATAAACCTTAATCAAGTTATAACAGGTGTTAAGCAATGATCTATTTGTAAATTGCTACAAATTTCAACAAGAGTTTAAACAATAATATCAACATTTATTTGAACCTGTAAATTGATGTCGGCTGTACTTCAACTTGTAAATTGCTACAAATTTCAACAAGCGAAGTTTAGGAATCTTCTCGGCTCAACTTCAACTTGTAAATTGCTACAAATTTCAACAAGCGAAGCTAAGGAATCTTCTCGGCTCAACTTCAACTTGTAAATTGCTACAAATTTCAACAAGCGAAGCTAAAGAATCTTCTCGGCTCAACTTCAACTTGTAAATTGCTACAAATTTCAACAAGCGAAGCTAAGCTTTGTATTCGGTCACATCAACTTGTAAATTGCTACGAATTTCAACAAGTGATAGACTTTGTTATTCGGCCAGACCATCTTGTAAATTGCTACAAATTTCAACAAGTGGCAGGCTTTGTTATTCGGCCAGACCAACTTGTAAATTGCTACAAATTTCAACAAGCGGTAGGCTTTGTATCTTTTCTGCTTCTTTGCATCTTTTCTGCTTCTTTGCATCTCCTTTGCATCTTCTCTGCCCCCAATGTGAACCTGAGTTCCACTTGGGTTCTCATTTACCATGTCTTCCAGCATCTCTACCAATCATATGGCATCGGCCAAGAATAAGGATCTCTCAATGATAGAAAAATTTCAAGTTGCAAGTGTTCCAGGGTCTTGGCAGTGCTTTGCCTTCATTGTCTTCAAGCCGATATGCTCCGTTACCTAACACCGAGGTAATTCTGTAAGGCCCTTCCCAGTTTGGGCCAAGCTTGCCCTCCCTGGGATCTTTCTTGTTGCCGACCACTTTTCTCAAGACTAGGTCGCCGACTTGAAAATCTCGTGGGTTGACCTTCTTATTGTAAGCCCTGGCAAGCTGTTGCTGGTATACTGCAAGCTGAATTGCAGCCTTCTCTCTTCGTTCTTCCAAAAGATCCAGATCTCGGGCTAAGAGTACATCATTAGTCCCATTTCAACTCCCTGGGTTCGGATCCCTGGGATGCCAACCTCCAGTGGAATGACTGCTTCTGTGCCATAGGCCATGGCAAAGGGAGATTCCCCTGTGGATCTTCTCGGCGTGGTCCGATATGCCCAAAGCACGTTGGGTAATTCATCTACCCACTTCCCTTTTGCTGCCTTGCAACCTCTTCTTTATTCCATCCAGAATTACTTTGTTGGATGCTTCTGCTTGTCCGTTGCTTTGAGGGAAGCTTGGTGTTGAAAAGTAATTCTTGATCTTGAATTTGCACAGAAGTTCTTGATCAGCTTGCTGTCGAACTGCGTTCCGTTGTCGGCTACAATGGCTCTGGGAATGCCAAATCTGGTGATGATGTTCTTCCATATGAAATTCTTGACGTCCACATCTCGGATCTTAGCTAGAGGCTCTGCCTCTATCCACTTTGTAAAGTAATCCGTTGCCACCAACAAGTATTTCCTCTGACCAGTTACTTGGGGAAGTTGTCCGACCAGATCCATGCCCCACTGGGCAAACGGCCATGGACTGGATACTGGATTCAGGTCGGCAGCTGGCTGATGAATCAAGGGTGCAAACCGTTGACAGGGTTCGCACTTTTTACATATGCTTCGGCATCTTTTTGCATGTATGGCCACCAATACCCCTGGGTAATGGCCCTATGGGCTAACGATCTGCCCCCAGTGTGGCTTCCACAAATCCCTTCATGAATTTCATACAAAAAATCTTCAACTTGAAAGGGTGTACGCACCTTAATAGGGGTCCAGTGAAGGACCTTCTGTAGAGATGTCCCTCCGCAGTTAGGCAAAATCTTGCCGACTTCAATCTGACTTTGTGTGCTTCCTTGCGATCTTCTGTCAATTTTCCCTCTTTCAGGAATGCAACAATTGCATCCATCCAGCTCGGCCCCATGTCCACACACATTGCCTCTTGCTTCGCGTGCCGTGGTTCTATGCTCGGGCCCGACATGTAGTCGATCATAATTGTTCTTGTCTTTCCAGTCTGCATTGAACTCGCCAGATTGGCCAACGCGTCGGCGTGGCTGTTATCATCTCGGCTAACTTGAAGAAGTCGGCATTCTGAAATAGCTCGGCTAATCTGATCACCTCTTTTGCATATGCCGACATTCGCTCGTCCCTGGCCTACAAATTCTCCTGTTGACTGATTAACAATTAATTGTGAATCACAAAAAACTATTACCTCATCGGCTTCAGCTGCTGCTGCCAGTTTTAGTCCTGCAATCAATGCTTCGTATTCAGCTTCATTGTTTGAGGCCTTGAACCCCAAACGGATGGATTGTTCTATTATTTCTCCATCTGGGGATATCAGCAGTACTCCTGCCCCCGCTCCTCGTCGGTTTGAACTTCCATCGACAAAAGTCTGAATGAGTCACCGATGTAGATGCTGCAAGGTCTGAGCTTGTCCTTCCTTTGCTCTTTTCAGCTGGGATTCTTCTGCTTGCTAGACTTTGTTCATCTCGGCTCAACGGAGGCCGACGTTCGATGGACTCCGGCGTGAATTCTGCCACAAAGTCGGCCAAAACTTGGCCCTTGATTGCTGTTCTGGGCCTGAATTCCAGGTCATACTGTCCCAGGGCTACGCCCACCTTGCGATTCTTCCTGTCAAGTCTCCTTGTTGTAACAGGGATTTCAATGGGTGTTCTGTTAGCACCAGAATCTTGTGTGCTTGGAAGTAGTGGTTCAACTTCTTTGAGGCCATGACTAGAGCCAGCATTAATTTCTCTAGTGGCAAGTACCTTGTTTCAGCACTGGCTAAGGTTTACTTACGTAGTAGACAACCTTCTGTTCTCCCTGCTCTTCTCGGATTAGTACTGCACTCACAGCATGCTCGGACACAGCCAAGTACAAAAACAATTCCTCCTCGGGCACCGGCGTTGAGAGGATTGGAGCCGTGGTCAGATACTTCTTTAGATTGGCCAAAGCTTCCTCACATTCCTCGCTCCACAGGAAGTCTGCAGTCTTCTTTACCAGGTTGAAGAAGGGTTTACACTTGTCTGAACTCCGGCTTATGAACCTGTTTAGGGCTGCGGCCCTGCCAGTGAGCATTTGAACCTGTTTTGCCGAGGTGGGGCTCTGTAGATCTAGGATGGCCTTGATCTGATCTGGGCTGGCTTCTATTCCCCTTCTGGTTACCAGGTACCCGAGGAATTTCCCAGATCCAACCCCAAATGCGCACTTTGATGCATTTAGTCGGAGCCGATATGTTTTCAGTATGTTGAATACCTCGGCTAGGTCGGTGAGGTGATTCTCTACCTCCTTGGTCTTCACGACCATGTCATCAATGTAGACTTCCACTGTTTGGCCTATCTGGTGTTTGAACATCTTGGTTACCAGCCTTTGATAGGTTGCCCCTGCATTTTTCAGTCCAAAAGGCATCACCTTGTAGCAGTACAGGCCTTTTGGGGTGATGAATGCTGTCTTTTCCTCGTCTGGGGGGTACATGGCTATCTGGTGGTACCCCCTGTAAGCGTCTAGGAAGCTCATTCTTTCATGCCCCGATGTAGCATCCACCAGCTGGTCAATTTTTGGTAGAGGGAAGCTGTCTTTGGGACAGGCTTTATTTAAGCTTGTAAAGTCTACACAAACCCTCCATTTGCCGTTTTTCTTTTTCACCACCACGGTGGTTGATAACCACGTCGGGTAATCGACTTCTCTGATGGCCCTGGCCTCTAGAAGTTTGTCAACCTCTTCTTCCACTGCGTCGACGTGTACCAACGTCGGCCTTCTGGCTCGCTGCACCACTGGTTTAGCCGACCTGTCGACATTCAGTCTGTGACATGTGACCTCGGGGTCAATGCCAGGCATTTCATAAGGTGTCCAGGCGAACACTTCTATGTTTGCTCTCAAAAATGCCTCTAGTTCTCTTTCTTCTTCCTCGGCTAAGCCTGAGCCGAGAAGAAAGAAGCGCTCTTCATCGCCCTTTTGGACGAAGATTTTCTTCAGTGATTCCTCACTCTTCTCGGCCGGCTCCTTGCCGACATCCTCTAGGACTTCCATGCTCTCATCTTCAATCTCGGCCTTGGCTGGTTCTCGAATATTGCAGGTTGTCTTCATTGCTGCCATGGAGCAATTCTTTGCCTGCAGTTGATCTCCTCGAATTTCTCCAATCCCTTGTTCTGTGGGGAAGCGCAGTAGTTGGTGCAATGTTGAGGGGACTGCCCCCATTGCATGCAACCACGACCTACCAATGATGATGTTGTACGGTGATGGAGTGTCAATCACAATGAACTCAGTCTTGATCATCTTTGTGCCTGCTTGTACGTCCAAGGTTGTGGCACCAAGTGGCCACGTCGGCGTTCCGTTGAAGCCGACCATCGGGCCTTCCGACTGTTCCAGGTCATCAGGGTGAAGACCCAGCTCCTTGTAACATCTAACGTACATGATGTTGCAAGAGCTGCCTTGATCTATCAGGATGCGTTTTACCTGGCATTCCCCAACCTGCAGGGATACTACCAAGGCATCGTTATGTGGATGCTGGACCATCTCTAGGTCGGCCTCGGTGAAGGTTGTCATCGGTCCTTGGCAATCTTCAGGCCGAGGTCGTTTCAATCCGACCTGGTTCACGTACTGCAGATGTTTTACTCGTTGGGTTTCTCCCCGAACGTCATTTTCATTCACCTTGGAATGGATCACATTTACCACCCGAGGTCTTTCTGCCCGGGGTTGCGGTGGTGGTGGGGCCGCTTCAGCCTGAGGCAATCTGGTCTGTTCTTCTCTCGTTCTGGCTTCATCAACAAGGTCTCTTAAGTGGCCCTGCCTCACCAAATCTTCCAAGTGGGCTTTGAGGGCTCTGCAACCTTGTGTTGTATGTCCGTTTTCATCGTGGTATGAGCAATGTCTGTCCGCGTTTCTTCCCATAAACTCCCCGGGTTGCCTCGCCGGTGTTCTGAAATAGGGTTCGCCCCGAATTTTTCCGAGGACCTTCTGAATCGGAATTCGGAACACGGTCGTTACTGCTTGTTTAGCCCTCAGCTCTACCTCTGCTTTGCTGAATCCGTTGTTACTTCGGCTTCGCTTCGGCGAGCCATTCCCCTGCTCCTGTTTGACCTGCATTGGTGCCGATGTATCTTCCTCGGCTCTGGCATATTTTTCAATCCTCGCCATGAGTTCCTCCATGTTCTTTGGCAGTGTCTTTGCCAAAGATTTCCGTAGTGAACAATCTTCTTTCAGGCCGTTCTTGAAAGATACGACCGCCACCTCCTGGTTGCATTCAGGTATACGGTTGAACACTTCGTAATATCTTTTTGCGTAGGCCCTAAGGCCTTCATCCTTGCTGATTTTCAAAGCCATTAATGCGTCCACCCTCAATGGCTGTAGCTTGTTTGTCACGAACCTGGCCACAAACATCTCGGCCAGGCCTTCCCACGTCTTCACACTTCCTTTTGGTAACTTGTGGAACCAATCGGATGCAATTTCCCCAAAGGATGAAGGGAATACTTTGCAGAGCAAAGGTTCATTTCCACTGTATAATGCCATTGAATTTAAAAACAACCCAACATGGAAGTTAGGATCTGACTTACCGTCATAAATTTGGAACCTCGGCATGCTGAATCTTTTTGGTGCTTCAAATTTGTCCAGTTCCACCGAGAACGGTGTCTTCGGCTTGATGAACGAGCTTACCTCGGCTTCAGCGTTTTGTTCCCTCCTCCTGAGGTAGTTTCTCAAGTCTTCTTTACTCCTTCCCGGAGCTCGGCTGTCTTTTGATTTGAGTCCCTTTGGCACGCTACTCTCGGCCTCGTGGTATGCCCGTTTTGATCTTTCTCCATGGGTTGTATCGAAGCAGAGAACTTGCTTTTGTACATGCCGATGTTCTCTTGGTTCCTGATCCTTTGTATTGTACGTCCTCTTGGACTTACCGACCTCCTCGGAGCACGGGTGAGAATGCTCCTTGTTCCTGGAGCGTGGTGGTGCTTCAGGAGTTGTTGTCCTTCCTTCATTCCGAGCTTTAACTGCTGGGTTTGGAGTATCCTGCAGTGGGTATGGTGGCTGCATGACCTTGCTGTGCATCATGAAGTTGACGACCGATTGGAGGTCCGCCAACTTATTTGCCAGGTCCTTGAGTTCCTCATCCCTTCGTATACATCTATCTCTCCATACCTGGAGGTTATCTTCTTCGTAGTATCTGCCTTGGTCCGCCTTCTTCGAAGTGTCATCCTCATGGATGACGTTTTTTCCCCCGTGCCCCTGGCCACGGTTCTTGTCATTGTGGCTGTTTCCTTCGACGTCAAGGTCGATGGGCCTGTCACTCGCAGCGGGTGTGTTGCCCCCGATCTTCTCGTTTTGTGCGTTACTGGCCATCTATTCGTCTTTCTTTCCCACAGATGGCGCCAAATTGTGTGAGTGAATTTCCGATCACACTGCCTATCTTAGTGATTCAGCGGTAAAAACACAGGCAGAACAGATGGCACAGATAATAACACAAAGACACAAAGGATTTAACGTGGTTCGGCAATAATTGCCTACGTCCACGGGGGGCCGAGGTAATTCACTAATGAATGAATGGTAAAAAACTACAATAAACTTTCCGTAATTCTCTAACTCTCTAAGTGTATATTTGTAAGTGTTACAATCAGCTTGTAGTTGTATATGCTCTGCTCAGAACGGATTCAATCTCCTTCTCGTCCATTGACCTCTCCATGTATATACTAGTGAAGTTAGTGGAGAAGCCACTAACTTTTGAGCTGTCTTGCCAGCCCACCAATGCACTTTCGACTGCTTTCCAGGCAAAAGCTCTTTATTCCCTCACATGACTGCTAGTGGCCTCACGATCAACTCTTATGGCCTCGTGGCCACTTGTTGGTGAAATGATGGCTTTCTCCACAAAGTTGGACATCCACCTAACCCAGCTAATATTTTATATTGGCTGGTATGGTCGACTTAACAGTAACCTCGGCTCTAATCCTCTGCGGGTATCTCGGCCTTTGCACGTTAAGCCGAGGTTGTAGGCCTTCATCCGAATAATGATGCCTTTAGAAATCACCTCGGCAATTACTTGAGTATATTAGCAAAACTTTTACTGCGACACGTAGCTCCTCGGATGACACGTCGGCGTCCCTTGCCACGTGTTGGTTCTCAGAATTATATCCCCACATATATATATATATTGATTTTGTCAATAAATTCTAAACTCTACTATCATAATTGAAATATATATAAACTAAATTAATAATTATATGAGACCCACATATATTACATGGGAAACCCTATGGTACACACTCCTCAAAGGGTGTGTATCATATGCACCCTATCACAATTGGCGTAACATTATCACAACATTTTATAAAATCAATTACAAAATGTGTAACCTCATCACAAATCAATTTAACAGAATCTCTGAAATTTTATGGTTATGTAACAAAAGTTTGTGACTTGATTACAACATTTTTTGTTACTTCAATTTGTGATAAGGTTATGTATTTTGTGATTGATATTATCAAATTTTATGATAAAATTACATTAATTTATGATAGGATGCATACCCTTAAAGGGGTGTGTAGCATAGGATTTCCCTAAATAAGTGAATTAATCCTAACACTGCTGAAATTTAAGTAGAGGATTTTGGGCCACTACCCAAAGGCCTTTTTTCTTGTCCAAATATCATGCTACGGAGAAAAAGAAGAAATTGAGGAAGAAAATGCTTGAAGAATTAGGGTTCATTGGTATGGCCAATTGACTCGTATCTCGAAAGTGGTACGAAAGAAGAATGGTGTGAGGGGAAAAGATGAATGATAGAAATTTATTGGGAATGGCCACCATGTCCAAAAAGGGTTCAAAATGTATAACTATTTTATATATATATATATATATAATTTTTGTTGCTCACAAGAAGTATAATTTTTTCTCCCAAAAAACATATTTTTGATTATTTATAACTTTAAGGGTGTACACCATAATTTTACCATTCATAATTTTCGACACAAAAATCATAATTTTCATCACAAAAATGATAACTTTTACTATAAAAATCATCACTTTTGTTAAAATGGCTACGCATTGTAACATTTCCCAAAAATAAGATGTTGCGGGGGTAAAGGTGATTTGGCATGGGAAGCAGTTAACTGGGAATGTGGATTGTGTGTTGGATGATGACTTATTCAAGATTTCAGATAAGTTTAGTCACAAAAATTTTCATTATGTTGGAGGGTTGCTTCTCTAATTCCATTGAATGTGTTTCAATTTGTTTGAGACAGCTGATCACATCTGGTGTTATGTAGAAATTCATGGGTGGTGTGGTCTGTCCATTGTGAAATAGTGGGATTCTACTGGTGGTTTTGATAAGGGTTATAGCAATTTATTTGGTTTTGAATTTTCAAAAATAGTTTTTTGAGTTTTCAATTAATATTTTTTTTGTTTGCAGTAAATTTTTTTAATAGTTTAATCAATTTTTTAAAAACTTTTTAGATCTACTCAATTTAGATACACTTAAAAAGTAGAAATTTATGAAGAAAATTTTAAAAATAATTAAATAAATACAAAAAATAAAAAAATATACTGATTTTTTTTTTATTATATATATTTTGTATTTTTACTAAACCAAACAAAGATGGAAGAACTCAAGAGGATGACGCTTTAACGTTGGGGTCATGGGATTTTTTTGCTACGTAAGTTTTTTTTTTTTTTTTTTTGTTATTGATATATATACTAGTTTTAAAAACAGCTTGTGGAAGGCATGTGTTATTATTGTGATAAATTTAAATTTTAAAAATATAAATCATCTAATAAGTTTGATTTAAAAAAAATTAATTTTAGACCATTGCAATGCACGGACTATTATTGTGGTAAATTTAAATTTATAAAATATAAATATTCTAACAAATTAGTTAGTTTGTTTTGTTTTGTTTTGTTTTTAAAATTTTTGTTAGATGGATTTTCGTTTGTTTTAATGATTTTTTAAAATATTTTATTCTTTCTTTCTTTTTCTTTTTTTTCTTTTTTTTTTTAAACTTTTTAAAATCCATATACATCTAAAACAATAAAATTAATTGACTCAGTTATTTATGAAATTCACTAAAAATAAATGAAAATCTAACACTACAACAAAAAGCACAATCGGCGACTAAAATTTCTAATTTCGTCGCTGAAAGTACGGTTTTTGGCGACTAAAATCGAATTAGTCGCCAAAGTTGATCAGTTTTGCCGACTAAAGCAGTTTAGTCGCCGAAGGTAATGGTTTTAGCGACTAAAAGGCACTTTAGTCGCCAAATATAGGGTTATTAGCGACTACAAGTTTTTTAGTAGCCAAAAGTGACGGTTTGTGGCGACTAAAATCGTTTCGTAGCCAAAAGTGATGGTTTTGGCGACTAAAAAACAGTTTAGTCGCCAATTATAGGTGTTTTGCCGACTAAAATTTGTTTGGTCGCTGAAAGCGAAGTGTTTTGGCTACAAAAAAAAAATTAGTAGCTAAAGGTCAACAATTGCCGACTAAATTGCAATTTAGTCGCCCAAAGTGGAGGTTTTGGCGACTAAAATTCAGTTTAGTCGCCAAAAGTGCTAACCTTAGGCGGGATTTCAGGTTTTTAGCGACAGAATACAAATTAGTAGCCAAAAAATATATAATTGGCGACTAAAATTCAGATTTAGTCGCCAAAAGTACGATCCTAATTTTTTTCGTAAATAATTTATTTTTTTGCATAAAATATATTAAATAAAATAATTATTTTTATATATATAACTTTGTATTAATTACGGTCAATATAGTATATAAATAATATATTTTGCATTTATATTCATAGAATGTATTACTGGCGCAATGGGGATAGAGTGTTGGTAAAGGTTGAGTGTTGAGAGTGTTGGGGGTTCGAAACTTGGGAAAACCAGGGGGAATTTTTTTTTTTTTTTTTTTTCTGAAAACTACTTTTGGCGACTAAAGTCATTGGTCGCCGAAAGATAGGGAATTGGCGACGACAGATTTAGTCGGCAAATGCGTAAATAATAAAAAAAAAGAAATTAGTATCGGCGACTAAAGGTTTCGTCGCTGAAAGTATAATTTCCCAAAATGGAATGACTATTGGCGACTAATTATTTGGTCGCCGAAGACAGATGTATTGCCGACTAACAAATCTTTAGTCGCCAAAGGTATCCGCGACCACCTATTGCCGACCACAGCGGCGACTAAAATTTTTCGTCGGGAAAAGTGAAAATTCAACATTTGGCGACTAAAAAAGGGCTTTGGCGACTAAAAATTTAGTCGCCAAAAGTGTTTTTTTTTTTTTTTTTTGTAGTGTAAACAAAAGCCTATGTGCATTTTTGTTCAAATTTTTATTTATTTTTATTGAATCTTTATATATATATATATATATATATTTTGTACTTTTTAAATGTATCTAATTTTGATGGATCTAATTTTTATTTTTTTTTCAAAGAGACTAAAATATGAAAAAAATTACATGTTTTATTAATAAATAAATCATGAACATATAACAAATTATTCATGTTATTAATAAATAAATCATTAAGTCAATTAATAATTTTTAATAATATGAGAAATATCTTTCAATAAATAATTTGGATAATTTCATTATTGCATAGAAGAGGAGTTAGAAAATAAGAAAATTTACATCCATCTCTAATTTTTTGTAATTGAAGAGGTCCACAATATATATATATATATATATATATATATATTTTGTAACCTAAGATCCTTCACCCATACCCATATATCACACCTACTCTCTCTCTCTCTCTCTCTTTCAGCGTTTTCTTCTTCCTACCATCGCCGACGTCATCTTGCTTATTCTTCTCCACATTCTCCCGTCGTCAGCCACCCCATTCTCATCCGTCTCCCAAACCCTGGACCAAACCACCATCCCCATTCGCAATTGCGATATGGTTTTGCAGAGAGAGAGAGAGAGTTGGGGAATTAAATCAAGTGATTAAATCAAATTTATATTTTGAGTATTCCTGGTATTTGTTAAATTATTTTCTTAATTTCTTCAACATAGCTCCGGGGTATTTTCAAATTTTAGTATAATCATTCAAACCTATTTAGATTTTGCTGGGTTTTGATCAATTGTTCTCTGTAAGTTTATCTCTGTTCAAATTTTTTTTTTTTTTTGATCAGCAAAACGAAAGACTTTATTGATGAAAAACTATACAGAGTATGACAAGATACATTAATAAAGAGGAGCTTGGAGCTAAACAAAGCTCCAACCTCCTAGTTGGTGAGAGACCAACAAAGAAAACAAAACCAGAAAAGGCAACAGAACAAGCAAAACCAGAGGAAAAAGGACCAAAACAAAGACATCCACAGATGTAGAGTAGAACCCCATCAGTTCAACAGTAGCAAGAGAGTGAATTTATGGAAACACCCGCAGACCACAGCATAGGAATAAAGACCAGAATAGAGCATCAAAATAAACCAAAGAGGCATCCCATCAGACCAGACATATGACATACAACCTCTCACTTTTTATCTCTGTTCAATTTTGTAGTTCAATTTTCTTTGGTTTGGCCAAAACACAAAAAATTTTGAGCAAACGAGATAAAATTGATCAAAACACAGAGAAATTTGTGAGCAAACTAGATAAATTTCAACCCAGAAAAATTTTAAAACATAGAGAAAATCAAAGAAATTGAGCAAACCAGAGAAATTTTTCTATGTTTTGAAACTGAATCGAAATTTCTCTGAAAAAATGTTGAGGGACCCCAATCACTATGAAAAATTGCATGTCATTTATCCTATAAAATCTTAATATCAGAGACCTAAAAAAAAAATTCCAAATTTATATTTCGTGTTTAGTCTATTAAATTAAAAAAATATAATAAGCGTAATTAGAATTTCTCTAATTATAGAGGCAATTCATATGTTAAATAAACTTTAGGGTTGTATTTATAATTATTTGAAAATATGTATCATAATTAACCAAGATTCTTTGAATATTTTTGAAAAATCTTTCATCTAAAATTAGTATCACAAAAATATTGGCAAATAATACAATAGAAAAGGACAAAATGGAGAAACTAAAGTACAAGCCATTATTAGTAAAGTAAATAGGACCAACAATAAGGGTAAAATGGGAAAATACAAATAAGAGCCATGAAGCCTGAAGTGCTCCTTATATGGGTAATTATTCTGTAGTTTGGGAGTAGGGTTACATGGTGCTCCATGATAGTATGATTGGTGAAAAAAGTAAGGCATTAATTATTTGAGTGAAATGATTGAGGAACATAAGAGGATATAATGAATGGTAATTGATGAGGGAGTATAATCACATAATACTCCGAGAGTACCTAATTATTTTATCTTTTATATATAAGAGATATATATTGTGGTTATATATTGGTAGTTTTTATGTGCCAACCTAGTTGACATATATATATTGGACTACCATGCAGTTTTAAGCAACATTACCTTCTCTCTCTCTCTCTCTCTCTCTCTGTTAATGTAATTTAAGTTGAATGTTTTTGAACTTATTTTCTATCAATTACTTTATTTTTGCCGATAAAAAAGAAATAGTAAGAAGGAATAGTGTGATATCAAATTAGATAAGAAAGGAAAGGACTATAAATTGTAATTATGCCAAACTCATAATACTTATTACATTCATACTAACAATTTTTTTTTTTCAATCCATACTATCAATTTGTTGATAATACCAAAAATACCTTCCATATTCTCCAACTTGCGAACCTAACCTAATTCGAACCCTAACCATTGCCATCACCATTGTTGGCTACCACCCGCTCTCCTGTCTCCTCACTTTCTCTTTGAAACCCTTTTTTCCCTTAAATCTAACCGCTACCATTACTATTGTTGGTCGCCAGTCCTTCTCTCATCCCCTCTCATCTTCTCATTATCATCTCTTATGGTTGCTCCATCCTGAGTCCCATCCTCACTCTGTCACCTATTTCCAACCCCTCACCCACCTCTCGTTCACCCTCTGTAACCATTATCTTCTCAACTTGATACCTCAATCATATTCTTTCTTTTTCTTCTTCTTTAAACCCTGAATCTTGATTTATCCGTGTCTATGTTTATGTATGTGTTTATGCTTGTGTATGTGCATGAGAGTTGGGGTCACGAAGGATAAGGGTTGGAGTGGTAGTGATGGTGCGTCATGGGGGTGGTAGGTCAAAATTCAAATTGCAGTCCTGATTTAGAACAAGTAATTGAAGAATTATTGGAACAATTGGACCAATAAAGAGCAAGGAAGAAGTCAAATTGAGAGTAATAGCAACACTTTTCGGATAAGCTCAGAATTATCTCAAATTTGCTAGTCTAATCGGAAACAACATTTTAAATCAAAATCATCGCTACTTTTGCCATGATGCGGTGAATTTTAGCTAAATCCCTTCGTTTAAGCGCTCAAACAAGTGATTTTACCGTTTTACAAAAGTTTTGTTTTAGTAATAACTTTATTTTGAGAAGTTCGTTTTTAGCACCATCTATTTTGGCGCGTTTCTATTATTACCTAGTATTCAAATTTGGGCTTAACTCAAATTTTCTATTTTTGGTAATTTTCTGTTTATTTTTGTGTCTAATTTCTTGTTTCCTTCTCTAGTTAGGGTTTCATTCATTATAAATAAGGATGTGTACCTTAGGGCAAATAAACTTTTATTCAATATAATTAAATTTCTTTTTTAGAATTCTTTCTTTCTTGTAAATTCAAGATGTTCTTCGTTTGATAGAATGATAGCCTCGTGAGATATATTCCACTGTGTGAAGTCTGCAGACGATCCATTTATTGATGTCATTAGTATATGTTCAAGAACAAATAGATTTATGTATATATTTTTTTACTCGTCTTTACACGAAATAGTTGTAGCAAATAATACGAAATGCCTAACAAAGTATAAAAATTTCTTAAAATTATGAAAGGAAAGTAGCTAGTAATTCTAACAAACTTGTTAATTATTCAAAATTTTGCATATCATCATTCATTTAGGCTGCTAGTATAAATTGTCTTCAATACTTTTAAATTTAAGTACTTGTATTTTTGGTGAATTAAATTTAAATTAATTTACATGTAACCCAAGTAGTATGTAGTAGAAGTTAAATCATTGTGTCCAACACCAAAAGGGAAAAGATGAAAGAAAAAGAATGTACAAAAGTTTAGGGGTGCATCGGAAGAATATCTGTCCTGACAAAATTTCTCTATATTTTATTTTGGCCTGAAATTATATTGTACTATTTAATTGAATATTCCTATTTTGAAAATTATTCGGTAGTTTTAGAGTATGATTGTAGACGTCCCCGAACGCATCTCGGGGGGAACCCGTTCTGGTTCGATATTGGGTCACTACAGTTCGAAGGACTCAAATGTCACGGTTCTTAATCTTGAACCAAAGAGTCCAAATCCGGCAAATCGTTTTGAGAAAACTGATTTTTGAAAGAAGTGCCAAACATGGACTGCTCGCCAGATACAGAGTCGCCACCTAAATATTTTTTAAAATGAGAAATTTAGGAAACCCTGACTCGGTGCCAAAGGCCACGTGTCCGTCATCACCAAAGTTGCCTCGGCTCGGGAACTTGGGTACGATTGGGGAAGGTCACTTCGTGAGCACCCCCGCTCGCCCGGTCAAAGACCGGCCTCTACTAACCATGATATCTGTTTTTGAAAACATTGTATGTTCTTATTCCGGTTATTAGCCTAGGTTACTATGTGATGCGCACAGCATACAAGTATAGACTGGGTCGCCTGAATTGGAACAAAACATTTCATGCTTGTTTGTTTGAAAATGGTTTGATGGTGCTACCCACAGGTAGGCTAAGACGCGGATTTGCCACCCTCGGGTGGGCTTAGAAAACATGATTTTGCCACTATCTAGTGGGCTTAAAACAAACATTTGATGAATTGTCCCAATCCAAGTAACTCAACCTCCACCCACAGGCATTCAAGGCAGTTATATCACATAAGCACATAGCCTCATGGTAAGCATGCTATTCATGGCAACACTCACACGCATGCAAGGATGCTAAAGCATAAAACTCACCGAGTACTCCAAGCCAAAACAGAAAACTGATTAGAAATCATGCATGATCCTAGATATACAGAAATGCCTAATGCAACACATGCAAAGATGCAAACTATAACAGGCTCGGCTATTCTAAACATGGCATATGGAATGCTACAACTAACACGTATTCAATATTGGAATTGAAATACAAATACAGTTTGTATGATGCGCCGAGCCCGGTGCGTGCAAAACAGATGAATGATGCAAACATGCTGTCATACTGTATGCTAATTGAAATATGCCCTATATCTAACCATCGTAAGCGGGTAAATAAAAGGGAAGAAAGACGTGGGGTTGGAAGACATACATCACACTCACCCACACTTATTACAATTATGCCCTCGCGCAGAGGGTCCGAATAAATAATACAGTCCGGAATGAAAGAATATTACAGTCCGAAATATACAGTCCGAATAATATACAAATTCCTAATTAATTATCAAATTAAGTAAGAAAAACTGTAAACTGGCATGCAAGCCAGGGGACTGCCTTGATTCTGATGAATGATGTATGCTGGGCTGTTTTGCGCAGAAATTCACTGGGATGCCCCGATTAGCCTCCGTTTGCAATGTTTCTCGAAATGCGTGCCCGACTCCGAAAAGTTGCTGATTCTTCATTTTGCTGCAACAGAGAGCAGGAAAGGGGCATAGCAATGTATTTCACAAATATATGCATGCCTCGATCCTCATGCCACCAATCACGCATATCGATGCATGATGGCCGAGGAGTCGGATTGCACAACTCAATATAGGATGAATGTATGTGAATGCTACAACAAAACCTAACTCCATCATGGATAATCCGGAGTGTCGGTGACTTGGGAATTGAGACCCGTTCCGTCGCTCGGAGTACGAAACGTGCCTCGTTTCCCGTGCCCGGGCTAACTCCTATTCCGAACACAATGCAATATGCATGATACGCATAAAATGCAACTAATATACAATCCTAGCATGCATAATGCTATGAAAATGAGATGCCTCGAAATGCGTGCACGCGGGCACGCAAACCGAGGTGATGATCCTAAGGCATGAAATGGCATACGCAATGCAAATTGGACTTACACTAACACGAGAGAGCCTCAGCCACACTCACATAAGAGGCCGTTGGATGAAAAATGAGATGCCTCGAAATGCGTGCACACGGGCACGCAAACCGGCAAAATGGCATACGGAATGCGACAAAGCTAAAAGGGCATACACAATGCAATATGGACTTATACTAACATGAGAGAGCCTCAGCCACACTCACATAAGAGGCCGTGAGATGAAAAATGAGATGCCTCGAAGTGCGTGCACACGGACACGCAAACCGAGACAATGGCATACGGAATGCAAAATGACACTCCAAATGCAAATTGGACTTATACTAACATGAGAGAGCCTCAGCCACACTCACATAAGAGGCCGATAGATGAAAATGAAGTGCCTCGAAATGCGTGCATACGGGCACGCAAACCGAGGCAATGATCTTAAGGCATGAAATGGTATGGGATATGATATGTAAACATGCAAATAGAATTTCAGCACTGAAATGCGGGGGAAAACAGTCCCGAAACATGGCCAAAGTGCACCCGAAGCATGGAATGATCCCGAAATGCGATATTAGGCACCCGAAATGGCCTATAGCTATGCAATGCATGCATAATATGGACATGGAATGAAAATACAGTAGGAAGGCAGCCCCAAAACAAGCATTTTTCAGTCATAAAAAGGGCTAAACAGCAAGCACACATAGGATTAGGCAAGTATGCAAAAATGGCTCCGCGAAAGAGGTATTGAAGCAAGTGATACATGAAATGCCCAAATGGAAAAATACCCTTCTACAACACTGAAGAGGGACTAAAAATATGCACATTTACAGTAGATGACATCCCCCAACTCAGTATGAAAACATGCTAAAAATGTCATGCAAGAACTAGGATACATAAGGCTATAACATGAGGTACCCCAAACATTCATCAAACCAGCAAAGACCCTTAATGAAATATGTCAAGAAGACCAAAATATGACTCTTTCTAGCTCTGATGATGGCCGAAAACAGAAGCTAAATAAGCTTAAAAAAGCATGCAAAAATGGGGGTCAAAGAGGGGTATAATGACAAGTATAACATGGAGACCCCCAACAAGGTTGATCCCTTCTACAATGTTGTAGAGGGACACAAAATAATCTTACTCACAGTTCATGACATGCTCTAAAACAATTTAAATATAGGCCAAACAAATCATGCAAATTTACGGTAAATAGGAGAGATTATGAAGCAAGTGCAAGATAGGGGGCCCAAACAGGTCTGAGCCCTTCTTCAATGTTGAATAGGGGCTCAAAATAGTCCTCTTACAGTTTAAATTATGCTCGAAAAAAGATCATTCATAGGCTAGAAATTTCATGCAAAATAAAGGCATACCAAGGGGTATTGAAGCAAGTACCAAATGGAGGGCTCAAACAGGGTTGAGCCCTTGAACAAACATGAAATATGGCTCAAAATAATGACCTTTTCAGTTCTGGTCGGAGCTCAAAACAGTAAGCAAATAGGCTTAAGAAATGAGGCAAAAAAGTGCTACAAAAGAGGGAAATGGTCACTTACCCTTGAAGACCACACTTTTGCTACCTCTTGGCCAAGGAATGTTGCTTCTAAGCCTTTGAAAAACCTCTCCTTGCTGCTGGAAATGGAGTGGTGATGGTGGTGCTTGATGATGATGAAGAAATGGCACCAAAACTTGAGATTTTGGGAGAAATAGAAGGAGATATATGTATGTATCCTCCAAACAAGTCCTCTAAGCCTTCAAGGAGAGCCAAAGCTGCTGTATGGATGCAAGGAAGGAGGAGCAAGTGTGTGAAAATGTGTAGAGGCTTGGGATTAAGTTCCCTTCTTCTACAAAAGTCCCCCGAAATCAGATTTTTTTGGGGAAAAAGTCACACAGCTGTAAAGTACACAGCATGGGGATCAGGGCCGGCCAGCCACCTTTCTTGCAGGTGGCCGGTCGGCCACCCCTTATGGCCGGCCGGCCAAGGGCAAAAATGAAAAGTTGAATTAATGGCCGGCCATAGCACATTAGGGTCCTCCCATGTGTCCTCAACACAAACCCTGTGGTTGAAAATTGGCAACTGTGAACCAGGAGAGAGAACAACCCACTTTAAAAAGGGGTTTCAAAATGAAAAAAAGAATTACTGGCCGGCCTGCTATTTTTAGGGTCCTCCCATGTGTGTACAACACAAATATGTGGTTTTGGCTCGAAGAAAATGGCCCTAGGGTGTTCAACATTAGCCCGGAAGTGAGAAAAACGGGCGTCGGGGGGCGCCGGAGGAGCATAACTGGTTGCTGCTGGCCTCCCACCCTCCAGTGATCTTCCTGGTGATAAAACAGAGGTACCTGCCAAAAATGAACAAAAACCGATGCAAAACGAATGCTCGGGGGCCAAAACACGCAGTTCGGGTCCCGAAAACCGGCCGTTAAGCACCGAAAGTGGTGTTTGGCCACGAAGTGGGTATCTAAGACCCCAGTGTCCCTCGTTATGATAAAACAGAGGTACCTGCCAAAAATGAACAAAAACCGATGCAAAACGAATGCTCGGGGGCCAAAACACGCAGTTCGGGGTCCCGAAAATAGGCTGTTAAGCACCGAAAGTGGCATTCGGCCACGAAGTGGGTCTCTCAGACCCCAGTGTCCCTCGAAAGGGAGTAAATAAGATGCATGCCAAAAACCGGAGGAATCGGAGATGGTTAGACGGTCCCGAACCGAGGCACACTGCCTGACGGCTCCGAAAACCGGGAACCGGGCTCCGAAATGGGCAAAATGGCCTACGGGCACGAAATGTAGCCCACGGCCACTGAGAGATAGTCTACGGGACCTCTCCCTCCCCTCAGGAAAGAAAACAGAGAAAATCGAGTCTGGTTCGCAAACCGAGGCAAGGCACAGAAGAGGGTTCGGAAGTCCGGAGGCAGGACTCGCAGCCACGACTCTGAGACTTCTGAACGAGCACAATATACAACATCACCGAGCGCTCAATCGGTGACGTCTGAGTCTTAAGGTCGGTCAAAAATGGGGTGTCTACAGTTGCCCCTCTTTGACAGAACTCGAAAGTCACGAGTGACGGGAGTGAATGTCAAAGCCCAGAGACGACCCATTTTTGACAAGGCCGAAGACTCAGACAATCATACAAGATAAACAGAGATATGTGCCCGCAGGCGTGCCCGCAGGCAGGGGGGGCAAAATGCAAAGCGACATGCACAGAGCCAAATGATTATGCAAATGCAGCAAGTTGTAATGAGGCAAATATTCACAAATAGATGCAACAGTTTTAAGCAAGAATGCAAAGCAACAACTACATTTCATGCAGTTAGGAATGCGGAGAATCATTCAATTCTCGTCGCGTCTCACACGGAGAAGATACGATACCTGCGCGATTCGTCTGGTCACACTAGCCTCAAATGAACCGTACATACAATATCGTGCCTGTAAAAGAGAGAAATTCAACAAGAACAATATGCTAACAACATATATTCAATGTGATTCCGAAAGTTTGACACACGCGGTGCCGGCGGGTGAATGCATAAAGCAGTGCGATACGGGTAAGGTGCGCAAGATAGCGCGATGCAACGCACTAACAAGTGCAGGTGAGATGCGCAAGATAGCACGATAAAATGCATGCACAACGCAAGTAATGTGCACAAAATAGTGCGATGCGCAAAATAGCGCGAGTGAAATGTAATGCACTTAACAAGTACAGGTGAGACGCGCAAGATAGCGCAAATGATACAATGCACAAAATAGTGCGATAAGTTAAACAGCGTGAGTGATTTGAAATGCACAAGATAGTGCGATGTGATATGCAAAGCACAGGACAGTGCGATTGAGGTGCGCAAAATAGCGCGAATGATAACTGCACAAAACAGTGCGATTGAGGCGCGCAAAATAGCGCGAATGTAAACTGCACAAAACAGTGCGAATGAGGTGCGCAAAATAGCGCGGATGATACAATGCACAAAATAGCGCGAATGATACAATGCACAAAATAGCGCGAATGTAAACTGCACAAAACAGTGCGATGCGCAAAATAGCGCGAATGATAAACTGCACAAAACAATGCGATGCGCAAAATAGCGCGAATGTAAACTATACAAAACAGTGCGATGCGCAAAATAGCGCGAATGTAAACTGCACAGAATAGTGCGATGCGCAAAATAGCGCGAATGTAAACTGCACAAAATAGTGCAATTGAGGTGCGCAAAATAGCGCGAATGATTTGAAATGCACAAAATAGTGCAATACGCTAAACAGCGCGATTGCTTTGAAATGCACTAAACAGCGCGATACGCTAAACAGCACGAGTGATTGAAATGCACAAGATAGTGCGATACGCTAAACAGCGCGATTGATATGAAATGCACTAAACAGCGCGAGTGATTGAAATGCACAAGATAGTGCGATACGCTAAACAGCGCGATTGATATGAAATGCACTAAACAGTGCGATACGCTAAACAGCGCGAGTGATTTGAAATGCACAAGATAGTGCGATACGCTAAACAGCGCGATTGATATGAAATGCACTAAACAGCGCGATACGCTAAACAGTGCGAGTGATTTGAAATGCACAAGATAGTGCGATACGCTAAACAGCGCGATGAGGTGCGATGCACAAGATAGTGCGAGTGAGATACAACCACAAGATGCACAAGATAGTGCAAGTGAGATACAAAGTGTAAGTGCACAAGACAGTGCGAGCGAGATAAAATGCACAAGAAAGTGCGATAAAATGCATCTTCTATGCAAGTACGGAGGCATTTTCTATGCAAAAGATACGGGCATTTTCTATGCAAGTATGGAAGCACAATTTATGCAATATTGAAAGCAAGCATATTCTATGCAAGAATCATAACGATGCGCGGCACGCATGCAACAATAATGTATATGAAAGTTCACATTCTATGCAATAGAGGATCATCAAATATGTACTCTGGTGCCTCTGATTTGCCTCTTAGAGGACTTTGCAACACACTCAGCTCAAAAAGGGCACACCCTGTTCATATTGACGAGAGATAACATCTGCATGTGAAACCCTCGGGTGCTGCTTGGACTGCCATTCTGACTTGAAGCAGGCTTACACTTGGGGTCGAGATACACTATACTCCAGAGAAACGGCGAGGCCTGAGAAGGTGCACCTGGAATGCAGTCTCGAATTTTGCTAAAGTTGAAACATGCTAAGATGCTCCAAATTTTCCCTCTTTTCTTTTGCTTTGCAGTCTGGGACCCAAATAGCTTCAGATAAGTCCTTGTTTTACTATTCTGACATGACCTGGGTTGAACCCTGCGGTTTTATGAAAGAACCAATCCTATTTGGCACAATTGTGGAGAACGGCACGGCACGGCACTCGGAGCACAAAACGATTTTATTTTTGAATTTGAGAAATAAGTTCTCGACCAGGTATTGAGCCTACGACTGAACACAGCGAAACAACTCAATCAAGGAAATAAAGGCATACAACCTAGACACATCGAGTAACACTCGAAACGACCCAAAACAAGAATCGAGATAAAACAAAAAGACACGACACTCAGGCATGCACAAGGAGCCTGTTTCACCGGGTAGTGTTTCCCACCCTTTCTTATTTGTGTCTCTCATATCGCTCGGGCACTCAATCTCGATTTTTCTCTCAAAACCCTTTTGCTCACTTTTTCTCACATCGCATATCTCTCTATTCTTCAATCTCTCATTTTTCATCCCTCCCCTGGGTGGTTGATGGATAAACAGCAAGTTGTGGGCTCGTGCCCCTAGCATTCTGCTAGATTCTTCTTCTTCTGCACGCAGCTAGTGAATTCCTCCCACAGAGGGGTTGCGCTACAACTGGGTGTGTAGCAAATCTGCAGCTGACATCAGTCGATGATGCCCTGCTGGAGAGTTTGGACGTGATTAGATTTGTCCGGATGAGGGAGTGGAATATCTTGATCCATTCCAGTTCGTGCTTCGCACTTGGCTTGATACCTCGTTGCTCGGAGGATGTGAGAGCTTTCAACCTTTCGTTGTGCCCTTCAGTTGTGCCTTTTCTGGCAGGTAGAGTGCCCTTTCTGGCAAGTATGTTGATAAAGGGAAAAAGACAGAGAACCTAACTCAACTGTGCCCCTAGTTCATCATGTTAACCGTGTTTTGTTTTTGCTTTCTACTAAAACAATTTTGACCAACATGAGAGTTAGATTAACATGCTTGTTCGATTTTTGATTTCAAATCACGCAAGTCAGGCTATGAGCACTGAAAATTTTCCTTTTTTGGGTCCAAGAAATGGTCTAGTTTTAGAAAAATGGGATAATTTTCGAGAGAATTAGTCAACCTCAGTAAAAATCCTCAAAAACTATTTTTGCAAATGGCCATTGCTCAACGAGCATGAAACCTACTCTTGAGATGCACAACCTCGGATCCAAGGGAAAACTGCCCCGTGCTTGAAGAGAGCTGCATGGCAACGGAAAGTTGCCCCTTGTTTGAACGGCATCGCGGCGCATTGAATGGCAACGGAAAGTTGCCCCTTGTTTGAATGGCGCCGCAGCACACTGAATGGCAACGAAGAATTGCCCCTTGTTTGAATGGCGCCGCAGCACACTGAATGGCAACGAAGAGTTGCCCCTTGTTTGAATGGTATTGCAGCGCATTGTAGTCAGTCCTCAGAGTGATGATTGCAACCGTACTCTCGGATACAGAGAAGGCAAGGATGGTCAAAACCATTACATGGACACAATTGAATTTGAATCGTTTTACGGCTGGACTTCAGAATGAAGTTGCCTACGTATCCCAAAGATGGGAATCAAGCCTTACGTAGTTCGGGGTTAAGGTACACTCGGGTATTTAACCTCTCCTTTTTATGCTCTAACTTTTGCCAAGGCGCCTGTTGCAGGTTTTCGACCTTGCGAGCTTTGTTTTTCTTTCTTTTCTTTTTTTCTATTCTTTTCATTCCTTTTTCTTCTTCTTTTTTGCATTTTTCTTTTCTTTTCTTTTTTTGCATTTTTCTTTTCTTTTCTTTTTTTGCATTTTTTGTATCTTTGCATTTTTTTTTCTTTTTGCATTTTTGTATATATATTTTTCTTGTCTCGCTCTAACTTTTGCCTGGGTCGCCCTTTCGGGTTTTCGACCCAGCGAGCCGCTCAAAGGGTAAAAATGTAACCAGTCTATGCCAAATGGTTCTGAGATTGAAGCCCCCTATATCCAGGAGAGTGGCTGTTGTATTGACTTCCAGAAAGATCCACCTTTGGCTCTTCGAGCACATCGGATATGTTTTGCCCCTAGTTCGAGGGGTGCTTCTGCTCTAGCCTTGCAAGCTTCTTCTGATGAGGTCTGACCTTTTTGATCTGACTTTGGTGCCTCTTGTTCGAGGGCTGCTTCAAATCTGGCCACACAGGCCTTACATCGTGGTCGACCGTTGAACATTCTGAATGCCAGTTCAAGGTTTGAAAGCCAAGGGGGGGTCGAATCTCGAGGCTGAGAGCGATCCTAAGCTGCACAATCTCAAGAGCGATTCCACACATGTCTTTGCAGGACCGCGCAAAACATTTTTTGAAAGTTTTTAAGAAAGCGACAAATCGCTCGCGCTGAAGACAGTGTAGGATCAATCTGGATCAAAGCCAGGGTCCTTCTCAGGACTCACACTAACAAGCATGATTTCATTCATTAAGAGCTTAGCACGCCTCTCTTTCTCTCAATTTGATCAAAGTTTTGCAAATCCCGAGGAATTCCTCCCTCTTTGTTTTCACTGCAGTGTTCAAAAAGGTTTTGAAAAACTTAGGTCAATACAATGGCTTCAAGGCACAAGAGAGCAGGTGGAATGCACTGCCATTTCATTCAAATCCTGGCACAACTAGCACACGGCAGAAACAAATGCGAGAGTATGGAAATCACTGCTGTTTCATTCAAAATCTGTTGGCATAACTGGCTCCCTGGCAGAAACAGACTCAAAACAAAACAAAAAGACAAACGCAAAACAAAATGGTGACGCCCGAGGTAACACCCCCGGAATCACCTGACTTCTATACAACAGGACTGACTCGATACAACAAGACAGACCCAAGACAAAACAGACTGACTCAAAATAAAAAAGACAGACTCAAAACAAAGTAACAAAAACTGACCCAATACCCAAGTCAGAAAGCACAAAACTGGTATTTGCATATTGCTCAGAACAGTGCGTGCCATTCCCACGTCTGGAGTTGATTGAGCGCCGCCCGCAGGTGGTTCATCCCCCATTCACATAACATTATCCCCCAAGTTCACTGACCCAGTGCCGATAGACTTTGCTGAGCTCGGCGGGAGGATGACCTCCTTGTCAAATAGATCATGTACTTCATGGCGAAGACGGAAGCAGTTGTTGGTAGCATGGCCAGTTTGCTGATGGTATGCGCAGTACTGGGTAGCATCATGTGTAGCCGGAAGAGGGTTCGGGAGAGACCGAGGCTCAAGGGGTTTGAGATGGCCTTGTCCAACAAGGATTTGGAAAGCTTTGGATAAAGGCATGTGAAGGGCATGGAAGACCCTCTGACCTCGGGGTTGGTACTTCAAGGTTTGTGGATTTTTGCTGGACGCACCAGTAGAGGGATTGGCAGGTGCTGGCCTGGTTTGTTGATCTCTTCCAAGCACGGGATTAGAGTTGAAAGGAATATTCTTGGTACAACGGCCCTTCTCCCGGCTTGCCCCTTGAGTCAAACTGCCCCCAACTTGAGTAGCGAAAGTGTCATTTACAGCTTTTGCGACAACCGCGAGCACTTGTTCTTTGTTCAGTCCCTCGGATTTCAAAGCCTTAACAGCCAACAGAAGATGTTCATGGGGATCCATGTCCGCCCCTGCCTTGTTCTTTCCACTAGCTTCCACTTTGCCAAGGGATTGGCCTTCCTCAGATGTAGCCCGCCCCAAGACTGGGGAGCCTTTTGACATGAAATTCCCAGTATGTGGTGTGGTCGATGATGGAGCCAATGTCCCGGAGGCCAGATCGGTCACAGTTCTTTGAAGATCTTTTATCATTCCCATCAACTCAGAAGTAGTGGGTTCTCGGGTTTGAGATGATTGGGGTTCAGGTGCACCCATCATGCATAAGTCCATGCTTTCTGGGATAAACACCTCAGGCTTGGGTAGATGGGCCGGGGTGATGTATATGCTGGGGTCATAGGTGGATGGCAGTGTATGGATGAGATTGAGGTAGGTGGGAAATGTTTGGTCATTGGGGTCTGAAGGTGGAGCTATCGTCCGATTGTCGATGAGATTTTGGACCTCATGACGAAGGCGGTAGCAACGGTCGGTGCCATGACCGCGCTGCTGATGGTACATACAGTACTTGGCGGGGTTATGTCTGGCTGGGAGTGGGTTGGGAAGAGGTTGAGGATTGAGGGGTTTGAGATGCCCTTTTTCCATCAGGAGTTTTAGTGCGCTAGTCAGGCTCATATAGAGGGGGGTGAAAGTTCTGCCCTGAGCTTGGGCTGGCCTGGCTGTTTGTAGGCTTGGATTGGCAAAAGGGTTGGCTATGGCGACTGTATTGATTTCAGTGGGTTCGGGAATAGTGCTACTTCCGGCATTGGTATTCCCTACAATCACCCTCCTTATCGGTTCACTTGTTCTGGGAATGATCCCGCTGTTGAACGCATTCTCGACCTGAACCCCCAGTTCATGCAAACTTTTGAAAGTGAATAGCGGAGCCACTATCAATTTCTGCAACATATCATGCTCGAGGTTCCGCACCATCATCTGTACTTGATCCCTCTCAGAAGGGCGGCGATCTGTCATCTGTGTTGCCTTTGCTCTCCACCTCGCAACAAATTTCACAAAAGGCTCCTTTGGGTTTTGGCGGGTTGCTTCAAGCTCTTGGATAGTCATTTCAACTTGGGTATTATAGGAATACTGATCGACAAAGGCCTCAGCCAATTCTTCCCAGTTTTGCTTCACTTTGTCCTCCAACTTAGCGTACCAAGTGGCTGCTACACCGGACAGGGTTCTTCCATACAGAGAGAGTTTCTGTGGCTTAGTCAAACCCATCGGCTTTAGGACATCCAAGAAAAGTCGGATATGTACCATTGGATCCCCAGACCCGTCGAAACGGTCAATATGTGGCATTTTGAATCTGTCTGGGAGCCGGACGGCAGACTCAGTGTGCCCATCCTCAATGTCGGGAATGGAGTTAAGGCCCTGTGCCTTTTTGAATTGCTTCTCAAGGTTCGCAATTTTCACTGCGGTCAGATCGAGGTCATTAGCATCAAGGGGATAACGCCTCTCATTAGGCTGCACCAAGGGTCTAAAAACTCGGGCTTGAGCTAACCCTTCTCGAGGATCTGGACCCTGCAAATCTTCAGTTGGCGGAATTGGGTCAAAGTTCGGCTGTGGTCCCAAAGCTGGATGTGAGGCAGATGCCCCAGATGGGCGCAACGTTTCAATACTGGTCTCAGCCTGCATGGCAGTTCCCTGATTTGGCGCTGCTATCACGGCCACAAATTCTTCCGAACCCTGTGCCATCACGGGTCTACTGATGATGTGACTGGTGACTGTCGGATCAGATGAACCGGTAAGCCCTGATTGGCCTTTCTTTGCCTTGCCTCAGCGAAAGAACACTAATTGCCCTTGAATTGAATCTCTGACTTAACAAAGTCTATCAACACTAGTCCAATGTACCCGGGGGATTTCGGAGCCTTTTGAAGCTATGGTTCCAGGACTACCTAGCAAAAGGGAAAACATGCAGCATCTCAGCCTAACTTCACCAAAACAGATACGAGCATAGTAGGATGACTGTGCCCTCTACTGAATTCTGCCCCCAAAATTCTGCCTCAAATCTGATACCCTCGGGTAAACTGATTCTCAAAATACTGAATTGGTGCCCGCAGGCCTGATGCCCAAACTCAACTGATACATACATTCCCTGTAGAGGCGCACTCTAACAAGCACATAGCAGATAAGTGAGAGCCAAAACACCCCTATGTTGGGGTAGGGTTTCCCTGTCCTATTTTGTCAGGAGCTAGGGTTTCACTACGCACGCAGCGGCTTTAAACAACCTATAAACGGGTAAGCAACCTGTCCTAGTTTGGAATGGTCACTATGGATCCGAATATGCACTAGGTCGAATGGTCAAAAAGGGTGCCCCGGTAAAACCGGGGTTTGTGTTCCCATACTGGCAGAGCCCGTAACCGGTCAGCCTTACGGACATGCCTTGACAAGACAAGCCTCCGGCAAACCGCTCAGGAATAGCAGATGGCAAACACGGTGTCCTAGGCGCACCAATGCAAATGCAATGCAAAGAAACACACAAGTGTAGTCAAAACCAGATATCATGAGTTCGAGTCAAGTTCTCTAAATCCCCAGCAGAGTCGCCAGAAACTGTAGACGTCCCCGAACGCATCCCGGGGGGAACCCGTTCTGGTTCGATATTGGGTCACTACAGTTCGAAGGACTCAAATGTCACGGTTCTTAATCTTGAACCAAAGAGTCCAAATCCGGCAAATCGTTTTGAGAAAACTGATTTTTGAAAGAAGTGCCCAACATGGACTGCTTCGCCAGATACAGAGTCGCCACCTAAATATTTTCTAAAATGGGAAATTTAGGAAACCCTGACTCGGTGCCAAAGGCCACGTGTCCGTCATCACCAAAGTTGCCTCGGCTCGGGAACTTGGGTACGATTGGGGAAGGTCACTTCGTGAGCACCCCCGCTCGCCCGGTCAAAGACCGGCCTCTACTAACCATGATATCTGTTTTTGAAAACATTGTATGTTCTTATTCCGGTTATTAGCCTAGGTTACTATGTGATGCGCACAGCATACAAGTATAGACTGGGTCGCCTGAATTGGAACAAAACATTTCATGCTTGTTTGTTTGAAAATGGTTTGATGGTGCTACCCGCAGGTAGGCTAAGACGCGGATTTGCCACCCTCGGGTGGGCTTAGAAAAACATGATTTTGCCACTATCTAGTGGGCTTAAAACAAACATTTGATGAATTGTCCCAATCCAAGTAACTCAACCTCCATCCACAGGCATTCAAGGCAGTTATATCACATAAGCACATAGCCTCATGGTAAGCATGCTATTCATGGCAACACTCACACGCATGCAAGGATGCTAAAGCATAAAACTCACCGAGTACTCCAAGCCAAAATAGAAAACTGATTAGAAATCATGCATGATCCTAGATATACAGAAATGCCTAATGCAACACATGCAAAGATGCAAACTATAACAGGCTCGGCTATTCTAAACATGGCATATGGAATGCTACAACTAACACGTATTCAATTTTGGAATTGAAATACGAATACAGTTTGTATGATGCGCCGAGCCCGGTGCGTGCAAAACAGATGAATGATGCAAATATGCTGTCATACTGTATGCTAATTGAAATATGCCCTATATCTAACCATCGTAAGCGGGTAAATAAAAGGGAAGAAAGACGTGGGGTTGGAAGACATACATCACACTCACCCACACTTATTACAATTATGCCCTCGCGCAGAGGGTCCAAATAAATAATACAGTCCGGAATGAAAGAATATTACAGTCCGAAATATACAGTCCGAATAATATACAAATTCCTAATTAATTATCAAATTAAGTAAGAAAAACTGTAAACTGGCATGCAAGCTAGGGGACTGCCTTGATTCTGATGAATGATGTATGCGGGGCTGCTTTGCGCAGAAATCCACTGGGATGCCCCGATTAGCCTCCGTTTGCAATGTTTCTCGAAATGCGTGCCCGACTCTGAAAAGTTACTGATTCTTCATTTTGCTGCAACAGAGAGCAGGAAAGGGGCATAGCAATGTATTTCACAAATATATGCATGCCTCGATCCTCATGCCACCAATCACGCATATCGATGCATGATGGCCGAGGAGTCGGATTGCACAACTCAATATAGGATGAATGTATGTGAATGCTACAACAAAACCTAACTCAATCATGGATAATCCGGAGTGTCGGTGACTTGGGAATTGAGACTCGTTCCGTCGCTCGGAGTACGAAACGTGCCTCGTTTCCCGTGCCCGGGCTAACTCCTATTCCGAACACAATGCAATATGCATGATACGCATAAAATGCAACTAATATACAATCCTAGCATGCATAATGCTATGAAAATGAGATGCCTCGAAATGCGTGCACGCGGGCACGCAAACCGAGGCGATGATCCTAAGGCATGAAATGGCATACGCAATGCAAATTGGACTTACACTAACACGAGAGAGCCTCAGCCACACTCACATAAGAGGCCGTTGGATGAAAAATGAGATGCCTCGAAATGCGTGCACACGGGCACGCAAACCGGCAAAATGGCATACGGAATGCGACAAAGCTAAAAGGGCATACACAATGCAATATGGACTTATACTAACATGAGAGAGCCTCAGCCACACTCACATAAGAGGCCGTGAGATGAAAATGAGATGCCTCGAAGTGCGTGCACACGGACACGCAAACCGAGACAATGGCATACGGAATGCAAAATGACACTCCAAATGCAAATTGGACTTATACTAACATGAGAGAGCCTCAGCCACACTCACATAAGAGGCCGATAGATGAAAATAAAGTGCCTCGAAATGCGTGCATACGGGCACGCAAACCGAGGCAATGATCTTAAGGCATGAAATGGTATGGGATATGATATGTAAACATGCAAATAGAATTTCAGCACTGAAATGCGGGGGAAAACAGTCCCGAAACATGGCCAAAGTGCACCCGAAGCATGGAATGATCCCGAAATGCGATATTAGGCACTCGAAATGGCCTATAGCTATGCAATGCATGCATAATATGGACATGGAATGAAAATACAGTAGCAAGGCAGCCCCCAAAAAAGCATTTTTCAGTCATAAAAAGGGCTAAACAGCAAGCACACATAGGATTAGGCAAGTATGCAAAAATGGCTCCGCGAAAGAGGTATTGAAGCAAGTGATACATGAAATGCCCAAATGGAAAAATACCCTTCTACAACACTGAAGAGGGACTAAAAATATGCACATTTACAGTAGATGACATCCCCCAAATCAGTATGAAAACATGCTAAAAATGTCATGCAAGAACTAGGATACATAAGGCTATAACATGAGGTACCCCAAAAATTCATCAAACCAGCAAAGACCCTTAATGAAATATGTCAAGAAGACCAAAATATTACTCTTTCTAGCTCTGATGATGGCCGAAAACAGAAGCTAAATAAGCTTAAAAAAGCATGCAAAAATTGGGGTCAAAGAGGGGTATAATGACAAGTATAACATGGAGACCCCCAACAAGGTTGATCCCTTCTACAATGTTGTAGAGGGACACAAAATAAGCTTACTCACAGTTCATGACATGCTCCGAAACAATTTACATATAGGCCAAACAAATCATGCAAATTTACGGTAAATATGAGAGATTATGAAGCAAGTGCAAGATAGGGGGCCCAAACAGGTCTGAGCCCTTCTTTAATGTTGAAGAGGGGATCAAAATACGCCCTCTTACATTTTAAATTATGCTCGAAAACAGATCATTCATAGGCTAGAAATTTCATGCAAAATAAAGGCATACCAAGGGGTATTGAAGCAAGTACCAAATGGAGGGCTCAAACAGGGTTGAGCCCTTGAACAAACATGAAATATGGCTCAAAATAATGACCTTTTCAGTTCTGGTCGGAGCTCAAAACAGTAAGAAAATAGGCTTAAGAAATGAGGCAAAAATGTGCTACAAAAGAGGGAAATGGTCACTTACCCTTGAAGACCACACTTTTGCTACCTCTTGGCCAAGGAATGTTGCTTCTAAGCCTTTGAAAAACCTCTCCTTGCTGCTGGAAATGGAGTGGTGATGGTGGTGCTTGATGATGATGATGAAGAAATGGCACCAAAACTTGAGATTTTGGGAGAAAGGGAAGGAGATATATGTATGTATCCTCCAAACAAGTCCTCTAAGCCTTCAAGGAGAGCCAAAGCTGCTGTATGGATGCAAGGAAGGAGGAGCAAGTGTGTGAAAAATGTGTAGAGGCTTGGGATTAAGTTCCCTTCTTCTACAAAAGTCCCCCGAAATCAGATTTTTTTGGGGAAAAAGTCACACAGCTGTAAAGTACACAGCATGGGGATCAGGGCCGGCCAGCCACCTTTCTTGCAGGTGGCCGGCCGGCCACCCCTTATGGCCGGCCGGCCAAGGGGCAAAAATGAAAAGTTGAATTAATGGCCGGCCATAGCACATTAGGGTCCTCCCATGTGTCCTCAACACAACCCTGTAGTTGAAAATTGGCAATTGTGAACCAGGAGAGAGAACAACCCACTTTAAAGAGGGGTTTCAAAATGAAAAAAAGAATTACTGGCCGGCCTGCTATTTTTAGGGTCCTCCCATGTGTGTACAACACAAATATGTGGTTTTGGCTCGAAGAAAATGGCCCTAGGGTGTTCAACATTAGCCCGGAAGTGAGAAAAACGGGCGTCGAGGGGCGCCGGAGGAGCATAACTGGTTGCTGCTGGCCTCCCACCCTCCAGTGATCTTCCTGGTGATAAAACAGAGGTACCTGCCAAAAATGAACAAAAACCGATGCAAAACGAATGCTCGGGGGCCAAAACACGCAGTTCGGGTCCCGAAAACCGGCCGTTAAGCACCGAAAGTGGTGTTTGGCCACGAAGTGGGTATCTAAGACCCCAGTGTCCCTCGTTATGATAAAACAGAGGTACCTGCCAAAAATGAACAAAAACCGATGCAAAACGAATGCTCGGGGCCAAAACACGCAGTTCGGGGTCCCAAAAATAGGCTGTTAAGCACCGAAAGTGGCATTCGGCCACGAAGTGGGTCTCTCAGACCCCAGTGTCCCTCGAAAGGGAGTAAATAAGATGCATGCCAAAAATCGGAGGAATCGGAGATGGTTAGACGGTCCCGAACCGAGGCACACTGCCTGACGGCTCCGAAAACCGGGAACCGGGCTCCGAAATGGGCAAAATAGCCTACGGGCACGAAATGTAGCCCACGGCCACTGAGAGATAGTCTACGGGACCTCTCCCTCCCCTCAGGAAAGAAAACAGAGAAAACCGAGTCTGGTTCGCAAACCGAGGCAAGGCATAGAAGAGGGTTCGGAAGTCCGGAGGCAGGACTCGCAGCCACGACTCTGAGACTTCTGAACGAGCACAATATGTAACATCACCGAGCGCTCAATCGGTGATGTCTGAGTCTTAAGGTCGGTCAAAAATGGGGTGTCTACAATGATGTTTCATTTTTTACGTGGGACTCTTGGCAAATGGGGAAGTTGAACTTGCACCATTTCCTTACAAGCACAACTACTTAACAAAAGTGAGTCACCATCTCTCATTCATAAAAATTTAGGCACCTCCATTGGTTTGGACCACCACATAAGCAATGTCACATGGTGCTTCCATAATACCCAATAATTACTCTTCTAATCGAAGCCTTAAATATATATATATATATATATATATATGAAAGAGTAGGGAAAATAACCAATAAGTCATATTTTGGTCTTAAGATTACTATCAAGTCCTATTAAGTTTCAATATGGATAATTAAATCCTATTTACAATAAAAGGTTCCCAAAATATTCATTGCTCTATAATGGTGTGTCTTGTCCCAATTTTACCCTTTCTATTTAATATAAACAACAATTTTATAAATAATGTTAACTTAATTAAAATTTAAAATTTAAATTGTAAAATTTATTAATCTTATACTTATAATTTTGTTTAGGAAAAATCATTTATTTTGAACAATTAAAAATAATTTAATTATGAAATTTCTAATAAATTAAAATTATTTATCAATTTTTTTTCATATTTTAATGAAAAAGATAAAATGAATATAAAATATACTATTACAAACAATTGAATTTATTTATAACAATTTATACAAAAAAATAAATTTATTTGTTAATATTGAAATTTGATTTTTTTTTTTTTCTTTTGATCAACAAAGAAGAGAATTTTATTGATGAAGAAAACTAATACATCAATAAAGAAAAAAAAAGGATGAGTGCAAAGCATCAAAGCGAGCCAAACACTATCAAGAGTTGGTGAGGAACCAACCACAAACACCCAAAACAACCTCACCTAAGTAAAGGCTAACCAAGCCTAAAACATAACAGACAACCCAAAGTCTAGCAGCCTAATTAAAAACAACAAAGGGCTAAAATAACAGCAGCATGAGATCACAGATGCAGGTCTGAAACTTAGGCCAGATCACCCTCAAGCAGAACTAAAACAGTCGTAAGTAGAATTGATAGCAGATCACCCATAAGCAGAACTGATAGCAGCAAAATGAAAGCCCAGACCACCCTAAACCAGACCATCACCTAAGCAGTATCTAATTTGTGTGAAGTTATAGAGGAAATCATAAATCGAGAATTGAGACTCCATGAATACAGCCTTTAACTAGATAGAAGGTCTGGTGATTATAAGCTCCTGTAGCTCTAGCATCTTAGGTTGAGATCCATCAAAAAGGCATTCGTTGCTGTGCTTCCAAATGGACCAAAGAGCCACTAATGGTATGGGTCGCCAAATTCTCCTTTCCTCTTTATTGTAATAGTGCCCTGCCCACCATTGTAAGAAGCCTTCGATGGATCTTGGTATCACCCAGATAACCCCCCACCACTGAAGTAGACCAAACCAAATTCTCCATACCAAAAGGCAAAGAAGTAGTACATGTTCAATTGTTTCCTGCTGAGTTTTACAAAAGATGCACATGGAGGATGCAGACAAATTTAAAATACCAACCCGATACAAGAACACTAATGTTTTGACCCTACGCTTCCATGCGAGGCAACCAAAGACTTGCACTTTGGGTGAAATATATTTGATCCACACCAATTTACTGGTGCTAACATTACAACCAAAATTGAGATTAGTATGATTGTACAAAACAGAGACAAAAGACTGGCCTAGCTTTGCAGCTAACCACACAACACTATCTTGGACCTCCAGATTTAATTCAGGTGTAGCTGATAAGATGCCAATGAGTCTGTGTAATTCCTCATTTTCCCAGTCAAATAGGAGCCTCCTAAAATTGAGAATCCAATTCTCAGAGGAGTTTGAGAGATCCACAAAGTCCTTGAGGTAACCCTCCTTATCAGAGGACAAACGGAAAATCCTTGGGAAGTCATCTTTGAGACATATATTTGCACATCATCTATCATGCCAGAACCTAATCTACATCCATTGCCCACTCTTAATTGCAGGTTATTAACATAATATTGCAGGAGAGAGTCCTTCTGCTCCACTACTGCTATTATGTCACTCTAAAGTTTGGAAAAGTTGGTGCCTGAGGTTAGAGATGGAAGCCAGTGCCCTTCCGGAAGTCTGTACTTGCTGCATATGACTCTCTTCCATAATGTGTTATGTTCATAGGCGAACCTCCACCACAATTTGAGAAGTAAACGGACATTCACATCTCTAATTCTTCTAATACCTAGCCCACCTTGATTGATGCTCTTAGTAACCTCTGACCATTTCACTAAGTGTATTTTCCTTTTTGAATCTAGGCCACCCCATAAGAATAAAGCTTGAATTTTGTCTATCTCTCTAGCTATTCCTTCAGGCAACCTGAACAGAGACAAGTAGAATATTGGTAGACTTGACAGAACAGCTTTTACCAAGGTCAACCTTCGTGCAAAGGATAGAAACCTCATTTTCCAACCAGCAAGCCTCATTTTGAACTTTTCAATGGCAGGCTGCCACGTCTTCTTTCTCTTAGGACTGGCACCTAGTGGTAAACCCAAGTACTTAAGTGGTAGTTTATCAGTCTTGCAATTCAGCAAAGAAGCAAAATCATCAAGACCAGAGATATAAATATTAAACCCACAAACCACACTTTTATGGTAGTTAATTTTAAGCCATGATGCTAATTCAAAACATCTGAGAATCCTTTTCAAGCTAAGAACTTCTGACAGATCAGCCTCACAGAATAATAAAGAATCATCTGCAAATTGGAGATGAGAAAGCTGAACATGGTTATTTCCAATGCTTACCCCTTTCAGCAATCTCGAGTCCCTAACTCTTTGGAGGAGAATATTTGCTGCTTCTGTAACTAAATTGAATAGGAATGGTGATAAAGGGTCAACTCTCAATAATAATTTTTAAAAGAAAATAGAACTTACTGATAATTTTTCTATTGTGATTTATGATTTTTTTTTTGATGTAATATCATAATTTTTGCAATTAAACAATATTATTTTATTAAAAATATTTATGAAATTGTTGTTCATTTTAAATGAGTGGTAGAATTGAGATAACATCCATTATTATGGAGCAATAATTTTTTTGAAAATATGTTATGAAAAATAAGACTCAGTTTTCTATTTTAAAACTTCATAGGACTTAACAGTAATTTTAAGAGTAAAATAGGACTTATTGGCTAATTTTCCAAAACAGTATTAATTTATTAACTTCTAACTCATCTGAACATTTTGAATGTTTGAGAATGGGCTCATGTGTCACTGGATTCTTCTCCATAAGCGTGTCACACGTAAGTATTTCCAATTATGGAGAAAGTAGGGATATTTTGTTGTATGATACCATCTTAAATTATTAACGATCAAGTTAAAAAAATAAATAAAAAAAACTATTAAAGAGGGATAAGTTTGTTATTTATATTATATTCTCAACATAATTTTTTTGGGATAAATTACGAATACGTATTTTGAGATTTACTTAAAATATAGATTGCTCAATGTAATTTTAAAAATAATATCCCACCCCTTCAAGTTTTCAATCGAATAACAAATGACTCATTTTATTAATAAATTATCAAGTTAATTAATATTTTTTAATAATATCATAAATATATTTTAATTAACAATTAATGTAATTTTATTATTGTATTGAAAAGTAGTTAATAATTTCATTTTTTTTTTGTTAATTCTGTTAAATAAAATTTTCTGATAAGGGATATTTATAATTTTTAAAATCACAAAAACAATTCACATTTTAAACAAACCATATGACGGTGTATTTGTAATTTATTTAAAAATTTATTTTTTAAAAATAAAATAAAAAAAGGACCTACAACACCGTGTTTTTTGTGGGTGTTTTACATCATCCATGGCCTGAAAATGTTTTATTTCTCAGTTTATTAGGTAAAGGAAACAGGTTGAGACCCCTTTTTCATTGACCCCACTGCCCTAATGTATTGACATTGACCAACTTTTATTTATTTATTTATTTATTTTTTATCACTCACTCACTACATATATCTGTTGGGTATTGACATTGACCAACTTTTATTTATTTATTTTTTTATTTTTTATCACTCACTCACTACATATATCTGTTGGGTTGTAAGAGTTAAGAAAAAAAATGAGTCTCTATCATTTCTGGTTTGGTAAATTACACAAAGCATTCATTTTTTTTTGGGAACATCGGAAGTAAACACAAGGCATTCATCAACACACATTTTCATAGTCTACTCAATACAAACCAACAATTGACAGTACTTCTTTCTTAATACAACATTCAGATTACAACTACGATGTCTTCGTCCTTCGCAAACCCTAGGGATGCGCCTCCGTCAGATCATCTGATCCATACCATCTTCACCGTCCCAGCTAGCTTGTTAATCATCTTGATATCCTGTGCGGGTTCGATCTCTTCATCTATGAACCCGTACAAGACAACCCTTTCCGTGGTTAAGGCTTCTATGGCAATCGGTTGCATAGGTGCGTTGTTTGCGATGTTCATGCGCCGCCAGGCGTATCCAGGTGTTGCTCGATATATTGAGTATGTGAGCGGATTAGCTCACGTGTTCGGATTCTTGGGTATCGCAAGCATATTCCTCCCTGCGACGATGATCGGTTGGGTTTTGTTGCCTGCCGGTGGTCTGATCTTGATGGCTTTGAAGATGAGGTAATAATGCTTTCTGTTCACTAGGGTTAGCTTTTTTCTTTTTTATTTTGTGGCTTTCAAAGGCTCTAATCTAAATTATCATATGCTTTCATTATTGCGCATTAACTTTGTCGGACACCTCTTTAAATTAGGCAGAACCTCACTGATAATCTAACAAAGATAACCTGTACGATGAAGTACAGAGATGGGATTGGACGTTGCAAAAGTAGTAAAAAACCAGTTACCAATTTTCCAATAATATACAGTTTTTATTCTATTTGGAAATGATGGTTCCACAACTTGACTTTTTTAGGATGTCAAACACATCTCAAATAAAATTTCTATAAGATACTATGTGTGTATTCGGAAAATTGTTATTTTAGTAAATTATTTAGTTTTTGACTATTTTAATAGATTAAAATTTCTGTGTTTGGGAAGATGATTGATTTTTTTTGTAGTTAGATGTGATGCTTGTGAGAAAAAAAATGAAATGATTATAGATTTGATGTGACATTTTATTTTATTAACTATTTTAACATATTTTGTATTTTTGTGAATATTAACCTAAAAGAGACTAAAATTTTTCTTGCCAAACACCCCCTATAAATCAAATACTAACAAAATATACATACATTATGAAGGTATAACCTACTATACTTAGACACCTAGGCTTCTTCATTAGGAATGACTTCCCTCCATACTCTTATTTTCCATACTCTTTCATACTTTATTTAGGCTCCATTCGAGGTCCATATTGATAATTTAAACCGTTCATCTCTTAATCCCAATAATTTAGATGAGTTATGTAAAAAATTAATTTCATCGGATATCACTAGATATATGAATAAATTGTAACTTGTTTTTTAAAATGGATAGTAATTGTGATTTTGAACTTTCATTCTATAAAATAAAAAGTGTTGTGTTTATGTATTCATTGATATCTGATTAAACTGATTTTTTACGCAGACGGTCTTCATTGTGAGATTTACAAAATGAACGGTTTAGATTATCTATGTAAGCCTAAAATGGAACTCAAAAAATAAAATATGGAGAAGTATGGAGAATAATTGTATAGAAGGGAGCCATACACCATTTCACTACATTGTCTAAACTAGAAATTTACTCCACGATAAGCTTGTTAAGTGTGATTAAGTTATGTAAACATTAGTTAGAATTCCTTTGGCTGCAGCTTGAAAGCTAGCTTATTGGCTAGAAAAGCCTAAACCTCATTGGCAAACTCATTTCCAGCAACAACACACACACACACACATACTAGCACAACACCTATAGTGCATGCGCCATTAGGCGATTTGTGGCAACCTTTGAAGATGGTTTGATCAAATTTGTGCCTTTTTTTGGGTTTGTTTTAATATTTGGAATTTGGAATTTGAATTTGAAGCTTGGATTTGGAATTTAGGATTTTCTTTGGTTCTGGAGGTTGCTCGATACTTCAAAATTTGTTTAGAATTCAATTGGTCAACATTTAGTTTTAGTTCGTGTGAATGAGAGCTTGTTTAGTTCTTTTGAAGTTTTCTCTACTCTCTTATGTTATTGGTGGAGCCTAAAACAAGACTAAACCTAATCAGACTAGAAAAAGGAAACAAGAAAATTAGTGTTTGGTTAGTTTTGGACTCTAGACTATTTCTTTGTTAATTGAAGTTTTTCATTCTTAGTTTAGGTTTTGGTTTCCTTATTAATTTAAGATTAGGTTTAAGGCTAGCCCTATAAATACACCCATGTCGCTCTATCTTTTTTTAATTCATTCATTAGTTTTATGATCTTAGAGAGAGATACACAATAGTGAGAATGAGAGATAGATCATTGTAGAGAGAGAGTTTGTGAGATTGAGTGTGAGAGACTCTTGTAACTCCTATCATATTGATCTTGGTAAATCCGCAATATCTCTATGGGCGTAACTCGTGATTTGGATGAACCACATAAATCTCTTGTGTTGCTTTGTGAGTTTATTTTTTTTTGTTATTTTACTTCTTCGATCTAGATTCATTATGTGCGTGATTGTTTGCTTAGGTCTTGGAGTTTGGTATTAATCATATATACCATAACAAGTCGTATCATAGCGTTGGTTCCTAGACCAAGAACGATAGTGGACGAAGGCAAACAGAAAATCAAAAAATTCAGCTGTTCAAACTTCGGATTGTAGAAGATGCAAATAGAGGATTATCTCTATCAGAAGGATCTTTATCTTATTCTCGCAAGAGTAGCCAAAAAGCCGAAAACAATGAAGATTAGTGAATGGGAGTTGCTCGATCGAAAAGCTTTGGGTATAGTAAGGCTATCCCTTGCTGTATCAATTGCATTTAATATTCAACGAGAAGACAACCGATGATTTGATGGCTGCCTTATCACGAATGTATGAGAAACCCTCATCCACAAAAAAGGTCCATCTGATCAAGAAGTTGTTTAACTTGAAGATGTCTGAAAGAGGAATCACGATTGAGTATATTAACGATTTTAACTCACCGATCAGTTAGTTAGAATTGGTTAGTATCTCGTTTGATAAAGAAGTCAAGGCCTTGGCACTACTATCAAGCCTTCATGAGAATTGGAATTCGTTGGTTGTTGCAGTGAGCAATGCCACTGATTCAGCACAATTAAGCATGGATCATGTAGTGGGTTTGGTTCTGAGTGAAGACATCTAAAGAAAAGATAATGGTGAAAGCTCTAGTTCGGCATTGGCAATTGATGATAGAGGCAAGAAGCCCAACACGGGCAAAGAACAAGAAGAGAAGCACAAGTAAATCGAGGAATGGTTGATCTTCGTCTTGACCAAAGTTTACAGGCAAGTGCTAGGGTTGAGGTAAGACTAGTCACACAAAGCAAGATTACAAGGTTAAGGAACAAAACTACAATAATCAAGGTGAGAAGGAGTTTGTGAATGTTTTTTATGAAAAGGATTCTGAAGCACTCATGTTGTCTTTAGAAACTCATGGAGAATCATGGATGATTGATTCTGGTGCATCGTTTTATGCTACCTCGCACAGGGAATTTCTCAGGTAATTTCGGAAAAGTGTACCTTGGAAACGATGAAACTTGCAACATACTTGGCAAGGGTGAAGTACATATAAACTAGCCCAATAGAATAACTTTGAAAATCAATGATATTAGATATGTGCCGTGTTTGAAGAAGAATCTAATTTCTATCGATCAACTCACAGATTCTGGTATTATGACAATCTTAGCCGGTGATACGTGGAAGATGACCAAGGGAGCCATGGTAGTGGCTCATGGAAAAAGGGAAGGTACTCTTTACGTGACGTCGAGTACCTCTAGTGCAATTATAGTAACATCATCAGAAGTCGAAAGGGGTATATGACACCGCGGACTTGGACATATGAATGAGAAATGAATGAAGGTTCTAATGTCAAAAGGGGAAACTACCAAGTTTGAAGTCTTTGAACTGGAATTTCTGTGAAGACTGCATCTTGGAAAAATAGAAAAGGGTTAGTTTCACTAAGATTTTGAAAGCTTAGAAGTCAGAAGAGTTGGAGTTAGTTCACACAGACGTGTAGGGACCATCTCCGGTAAGATCTCTTGGAGGCTTTAGTTATTTTGTCACCTTTATTGATGATACTACGTGTAGACCGCCTCGAGAACTCTGCTCTCCGCACCGCGAGGGCACGAATCGTTTGTTCATTAGCTACTACAGTTCAGACTCGTGTCACGGTTCTGAATCTAATCTCACAAACTGCAATGTGAGACCGATAAATCACCAAAGAGTCCAAATCCGGCAAATCATTTTGAAAAACTGATTTTTATAAAGAAGTGCCAAACATGGACTGCTTTGCCAGATACAGAGTCGCCACCTAAATGTTTTATTTTAGGTAATTTAGGAAACCCTGACTCGTGCCTAAGGCCACGTGTCCGTCATCATCAAAGTTACCTCGGCTCGGGAACTTGGGTACGAGAGGGGAAGGTCATGCAATAAGCACCCTCGCTCGCCCGATCAAGATCGGCCTTTACTAAGCATGATATGTTGTTTTTGAAAACACATGTGTTCTTATTCCAGTTATTAACCTAGAATTACTATGTGATGTGCGCAGCATACAAGTATAGACTAGATCGCCTAAGTTGGAACAAAACATTGCATGTTCGTTTGTAAAAATGATTTGAAGTTTGCTACTCGCAAGTAGGCTAAGTCGTAGATTTTGCCACCCTCAAATGGGCTTAAAACTCGCATTTTGATGATTTGTTCCAATTCAAGCAATCCAACCTTCACCCACAGGCATTCAAGCAGTTAATCACTTAAGCAGTTAGCCTCATGGCAAGCATGCTAACATGGCAACATACACATCTCATGCAGTATGCTAAAGTGTAAACACTCACAGTGTACTCCAAGCCAAAACAAAGAACTAGTTAGAAATCATGCATGATCCTAATTCATGTTAAGATGGCTAATGCAACACATGCAAAAATGCAACTAAAATAGGCTCGGTTATTCTAAGATGTCATGTGAATGCAACTTGATAACATGTTGTTGAACACGTATTCAAGTAAATGTATTGAAGTACAATGTAGTTAGTATGATGCGCCGAGCCCAGTGCATTCAAAATAGATGAATGGATGCACGCATGTGAAGCATAAGTATGCTAATCAAAATATGCCCTAAAACTAACCATCGTAAGCGGTTAAGTAAAAGGGAGAAAGAAATGGGGGGTTGGAAGACATGCATCACATACACACACACTTATTATAACAGTTGGCCCTCTCGACGAAGGGTCCAAATAAGAAGCTAACTAGCTAATCTAAGCTAATTAAACTAATTATTACAAAACAAAACTAGCTCACTAACAAGCTAACTAATTATTACAAAATAAAGCTAATTAACTAACAAGTTAACTAACTAGTTATTACAAACACAAATTAATCAGTTAAGCGCATTAACTAATTAAGTACACAACCAAAGCGTAAACTAGCTAAGGAGAGCAGTAAAGAGAGGTCCTCGGGATGAGGAGTGCATGCATGCTCAGTTGCCTCGTTCGAAAATCCAACGCGATGTCCCGATTTGCCTCTGTTTGCAGTTATTCTCAGAACCTTGTACAAAGCTCCAGAAAGCTTCTAACTCACCTTGGGAACCTGTAGGAGCATGGCCGACCACCTAGGGGTGTTACCAGCCACTGGCCGACCAGTTACCATTGCTGCAGACTAGAAAAAGTGGTCGGCCAACTAGTTTTTTTGGTCTGCCGACCACTTGTTGCTGCACTTCTCTAGTTTGCTGCAACAGAGAGCAAGAAAGGGCATGGCAATGTATTTGCAAGGTATGTGTGCACAACCACCGTCCCTATCATTTCATAAGCTCAAGGGAGTGCGGTTCTCGACCCTCGGGCCACCAATCGCGTATTTCAATGCATGATGGCCGAGAAGCCAAATTGCACAATTCAATATGAAATGAATGCACACATAAACACATAAAACCTTGACCTCTATCATATATGATCAAGAGGGTCGGCGACCGAGAATTGAGGCACGTTTCATCACTTCAAGTATGAAACGTCCCTCGTTTCTCGTGTTTGGACTAATACCCTATCCAAACACATGCAAAGCAACAACATGACATACTCCATGCAATGTAACAAGAGCATACACAATGCAAAGAACATGGCATACACAATGCGATGTAACATAGCATACACAATGCAATGAACAACATGGCATACTCAATGCAATGTAACATAAGCATGCTAACAACATGAAAACAAACATACTAAATGGACTTAAACCGAATGTGGACAGACCTCAACCATGCCCAAAACAGTGGCCAAAATGCTAAGAAATGAAGGCACAAAAACATATACAAGCATACACATGCATTGGCCCATCAACTAGGCCTAAGAGCACAACCCTCAAGAGTGCTCAAGGAGTGATAAACATGGAAGTGTGACAACACTAAATGCTCTGAAATCAAGTGTGAAATGATGCCAAATCATTCAAACAACACAAGCAAAGTATGCAAGGGTCCTTAAGCATTAAAGCTAGTAAAGAGGACTACAAAGGGGGCATGCAATACATGGCACAAATGCATGAACCAATCATGGATAGAGCTCAAATAGGTCTAAACAAAGACCAAAGCATGCTAAGATGGCAGCTCAAAAGTCTAGGCATGCAAGCATACAAACTAGGCTATAAGCTAGGCAACAACGTATAACCCTTCAAGGCATTCAAAGCATGAAAGAAGTGGGAACATAGCAATGCTATAAGCTCTGAAATATCATGATAAATGATGCCAAATCATGCACATGATACAAATGAATCATGCTATGGTGCCCAAAGCTTGAAGCTAGCATAGACACTTGCACTATAGCTGTACAAAACATGAAGCATATGGTCGAGGCAAGCCAAAATAGTCTTAGAACATGTCAAAATGAGTCTAAAACATGCATGTAAGGAAGCCAAAACAAGCTAGCATAAAGGGCCAAAACATGGATCATGCAAGGGCAATAGGGAGGACTACACTACACCTATCAAGACCAAGCATGAAATGGCTTCACCAACAAAAATTAGAATTATATTATGGCAAAATAACCCTAAAAACATACTGAAATGATAGCTCGCAAGCTTAGGCATGAAGGCATACACAATGACTCATGTTAAAGCATAAAGGACCAACCCTTCAAAGCATGGAAAGAGTGACAAATGCAAGTGTATGATCACACTACATGTACTGAAATCACTTTTCAAATGATGTCAAATCATGAAAATAGTCCAAGTAATGCATGCTAATGGACTCAATACACAAGGCTAGTGAGCTAGAATGCATTATAGCTATACAAAGCATGGCATGCATGACCAAAACAACACAAAGCAGAGCTTAAGAATGGTAAAACATGAACAAAATCTTCTTAGAGTTAAGCCAAAATCATGTTAGAATGATGGTCTAAAGCATGATATACATTAGGCTAGTTCATGGAATTGCACTACAAGTGCATGAAGCATGTATGGGGCTATCAAACCAACTCAAAATGGATCTAAGGCATGTTAGAAAAATCCCAAAAACCTACTGAGATGGCCCCAAATCAAGCTAGAAAGACATGCTACTTCATGAGGCATGCAAGACTAGTTTACAAGATTTACACTACAAGTGTATAAGGCATGCAAGGGATGACAAAACCGAATCAAAATAGTGGTATGCCATGTCAAAATAACCCCAAATACATGCTAAGATGGTGCCAACATAAGCTTAACAAACATGCACAAACATGAGGCGAATGAAGCAAATATACAAAACACAAGGAGAGGGGCTCTCCTATTTGGGACCTCAAAACACTATTTCCACCACTGAAATTCTACTCAGTTTCAGTGGTGAGAAGGCCAAAACAAGGTGGTCCCAATAGCTTAAAAGGATGGTACAAAAACAAAGCCAAACAAGGCCTAAGAGGGGGTAGACTACCTCCAACACAAAAGAGACCTTAAACAAACATGTTAAGCATGGAAAATCAAAACTTTTTGTAGTTTAAAGTCAAGCCAAAATAAGCATGCAAATAGGTCCAGAAGCTTAAGCCAAAACAAGGGTTTTAAGGGTTAAAAGCTCACCCTTAAAGAACACCTTCAAAGCTGCAACTCCAACACTCTTTTTGAACCAAAACCAATCCAAAGACTCCAAAACCAACCTCAAAGAGCCTCAGCAACAAGAGTATGGTGTTTGAGTGTGTGTTTGTGTGAAATAGTATGGAAAAACTACACTTTAAAGCACAAATATAGAGCAAGCAAGAAGATATAGAGACAAGGATGTATGTATAGCTCAAGCACAATTTTCTGAACCTGGAGAAGGAGGGGGAAGGTTCTCTTATATAGAGATCCAAAGTGTAAGCTTCTTGGACAAGCTTAAGGTCTAAAACCATCCCTCCAAACACATATGGAGGATGGTTTTTGAGCCCTCCAGTTGTTACAGCTGGAAAGAAAATATCTTCAGGAATGAGCTGGAAAGCTGCCGACCACTTGAAGTGATCGGCTAGCTACTTACACTGGTCAGCTGACCAGTAGAAGTGATCGGCCAGTGAAGGAAGTGGTCGGCCACAGGGGAAAGGTGGTCTGCAACATGAAAGCAAGGCAGTGGTGTGGTGGCCGACCAGAAAAGGTGGTCCAAAGACCAAGAAAACCAGTTGGCTGACCAGAAAACTGGCTGGCAGGAAGGAAAGTGGTCTCCAAGGGGAAGAACTGGTCTCCCACCCTTATACCACCTTCCAAACAAGGAAAACAAGGTTTGTACAAAAAACAAACCAAAAGGGATGCAAGACAAGAGTCCGGGAGGCAAGGCGTGCAGCCGGAAGCCTCAAAAACTAGTCTATCGGCATCAAAAGTGGTCTACGACCAAAAAAAGTGGTCTCCCAGACCACAGTGGCCCTTTAGGCCAAGGCAATAAGGTGTGGTTCAAAAACCACGCCAAACAAAGAACGTTAAGCGATCCCGAGACAAGGTGCGCGACCGAAGGCTCCGAAAATTGAAAACTAGTCTCCAAGCGAAAAGTGGTTTACGACCGCAAAAAGTGGTCTACAACCACAAAAGGATGGTCTACAAGACCTCTCCCTCCCTCCAGGCAAGAGAAAACAAGGTTTGGTCCACAAACCGAGCCAAAGCACAAAAAGTTTAGAGGCCCGGAGGCAAGGCACTCAGCCGAAGACTCCGGAAACTCGAAACGAGCACAACATGCACAATCACTGAGCGCTCAATCGATGACGTCTGAGTCTTAAGGTCGGTCAAAAATGGGGTGTCTACACTACGCGTAAATTGCGAGTATATTTTTTGAAGAATAAATATAATATGTTTGATATCTTCAAAAAGTGGAAAGCTTTAGTTGAGAATGAGACAGGTTCAAAGTTGAAGTGTCTCAAGTCCGACAATGGTGGGGAGTACATAAATGGCGCTCTAGAAAAATATTGTGTAGAGAACGGAATTCGACATGTGACGACAATTTCAAGCAAACCATGGCAAAACGATGTGGTGTGCAACTCCTCTTCGATTTGGAAGAAGCTATCTACATGCATCAACCCTAAGGCTATGAGGTGGTTAAGAAAGAAAATCTGGTATGTAAACTGAAGAAGAGTTTGTATGGGCAGTAATAAGTGCCTAAACAATGGTACATAAAATTTGATAGCTTCATAGCAAGTGTAGGCTTCCATTGGTACCATGATGATCATTGTTGTTATTATAAAAAGCTTGACACTTTACATTAAATATTTCTCTTGTATGTAGATGATATGCTTGTTGCAGGTTTAAGCATAGATGGGATTTTGAATCTCGAAGAGGAGTTGTCCAGAGAGTTCGAAATGAAAGATTTGGGTATGGCAAAACAAATCTTAGGAATGAGAATTAGTAGAGGCATGAGAAATAAGAAACTGAAGCTCTCACAAGCTGAGTACAATGAAAAAGTACTCAATAGATTCAACATGGGATGTGCAAAGCCTGTAGGCATTCCATTAGCAAGCCACTTCAGATTGATGAAGGAACAATGTGCCACATGAAGAGCGAGAATACATGGCAAACCATATGCTTCAGTCATTGGTTGCTTGATGTATGCCATAGTCTGCATGAGACCAGACATTGCCCATGCATTAGGAGTTGTTAGCAGATTCATGAATGATCTCAGTAAAGAGCATTGAGAAGCTGTCAAGTGGGTATTCAGGTATCTCAGAGGTACGAGTGACATGGTTCTTTGGTATGGCGACACAGAAATCAGCTTACTTGGGTATGTTGATTCCGATATAGCATGTGACATTGATAGTAGGAAGAGCACGACAGGGTATATGTTTACTCTTGGCAGTGCTACAATAAGTTGGGTCTCTCAGTTGCAAAAGATTATGACTATTTTAACCATAGAAGCGGAGTATGTTGCAACTATAAAAGCTTGCAAAGAAATAGTATGGTTACAGAGTTTCTTGGGTGAATTGGAGAAGAAGTTCGTTGATTGCAAATTGTACAATGACAATCATAGTGCAATACATCTTGCGAAGAATTCCGCATTTCATTCAAGAACAAAGCATATTGATATCAAGTACCATTTTGTTCCATCACTCTTCGAAGATGGCAAGTTTAGCTTGGAGATGATCCATACAATTGAAAATCTTGCAAATATGTTAACCAAGGCAGTTACAGTTGAGAAGCTGAAGCTATATGCAGCTTCAGTTGGCATTGGCACGTGAGGTTGATGGTTTGAGTCATTGTAGTGTTCTATAGAGTTATGAGTGAAGACTGTTTGTGTCTTGATTAGTCTCCAAGTGGGAGATTGTTATTGGTGGAACCTGAAACAAGACTAAATTTAATCATATTAGGGAAATGAAACAAGGAAATTAGTGTTTGATTAGTTTTGGACTCTAAATTATTTCCTTGTTGGTTGAGATTTTTCCTTCTTAGTTTAGGTTTTGGTTTCCTTATTAATTTAAGATTGGGTTTAAGGCTAGCCCTATAAATACTCCCATGTAGCTCTATATTTTTTTAATTCATTTTGTGATCTTAGAAAGAGATACACAATAGTGAGAGTGAGAGATAGATCATTGTAGAGAGAGTTTGTGAGATTGAATGTGAGAGACTCTTGTAACTCCTTTCATATTAATCTTGCTAAATCTACAATGACTCTATGGACGTAACCCGTGATTTGGGTAAACCACGTAAATCTCTTGTGTGACTTTGTGAGTTTGTTTTTTCAATTATTTTACTTCTCCGTTCTAGATTCATTGTGTGCGTGATTGTTTGCTCATGTCCTGCAGTTTGGTATTAATCATATATACCATAACATCTTGTTCAGCTATTCATTTGGCTATATTTATTTTGGTATTGCAATATATTTGAATTGACTCTTTGTGTCTTCAACATTAGTTTGGTTGGCTTCAAAGTGTTTGTTTGATCAATTAGCTCTTTATTGGTTTATTGGATATCTCACTGAGTGGATTTTTTTAATTTCATGTATCCTGGTTCAATAGTTGATTTAGCGCGATAGTTGAAAATCTAGCCAAAGTAGAGATTTGTTGTTTTTTCTGTCATTTTTAACTCTTTTTTGTTGGATTGGATTTGTGGGAAGACTTTTTAGTCAACTTATAGTCTAGTTTTTTTAACTTTCTATAGCTTTATTGTGGGAGTTTCCATTGGATTAAATTTGAAGGAAACCAACTTTGGCTTGAATTATGCTTTGGAAGGACCTTTTTTGCTATAAATGTAGAAACTCTCACTTCTTTGTTAATTAACAATTCCTTTGGGCCTCACTTCGACGAGAGGCCATTGGCCTCTTTGGAAGTTTTCCTTGCTTGATGATCCTTCATGGATCTTTATTCTTTGGTCTTGGAATATCCTTGTTTTTCAATCTTTGCTTGGTGATTTACTACAAATCTTGATGGAGGTTGAACATCCTTGGGGGCCTCTTCTAAGTGTTGTTTTGGAGGTCTTTCATAGATCCTTGGTGACTTCCTTGAAGACTTATTTTGGTAAAATTTTATCTCTTGTCCTGGTATCTTCGTGAAACTTATTATTTGGCTTCTCTTTGCCTGACTTATTTGCTTGGGTTAGAGAGGGGATTTTGGATTTGGTGAACTTTGTTACTTCAGGAAATTTACTTTGTCACCATTGTAACTCTTCAGAACATCATTTTCTTTGTTTGTGAAGTCCTCGTTCTTTTCATTTTATTTTTATTTTTATTTTTATTTTTTTTTAATATTTCCCATGGAGGTAGGATAACAGTGAATCATGTAAGACTTGGTATCGTTTGATTGCGTGATTATTTGTTTATATATTTATTCTATTTGTTATGAGTGATAATTGTGAAAGTTGTTTAATTTCTAAATACTCTAGGGGTGGTTTGGCTAAAATCTATTAGACAAGCAACACATTGTTAGACTTCGAATCCTCACATATACCACTTTGAATCCTACTTTGCATTAGACAAATAACACATTGTTAGACAAGTTGAACCTATGAGCAATTCTCAAATTTTCGTTGCATAAAAAACAAAATTAGAAACATAAAAGAAACTCACTTAAGCAAAATAGGAGCAGGAGATGACAGGAAATATGGAGGATGGGAGGGAGAGGAGAGGCAAATAAGAGAAGGAAGAGAATAAAGGAAAGGATGATGGAAATAGAGTTGCAAACAATCGACGATGATCAAGAAGGAGACTATGTGTGGAGCTGTGGATGGAAGGGAGAGTGGTAGGAGGAGGAGGAAGTAATGGCAAGAGTGCTTATCTAAGGAGGAAATGGTAGGTTGGCAAAGGCAAAAAGGAATAGAATGATGGAAGGGGAAGAGAAATAGGAAAATGGGGAACTTTGACGGATGGGCTATTGGGAATTGAATTAGAGATAGGGGTCACTGACACTACGTGTCGTTGCCAAAACAAGATAACTTTGCTAGAGAATGTGAATCCCTTTACTTCAATCTTCACCTTCAGTTCAAGCATTGTTGCTACTTATTAGACAATAATAGAGAAGATTTTGAGAGGTAAATTGTGAAATCAAATGACATTACAAAATAGGAGCCCTAATTTTATTTTAAAAATAATTTAGTTAAATCCAATAGTCCTTGTAGATCGATAGTTGAACTTACTATTGTTCTATAGAATTGAGGTGTAGTTTAGTCTTTATTTTTGGTTGGAACATAATCCATCATTGGGAAAATCTCATACCAAGAAGAATGATGAGAATTTGAAACTTTCAAAGACTCAAAAGGGTCCTTCTCAGAAAATTTATTCAAATCAATCTGGGAATTGTTATTCACTTAGGGTGTGACCATTGGGACTTGTGATGTGTAACAAGTGACAAATATTAAGAATGGTTAAACTAAGAATTGAAATTCCAAAGTCCTAAATTAGCAAAGCAATTAAAAGGTTGGTAACCGTTACTTATGTAACCATGAGTTGTGTTTTGAATTATGGAAAATCATTGATTTTGGACAAAGAACGTTTCATAACTACATGTTAAAAAATGTTAACAAAAAGATTAGTGTATTAAATCCACGGGCACAAACTATCTTCGAACGACACAAATTGTCCACTCTAAACTACAGTTACAAAACTACTCGTTTCCTCTTAGCATGATTTGTCTCTTCTCTAAGTTCTTCAACACACACGACTCATAGCTGCTCATGGAGAAGAGAGAATCCACCAATGTAGAAGAGAATGCCATGAAGAACTTGGAGAAGAGAGAATCTACAAAGGTCTTTTACACACGCGAACACGCCTCATGAGGCAATGCCACACGTGCAACTCCTACCTCCTGCATGAATGACACCTACCTCTTGCAGATGCAAAAAAGGGACGGTGAGGATTTGGGCATCTTAAGAGTTGGCCGCATGTGTGGGACTTATCCACCACATATGTAGTAATCACTAGAAATTGGCTTCCTCTTCTATTTTTGCGCATTTTCACTGCAATGTGCGATCAACTTGATTCAAATAAAAATGGTCATTAATTAAGTCAAGTCACTAGTTTGTTTTGTTTGGAAGTGGAGGTGGCAGTGGTCTTGTTCGGCTGTGGAAGTGGGTCTTGTTCCGTCATAGGTATGTCCGGCTCTGGCCATGGGTGTTTTCGGTCATGGAAGATTCGGCCAGCGGAGGTGGCAAATGTGGGAGACACAGAGTTGTGCCGTGGGAGTAGTGGGGTTATGCCTTAGGAGTTGGGTGACCAAGCGTGGGTGACATGTGGTTTTGCATGTCTCTGTTTTGGGTTGTGTGGATTGTTTTTTTGGGGATTCAAGAAATTTTTTTTTTTTTTTTTTTTGTGTGTGTGTCATTAAGTCCTTCTTAACTTTAAGACCCAAAAAAAAAAAAAAAAAAAAAAAAAAAAAAAAAAACTAGCTTTGTTTTGTTTTGGTTTTCTTTTCTTTAAAAATTCGTGAGGCCAAGGGGCTGATTATATGTTTACGAGTAGTAGTAGTAGGGGTACTCTGTATTGTCCAAATCTGTCTCAATGCATTGCATCTTCCTGTACTTTTAATTTCATGTTTTCAATGAAATTTTCACTTTGCTAATCAAAATATTAAGCCAAGTCACTGATATATTGAACTAAAAGTACAAATTGCACAGCCTCAATGTGTCACATTTTAGCATCTATCACCTGTTTCACCTATTCTTTACAAAATCATTTTTTGCCATCACTAAATCATGTTTTTTAATACAAACATCTTCAGAAATTGTAACTTTTCCTCTTCAACAAATTGAACATTTTCCTTTACTTTTTTTTTTTTTTTTTTTTTTTTGCTTTTGCAAACTTTTCTTCGATTGTTTATTTTAAATTTCATTTTCTTTTCCATCTTCACCAAGATTTTCATCCATTTTCCCCCCAAAAATACATATTCCATTAAATCTTCTCACTACAAGAAATTGCATTTTTCGCAACACAACAAAATATGTTGCTAAAAGGGAAAATTCGTTGGCAAAGAGCTTTGCCGACACACAAAGCTACGTTGGCAACCCGTAGGCAAAAGTGAGTTGGCAAAAGTTTTTGCCGACGAAATTATCATTGCGTTGGTAAAAGTAATGCCTTTAGCGACGAACATAGTCGTCGCTAAAAGCCTCCATCCATCGTCGGCAATTTACCTTGCGTTGGTAAAAGTCATTCAAATATGATGATTGTGTGGCACTTTTCGCGACACAAATTTGCATGGGCAAAAAATATACTTTTAGCAACAACATATGCGTCGGCAAAAGTAAACTTTTGGCGACACATTTACGTCGGTAAATGTTGCCATTTGCCGATGATTTGTTTGTCACTAAAGCTTTACTTTTGGCAACGACAAATTGGCATTGGCAAAAAATACACTTCTACCAACACAATATGAGTGGGGAAAAGTAACTTTTAGCGACACATTTACGTCGGTAAGTGTTGCCATTTGCCAACGATTTGGTTGTCGATAAAGCTTTAGTTTTGGAAACGACAAATTGGCATTGGCAAAAAATACACTTTTAGTAACACAATATGAGTGGACAAAAATAAACTTTTGGCTACACATTTACTGACAAGTTATTTTGTCAAGAAAGCTTTACTTTTTAACGACGACAAATTTGCAACGACAAAAATAATTGAAACACATTTATAATTTATAAAAAGATTTACAGATTTACAAGAGACATCCCTCAGGCACCACTATAACAAACTAATAACATTGATATGAAATCACACAAAATACCCCCTCCATACCCCCTCCATACCCTTCCAGCCAAAACACCAGCAGTTGCCCGAACTTACACCTAATGACAACCCCCATTAATGAAAACCTGATCTATTACAGATTGGACAAAAAGTCCTACACCCTTCCAAACATCAGCAACACCAGCAAACATCCAACAACAACACAGCAGCACCTCATCGTAACAAACACCATCACAGCAGCAACATCACAGCAACACCAGAAGAATAGCAGATTAGTAGAGCAGATCAGCAAACTGATTCAACACAGATCATCACCAGTTCAGAAAACCATTTCAACTCAACAACCCAAACAAAATCATATAACCAAATCAGAATTGACGCAGCAGTTTACCTCATTTACCAGAACAGTCAGAAAACAAATCAAACAAAACCAACAACAAAACAACTCAACCAAATCAGAAATCAGGACAAACAGATCGCATCAATCAAAAGCTGCATCAGAGGCAGAGCACATAGAACAGAGCCAATCAACACCAGATTCAACGCAACACAGCATCATGGCACAAAAGTATCCACCAAACAAGCTTGAATAATCACCAACCATTTCCACACCTTAAAGATTTTGACTCACCCATTTTATATTTAAGTAAAAATTCAAACTAATTCATTGCCTGTCATGTTTACACTAGGAGAGTAAGTTATATAAAAACACTCAATTCAAGTACACCACAATGTTTACCAAGCTAACCTTATACCAATGCACTGGAAACAGTAAAAGTAACTAAGCATTGAGATTGTCCATACACCACAATGTTCACTGATGGCTCTCTTCACTGCTTTAGAATGTGACTGGTGCACTGAAATATGAAACAAAGTCGAATCATTTCACTCATAACCATTAGTGGCAAATTTATTAAACTCAAATCATTAAATTAGTCATGAGAAAGTCAACAAAATGCTTCTATAATGAAGGTACCAGTAAACAAGATCAGAAACACTGACCTCCTTCCCCCACCATCTGCTAGTGGGGAAACAAAAGAAAAAAAATATATATATATCCATCCCTACAATAAAATACCCGAGTAATGCACAATTAAAATCTTGAGATTGTTAACCATCCATGAAAGATATTGTGGATTTGTTTTTTTTCTTTCATATAAATGACAGGTTCAGGGCCGCTATGGAGGAATGCTAACCCTTTAGCTGCACCAAGTGCAATTTTGATCCTATTGGACCAAGGGAGAGGTATTGTCCCTTCAAGAATTTTACCAGCATCAGCTTTTGTTTAAGAAACAGGGTATAAGATTAGACAGATAATAATAAGGTGGTTTGGAATTCAAATTGTTGTAGTAAGTTCACCACTGACTAAAATCAATGTCCTTTGATATCAAATACAATTATTTTCATGGGTTTTAATGTCTTTTTTTAACAATTGTCAGGAAAGGCCAATCACTGCATATAAGATATTTTTAGTGATCTTGACAGACAAGACAATAATATTTAGGTTCTAATGCCAATCCATGTGTGATAGGTTCTAAGACACATCTCATTTGATGCAGGTGCAATCATTAAAATTTTGAAATGTCTGCTGGACATGCATTTGAACTACACTTAAAAAGGCAATAACTAGCAGGCAGTCAGCAACTAAGATGAGAATAAACACAGAAGAAATAATATGAAAGATGTCACAATTAAGAAATTTAGGAGCATCCCGTCGACATCTATAAAACTTCAGTGAATCTTACTATGAGAAGATTCAAGAAAGTCAATCTTTCAAGAACAAAATTGGAAGCCTGGAAATATCAGTATTAGGTACTAGCAATAAAATTAAGGCATTGGAAATGCTATAATGGTCATGCAGAACTTCTGCAATTGACCATAATTTGTTAGAATAAGGAATTGTAAATTGACTCATCAGAATGCATATCAAACTTCTAAGAAATTATTTTTCAGATCTGTTACTATTCTAACAAGGATCCACAGAGTAGATCCCAAAATTTGTTTTGTCAAGACCTTGTATCTTAATCTTGCTCAAGCAATATGCATCAGGAGCCAGCTGGAATAGATTTGAAAACCACAATTTTTTTTTTTTTTAAACCCCAAATTCAGCATACCTCCATTTCAATAATGTGCCCAATCATTGTCTCTGAGGGTTCAAGGCCTTCTCGCAAAAAGTTCCCTATAACCTCATCCATGCGCTTTCTCAGAACAGGAAACCGCTGTAGTTCATTAACCATACAGCGATGGCTCATCTAAATAGAATCAATAAATCAGTGCCTTGGTGCAGGTAACACACTCCATAAACCACAAAAATAGACATTGAGAATTTCCTTGCCTTAATTAACTCATCATAGATAAACCTAGCACATTGAAGGCTTGGGTCTAACAAACGAACTATTTGTCTTCGAACAAGAACTTCAAATGGAACCTGCAAATTAGGATTAAACTAAGATAATGAAAGTTATAGTCACAAGAAGAAAAATAAAAATCAAACAACTTCCTGAATGAAAAACATAAAAATAAGACCTACCTCTGGTACAAATAATGCAGATTTAGGACCAGTTGCATTCTGAATGGCAGTTTGGATGTCATCATCAGTCAAGTCCTCACATGGATCCACCTCCTGCAAGACAGATAAAATCTTCTCAAATTCGATGGACTAATCGCAGCTTAAAGCTCATCTTTGCGCCTCAGTTATCAATACAACAATGATCACAATCACACATAAGAAGCCACCTGGCTAATCCGCAATTTTTTTTGGATCAAAGTGGCAAAGGACTTCTAAAAGCACACTCCGACTTGCTATTGCAAAAGATAAGTTTTACGATGGATGGAGGAACCGACCTTTAAACTATGTTCCATTCGATAGCTACACAGACGGAGAGAAAAAAAGAGACAAGGCAGAGTAAATCTCATAACCATGCAACTTTAGAATGGTAGTGAAATATTTCTCACAGTTCCCCTTCAACCAGTTACTAAATTAAACATTCCCATATAAGATACAAAGTCAGGCCTCTAGGGACAGCACCAAAAAAACAATGCACGAAGTAGAAAGAATGGTTGAGAAATATTTCCTCACAGTTCCCCCTTCAACAAGTTACTAAATTAAGCATGATATAAGACACAAAGTTAGGTCTCTATGGACAGCAGCACCAGAAAAAAAAACAACGCACAAAGTATAAAGCCCGGGGATGAAACTTTTTGCAGTTTTATTTGATTAAGAAAAGGTGGCAAAATATGAAAATACTTGATAAGAATAAAGGACCTGCAATCTAGAATGCCAAAAGACATGCCAAATCACAATTAATGTCAAGAACACCACCTCCAAACTCTTCACAAATATTGACTGGAAGATATAATGGATCCGCGCACCACCAGACAGTTCAGATGTCGACATTTCTTCATTTTTCCCTTCTATCATTGAAGAGAATGTTGTTTCCAACAACGAATTGATGATGCATCAATAAGGCTCCAGCACTGACAATGCATAAGGATTATATGAAGAACATAGACATTTGTGGCCCCAAAAGACAGCTAAGTAGGTGGAGCCACATTTACTTTACCTTCAGAGTACTTCGATAGAATGTTTAGAAGAAGAGCTCCCTGACCAGCCTATTTATTTTTTAAAAAACATGAAAAAAGAAAAATAGTAGTAAGCACAAAAATAGTATAAAAAGTTTCATTCTGAATGGCCAACTTTACATAAAGTATGGTTATTTTGCAAATACATTGAAGTGTAATTGGACAGAAGTTATCAACACTGAGATATGTTAATAACTTGAACCAAAAAAAAAAAAAAAGAGTCCTACCTCATAATGGACTGTTTCACATAATTACATTCAAAAAAACTGCCTCCTATCCAGTTTCTAGTATATACTAAATTGGCTAGGAGGCAATTTTGAATGTAATTATGAGAGAGAGAGAGAGAGAGAGTATTGGGCACTGAATGACCACAGAAGTAAAAATCGCAAACATCTATTAGTCCACTGTTTTGCCTGCGCACATGCAAAAGTCTAACCAGGACCTACTTCATTGCACTAGAATTAGATGTTTATAGAAACATGCAGAGCCATGACCAGGATTAATTTACCAATGAATTAATCAAATTTTTTTTTTTTTATCAGGAACAAAGAAAATTATATGAATCAATTATCTCAATCATTAGCTAGAAGAGTTTGTGAACTGGAGCAATGGCAAGTGCTAACCACTCCCAAGGATAGAGAAAGGATTCAAGTTACAGAAATTACCCTCTCCACAAAAAAGTGGTGGAAAGGCATCCTACCAAGTACCTCTCTCCCATATCTTGCTTACACTCTATATGACCTCAACTATATTCTAGCAAATTTTATCAACGTAGGATATGCCTTGGTACATAGAACAAAACCAATGGTCATGCTAAAAACAATTTAGCAATGGTGTCAAAGAATAAAGAAGTAGATGATGCCTTTGATTCAGTGATTTCTCCATAGCTAGCATGCTCCTTCGCAACAGAAACCAGTGCAGCGCTTATGCGAGACTTCAACCCTGGAAGTATTGTCTTGATGTGTTGTACCAGAATCTGCATAAGACATGCACACGCTTCTATGAAACCAATGGCCTTCTCAGTTTACTTAACAGTTAAAGTGTTAAATTATCTTTAATAACAGTCACAGATCGTTATAAGAGGCATAAAAAAATAAATTAAAAAAAAAAAACATGTATGCACTGTCTTCTGCCGTTTCCTCAGGGATGCAATTGTGAAGTGGCTCGACATGTTCGCTGCCATCCTATTGTACCCCGATAAAATACTGCACTTCACCTTGTTAATGAAAAAAAAAGTGAGAACTATAACTGACTATTCATGTAGTGAAGAAGAAACTTGGCAACTTTCCAAACCATAGCATAGCAATAATGTCGGATCATTTTAAAAATTGTACCTTATGATCACGCATAGGCTACAGATGGAACAAATTCTAGAACTTCTTGCCTGGGGAAATTTCAGAAAAAAATAAGTTTAGTCAATTGTGGTGGAAACAAATTACTAAAATTGACTACAGTTCGGGTTTTCTTTTAGCATAATTATTGCCAAACACAAAAAAGAATTAACAGAATTATTGTGTCTAGCATGACATGTTCTCAATTAGTGAATATCATGCTTTATGTAGATCAAATTAATGTCTGTTTTGCTTCATCCTTTAGACCATTTGACACCATATGACACTAAAATGTGAAGTTAGATTCATGTTATAAGCTGAAAATGATAAGCATACCAGTTTTGGTGTAATTAATAAGCTGCACAGTAACATATGTTTGGGTATCAATTGCATGTCTAATTGTCCTCACTGTTTCAGGGCCTTGAAGAAACCTAGTCAAGTTCAAACAAGTAGTAGGCATATCAGAATAAATAAATAATAATAAACTAAACTGAATTTAAATATTTCCAAATGTTGTTTGGGTCATGTACCATTGCAACAATTAGAGCAATAGAGAAGCTAAATCCAATCCAAATTGTTCATATTGTTTTTTGACAATTTTTTATAGCTAAAAGCTATTCCGTTGCAACAAATCAATTCAATGACATGCAAAAATTTAAATTCAAGTGCCTAAGTATCAATTCTTACCTGCAATTTCTTCCTAGGATTTCTTCGCGACTGTATTCAGTTAGCTCCAAGTAGCTATTAGATGCAAATATCTAAAAATTCAAACAGAATAGATAAATAAATTATTTTCCTACAAGTGAGCTCAAATTATAAGAAGAAAACTAGAATGGTCAGTATGAAAAGCAATAGTATTTTTTAAGTAGCTAGATAGGATGGAGTCTTACAATGGGATTATCAGGCAGCCTTGGATCGGTAATAACAAATTTTTTTCTCAATACGTTAAAGTGTTGTAGCAAGATCAATACCCTTTCTCATCTCCTTCTTCCTTACTTTGTCATCCACACTGTCTAGCCACCCATCATCACCATCATCACTCTCATCATCCTCCAAAGTAACTCCAACATCAAATTCGTCATTGCTGGGACGACTTTTCTTTATAATCCTGAAGCAAGAAGAGGGAATTAAATGTGTAAACAATGTGACATTGTCACAGATTATGTTAGGCTATAGCCTGAATCATTATTTCTACAAATGTGCATGGAATGAAAACTTGCATGCAAAAAGTAGATAATTACATTTTTGGGTGTGATTTTACGTGCCAGAGAGGCGACTAGGAAGGAAAATATTATACAAACTAATAAATCTTATAAAATTTTCTTACTATGCAACAATAGAAAATTGAAGCAGAACGTACTTTAATAATATGATAAGGATTGTGTCACATCAAAAAGTAAGAAAATTGTGTTAGTATTTTTAGTTTGTATAGCGTTACACAGGAATGTCCTAAACTGGCTCACAAATATTATACATAAACATTCTTTATTACCAGACACAGATAATGAGGCCCGTGTTAATAAATATATATATATATATATATATGAGAGAAACGAAATGAGTAAAAACACATTTAGAAAATGATTTTTACATGTAATTGTTATATATAAAATTTTACCAATATAAAATTTTACCAGAATGATGTGATAGTGTTATTCTTACAATAATATGCCCTCTTGATAGATTTTTTTATTTGAAACGAATGAAGACAAACCTTCCACGTCATTTTTTGTACAATTTTTCCACATAATTTTTCAATTATATATCATTACCCAATCCATTTATGTATAGCATTTTGTCAAACAGGATGAGTACGTACGAAAGAATAATTTAACTCTTTCACAAGGAGGCTTTGACAAGTATACCTTATAATTTGTCACTGTTCTACCTTTGAGCAAACTGTTGGAAGGAAAAAAGAAAAAGAAAAGTGATGAGTGATAGCAATGCTGCAGCAAATCAATCTGGAACTGATGATAAATTTTCTGAATCTACTAACAACTCTAGGGAGATACTAGCAAATGATTTGCTCACTGATTCAAATGTAGAGTTTAAAGAGAAGATGAAAGCCTAATTTCCATCATCAAACTTACATCAAAATGGCAAGCTGTTTTGTTGTCTCAGTAGAAACATTTGCGTATCCCCCAGGTTTATGGAACAAGGGATGTAAATGGAGCAAATAGAAATGCTCTGCTCTCAAATAGTTTAAGCCTTGGAGATGACTCACATGCACCTGTCCATCTCCAGCTTTGCCAGCCACAGCAACAAAACTATGAACCACCATCAAGAGGGTAATTTCCAGTTCATACACTTAAATATATCAGTTAAAAATTCTAAATATTTTGCCAGAATCTTGATCCCAACTTGTTTTTGGGAATGCAACAGACTATAACTGCATTAGAGAAGAAGATGGATCATCCATGGATGGATGTCATTGATTTCTTATCAATCAAAGGCCCCATGGTTCTATAGTTTAATGTTTCTATTAGTGGGAAGTGGTATATGAACCACAGACCATTCAGCATAAAGAGTTCAATTCAACATTATCAATGAAATCAGCATTAGAAAGTGTGACGTAGTCAAAGAAACCAGCTATGTATGTAAAGTTGAGACAACAAAGAATAAAATGCTGTTAAAAGGCAACGCATGGCAGGTGACTTTCAGCGATCTAAATATCTTTAATTACTTCTTCTTTTGATAAGTGAATAATTACACTTTAGGTGGACAACTAACTATAAGTAGTTCGTATACTTGCCTTGGTAAAGATTGTCTGAAAAAGATGAACCTATTTACTTTGGTTAAACATAATGCCACCTGCAGCATGCGGGTAAGTTAGAATAAAATGAATAAACGCAAGCAACAAAAGGGTGAAATTTATAAAATAAGCATTTCAAGCAAAATATTTGAAAGATTTTATGGCATTTAAAGCAGAAAAAGAACAGTGTGCTCCATATTCATAATAATATTATAAGTGAAGAGTAATATTATAAGTGAAGAAGTATACAAAGTAGTCTAAATTTGTTCTACACCTAAGCCAAAAGAAACGAACATCCAAAAGGGTCTTTTACTCCATTCAGAAAAAGAGATATCTCAATATGCATTCCAGATGATTTCAACTCTGCTAATAAGGTTGTATAAAGGGATCACATAGTGTCTACCTTATTATAATGCTTTGACTTTATCTTCTTTGAACCAATTCTGCTTTCTCATTACATCGTCTGTGTAGAAAAAAAGAGAGGCCTTCACACGCATAAGCAGGAGATTCACCAATCTTGGACAACCTCACTAAACCAAATACACAGAAGGAAGCTGTAATATGAGTTATAGATAATAGGTGGAGAGAAACAAGAGAAGCAGACAAGTCTATACACATGTAGAGAGTCACACTTCAACATGCAATTTGTTAACCACATTTTAACATAGAGTGAGAATAAAGTTTGTATGGACACTATTTGTTTAATTTTGAACCCAAAAAAAGTGTAAAATGGTTAAAGGCCTGAGAATAAACATACATTTTTTGTCAGAGCTTGGGCAGCCATGAGTTCATAGAACTTGCGCATCAACATTTCTTCCTCTACCTGCAAACATATAATCAATAAAAGTTCAGCACAGCTCCATTAAAATCAGCATTCACAAACATAACAATCACAGACATATATATATCATACACAAATGAACCATGTGATAAAATCAGAAACGTGTGAACATAATATGCGAGTAATATTTCAGAATTTAAAGCGGAAAGTTTGTCGTACAGACTAAATTTTGGTGTGAAGAAAAAACATGTTAAATAAGCATTCTCACACCCTACTCCATTTCTCAAATTCATAGCGTACACCACTAAAGAATGTTTCCCCAGTTTTATTAAAATAGCAAACTACTTAAGCAAGCCAACCAAGGCCCCATTGGTCCAAAGAAACTGTCCATAGTAGATATCATATAAGCAATGCCATGTATTATACCTGTCAGATTATTGTCAATGGATTGATTACTACCTACATATTTCAAAAATAAAAAATCAAGAATAATTAGCATTGGCAAACTTCAAATCACTAACCATTTCCAGAATAGTTCTCTTACTATTGTAGTGTTCACAAATCTAAAACAATCTCACTCTATTATTTAATATCAAAGGGTGATAAAATCAAGGTACTGCTTACCAAACACAAAATACACACCCACACAAATATCACAATTTCTGTTTTACGTACCACTATAATACCCCAATTTCTATGGATCTGGTTAATATTATCTTAAATCTACATTTATCCTTTATTTTGAATGAATTTATAAACATGGAAGCCAATGGAATATCCAATACTCATACTGTAATGCCCCAAAAATATAGATACCGAAATATACATCATACTCAATAAACAACAATCCACAAAAAAATCAAAATCAAAACCAAAACCAAAAAAAAAAAAAAAAGTGAAAAAGGCAGAGAACAAAAACCCCAAAAATGTAGATAGATATAGAAGGTGTATGTATGTATGTATAGAGAGAAGAGACGAGAAGAGAAAAATAGAGAAGAGAAGGGAGGAGGGGGATATAAATATATATATATATATATATATCGAGAGAGAGAGAGAGAGAGAGAGAGAGAGAGAGAGAGACGAAACAAGGGTTTTAGGAAGAAGGAAGAGAGAGTGCCTTACAAATTGATTCAATTGAACGGATGGAATCACAAATTGAAGCCAAGTCCAAGTTGAAGTAGATTACAAATTGATTCAATGGAAAGCGTGATTGCTTTGTTGAGGAAGGAAGCGGGCTGCATCAATCGACTGCCATGCGTCTCGATCTCCACCGATTCAATTGATTGAAGACCAAGTGTTTGAAGAACCCTTTCCCCTTCACCTGTATACGTCTTTCTTCTCCCTCTCTTCTTAGGAACTCTTTTTTTATTTTTTAGTTTGAAGAACCCTTCCCCTTTACCTGTATCCAACCAAGTGCTTATTTTTTTATTTATTTTTTATTTTTTTGGGTAAGTGGTGCCACAATATTGAGTTTTGGCGCCTAAAATTTTTTGGGCATGCCATTCACGACACCGACACACATGGTAAGTCATAAAAGGTGACTTATTTTTAACGACTGGCATACGCATGTCGTATATAACTGATGTATTAACGACATGACATATGTATGTCGTAGAAAGTTTTATTATTTACGACTAATATTGCAAGTCGTAAAAAAATTATCATTTTTACCATTACGACCAGCGCAATAGACACGCTGTGGTTAGTATATTCTTTACGACATGCAAAAAAAGCAAGTCGTAAAAGTGAGAAATTACGACTTGCATTCATTGTATGTCGTTGATGTGGTGCCGTAAAAAGTCAATTTTGTTGTAGTGTCGTAATAGTGAAAATAGACAAGCATAGATTCATTTAAGAAATTGAGAGAGAAAAGCAGGGGCATTGAGATACAAAGCAAAAGGGAACAAACCTGTAAGGGCAGACTGAAGCATCGATCTCACACGGCAGCAGCAAACAACACAAACCCTACGATCAAGAGTGAAATCGTGAGGGAGAGAGAACTACGAATTCTGAGATAAGGATGCGCAAGAGTGAAATCGTGGAGATTGATTTGGGAAGATTTGATGAGGGAAAAAAAAAGGGAGGGAATTTTACCGCCGATCAGCACCTGCTACCCCAAAAAAATAAATAAAATAAAATAAAATAAAATAAAATATTCAAAACAATTTTTAGATTTGTTTTTTTAAAAAAAAAATTAAAAATAATTTCAGAGCAATAAAAATCAAAATTATATTTTTAAAATTTTAAAAAGTATTTATAACCTAAAAGATTTAAAATTTTAAAAAGTATTTATAACCTAAAAGATTAAAAAAAAATCAAAAAAAAAATTTAGATTTTTTTTTTTTTTTTTTTGAAAAAATTAAAAATAATTTGAAAGCAATAAAAATCAAAATAATATTTTTCAAATTTTAAAAAGTATTTATGACCTAAAAGATAAAAATATACAAAAAATATTAAGTTTTTTTTTTCACCCATTTTTTTTTTTAGTTTTTGAGGAAAAAAATTTGAAACTAGTTTCTGAAAATAAAAACAAACATATTGAAATTGATAATCTAACCATATTCTTTGAAAAAGTTTAAATTATCTCAAATTAGTCATCTCAACTTAAGAGTGTGTTTGAGCTCAATGGGTTCATTTTGTGATCTAATTCAATGATCATTTTAATTTTACAATTCAGTAACTAAAATATTTAAAACTCTTTCAAAAATTATAATCAAAAACACAAATCACTAAATCACATCATTCCATTAGCAAAACTTTTACCAACAAATAGTGTCATCGTCGCTAAATAGTTAACTCTTTGCCCACACCAACTTGTCGTCGCCAAAAGTAAGCACACTAATAGCAACGCTCATTGTGTTGCTAAAACATAAACCTCGTAGGTAAAAGTTATGAAATTTTGGCGCCAACCAAAAAATTTGGCGCTAAAATAATGTTATACCTTTTTAGTGACGGCAACAAATTGCGTCGGTAAAGGTATACTTTTACCAACGAAATTGATCACTGTGTCGCCAAAAATATACTTTTAGCGATGAAAAATTGATGTCGTCGCCAAAAGTAGTCGCCAAAAGTGCAATTTCTTGTAGTGTCTAATTTCAATCACAATTTATTTATAAGATTTTGAGAAATAAATTCATTTTTCTTCTACACTGGATTTCGATATTTATGCATTCCACATACTTTGAAACTTCTTCACTACAAGGAAAAAAAAGATCATTTTTAGTGACTACTTTTGGTGATGAATTTAATTTTTTGTACGTTGAAAGCACAATTTCTACGACACAAGTATCATCTTTGTCGGTAAAAGTTAGAGTTTTAGTGACATGATTCCCAATCTGTCATTATATATAGTCAAAGCATTTATTAGGTGCCAAAGGGCAAAGGCGCGTACCAAAAATTATTAGTTTTAGTGGCAACCTTGTAGTTTTGGCAGCAACGACTTTGTGTTTGCAAAGATCTCTCTCTCCATATTATATTTTGGATGTAATTTCAAATTTCTTTATTATATTTTTAAATCATGATATTGATTTTTTGAACGCTTTTCTCATGTGGAATGCATGTTTGGTGTTCTGGAAATTCCGTGCTTCAGTTTGAATTGGTTATTTACAAAGTGTGGTTGGCCTTTGAGTTAATTTGTTAGGTTTTGAATAAATTAATAGTTGAATTGATTCTTCACATGACTTGCTTATTTGATAATAACTATTTCAATTTCTTTATTCCGACATCAACGTTGTTCATGTTTGTGCACAATGACATATCATTGTTTATTGAGATACAATGATGATCTTCAGGGCCGGCCCTGAAGATGAAGATTCAGGGGCACAAAGTGAAGTGTTAATTTGGGGTATTATATTTCTACATATCACTTAAAAAGATAAAATCAATTTAAAATAGTTATTAGAAAATTTTAAAAAGATAAAATCTACTGTAGTGTTATTGTTTTATATTTTAACCATTTACACAAGAAAATTTTAGTACACAAAAATCTAAAGTAATAACATGAAAGAAAATTGAACACAGTATCACATAAACATTACTATTCTTACATTTCTAATTGTAAAACTGAACCAAGAGCTCAAAGGAGTTTATGTTTGGCTGTATTGAGATTTGTTGTTTATTGCCTGTTTGGGTTGTTGTTTGTTTTTTGGCTTTTGGCTTTTCTTTTTTCTATTGGTACTCACCAACTCTCTTGGCTTGACCTTTCAGATGATTGGGCATTCTTCTTGATACCAACCTAATTGAGATTAGAAAGTTATGCTATGATAATTTTTACTCTCGCCCCTTTTTTGTTGATCTAATTTCGTATGTACTATATGTTGATTTCATCAGTAAAATTTTCTTCTTTTGCTAATTAAAAATACAACAATGATCTAGAGCTCTAAAAGTGGAGCTCTAAAAAGAGCTCTACTGAGCTGGCATGTCCAAAAAAAAAAAAAAATTCAAGCTAAAACATCACACCAAGCTGGATCTCACACAGCTCCATGTCATTAGTGCATGCTTTAGAGCTCTTGTCCTAGAGCTCTCAACCATTTTTCTTAAAAATAATAATTTGAACCAAGAGCTCTTGGTTAAGATTCAATTAATTCTTCAATACTTTCTAGGAAGTATGATTAAATAAATAATTCATTCCATAATTCAATAAGCAACAGTTAATTCAATTATAGAGATTTCAATTTTTAAGTAAAGTTAACAAACAATTGAAGTAGAACTTGAAATTATACCAAATCTGAAATCATCTAGAGAAAATATTAAGACCAAAAAAGTTCAATATCAAAATGGTAAATTGGGTTAGAGAGAAGTTTGATAAAGTGAAATCAATTACTTAGAGTCCTCCAATAATAAAAAAAGTGTTGTTTTTGGGTTTAGTATTAAACGCGGGACGTAATTGGGTTTTGATAAGTTAAAATTTTAGTGTAGTGTTGATGGTTTAGAGTTAAGTGAGTTTTAATAAGTTAACAATCAAAATAATTGAGACCTTTCATTTAATTGAGGTCTTTAAAAAAAAAAAAATTTGCTCAATATTATTAGGATTTGTTTTTACATGTGGCCTACATTGTAGCTCAAATTTGGAGTCCAACGCGGTGGCTTTGCCAACTTTTTTTATAAAAAAAAATTTATTATCAGCAAAGTAAAAATTTCATTAAACATATAAAATTAAAGATACAAAAAGATAAAATGTATCGAAAGAGATTCAAAAAGTACAATCTACCCTACTACTACTCACATCCACGCAACTTACCCCCATAGGGAGCCTTCTTATTGGTATATATGGGCACATTGGAACTCTGCACACACTCTCTCTATATGATGTGATTATCCATTGGTATCCATACTTAAATTAGTCTTTTTTTTTTGTGTGGGGCGACTTTGCTTGGTTGAGATGGATGAATTTTCTGATAAAGAACCTGTTGGCTCATCTGTTCAGTCTCAAGACCACGCAGTTCAAGAAGCTCAACTAGCTCAGTGTAGCTCACAGTGAACTGTACCTGCATGTGTATCTCTGATCAGTTAGTGTATCTCTGATCAGTTAGTTTGTTATAGATATTAATCAAAGCTGTTATGTTGTTAGAGTAGTTAACTAGAGATAGTTAGGTAGTTATAAGTCAGGTTAAGATTAGGTTAGGACTGTATAAAGCTTGTATAAAAGCATTGCTATAGTTACTAATTGTTGTATTGAAAATCAAGATCAACATCTTTTGTATTCTCTTTATGGTATTAGAGCTTTTGGCTCTCATGAGCATTAGAGGAGTTCATCAATGGCTTCCACCATTGCTGCAGCTTCATCTACTTCTTCTTTTGTCTCTACATCATTACCTTCAAATCTTACTCTGTTAATCTCGAATCTCAGTGCATTTGTCATTACAAAAATTGATTCTTCAAATTACATAGTGTGGAAGAATCAACTTCAAAACATTTTGAAGGTACCAAAGCTTCTCAGTTATGTTGATGGATGTGAGGTTTGTCCTTCATCCACTATGCTTGATTCACATAGTCTTGAAGTCTTGAATCCAGCTTACACTCTATGGAATACTATTGATGCACACCTGCTGAGTTGTATCATTGCTACACTATCTCCATCTATTTTCACATCTGTGATTCATTGTCAATCAAGTCATGAAGTCTGGATTACTCTTGCCAAGAGATTTACCTCCCTTTGTAGGTCTCATATACATCAATTAAAGACTAAATTGAGTAAAATTACTAAGAAATGAGTCACAATGGAAGAGTATTTGAATCAATTCAAGGTAATAGCTGATCAGCGTGCTTTAGTATCTTCACCTGTTGATGATGAAGATCTTATTCTTCTGATTTTGAATGGTTTGCCTGATGAATACAATGCCTTGAAGGCTACTATACGTGCTAGATCAGGTCCTATCTCTATAGAGCAATTGTGTTCTCTACTTTGTTCTGAATCTGTTCATGTAGAGGCTTAGCATATGCAAGCTGCTGAAGCTCCAGGTCTTTTTTCTTACAACACACACAGAGGCAATTTTTCTAACAGAGGAGGTCATAGAGGCCATTATAGAGGCAGAGGTAATTTCAGAGGCAGAGATGGAGGCAGGTTTCGAGGAGGTCCAGTTAATCAATCTGGTTATTCTCAGAGAGGTAATAGCTTCAGCCCTTTTCAGAGAGGCGGACAAGGCTATAATAGCTACAACAGCTATGCTTCTACGAGCAGTTCATCTACACCCTCAGTGATCTGTCAAATCTATGGCAAGTCCAATCACATTGCCCTAGACTGTTGGCATATGATGGATACAGCTTTTCAAAATAATCAGCCTACTAGTTCTCAGACCTCACAAAGTTCCAGCCACTCTAAAGCCTATGTAGCATCTGGTCCAACCTCCACTTCTGATGTCAATTGGTCTTTAGACTCTGGAGCTACTAATCATGTGACTAATGATCTTAATCATCTCTCTTTCTATCAACCTTATCAAGGACATGAGCAAGTAACCATTGGTGATGCTCATACTGGTAAAGGTCTTCTTCCTACATCTTCATTTCCCTTTCATCTTACCAACATGCTCCATGTTCTTACTCTTTCTTCCAATTTGCTTTTAGTTAATTAATTGACTAAAGATAACCATTGTACTGTTACATTTGATGAGCATTCCTTTCTCATTCAGGAGAAGGCTACACAGCAGATTTTGTAGAAAGGCTTTTATTCTCAAGGACTTTATCCTCTTATCTCATCTTCAACTGCTGTTGTGCCATCTTCTTCTCCTGCTGCTGTTCCTTTTTCTTCTCACATCTGCCTTTCTTGTTCTCCTGCTGTTTCATCTCCTGCAACCACACCAAATTGGCATTTTCGACTTGGTCATCCTTCTTCCAAGAAGTTGCATCACATATTAACTCATCATCACTTAGTTCCTAAGTCTTCTGTTTTAGGTAATAAAGGCTCTCCTCTATGTGAACATTGTTGTGTTTCTAAGAGCCATAGGTTGCCTTTCTCTTTGTCTAATTCTACTGTAAACAAAACTTTGGCCCTCATTCATATTGATGTTTGGGGTCACTTTTCAGCATCTGTTTCTAGCTTTAAATACTATGTGCTATTCATTGATGATTTTAGCAAATTTACTTTACTTTTTCCTCTTCATTATAAAAGTGAAGTGTTTGCTAAATTTCTTGAATTCAAAGCACTTGTTGAAACTTAGTTCACCACTAAACTTCAGATTTTAAGGAGTGACAATGGGGGTGAATATCTCAGTCATGCTTTTCAAGATTTTCTTAAACAAAAAGGGATTGAACATCAATTGTCCTGTCCTCACACTCCCTCTCAAAATGGTGTGGCTGAGAGAAAATAGGCATCTCATAAAAACCACTATCACTCTCATGCATCACTCTTCTCTTCCTTTGGTTTATTGATTTGATGCTCTTACTACAACTGTTTTTCTTGTCAATAGGCATCCTACTCTTAAGTTGAATAATCTCACTCCTTATGAAGTTTTATTCAAACAAAAGCCTCATTATCAACTGTTAAGGACATTTGGCTATAAATGCTATCCTTGGCTTAAGCCTTATACCTTACATAAACTTCAAACCAAGTCTATCCCTTGTGTGTTTATTGGTTATTAGCCTTCTATCAAAGGACATAGATGTCTTGACCCTAAAATTGGGAAAGTGTATACCTCTAGACATGTTGTCTTTGATGAATCATCCTTTCATTTTCAGTCCTCATCTCAGCCTTCTTCCTCAGTCTCTCTTACTCTGCTTGATTTCTTTTGGCATGCTTCTTCAGACCTGCAGCCTTTCCCATTGTCTTCTAAACCACATTCTTCTCTTGCTTCAAAATTTCCTAACACCTCTCCTTTACCTACAACTTCCTCCACTCCTATATCTGTCCCTCAACAAATTCCTATTTTTGTCTCTCAGCAGTCACTTGCTCTGCCTCAACAACCACTTGTTTCTATCCATCAGCAGTCACCTGCTCTGCCTCTGTCTTTATCTGTTCCGACTCCTTTTGAATCATCCATTCCTCCTTCTAAACCTCAAATTCCTATCTTTTCTATTGTTATATACTTATCCTATGCTTACCAGATTTAAGACCAAAAATCCCACTTGTTTCACTGTTGCCTCTACTACTAACTCCACTGTTACTGTTGAACCTCAAACCTATCAAACTCCTTCTCATCTATGTAGATGATATTCTACTCATAGGTAGTGATCCTCATTACATTCAAACTCTCATTCAGCAAATGCATACTACATTCTCCATGAAGGAACTTGGTTTTATTAATTACTTCCTAGGTATTTCTGTCATCCAGTCTTCCTCAAGTTATATCCTTTCTCAATACAAGTATGCATCAGAGATTTTGGCCAAAGATGGCATGAGTAATTGCAAACCTTATTCCTCTCCTATGGTTTCTAAATGCTCCACTTTCTCTTTCGAAGATGTCTTACCCTTTTCTCAACCTTCTCTTTAACGAAGCTTGGTAGGTGCTCTTTAATACCTCACTATCACTCGACCAGATTTGGCTTTTGCAGTGAACACTGCTTGTCAATTCATGCAGCCTCCCTTAAATTGTCACTTTGTTGCTGTGAAAAGGTTGCTCAGATATTTGAAAGGTACCCTGGCCCATGGTCTGCATTTCTCTCATGGCCCTCTTCTTCTTAATGCCTACTCAGATTCAGATTGGGCTAGTAGTACTCTTGACAGAAGATCTACAACTGGATACTACATTTATCTTGGTCCCAATCTCATTTCTTGGACTGCCAAGAAACAACCTACTATGTCCAGATCTTCTTCAGAAGCCGAATACAGAGCCTTAGCTCAGACTTCAGCTGAACTCTGGTGGCTTGGCATGCTCCTTACTAAGCTTCATATTTCTGCCCCTGTTCCTACTTTGTGGTGTGATAACCTTTCAGCTATTGCTATGGCTCATAATCCTGTTTTTCATGCCCGTACAAAACACATTGAGGTGGACTATCATTTTGTTTGAGAAAAGGTTGCTGCTAAGACTCTGCACATTGCTTATATTCCTACTACTGATCAAATTGCAGATATCTTCACTAAACCTCTCTCAGTGGCTTGTTTTCAATATCTTCAAAGCAAACTCTTAGTCCTTCCCAGTCCTATGAGTTTGAAGGGGACTGATAAAGAACCTGCTGGCTCATCTGTTCAGTCTCAAGACCAAGCAGGTCAAGAAGCTCAACCAGCTTAGTGCAGCTCACACTCAACTGCACCTGCGCGTGTGTATCTGATCAATTAGTGTATCTTTGATTAGTTAGTTTGTTATAGATATTAATCAAAGCTGTTATGTTGTTAGAGCAGTTAACTAGAGATGGTTAGGTAGTTATAAGTCAGGTTAAGATTAGGTTAGGATTGTATAAAGCTTGTATAAAAGCATTGTTATAGTTACTAATTGTTGTATTTAAAATCAAGATCAACTTCTTCTATATTCTCTTTACTTTCCACATAGAATTTGTTAAAGTATCCAACTCAAAATCTGTCAAGCCCCGTATTTTATTACTCGGATAACCTTACTAATATTCATTAATTAGGTCCATTTACAAATAACATTTTATCCTTGGATGAAATGATGAATAATTAAATATACATATTCCCTCTCGTTATACAACAATGACATTTACATACAAATAAAATAAATGCCCTGAGGCTTACAATAAAAGAGAGGACACTACTCTTTACAAAAAGATAGCACTCAGCCAAACAATAAATGAAGTAACACAATCCATTTCTACATTACACTAATGAAATGGTAAAACCCATTGTTTGATCTTCAATTCCAAAAAGCATTCCCTGTACACATGTACAGGCAGGAGGTGAGCAAAACTCACCGAGCAATCTCATATTAAAACATTAAAGGATGTGAGAGTACAAAGATACTCATATATATTCATGAAATCATATCATGTCAAAATCATAAGGTTTTATCACATAATCTCTTAAATCTATTTTATTTAATTAACTACAACTAGTTAACTTAAATAAATAAACATGCTTCAATAGTAACATGACATCCTTTTTAATCCATTCAATCATCTCATTATTAATTGAATCAAATAATTAAACAATTCATCAAATCCATTTCATACAGTCTTATGAGATGAATGCATATGTCATGCTATGTCCTTTTTGAAGATAAATCACATTTTCATCCTTTGAAAACCATCATGCTCAATGATGTCATACAATTTCAATTGTTCAAAACTTAACAATTTATTTCAAGGGCGGTAAATACGGCTCTGGTAATCCCTAGGCCGGTGTCTGCAAGTAGACTATACAAGTACTACCAAATTGTCATTTTTACCAATCGCAACTGGAAAAAAATCAACAATCACCTATCCGCGCGGATTTTTCGGTCTTTCACCCCGGACCTGCAGGCCAACTTATTCTACACCACCTATCAAGACTTACCATCATTATTTACCCCAAAACCATTTCATGAAAACTTATTTCTCAACATTCTTTTCTCGATGCAAGTTTTCAAATCAAACATCAAAGTGTAATGTAATGAAATGAAATGATATGCCAATACCATGTTAAAAATGCAATGCAATATTTCTTTCATTTTCAATACTCCTACACAATATTCCCATTGTGATCAAAATTTCCATTTCTCCTTTCAATACAAGTTCACAAGATGAATAAATATATTTATTTCAATTCATCAAGTGATAACATGATTCCCACATTTCAAACATTTCCAAAACCTCAACAATTATCTTATTCTATGGAAACCATCATTTTCATGAAATAACTAAACAATTTTCAAACATCATTTATTTTGGCACACAAAATAAATATAACAACACATTCCAAAGATTTTCAACATCTTTCTTAAAAATCCTCCAATTTCTAGGCTTTCTTACCAAAACCATTCATCTTCAAATATTTGAGAAGATCTCCCCAAAACATCTTTCTTTCATCAATATAGTTCAAAAATATAAATTTCTATTTTTAGAAGGAAAAAGAAAATAAACCCACTTATTAAATATTACCATTTTTTTTTATCAAAATCCTCATTTAAATGCAACATGGTAAATTTTCTCCAATAGCCAAAATAGTTATCTCTAACATATTAATTAAAAGATAACAACATGGGTATATAATCCAACATATAACTATAACTTGGAATCTCCCATGATTCCCAACATTTTGAAACAAATCATATTCCTTATTTTATCAAATATGAACAACTACACTAGTTTTCATATCACAATCACGTCCGGTAACCTCTCAAGGTCCATCTCTAACCGTGTCGGTTTTATTCCAACAAATACATTAAGTAAAATAATACCGTTAATGCCCAAGAAAGCATCATTTTCTTTCCAACCTCATTCTCCTAGCATTATTCAACTATGACATCCTATATTGATCGAAAGTCCCAAAGTTAAATGTAATTTCTTTGTTTTCTTTAAAAATGCTCTTTTGGCCACAAACCGGTAAAATTTCAAAACTAATCTAATCAAAGTTCGTTTTTATTCAAATTAAAAACATAACTCTTTCATAACTTTACAATCATATTCCAAGTTTACACTTTCACAATTTGGGCATCAACTTTTTATTTTTCTCAAAATTTCTCTTTTAAGCAAATAAAACACAAATTTTTCAAAAATTCTAATTAAATTATACACAACTCTAAACTCCATATAATCAACCAAAAGTGCATAAATATGTGTAGGAAAAATCTCTACTTAACAATTTACACAATATTCTTCAATATCAGTTTATTTTTCTCAAAAATAAATTCTAAAACTCAAGGATGAGATAAATATTTCAACCTTAATTTCTCAAAATAAATTATCTAACCATAACATGATGTAGATATAATCCATACAACTATTAAATTCTATTTTCGGATTTCTTTTACAAAATTAACAACACCAAATGATTTTTCCAAGATCAATCTCAAAATACCAATATTCTTAACATTTTAACATAATTTTTCTTCCAAAAATTACCAAACAAAAATATGAAAATATACATATATGCAATACCTCTTATAATGATATATTTTCTCAAAATAATCCCAACATAGCTTTAATGTAAAAATATGAAGAAAGTCCCTACCTCAAATATGAACAAAAACAAATCTGAAAATGCAAACGTCACCCGATCATGAATCTGAGAACACCATTACGAAGATTACGACGAGCTCTACAACTTTCATTTACAAAGATTGTGCAAAATCTCACTCTAAGGACTCACACTTTAAGCTCAAAACTTGAGCAACAATGGTGGAAATTGGAGAGAGAGAGAGAGAGAGAGAGAGAGAGAGAGAGAGAGAGAGAGAGAGAGACGTTGGGTCTCTGCTCAACCAACCCAAAAATGAAATGAAATGGAAAGGAAAGGGAGATGAAATGATGGAAGGAGACAAAAGGGAGGCCCACCCACATGGGTGTGTCTCCCAAAGCTTTGATTTATTTTCAAAAAAATATAATTTTTGTAATAATACCTCAAAATTTTATAATATAAATTATAAAATGATATAATTTTTCTCACCACAAAAATATAACATTTTTGTACACCACAAAATATAATATTTTGCTCATTTCACAATACATACATATTTCATTCTTTATAAAATATATAATTTTTCACCGTATGGTACACACCATAAATTTAACTATCAAATATTTATTATAACCCTATATAATAAATAATAGCAACTTGCACGGTGGTTACTACCAATCATATAATTAAAAAGGACCAAACATCCAAAATTCACTTTCAAATTCTGCTGTAAATTAAACTGAACACCAATCAGTCCGTGAATTTTCATAAAATAAATACTCATCAATAAATTCTGAAATTGTTACCCAACGTGCTAGATTCGTATGTGAACAACATACAAAAATTTCATAATTTTCTAAGACCGGTAACTATTTTTAAAAAATACAAAACCGAACTGTTTTCGCACAGAATTTACACAGCACTCAAATTCGAAAATTTGCTCAATTAAATTATGCACTGGCTATTTTTTTAAAAAAAAATTCTGGGTCATTACAACCTACCCTCCTTAGAGAAATTTCGTCCTCGAAATTAAACTCAAGTAATGTAATACATTCTACAGTCACCCACAAACTTACTCATGTACTTATTAATGCATCAACAAAATTTCTTTGACTACTACATGAGCCTCAACAAGTCACACCAGTAAGTAACCAAACCATTACAATCGCACAATAATTGGTTATAAAAAAACCCTTACTAGTATGAACCATTAATTGGTTCTCCTATTCACATTGATAACCCAAAACAACAAAATAAGATCTAATTCTTCAAGCATAACAAAAATTTTGGCAAAACGACTCCTCAAAATACCAAGACACCATACCTTATTGGTGATAACCCAACTCCAACGAACTATCTCCATCGCCTAATGCACAATGTACCCCAAGACAAAACAATACCTCTTCAAAAGCACTAACCACCAACTCAAAAAGTGACCGTCAACCATCACAAGACGAACAACACTCAACCAACACTAGGGTGATGCCATCACCCATAACCCAACAAAATAAAATCAATTCGGACAACGAGCTAAGATTTCCATCAACAAGGCTACAAATCAACATTAATAGTTCCACTCCGATGTGGGTTTTTTTTTTTTCAAAAGGATCTCAACAACATACCTTAAGTCTAAGCAAAACTCACCACAACTAGGTAAACACCCAATACATGGCCTTCAAGATAAAAGTTAATTCAACTCAATTTCTAAGGCATTTACTCCGAGCTACAACACAAACCCTACACTTTTATTACAGTGACTCACAAGATCCACCCCGAATGCAACCATGATTTGACTAACACAATCCAAGAGATACTTAAAACCACAGTGCCATTCCCTTGGCCAACCAACAAGAGATCCTACTTCTCTTCTAGGACTTACCACACGTTAAGCACAAGGAAACACCCTCCGAGGTTTAGCAAACAAACCCATAATTCATTCCAACTCACCCAATTGCAAGGAAAAGAGAGTCTAGTTCTCAAAGCTACCCAAGTTACACATGGCCAAAACAATTTAAAATCTAGATTACACCGCCAAACTATCACACTCGTAGAGTCACTCCAAGACTCCATTTGGAAACCACTAGACTAACCAACCAGACACAAGATGTCCTCAAAAGAAAATACAACCATGGCTCAAAATACAACTCATTCCCTTTAGGATAATTCTATTACCAACAAGTGTTGGGCACTCCCTCCCTTGACACCCAGGGACAAAACAATTAAATAAATAAATGCAACAACAATTATGAATATTGTCCGTTCCAAATCTCATCTTTAAACGTTACATAGTTTGCACTTTATAGATTTTACAACCAAATCTCAAAACAGTCAATCTCTTTTGGGAATTACACCCCTTACCACCATTTATAATCTTTACCATGTCAAGGCCATGCCTCTTCCCAAATACGCACAAGGGTATACAACCCAAGTTTCAGGAACAACTCCACGCATACCCAAGTAAATAGAACAATTTCACAATCATGCAAGCCATACATATACCATTTATAACATTTAGCATCAATACCTCCCATTAAGGTACATTCTCATGTTTCAACACGAAACTCAACATATGCACATCAAGTAGCATAAAATCACATAACCACAAAACAAATAACAGGTTGTTCCTACGAAGATGGTTAGTCGTTCTAGAAATCCTTTTAGACTTCTTATTAGAAATCACGTTGATCAGGCGCATTTCCAATGAGATTTCTAAGAAAATTTATGGAACCGACACAACAACCTCGAGACCCAACCCCATGCCCACATAAACATATAACATCTTGGCACATAAGCATGTTATCACATAGAATGCAAACGTCGCTCACAATCTCGAGGTAAACCCAACTGTGGTCGAAACCACTTCCCACGAGCCAAGGTATTCAAACCCGGTTCGCTCTGATACCAAGTTGTCAAGCCCCGTATTTTATTACTCGGATAACCTTACCAATATTCATTAATTAAGTCCATTTACAAATAACATTTCATCCTTGGATGAAATGATGAATAATTAAATATACATATTCCCTCTCTTTATACAACAATGACATTTACATACAAATAAAATAAATGCCCTGAGGCTTACAATAAAAGAGAGGACACTACTCTTTACAAAAAGATAGCACTCAGCCAAACAATAAATGAAGTAATACAATCTATTTCTACATTACACTAATGAAATGGTAAAACCCATTGTTTGATCTTCAATTCCAAAAAGCATTCCCTGTACACATGTACAGGCAGGGGGTGAGCAAAACTCACCGAGCAATCTCATATTAAAACATTAAAGGATGTGAGAGTACAAAGATACTCATATATATTCATGAAATCATATCATGTCAAAATCATAAGGTTTTATCACATAATCTCTTAAATCCATTTTATTTAATTAACCACAACTAGTTAACTTAAATAAATAAACATGCTTCAATAGTAACATGACATCCTTTTTAATCCATTCAATCATCTCATTATTAATTGAATCAAATAATTAAACAATTCATCAAATCCATTTTATACAGTCTTATGAGATGGATGCATATGTCATGCTATGTCCTTTTTGAAGATAAATCACATTTTCATCCTTTGAAAACCATCATGCTCAATGATGTCATACAATTTCAATTGTTCAAAACTTAACAATTTATTTCAAGGGCGGTAAATACGTCTCTGGTAATCCCTAGGCCGGTGTCTGCAAGTAGACTATACAAGTACTACCAAATTGTCATTTTTACCAATCGCAACTGGAAAAAAATCAACAATCACCTATCCGCGCGGATTTTTCGGTCTTTCACCCCGGACCCACAGGCCAACTTATTCTACACCACCTATCAAGACTTACCATCATTATTTACCCCAAAACCATTTCATGAAAACTTATTTCTCAACATTCTTTTCTCGATGCAAGTTTTCAAATCAAACATCAAAGTGTAATGTAATGAAATGAAATGATATGCCAATACCATGTTAAAAATGCAATGCAATATTTCTTTCATTTTCAATACTCCTACACAATATTCCCATTGTGATCAAAATTTCCATTTCTCCTTTCAATACAAGTTCACAAGATGAATAAATATATTTATTTCAATTCATCAAGGGATAACATAATTCCCACATTTCAAACATTTCCAAAACCTCAACAATTATCTTATTCTATGGAAACCATCATTTTCATGAAATAACTAAACAATTTTCAAACATCATTTATTTTGGCACACAAAATAAATATAACAACACATTCCAAAGATTTTCAACATCTTTCTTAAAAATCCTCCAATTTCTAGGCTTTCTTACCAAAACCATTCATCTTCAAATATTTGAGAAGATCTCACCAAAACATTTTTCTTTCATCAATATAGTTCAAAAATATAAATTTCTATTTTTAGAAGGAAAAAGAAAATAAACCCACTTATTAAATATTACCATTTTTTTTATCAAAATCCTCATTTAAATGCCACATGGTAAATTTTCTCCAATAGCCAAAATAGTTATCTCTAACATATTAATTAAAAGAAAACAACATTGGTATATAATCCAACATATAACTATAACTTGGAATCTCCCATGATTCCCAACATTTTGAAACAAATCATATTCCTCATTTTATCAAATATGAACAACTACACTAGTTTTCATATCACAATCACGTCCGGTAACCTCTCAAGGTCCATTTCTAACCGTGTCGGTTTTATTCCAACAAATACATTAAGTAAAATAATACCGTTAATGCCCAAGAAAACATCATTTTCTTTCCAACCTCATTCTCCTAGCATTATTCAACTATGACATCCTATATTGATCGAAAGTCCTAAAGTTAAATGTAATTTCTTTGTTTTCTTTAAAAATGCTCTTTTGGCCACAAACCGGTAAAATTTCAAAACTAATCTAATCAAAGTCCGTTTTTATTCAAATTAAAAACATAACTCTTTCATAACCTTACAATCATATTCCAAGTTTACACTTTCACAATTTGGGCATCAACTTTTTATTTTTCTCAAAATTTCTCTTTTAAGCAAATAAAACACAAATTTCCAAAAATTCTAATTAAATTATATACAACTCTAAATTCCATATAATCAACCAAAAGTGCATAAATATGTGTAGGAAAAATCTCTACTTAACAATTTGCACAATATTCTTCAATATCAATTTATTTTTCTCAAAAATAAATTCTAAAACTCAAGGATGAGATAAATATTTCAACCTTAATTTCTCAAAATAAATTATCTAACCATAATATGATGTAGATATAATCCATACAACTATTAAATTCTATTTTCGGATTTCTTTTACAAAATTAACAACACCAAATGATTTTTCCAAGATCAATCTCAAAATACCAATATTCTTAACATTTTAACATAATTTTTCTTCCAAAAATTACCAAACAAAAATATGAAAATATACATATATGCAATACCTCTTATAATGATATATTTTCTCAAAATAATCCCAACATAGCTTTAATGTAAAAATATGAAGAAAGTCCCTACCTCAAATATGAAGAAAAACAAATTTGAAAATGCAAACGTCACTCGATCATGAATCCGAGAACACCATTGCAAAGATTACGACGAGCTCTACAACTTTCATTTACAAAGATTGTGCAAAATCTCACTCTAATGACTCACACTTTAAGCTCAAAACTTGAGCAACAATGGTGGAAATTGGAGAGAGAGAGAGAGAGAGAGAGAGAGACGTTGGGTCTCTGCTCAACCAACCCAAAAATGAAATGAAATGGAAAGGAAAGGGAGATGAAATGATGGAAGGAGACAAAAGGGAGGCCCACTCACATGGGTGTGTCTCCCAAAGCTTGATTTATTTTCAAAAAAATATAATTTTTGTAACAATACCTCAAAATTTTATAATATAAATTATAAAATGATATAATTTTTCTCATCACAAAAATATAATATTTTGCTCATTTCACAATACATACATATTTCATCCTTATAAAATATATAATTTTTCACTGTATGGTACACACCATAAATTTAACTATCAAATATTTATTATAACCCTATCTAATAAATAATAGCAACTCCCAATGTGGTTTCTACCAATCATATAATTAAAAAGGACCAAACATCCAAAATTCACTTTCAAATTCTGCTGTAAATTAAACTGAACACCAATCAGTCCGTGAATTTTTATAAAATAAATACTCATCAATAAATTCTGAAATTTTTACCCAACGTGCTAGATTCGTATGTGAACAACATACAAAAATTTCATAATTTTCTGAGACTGGTAACTATTTTAAAAAAATACAAAACCGAACTGTTTTCGCACAGAATTTACACAGCACTCAAATTCGAAAATTTGCTCAATTAAATTATGCACTGGCTATTTTTTTTAAAAAAAATTTCTGGGTCATTACAAAATCAATTGATATTGAGTGGAAAGACTCTTGTATTATATTAATTAAGCTTGGGTAGTTTAGATTGTCGATGTGGGCCTTAGTCTAACACTTCCCTTCACGTGCTACCCGATAGCACGTGGAGGTGATTGAAATGTCCGATTGAGAGATATACCGCTTGTACCACATGATGTAAGAGGCTACCCAAGACCCAGCTTTGATATTATGTTAAAACATTCAACTCAAAACCAATTGGCAATAAGTGGAATGACTCTTGCATTATATTAATTAACCAAGTTTGAATAGTTTAGATTGGCGATACAAATTTAAATCTAACAGAATTAAAGAAAGTAGAAGCAATATCAAATAGGATTTCATTCCAAATGGCCCTTCTTGGAAGTTTTTCAAAGTTAATATATTCTTTAGATAAGCCTGTAGTTATATGCTCTTTTGTTGACTGTGCTGTGTCATGCAACAATAATATTAACAAGCTCCACATCAAGCTTTTTTGCTAACAATAATAAAAAGACCAAAACTTGTTTACCCACTAACCATTAATCCAAGAAATTAGTTAGTGGTGTTGGGATACTATCACTTCAATAGTATGAGAATACATAACTACTTTGTCCTTAACTTTCAAATGATACGGTTACTTTTAAAATAAGACAAAAGTAACTTGTTGAAACTAACGAAATAAATACGGAACTCTCATTTAAGCACTTAAGCTTGGAATAGGCATTTGGAGGGAAAAATCATGAAATATATATAAAAATGCCTTTGAATTGCTATGAAAATCTTAATCAGGATAAAAGTAACTTTTAAAAACTAACAGAACAAGTATGAAACTTCAAGTTTGAAAATTAAACTCAAACTTGTATCTTTTGAACATCTAGGCTTGGAAACAGGCATTTCATGGGGAAAATAGTGCAATGTCCACGAAAATGTCTATGAATTGGTATGAACACCTTACTATGGATAAAAGTAACATGCAAAAATTAATGGAACAAGCATGACACTCCTTGTTAGGCTTAAAAACATTTAGGCTTAAAAATTAAGTGTTCGAGTGACAAAATGTGAAATCTCCACGAAAATGCTTCAGAATTAGTGTGAACACCTTAACAAGGATAAAAGTAACTTTCAAAAACAAACAAAAAAATAATAAGACACTTGATTTCAAAATTAAGCTTGAACTTGTGTTTTTTTGAACAGTTAAGCTTGAAAATAAACTTTCGAATGGAACAATTATGAAATATCCACGAAATTCCCTTGGAATTGGTACGAACATTTTAGTAAGAACAAAAGTAACTTGTAGAAGCTAGTGGAATAAGCATAGGTGATGCAGAATAAATAGCTGAGGAATTTTTGGAACAACTGAACTAGTAAAAGGTGATGAAGAAGTCAAATTGAGGGCAATTGTCATTCTCGGTGATGATGCATAGTGATTTTTAGCAAAATTTCTTCTTTTAGGACTTGAAATTAGTAATTTTACCGTTTTAGAAAATTTTCGTCTTAGCAATTACTTTATTTTGAGAAATTTGTTTTTTGCGCCGTTTGTTTTGGCGCGTTTCCAATATATCCTAGCATTTAGATTTGGGCTTAACCCAAATTTTATATTTTTGGTAATTTTTTATTTATTTTTGTGCCTAGAAAGGAATTAGCCTAATTCCTTGTTTTATTGTTTGGTTAGGGTTTCATTTATTATAAATAATGATGCATGCCTTGGGGCAAATAAATTTTTATGTAATATAATTCAATTTCTCTTTGAGAATTCATTATTTCTTGTGGATTCAATATGTTTTTTGTTTGCTAGAACGTTATCTAATTTCATGTGATATATTCCACTACTTCAACAGAACTTCCAGGTTGAAAATTAAGTTCAAACTTGTATTTTTTTTTTTTAACACTTAGGCTTCAAGATAGGGGTTCAACGAGAATTGCCCTTTGGTTGAAACCAAGGTTTTCTAAGCATCTCTTCTCTGTACAGGATTTTGTTCTCAATCTTAAGCAAGTTAGGTGCTGCATCACAGGGAGGAGTGTGTAATGCTTCTGTCTGAGTCAGTGTGCTGCTGTTGCTGTGTTGGTTTTGCTGTGTTGGTGTGCTGGCAGGGCTTTGGCTTTTGATTCCCTGCTTCTGATCTGGGCTGCTGTGTATGTGTTGGCTCACTAGTCTCTGTAGTGCTGGTTCTGATCAGTTTGAGGCATAGGCTTGCTTGCTTGTTTGCTGTTGGCTCTTTAGCCTCTGTAGTGCTGGTTATGATCTGGGCTCATTAGCCTCTGTAGTGCTTGCTGTTCTGGTGTTTGCAGGGTTCATCCTTGCGTTGCTGTCCTGCTTTTCTTTCTCCTTCCTTCTTTCTTGTCTGTTCTGGTTCCTCTTGGTTTGGTGTCTCTCCAAACCTTCCCCTCTCCTTTCATTGGTGTATTTTCATCCTGTATGATCTTATTATCAATGAAGGTTTTTCTTGGCTGTTTCAAAAAAAAAAAAAAAACGAGAAAAATTGTAAAATATCCATAGAAATACCCAATAATTCGTATGAATACCACAGTCAGGATAAAATTAACTTCTAGAAGTTAATGGTACAAATATGTGACTGCCGTTTGAAATTTAAGCTCAAACTTGCATGTTTGAACGTTTGATATGTTAAAATGAAATAAAGCTAAGGAATTCATTTAACTTCAGCAGTATTATTGTATAATAGTTTGGAGTTAATGCATTGATAAGATACTTACGTTTTTGTCTTTTTGTTGACATAGATTGGTGATGGACAGCATGATATGGTCATTGAAGATAAAAGTTTATGGTCATTCGGTGTGTTGTTCTTGTTGGACATTCAGATAAATTTTGAAGTTGTTATATTTTGGATTGGTTACATTTTGGAATTGTTACGTTTGGGATGGTTGGCTATTTAAAGATATTTTGGAATTGTTATGTTTTGGATTGTTTGATATTTGAACACATTTACAAATGTTTGATATTTGGATGCATTTGGGATTATGTCTCATTTAGGTTGGATAGTATGTTATATATGGATTTGTTTGTATGTTTTATGAATGTGTTCAAGCAAGATACAGGCTACTGGGACAAACAAGTGTCAGGGTATCCTATAGAAAAAAATTATTGTTGAGATATATATATATATGCCAATGGATTTTACATTTTTGGCGACTCAATCAATTGTCAGTGAAAAAAATTCTTTTTTTTTTTTTTCATCAGCGAAAAAACCTTTATTGATGAAAGGAACTCATTACATCAAGAAAGGAGAAAAAAAAGGCGCAAAAAGCATCATCCCGAGACATCAATCCCAATTAGGTTGGCACCAATATAACTACCCAATCCCTTACAAGCACACCATTAGAAGTTGGTGAGAAACCAACCAAAGCAAAGACAAAAAACAACAAATGACAAAAGAAAAATCCCACCCACAGCACCATCCCACCAATGTGACGACTGTTTTCAAACCCAAGATACAAACAGACAATAAGCATATGAAAACAACACCAAAACTTCAGATCAACACATCACCAAACAATTCTGCCGCAGCAAAATGCAACAGCAACTGCCATCAGCCCAAAACCAAGAGTAACAGCAACCATTAGCAGCAACAGCAACTACCAACAATTAGATTCACTCCAATTCATCAGCAGCCCTTATGATACATCTCCTGATCCAAAGAGTCAAAAAGACTTCCAGCATCCAATGACATCAAAACTGCCCAGCAGACAGATCAACAACAGAGCAAAATATCAGAAAAAACACCAGAAATTCACCCTTCACCTCCAGCATAGTCTGACCATATGCCATCCTCAGCTTAACACCAGTGATAGCTAGAAACCAAGGCGAATCTCCTGAATGTTGCAGATAATCTGCTGCACTGAGTAACAGCAATCCTTAGAATAAAATTCTATAAGATATAAAGAATAAAATTCATTTTACTCCTGATGATTTGAAAGCAAAACACTTTAAGTAAAAATGATTCAAATATGATGATTGTGTGATATTTTTGCTTACATCTTGTATCGACAAAAAATAGACTTTCAGAAACCCAATATGAGTAGAAAGTAGGCTTATGGTGACATACAAGTAAGTTGGCAAAAGTGTCCTTTCACTGTATAAGGTGGTTGGCACCGTCATAATGTGTGTTTGATTCTCCTACAGGCCGGACCTAAACCTTGATAAAGTCTAAATAATAGAATTTCTTTTATATTTAAATAATTTTTATACACAATTTATGTTTCCAATATTGAAAATAAATTTTGGTAGTTTACTGAGACACTTTATTTTTACCTGGGTCTTTGTTTGAGTAAATGTTTTGTGGACCTTTAGAAAATTGGAAGAATTTTTTTTGAAATATATTCAATAGTTCTATTTTCCAATAATAATAATAAAAAAATTTATTGAGTTCTATTGACATATGAATCAACCCTTTCAACATAAGACTCATATGTTAATTCATGTGTTGAGATGGTTGATTCATTTGAAAAATAGTACACATTGATCTTTCTCATTTTTTTGGCCTTTACGATTATGGCCTTTAATCCTTTTTTTTTTTTCACAAATATATTTATTACGAGCCTTCGGATAAAAAAATATGTTTTCAATTTTTATAACCAGGAATATTTGACAATGTGACCTTTTATTTTTTTTTCTTCTCATGACGAAATTTTGTTTTCAGAATTTTAATAAAATTTATACTTTTAAGTCCTCAACAGTATTAATGTGTCAAGTCCAAAATATATATATATCATTAACTAAAAGTATCAACTGTATGAAAAAAAAAATTAAAAATAATTTACAAGTTAAACCTAATAAAACTAATCTCTATTTAATGAAATCATTCATTAGAAGATTTGGTTTGAGCTCAATTTTATTTTCCTAATTTATAAAAATTATATCCTATTATTATTTCTTTTACTAGATTAACTCAAATAGTAGACGAAAAATACATAATGTTCAATTAAAAACAAAACCAAAACCAAAAACATATATTAGTCTTTTAAAATCCTATGAAAAAGGTTTGACGACCCAAAAATTTCTCACAATTTAATCTACAATGATGTGTTATAATAGGTATCAACATTTGTCACACATTCAACCATATAAGGCGTAACTCCTTGCCACATCATTGTGAATAAATTTAAAAGTCTAAATTGTAAGTCTCTAATATTTTTCAAATATTATTTTATATACTTTTTAATAAATTTGATAAAATTATATACAGAAGAAAATGTCATCTTAGAATACTAAAATATATAAATAATTTTTCATTAAACAAGTTATTTGTGTCAATTTAGTGTTATGCAGGCTCAATAATAACTTGATCTGTTTAATATTCATGTTATCCGATTATATTATATTATATATATATATATATGTGTGTGTATATATCTGTATCAAAAATTAATTAATTTTAATCTACTAATTTCGTGTACAATTCAAATTATATTAAATGTAATGTCAAAAAAATTCTAACCTCATATGGGAGCTTTCCTTTTGTGGTGTAAGGTAAGAGTGTGTAGACACCCCATTTTTGACCGACCTTAAAACTCAGACGTCACCGATTGAGCGCTCGGTGATGTTGCATATTGTGCTCGTTCAGAAGTCTCAGAGTCGCGGCCGTGCGCCTTGCCTCCGGGCTTCCGAACTTTCTTCTGTGCTTTGTCTCGGTTTGCGAACCAGACCCGGTTTTCTCAGTTTTCTTTCCTGAGGGGAGGGAGAGGTCCCGTAGACTATCTCTCAGTGGCCGTGGGCTACATTTCGTGGCCGTAGGCCATTTTGCCCATTTCGGAGCTCGGTTCCCGGTTTTCGGAGCCGTCAGGCCGTATGCCTCGGTTCGGGACCACCCAACCATCTCCGGTTCCTCCGGTTCTTGGCAGGTACCTCTGTTTTATCATAACGAGGAACACTGGGGGCTCAGATACCCACTTCGTGGCCAAACACCACTTTGGTGCTTAACGGCCGGTTTTCGGGCCCCGAACCTCGCGGTTTGGCCCCCGAGCATTCATTTCGCATCGATTTTTGTTCATTTTTGGCAGGTACCTCTGTTTTATCATAAGGAAGGTCACTGGGGGGTGGGATCCTAGCAATTGTCTCGGAAACCAGTTATGCTCTTCCGGCGCCCTCCGGGGCCCGTTTTTCTCACTTCCGGGCTAATGTTGAACACCCTAGGACCATTTTCTTCGAGCCAAAACCACATATTCGTGTTGTACACACATGGGAGGACCCTAAAAAGTGGTTCTCGGCCAGTAATTATTCTTTTCATTTTTGAGCCTCTCCTAGGGTTGGATTGTTGTTCCTCCTGGTTTAAAGTTGCCAAATTCCGACCACAGGGCCTTGAAGAGGAGACATGGGAGGACACCAATGTATAGACCTCGGCCAGCAATTTTCACTTCCCATTTTTGCCCCTAGCCGGCCGGCTAGGGGGGGTGGCCGGCCGGCCACCTCCAATAAAGGTGGCTAGCCGGCCTGCATCCTCTCAGTGCACACTTTACAGCTGTATAGCTGTTTCTCCCAGATAAGACCTGTATCCGGGGGATATTTTGGAGGGGAACACTTAGGTGCATTTCCCTCCACCTTTACACCCCTCCTTTTGTCCATATAACAGCAGCTCCAATACTCTCCCAAGGGTTGAAAATTTTCTCTGAAGCATATACAAGCATATCCATCTCTATCTCTCTCAAAACTTCAAGTTTTGGTGCCTTTTGTTCATCATCATCAAGCACTACCATCACCACTCCATTTCCAGCAACAAGAAGAGGTTCTTAGAGGCTTAGAAGCAACATTCCTCAAGTCAAGAAGCAAGGAAAGAAAGGTCTTCAAGGGTAAGTCTCAATCCCTCTCTTTTACACCATTTTCTTGCTTCTTTTCTTAACCCTACTTGCTCACTGTTTTGAGCTCCGACCAATACTGAAAGTGGTCCTCTTTTGAGCTATTCTTGATGTTTGTTTAAGGGCTCAACCCTGTTTGAGCCCTCTATCTTACACTTCCTTCAATATCCTCTTATATGCCATTATTTTACATTGAATATTTGGCCTATGTGTGATCTGAATTGGAGCATCTCATGAACTGATATTGTGCTTATTTTGAGCCCCTCTTCAACATTTAAGAAGGGATCAACCTTGTTTTCATGCTCCATATGCAAGTTGCTTTGAATCCATGTTTTGTCCTTGTTTTTGCATGCTTTTCATGGCCTATGAGTGATCTGTTTCCGAGCATGAGGTAAACTGTGAGTGGGCCTATTTTGAGCCCCTATTCAACATTTAAGAAGGGCTCAACCCTGTTTGGCCTTTCTATCATGCACTTGCTTCATAATCTCTCATATTTACCGTAAAATTGCATGATTTGTTTAGCCTCTGTGTGATCTGATTTGGAGCATGTCATGAACTGTGAATAGGTTTATTTTGGGTCCCTCTACAACATTTTATAAGGTACCAACCTTGTTAGGGGCCTCCATGTTATACTTGCCTTTATATCCCTCTTTGGCCCCATTTTTGCAGGCTTTTTTAAGCCTATCTAGCTTCTGTTTTCGGCCATCATCAGTACTGAAAATATCCATATTTTGGCCTTATTGACATATTTCATTAAGGGTTTTTGCTGGCTTGGTGAATGCTTGGTATACCTCTCTTTATAGCCCTCTTTTGGCTCATATTTTGCATACTATGTTGAGCATATCTACATACTGTTTTGAGAGTTTTCATAAGCTGTAAATGTTCATATTTTCAGTCACTCTTCAATGTTGTAGAACTGTATTTTTCAGTTTGAGCATTGCATATACCACCTGCTTCATTATTCCCCTCTTTTCCCCCATTTTTGCATGCTATTTTTGCCATACTTGTGATTGTTGTTAGGCCATGCTTCACACTGGAAAAATACTAGTTTAGGGGCTTCCTAGCATCTGTATTTACACTTCATGTCCATATTGTGCATGTTTGGCATAGCTGCAAGTCATTTCGGGTACTTAGCATAGCATTTCGGGCATCGGGTGTAATTTTGCTATAATTCGGGAGCTGTTTTTGCATCATTTTGGCTGCTGAAAATTGCATTTCCCATATGCCATATGCCACGTCTCATTTGGAATGTCATTTCATGCTTTAATGCATTGCCTCGGTTTGCGTGCCCGTGTGCACGCATTTCGAGGCACTTCATTTTCATCCTCCGGCATCCTATGTGAGTGTGGCTGAGGCCCTCTCATGTTGGTATAAGCCCATCATTACATTTGCATGCCATTTCATGCCTTAATCCATTGCCTCGGTTTGCGTGCCCGTGTGCACGCATTTCGAGGCATCTCATTTTTCATCCGACGGCCTCTTATATGAGTGTGGCTGAGGCTCACTCATGTTAGTATAAGTCCATTTTGCATTCGGTATGTCATTTTAGCATCGTTGCATTCTGTATGCCATTGCCTCGGTTTGCGTGCCTGTGTGCACGCATTTCGAGGCACTTCATTTTCATCCATTGGCCTCTTATGTGAGTGTGGCTGAGGCTCACTCATGTTGGTGTAAGCCCATATTGCATCACATATCTCATTTTAGTCCTGTTGCTTTCTGTATGCCATTTTCTCGGTTTGCGTGCCCGTGGGCACGCATTTCGAGATATCTCATTTTAGTCTCATTGTTTATCATATTTCAGGCCGTTTCATGCCTTTATGTCATTGCCTCAGTTTGCGTGTCCGTGTGCACGCACTTCGAGGCACTTCATTTTTATCCGACGGCCTCTTATGTGAGTGTGGCCGAGGTCCACTCATGTTAGTGTAAGTCCAATTGCATTGCGTATGCCATTTTGTGCCTTGGGATCATCGCCTCGGTTTGCGCGCCCGCGTGCACGCATTTCGCGGCATCTCATTTTCATAGCATTGTGCATACTAGGATTGCATATTAGTTGCATTTCATGCATATCATGCATATTGCATTGTGTTCGGGATAGGAGTTAGCCCGGGCACGGGAAACGAGGCGCGTTTCGTACTCCGAGTGACGGAACAGGTCTCAATTTCCCAGTCACCGACACTCCGGATTATCCATGATGGAGTTAGGTTTTGTTGTAGCATTCATCTGCATTCATCCTATATTGAGTTGTGCAATCCGATTCCTCGGCCATTATGCATCGGGATGCGTGATTGGTGGCACGAGGATCGAGGCATGCATATATTTGTGAAATACATTGCTATGCCCCTTTCCTGCTCTCTGTTGCAGCAAAATAAAGAATTAGCAACTTTTTGGAGTCTGGCATGCATTTCGAAAAACATTGCAAACGGAGGCTAATTGGGGCATCCCAGTGGATTTCTGCGCAAAGCAGCTCAACATGCATCATTTCATTATCCGAAGTGGAGTCAAGGCAGCCCCTGGCTTGCATGCCAGTTTACAGTTTTTCTTACTTAATTTGTTAATTGATTAGGAATTTGTATATTATTTCGGACTGTATTATTCGGACTGTATTTCGGACTGTATTATTTATTCGGACCCTCTGCGCGAGGGCATAATTGTAATAAGTGTGGGTGAGTGTGATGTATGTCTTCCAACCCCACGTCTTTCTTCCCTTTTATTTACCCGCTTATGATGGTTAGATATAGGGCATATTTCAATTAGCATACAGTATGACAGCATGTTTGCATCATTCATCTGTTTTGCATGCACCGGGCTCGGCACATCATACAAACTGCATTTGTATTTCAATTCCAAGTTGAGTACTTGATAGCTGTTGCATTCCACATGCCATGTTTAGAATAGCCGAGCATGCTATAGTTTGCATTTTTGCATGTGTTGCATTAGACATTTCAGTATGCTTAGGTCCATGCATGGATTTCTAATCGGTTTTCTGTTTTGGCTTGGAGTACTCGGTGAGTTTTATGCTTTAGCATCCTTGCATGTGTGTGAGTGTTGCCATGAATAGCATGCTTACCATGAGGCTATGTGCTTATGTGATATAACTGCCTTGAATGCCTGTGGGTGGAGGTTGGGTTGCTTGAAGTGGAACAATTCATCAAATGTTTGTTTTAAGCCCACTAGATAGTGGCAAATCATGTTTTCTAAGCCCACCCGAGGGTGGCAAATCCGCGTCTTAGCCTACTTGCGGGTAGCACCATCAAACCATTTTCAAACAAACAAACATGAAATGTTTTGTTCCAATTTAGGCGATTCAGTCTATACTTGTATGCTGTGCGCATCACATAGTAATCTAGGCCAATAACCGGAATAAGAACTCACAATGTTTTCAAAATAAGATATCATGGTTAGTAGAGGCCGGTCTTTGACCGGGCGAGCGGGGGTGCTCACGAAGTGACCTTCCCCAATCGTACCCAAGTTCCCGAGCCGAGGCAACTTTGGTGATGACGGACACGTGGCCTTTGGCACCGAGTCAGGGATTCCTAAATTTCCCATTAAAAAACATTTAGGTGGCGACTCTGTATCTGGCGAAGCAGTCCATGTTTGGCACTTCTTTCAAAAATCTATTTTCAAAATGATTTGCCGGATTTGGACTCTTTGGTTCAAGATTAAGAACCGTGACATTTGAGTCCATCGAACTGTAGTAGACCCAATATCGAACCAGAACGGGGGGGATTTGCACCCTTTCCTCGGGATGCATTCGGGGACGTCTACAGTTTCTGGCGACTCTGCTGGGGATTTAGAGAACTTGACTCGAACTCATGATATCTGGTTTTGACTACACTTGTGTGTTTCTTTGCATTGCATTTGCATTGGTGCGCCTAGGACACTGTGTTTGCCATCTGCTATTCCTGAGCGGTTTGCCGGAGGCTTGTCTTGTCAAGGCATGTCCATAAGGCTGACCGGTTACGGGCTCTGCCAGTATGGGAACACAAACCCCGGTTTTACCGGGGCACCCTTTTTGACCATTCGACCTAGTGCATATTCGGATCCATAGTGACCATTCCAAACTAGGACAGGTTGCTTACCCGTTTATAGGTTGTTTGAAGCCGCTGCGTGCGTAGTGAAACCCTAGTTCCTGACAAAATAGGACAGGGAAACCCTACCCCAACATAGGGGTGTTTTGGCTCTCACTTATCTGCTATGTGCTTGTTAGAGTGCGTCTCTACAGGGAATGCATGTATCAGTTGAGTTTGGGCATCAGGCCTGTGGGCATTAGTCAGTATCTGAGAATCAGTTGTCTGCGGATATCCGATTCAGTTTTGGGGAACAGTAATGCAGGAACAGTGATCAGTGACTGAGGACAGTGTATTTTCAGCTTATCAACTGCGTGTTGTATGCCCGACTGTGTGTTGTGTGTATTTAATTTAAGCTGTTATGCTGCCCGTTTTTCTGGTCATTTATTTCCTTTTTGCTTTATTATCTTTTTGCTAGGACAGTTTTTAGCACGATTGCTTCCAAACCGGCCGATACTCCCCAAGCACTTTGGACACGAGGTCGCCGACTCAACCGATCCGAGGATCTCGTTGACGGACATCCAGTGTTCCACTCTCTACCCCCAGTTATCAGGAGAAGGCCGAGGAGGCGCAGTGTGTCAGAACAGAGATTACCGGGACAGAGGGCTGCTTTGACAGTAAACAGTCAGGTTGAAATTTCTGTGTCTGCCATAGAGATACATTTACCGGTCATTCAGATGGAACAGCAGAATACATCAGGGATGGAGGCTATGATGCGCCAGATGCATGAGAGCATGAAACAGATGCAAGATGATGCCATCCGCCAAGCGGAATTTTCCAAACAACAAGCCGCAGTCATGGCCCAGCAGGCCGAACTGATTACTAGGCTGTAACAGCAGAATGCAGCGTCTGCTTCATATCAGGCTCCTCTTCCACCAGCGGCTCCGCTACCTGAGCAGGCACCTACTGGTCAGAATACCCTCCCAAATCCTCAGAACATTCCCCCGAATATCCAGAACACCCTACCCAATGCCCAAAATACTCAAGAGGACACGAACCTTCCAACGGGGTTGGCTCCGCCCCCGCTCCTACCGCAACTGTCCAAGAATCTTACACCCAATCACCCGGACTCTCCATTTGAGTTCGAGGTAGATCATACAGCTCTGAAGTTGAGTAAGCTGGAAAAGCTTTTTAAGAAATCACAGGGGGTGAAGGCCATCCCAGATATTGAAGATGGCTACACTGATGTGGCCGTGACATTGCCGGACAGATTCAAGATGCCACAGATTGACCGTTTTGATGGGTCCGGAGATCCCATGGTCCATCTTCGGCTATTTTCAGACGTCCTAAGACCAATGGGCCTAACCCGACCACAAAAGCTTTCTCTGTTTGGCAGAACTTTGTCGGGGGTGGCGGCCATTTGGTACGCAAAGTTAGAAGATGATGTGAAGAGAAACTGGGATGAGATGGCTGAGGCCTTCGTTGCACAGTACTCGTATAATACACAGATCGAGATTACAACACGTGATCTCGAGACAACGAGGCAGGAACAGAAAGAGACTTTCTCTGATTTTGTAACTCGGTGGAGAGCAAAGGCATCGATGATGACCTTAAGGCCAACAGACAAAGATCAAATTCGGATGATTGTGCGCAATCTCCAACCGAAGTTGATGCAGAAAATGATCGTACTCCCTTTTCCCACTTTCTCAAATTTACACGAGATGAGAGTACAGATCGAAGATGCGATGAAACAAGGATTGATCGACCAGGACCGGGAGCAGCCCCGGAGGACATTCAACCGTAATAACAACGCGGGCCCGAGTGGCGCTGCCAACACAAGGACTTCTGAGGTCGGTATGGTCACCACCACTCCCCCTTCCCAACCAAGGCCCGCAGCGGCCACACCTTTTTCCAATACCTCCGGGAGCAGTACCCAAGCCCCGAGATACCAATCCAGAGGCCAAAGAACCTTCACCCAACTATACATGCCCCTGTCTAAGGCTCTAGGGGTGTTAATCAGGAAGAAGCATCTGACACCTCTGGAACCAAAGCCACTACCAAATCCACTTCCTCCCTCTCATGACCCAGCAAAATACTGCGCGTATCACCAACAGCACGGTCATGACACCGACCGTTGTTACAGATTGCGTCATGAGATTCAGGATCTTATTGACAAACAAGTGATCGCGCCTCCCGAAAAACCCAACGTCACAACAAATCCTCTCCCACCACATAACCAAGCCCCTCCTCCCAATAGAATCAATTTCATCCAAACTGGGGACGTTTCTTACGACCCTAGTATCTATATTACTCCCTCTCACCTACCCAAGCCGGAGGTGATCCTTCCTGATTGCACTGACTTGTGCATATTGGACACCTTCACAAACCAATCTGAGCCAGAGGTGGTGACCTCCGAAGATGGAACAGGGCAGGTTTCAGAGGAGAGCAGAATTGGTGAATCTGAGATGGAACAGTCTGGGAACCTAGCTGGGAGAGCCTATGATCCGAGCGGATACATCCTACCAGTAGGCCAGTCAAAACTGAATGTGGGGCTGCCAGAAAAAGCTGAACTGTGCATGATTCGGGGGGACAGACTTGAACAAGGGGCAGATGATCTGACAATAGTAGAAGAGGACTTTGCCAACTTCCAGTTCTTCAACGACCAAGAAGCAGGGGATGCAACAGTCAACTGGTTTGAATATGGGGAGACGGCGGAGATTGCCGGATGGTTAGACGACCAGCCGGATGTTGTGGAAATTCAGCCAGAGCAAGGCCCGGCAGGGGCAGGGGTATCAATGATGGCCGGAAGGGCCGGGAGTCAGAATGAATTGCCGGAGAGCGCCGGTACGAAGAATTTCGCTCGGGACCAAGATATTGTGAAAACTGAGCAACAAATCGTGCTAACGCGCGAGGAGCAAGAGAAGAGGTGGGATTCTGAGAGAATCCGAAAAGCCAAGAACCATGAAGAGATTGAAAGTGCTACGAGCACGAGAACAGGATATGCTGTGAGCATATGGGATGAAGGTACTGAGGGTACAAACTTGCCAGAACCAGATAAGTGCCTGTTGAGCGCTAGCGGGATGTGGTGGGAAGACGATGACTTATGTCTTGCCCACACAGATGAAGATTGGGCAGGTGCTCAACCAGATGATACTTGGTACCTCGATGAGGTAAACCATATGACCAGGAGCGGGCGGTACTTCAAGCCCCCACACCTTGACCAACCCGAGACATCTGGGAAAGATAAAGAGGTAGAGAAACAGAGAGAGAAGCAAATTGAAGAAGAAGCTGTACTAAGACAGTTAAAGAAAATACAGGCAGACATCTCCATCTGGGGACTGCTTATGGCTTCAAGGGTGCACAGACAGGCTGTCCTCTCCGCTATGGACAAGGCCAAACTCTCCATCGAAACCACGCCAGAGCAGCTGGTTGGGCTGGTCTTTCCGGGAGGAGGTTCCCCGGCATTAACTTTTTCGGACAAGGAATTGCCGCCTGAGGGCGTGAATCATAACAAGCCTCTCTACATCTCAGTCGAGTGTAGAGACAAGTGGATCCCGGTGGTACTTGTAGATACCGGGTCTGCTATCAATGTCTGCCCAGCCAGAACGGCATATGCAATCGGGTTAAAGCCCGCAGACTTCGTACCAACCACTCAGGTGATCAAGGCCTATGATAATACCAGTAGGGAAGTGATGGGGACTGTCAAGGTTCAGATCCAGGTTGGTCCAGGACAACACAACATTGAATTTCATGTCTTGGACGCTCCCGCAACCTTCAACTTGCTCTTGGGGCAGCCGTAGTTGCACCAAGTGAAAGCAGTCTCTTCCACTCTGCACCAGATGTTGAAATACCCCCACGGGAAGGGGGTTGCAATTGTTTTCGGAAATTCATCCATCCATCCGCCGCCAGAAGTGTCTACGCCAGTTTTGGAGATCGAACACGGCACGGAGGATGTGTTCTTATCGGGGTTCACTTTGGCGGAAGCTCGGGTAGTGCAAAATATTATGGCTGTGAATGAAGGTGTGTACGTCAGTGCTCAATCCGTCTACCTCATGAACAAGCTACAACATATTCCCGGGATGGGATTGGGAAGGAGCGGCAGGAAAGGAGTCGCAGCATTGGCCGAAGTGCCACACAACCCGCATACCTTTGGGCTGGGTTATTTGCCCACGAAAGAAGACTGGGTGAGGAAAGGAAAAGAAATGGCCGGCAGAGCCAGAGCGAAGCAGGCTGGGAAGCCTTTTGACTTAATGCACAGGCCCATCCAGGGTACCCTGAACGGACGCTTCGTCCGGGAGGGGGAGGACTTTCCATTTTGCGGCTTCCCAGAGCCATGGTTAAACGCGGAAAGGAAGCGCGTACCAGGTTTCGAAATCTTCTTCGACCTGCAACTATCCGGGGATGACGTTGCCACAGAGCAGACAAACCCAACAACTGAGGTTAAGCAGAATAAGGCAGTGGATCCTGAGGGCACAGAACTTGAATGGGGGGTAGCACTGGCATGTCTCCTCTCTGATCCTCCGATCGACCAAGAGTGCTTGGGGGATAACTTCGCGGTTTCCATGATTGGGAATGAAACGGCTGCGAGCCGACCAGCAGCTATCTTGGATGCATCAATCGCACCCTCTCTCACTTGGCAGTACGAGGAGGGATTTTTGTCCAGCAGCACCGGGTCAGGTAGTGAGCCGGAATCTGATTCCACCGAGTCCTGTGAGTCGGAATCAGATTCCAGCTCGACTGAGTCTGAGTCTGGTACTCCTGGGGATGTTAACCCGGATGCCACAGTCTTGTCCAGGTCGTCTTTTTCCTTTTCATTTGAGTCTGTTGTAACCGATGAATTGGAAGATTTGGATGTGCCTAATGAGAATGAACTATCTGTGGTTTCCGAGTACTTTTCTGTGCCCCTAATTTATTGCATTAATTCAGACTTTCAAAATTTTGATCAAAACGACGAGGACGAAATTCCTCCGGTTTTACAACGTTTAATTGAGCAAGAGCAAGAGAGATTTGTTAAACCATTAATGGACGAAATCGTTACCGTGAACATTGGTACTGAGGAGGACCCGCGGCTGGTCCAGATCGGGTCCACGTTGTCTTCGGAGGAACGCGAGCGCTTAGTCGCTTTATTAAAAGATTTCAAAGATGTTTTCGCGTGGTCCTACGAAGACATGCCTGGAATCGATCTTGAGATTGTACAGCATCGGATCCCCCTTGACCCCGAAGCCCGACCTGTCAAGCAGAAGCTCAGAAGGATCCGCCCAGATTGGGCCCTTAAGATTAAGGAAGAGGTCACCAAGCTAATCGACGCAGGTTTCCTGCTGGTATTTGAATATCCGACTTGGTTGGCCAACATTGTTCCGGTGCCGAAGAAAGATGGCAGGATCCGGGTGTGTGTAGACTTCAGGGATTTGAACAGAGCTAGTCCGAAGGACGACTTTCCCTTACCGCACATTGATGAGTTGGTAGATTTCACAGCAGGGCATGCATTGCTCTCATTCATGGATGGCTTCTCAGGATATAACCAGATAGTGATGGCACCAGAAGACAGAGAAAAGACTGCATTCACCACCCCGTGGGGGACATACTGCTACCGGGTAATGCCGTTTGGGTTGAAGAACGCTGGAGCTACTTATCAACGGGCCGCGACCACAATACTACATGATATGATCCACAAAGAGGTTGAGGTGTATGTGGACGACATGATTGTCAAGTCCAAGGAAAGAGAGGGCCACTACACCGCCTTGCATAAGTTTTTCCAAAGGATCAGGGAATTCCGGTTGCGGCTAAACCCTCAGAAATGTACATTTGGTGTTACAGCGGGAAAAATGCTGGGGTTCCTGATTACACAAAGAGGCATCGAGGTCGACCCTTCCAAAATCAAGGCCATCCTAGAAATGCCACCACCAAGGACTGAAAAGGAGGTGCGAGGCTTTCTGGGTAAAGTGCAATTCATAAGACGGTTTATTTCAAAATTAACCTTGACTTGTGAACCACTTTTTGGCCTCCTCAAGAAAGGAAAGAAGTTCCAATGGGACGGCCGATGTCAAGCTGCATTTGAACAGATCAAAGAGTATCTACAGAACCCACCTGTTTTATCGCCACCAGAGCCAGGGAAACCGTTGATTTTGTATCTGTCAGTGACTGAAACTACAATGGGCTGCATGCTTGCGCAAGAATCAGAAGATAAGGTGGAGAAAGCCATCTATTATTTGAGCAAAAAGATGCTGGAGTATGAGACCCGATATACACCGCTGGAAAAGGCTTGCTTAGCTCTGGTATGGGCTACCAGGAAGCTGCGGCACTACTTGTTAGCTCACTCTGTAATGTTGGTTTCACGACTTGATCCCATCAAATATCTCTTCGAGAAACCAGCGCTTACGGGTAGGCTAGCTCGTTGGTTGCTGTTGCTCTCCGAATTTGATCTCACGTACGTGACACGCAAGTCAGTAAAAGGAAGAGCAGTGGCAGAGTTCCTTGCTGACCACCCGGTTGAGGGGGATGAAGCAGTTGAGTACCTGTTCCCGGATGAATCAATTTTGCATATCGACGATGAAGCCTGGACGATGTACTTTGACGGAGCGTCAAATCAACATGGGTATGGGATAGGAGTGTTGCTGATAGCACCCGATGATTCCCGTATCCCTCTAGCCTTCAAACTCCGATTCAAAGTCTCAAACAATGAAGCAGAATATGAGGCGTGCATTGCTGGTTTAGAAGCAGCCCTGGAACTAGGGGCAAGACGATTGGACGTCATTGGGGATTCGAACCTTGTTGTGTCTCAAGCTAAAGGAGACTGGAAAGTAAAAGAGGAAAAGATGATGATATATCACCAGACCTTGGATTTGCTAATTCCTCGGTTTGAGAAGCTAAGTTTTACTCATCTACTAAGAGAGAACAACAAGTTCGCAGATGCTTTAGCAACTCTATCATCTATGATAGACATTCCGTGTGGAGTCCGAATGCGTCCAGTCATTATCGACCAGAAATTTGCACCTGCCCATGAGTCGATTGCAGTCATAGATGAAGTTCAGGACGAACACCCCTGGTACTACGACATCTGGAACTTCCTGGAGAAAGAAGCATACCCGCCAGGGGTAAATGCCAAAGACAAGAGGGCAATCAGAAGAATGGCGGTTCAGTTCATCATCTGCGGAGGAAAACTGTATAAACGGGGTCATCTGGGAATGCATAAACTATGCGTTGATGCTGAAGAGTCAAAGCGTCTGATGGAAGCCATCCACGGAGGTGAATGTGGTGCACACATGAATGGGGTAATGTTGGCACGGAAGATCCTTAGACAAGGTTATTACTGGTCCACCATGGAGGAGGATTGTATTGGCTTCGTCCGGCGATGTCACAAGTGTCAAATTCATGCAAATCGCATGAACATCCCGCCGTCAAAGTTGTACAACATGACTTCGCCATGGCCGTTTTCTGTCTGGGGAATTGATGTAATCGGAGCTGCTACGCCAAAGGGGTCGAATGGGCATGAGTTCATCCTGGTAGCGATAGATTATTTCACAAAGTGGGTTGAGGCCCAATCTTATGCAGTGTTGAAGGCTTCGCATGTCGCAAAATTTATCAGAAACAACATTATCTGTCGCTACGGAGTCCCAAATGAAATCGTTTCAGACAATGGTTCCCACTTCAAGAAGGAGGTGATTGATTTGTTGGAGAAATACAATGTGGCTTTTCATAAGTCGTCTACTTACCGGCCGCAAACCAACGGAGCAGTTGAGGCCGCCAACAAGAACATCAAGCGCATACTACAGAAGATGGTGGAAACCTATCGGGACTGGCCAGATAAGCTGCCGTTCGCTCTGTGGGGCTACAGGACTTCGATCAGAACTTCTACTGGGGCGACTCCGTACTCATTGGTTTATGGGATGGAGGCCGTTCTGCCTATTGAGATTGAGGTCCCGTCATTACGAGTATTGGCTGAGTGCCAGATAGCCGAAGCGGATTGGCAGCAAAACAGATTTGAGGAACTCATGCTCTTCGATGAAAGAAGGCTGAAAGCACTGTACCACATCCAAGGTTATCAACGCAGAATCGCCCGGGCTTTTAACAAGAAGGTTAAGTCCAGGAATTTGAAAGAAGGAGATTTGGTACTCAAAGACAACCGAGCTCCCATCCACGACCCAAGGGGCAAGTTCAGACCCAATTGGACTGGTCCCTACATTATCAAGTCAATCTGGTCAGGTGGAGCTGTGGTTCTGATGGATCTAGATGGCTTGGAGTTTTCTCAACCGATCAACATGGACAAGTTGAAGAAATATTACCCCTGAGAGGCTCGCTAGGCCGAAAACCCGAAAGGGCGACCTAGGCAAAATTCAGAGCATAGAAAATTTGAAATTATAAAAACTGAGCTCGCAAGGTTGAAAACCCGCAAAGGGCGGCCTTGGCAAAAGTTAGAGCGCAAAAGGAGAGTAAAAATACCCGAGCGAACCTAAGCCTGAACTACGTAAGGCTTGATTCCCATCTATGGGATACGTAGGCAGCTTCATCTTGAAGTTCAGCCACAATCTTTTCCCCGATCAACTTTGTCCATTTGATCATCTCAGTCATCTCTATTCATCAGCATTTATCGTGATCTCCGGTACAGTGCTATTCAGACTAGGGGCAACTTTCCGTTGCCATGAAGTGTTGTGGCATCATCCAGACTAGGGGCAACTTTCCGTTGCTACGAATTGCCGAGGCATCTTTTCAAACTAGGGGCAACTTTCCAGTTGCTAGGATCCGGGGTTGTGCATCTCAGTGACAGATCTCAAGCGTGTCCAGTTCTGATCCATATCGAAAATAGTTTTGAAAAGTTTTAATAAAAGTTGACTTTGTTCAAATTAATCTTTTCACAACTAAGACCATTTTTGGACCAAAACGGAGAATTTTCAGTACCACAACCTTCAATTTCATTGATTTCAAACAGAGTTCTCTTGCTCTTGCATACAATTGAAGTTGCTTTTTATTACACTCATAAAGAAAACTTGAAAGTACTAATAAAGCAATAAATCTGGCGCATAGTCAAGTCAAGTGTCCCTGCGCCCCCTCCCAGAGCTAGTTGAAGCCTCTGATGCCAACTTGGGCCCAATCTGCGCCTCCTCATTGAGCCAATCCCAGCATTCGTCAGATAAAGTGCAACTAAAAGTAAGGGCGGGGGCCAAAAGCTCTCTAGCCCTCCAGGCCGAAGTATGTCGGGCAAGGTGTGCACCTCGAACCGGGAAAGTGGCTGGGTACTCAATCCCCTCCGGAGGGCAAGTCTGATCATGACCAAACTAACGCAGAATACGGAATGGGAAATAGAATACGCAGTGAGTCAAGCCGACCAACCGGATCCCCGTATCCTGGAACATGCTATAGCTCATCGCCGGAAGGTTAAGCCAAGGACAGCGCCAAGCAATGCGTTCAGCTGACAAGTTGCACATCCATTCAAACCACCATCCCTCATCAAGGGCGTCGACCAGGCGTTGTCGAAAGAAGTAGCCGCGGGCTGAGTAAGCAGGGCAAGAGTCCACAACTTGCAATTTATCCATCAACCATATCTGGGGAGGGATGAAAAATGAGAGAATAAAGAATTGAGAGATGTGCGATGAGAGAAAAGTGAGATAAAGGTTTTGTGAGAAAAACCGAGCCCGAAGGCCGAGTGATGTGAGCAAATACATATGTAAGCTTGGGTGGGAAACATTACCTGCAACAGTAGTGGACTCCCTGCAAATCTAGTCGTCTCTCGATGATAAAAGGCATCTAAACCTAGCAGTGTCTCGGCCAATGTCATGGCGACACAGCTCTTTCCTTCCCTTAAGCCTTGAGCGACTTCAATCAAACGGATGCTAGCTCCTCCGGAGCCCGAGACAAACAGGAAATGAGATAGCATGCACAAGCAGAGGGCATGTTGACGGAAACTTTGCCAATGATGGTCGCTGCGGTCACCGGCATCAGAGAATCGATAAATCAGGCTCGGGATATCCAACATGCCATCACCAATCAGAGATCGGGCATCATGCGCGTTGAGACCGCACATCCGCCCTAAAGCTTGGGCGTGGCCAAAACGAGACTGAGGCAAAATCTCTTCTGAGCGCTCGGATTCTATCAAGACTTGAAAATCTTCAAAAGTAGGACATACCTCTTGCCGAAGCTAAAGACGTGTGTCACCGGGTTCCAAAACCTTGCCGCGGCATGGAGGAAAGGAAGGTGCAGTGGAGTCCGCCTCAACGTGAATAGTGCATTTAAGCCAAAACCCCGGAAGTTCAACTTTTCCGAGCCGTCTAGAGAAGAAATCCAAGTTGTGAGATTTTCTGCGAGAAATGCCTCCATTTTTGTGAGAAACGGTGATGAAATGAATTAGTTCCAGGGCTGGGGCTTTTATAGGGGGGTAAAACACTATTCAAAGGACACGTGTCAACATTCTGGGGGTTGCGGGAGAGGTGGCCGGCCGGCCATCTATCCTAGTAGGCCGGCCACCCTCTAGTCTCCAGATGCAAAATGTGTTCGGCCCCGCATTGGTCCTGTTTTGCCCTCCGGAAGGAAGTTTGAGGCATTTCTGAGCATCGGGAACGTAGAAGGCCTCCATTTCTCTCAGTTTCGGATACGTTCCGTCATCCAGATCGTCTGTCCGAAGTACGCTTTGTTGTATTTTTGCTTATCGAGTTGTTGTTTTGTTTATCGAGTTGTAAGTTTTGTCGAGCTGTCGCATTTTGTGTTTTGGAATTGTTACCTTCCGTTTACGCGATTTTGTTCAGTCTTGTTTATTGAGTCATTAACATTATTGTACTTTGCTTATCGAGTTGTAAACTTGCTAAGATTCTGTTATTTCTTAGTGAGTCGAGTGGTTTGATTTGTTGCGTCGGTTCATTGCTTGACCCGGTAAATACACAAGGCACATTTTCATTCAATTCCATTTTGTGCAAAATGATGCGTTGCGATGCTAAGAATTTCAAAATATAAACATCTTTTCAAAAGCTATTTCATTCCATCTTGTTTTACAACAAGAAAAGGTACAAGTTTTACAGAAAATAAAACTGCCTAACAATATGCAAAGTGCTACAAAACTACTAGCAAAAAGTAAAATAAAGCAAGAAATGACATCAATATCCTCGGGAACGGGAATGAGGAGGCCCTCTCATCCTCTTCTGCGGGACAACCTCTGCATCATCATCACCATCCGAGTCAGAGTTGTCATCCTCAGGATCTCCCTCAGCCTCGCCTCCACTCCCGGAACCAAGGCCAGAGCCTCCCTCCTCAGCAGATGTCCCTGACACACGATCTGCGACCTCCTCCTCGTCATCGGGCTCCACAACATGTGCCCTACGTCTACGAGACGACCCTGCTCCTCGAGCTCCTTGAACAGGCCTAGATGGCCCTGCTCCCTGAAAAGGCCTGGATGGCCCTGCTCCCCGAAAAGGCCCAGATGGCCCAGCACCTCGAGCTCTCTGAGAAGGCCCGGGTGGCCTAGCCCGCGGCGGTGCCTGTACATGAGGCATCTGAAAATGAAGAATGCAAGGCATTAGTTCAAATATGAAAAGCAGATGCAAGTACAATATGTGAGTGAGGAAAGATGAACAGTACCTCCACGCCTATGATGGCCATCTGCGCCTCCCTCCGTAGGATCATGCCCTCGAATGTAGCCAGCATCCCGAGCAGCTCATCTGTATACTCAACTGGAGGCTGCAAATACAAACGCAAAAACTATCAGTGAGGGAATGAGTATCCGAGTATCTGATTGATCAATCAAAGCTGTAAAACATACCGGTGGTGAATCAGGGTCTCTGACATATCTGTGGTCAGGAAGAGGAGGCTCTAGCAGGACCTGGTAAGGAGTCCCGAACCGCCAACTCGTCAACTCGGTCGGCATGTCTGGCCACCCAGGATGATGATAAAGGGACGGAGGGATCGGAGGAATCGAACTACCTCTACCCCTAGATGCACCAGCCCTGCTAGAAGAGGGGATATCCGTAGTACCGGCACGACTCGAGGATGGTACATCAGTAGACCTCCGTGGCGGAACACGCGCTCCCGTCAAAGGGGGCATCAGATATATACGACGATAGGTGGCGTAGTCTCCGTCCATGATATGTAACAAAGCATCATTGCCCTGCATAGCACTGATCACCTCATGGGAAGATAATCTGTCGGCAGTCCGCATAGTGGCTGGAGGTACATCAGGAGGGTCCTGAGAATCATACCCCCATACCTGACGCAGGAAGCATTCCCCCAGGAACCATGCCCTGCCAACTGGTCCTTCGAGCAGCAACCTATACTGGGAATTAGTCGATCCTCCGGGATACTGATGTCGGAGACTATCACCAAAGACCGCCCAAGGCTGCCAAGTAATCTGCGGGTAACCAGTGCATAAATCAATCAGAAATCAGCAATATACAGGGCAGATCAAAGATGAAAATGAAAGGAACTGAGAGTTCTGAAATACCTCTGTCGCCCGCACATTGTCAAAGTACTGTCGCAGGTAGAAGAGAGTCTCTCGAGGTCTCGGTCGGTGCTCGCCCTCGAATACTAAAGAAAACGGAGTCATGAGAACTCCAGCCACCTCCATCTCCGGAGCTAATGTGGGAAAGTATACGTACACCCATAGCTGAGAAAAGCAGTGCAGAATGTGAATACAAAGTGCTAAAGGCAGAATACAGAGTACAAAGTGCGCCGTGTGTGCAATGAACAAGTAATGAGGAACAGAAATGTAAACCAAGAGGACGGAACGTACCTCCCAAGCTCTCCAATAGCCGCCGAGTAAGTCCCCCCGTCCGCGAGAGGCTGCATTCATGTAACAATAGAGGGTAGCCAGGCCAGCGCCACCCCAGTCATATCGACTGACCTGTGATAGGTCCACCAGAGCGCTCAGAAGATATAACCCAACAGTGTTCCCCCTATCGGCAAACAGAGTGGTGCCGAAGAGGAACATGAGGAAGCCACGGGCATACTGCTCAACCTCCTCGGGAGACTCAGGCTCCATCTCCGGCCTCCGAAAATGGGAAGAGAACCAGGTGTATCGGACTCTCCCGGAAGCTCTGTCTACAGGTGGGCGAGCCCCCAACAGATAGGTCCATGCGGCCTCCCACTCTCTCATATCCTCGTCGTAAGGAATGGGCCAACCGCCTATGTCTAGGCCGGTGAGCACAGCGAAGTCTAGCGGGGTCATGGTCAGGTCCCCGGTGGCAGAAAAGTGAAAAGAATTGGTGGTGTCCCACCATCGCTCTACCAAAGCGGCTAGCAATGTCCTGCTGGCAGGGCAACGAGCTAATCCCACGTAGAATGGTCCAAACCCTGCTATATCAACCAGATCCCGGACAGCCTCCGGAAGCTCAGCATACCAGTCTCTCGCGGCAGTAGACCCGTATCCTCGTACGGTGCGGGAGTCAACCTGCATTCAAAATAAATACATGTGTTCAGTACACTACAAAATGCAAGCCGTCTGCAGATAACAAGCTGTGTGCAAATGAAATAACAAGCTGTGTGCGAGTGAAATGAAGAAGCTGCGTGTACAAATTCCTAATCAGTGGGCTGCGTGTTCGCTTCAAATCTGGGCTGCGTGTTCAGTAAATCTATGTTTTGGGCAGCGTGTTCAATTCCTAATCAGTGGGCTGCGTGTTCACTTCAAATCTGGGCTGCGTGTTTAGTAAATCTATGTTTTGGGCTGCGTGTTCAAATTCCTAATCAGTGGGCTACGTGTTCGCTTCAAATCTGGGCTGCGTGTTCAGTAAATTTATGTTTTGGTTTGCGTGTTCAAATTCCTAATCAGTGGGCTGCGTTTTCGCTTCAAATCTGGGCTGCGTGTTCAGTAAATCTATGTTTTGGGCTACGTGTTCAAATTCCTAATCAGTGGGCTGCGTGTTCACTTCAAATCTGGGCTGCGTGTTCAGTAAATCTATGTTTTGGGCTGCGTGTTCAAATTCCTAATCAGTGGGCTACGTGTTCGCTTCAAATCTGGGCTGCGTGTTCAGTAAATTTATGTTTTGGGCTGCGTGTTCAATTCCTAATCAGTGGGCTGCGTGTTCACTTCAAATCTGGGCTGCGTGTTCAGTAAATCTATGTTTTGGGCTGCGTGTTCAATTCCTAATCAGTGGGCTGCCTGTTCACTTCAAATCTGGGCTGCGTGTTCAGTAAATCTATGTTTTGGGCTGCGTGTTCAATTCCTAATCAGTGGGCTGCGTGTTCGCTTCAAATCTGGGCTGCGTGTTCAGTAAATCTATGTTTTGGGCTGCGTGTTCAGTAAATCTATGTTTTGGGCTGCGTGTTCAAATTCCTAATCAGTGGGCTGCGTGTTCGCTTCAAATCTGGGCTGCGTGTTCAGTAAATTTATGTTTTGGGCTGCGTGTTCAATTCCTAATCAGTTGGCAGCGTGTTCCCTTCAAATTTGGGCTGCGTGTTCAGTAAATCTATGTTTTGGGCTGCGTGATCAAATTCCTAATCAGTGGGCTGCGTGTTCGCTTCAAATCTGGGCTGCGTGTTCAGTAAATTTATGTTTTTGGGCTGCGTGTTCAATTCCTAATCAGTGGGCTGCGTGTTCACTTCAAATCTGGGCTGCGTGTTCAGTAAATCTATGTTTTGGGCTGCGTGTTCAATTCCTAATCAGTGGGCTGCGTGTTCGCTTCAAATCTGGGCTGCGTGTTCAGTAAATCTATGTTTGGGGCTGCGTGTTCAATTCCTAATCAGTGGGCTGCGTGTTCACTTCAAATCTGGGCTGCGTGTTCAGTAAATCTATGTTTTGGGCTGCGTGTTCAAATTCCTAATCAGTGGGCTGCGTGTTCGCTTCAAATCTGGGCTGCGTGTTCAGTAAATCTATGTTTTGGGCTGCGTGTTCAATTCCTAATCAGTGGGCTGCGTGTTCACTTCAAATCTGGGCTGCGTGTTCAGTAAATCTATGTTTTGGGCTGCGTGTTCAAATTCCTAATCAGTGGGCTGCGTGTTCGCTTCAAATCTGGGCTGCGTGTTCAGTAAATTTATGTTTTGGGCTGCGTGTTCAAATTCCTAATCAGTGGGCTGCGTGTTCGCTTCAAATCTGGGCTGCGTGTTCAGTAAATCTATGTTTTGGGCTGCGTGTTCAAATTCCTAATCAGTGGGCTGCGTGTTCGCTTCAAATCTGGGCTGCGTGTTCAGTAAATCTATGTTTTGGGCTGCGTGTTCAATTCCTAATCAGTGGGCTGCGTGTTCACTTCAAATCTGGGCTGCGTGTTCAGTAAATCTATGTTTTGGGCTGCGTGTTCAAATTCCTAATCAGTGGGCTGCGTGTTCGCTTCAAATCTGGGCTGCGTGTTCAGTAAATCTATGTTTTGGGCTGCGTGTTCAATTCCTAATCAGTGGGCTGCGTGTTCACTTCAAATCTGGGCTGCGTGTTCAGTAAATCTATGTTTTGGGCTGCGTGTTCAAATTCCTAATCAGTGGGCTGCGTGTTCGCTTCAAATCTGGGCTGCGTGTTCAGTAAATTTATGTTTTGGGCTGCGTTTTCAAATTCCTAATCAGTGGGCTGCGTGTTCGCTTCAAATCTGGGCTGCGTGTTCAAATTCCTAATCAGTGGGCTGTGTGTTCACTTCAAATCTGGGCTGCGTGTTCAGTAAATCTATGTTTTGGGCTGCGTGTTCAATTCCTAATCAGTGGGCTGCGTGTTCACTTCAAATCTGGGCTGCGTGTTCAGTAAATCTATGTTTTGGGCTGCGTGTTCAAATTCCTAATCAGTGGGCTGCGTGTTCGCTTCAAATCTGGGCTGCGTGTTCAGTAAATTTATGTTTTGGGCTGCGTGTTCAATTCCTAATCAGTGGGCTGCGTGTTCACTTCAAAACTGGGCTGTGTGTTCAGTAAATCTATGTTTTGGGCTGCGTGTTCAATTCCTAATCAGTGGGCTGCGTGTTCGCTTCAAATCTGGGCTGCGTGTTCAGTAAATCTATGTTTTGGGCTGCGTGTTCAATTCCTAATCAGTGGGCTGCGTGTTCACTTCAAATCTGGGCTGCGTGTTCAGTAAATTTGTGTTTTGGGCTGCGTGTTCAAAATCTTAATCAGTGAGCTGTGTGTTCGCTTCAAATCTGGGCTGTGTGTTCAGAAAATCAGAGTTTGGGACTGTGCGTTCTACTCTCAATCAGTGTGGGCTGTGTGTTCACCATCAACTTGGACTGTGCAGAAAATCAGGGCTTGGGACTGTGTGTTCTACTCTCCATCAACTTGAACTGTGTGTTCAGAAAATCAGAGTTTGGGACTGCGTGTTCTACTCTTAGTCAGTGTGTGCCGTGTGTTCGCCTTCAAATTTGGGCTGTGTGTTCGACAAACCAGTGTTTGAGCCGTGTGTTCAATTCTTAACTAATGTGTACCGCGCGTTCACAATCAATCAATCAAAGGGCCTAGTGTTTTAGTTTGGCGATTCAAGTGTTGAAACTACATGTTCAGAATGCAGGCAAAGTACTACGTCATAAGCTAAAACTGTGTGTTCAAGCATGGCAAAGGTACAAAATGCGCGGAAAGTGCAGAAAATGAAGTAAAATACCTCTCGGGCATCATAAGAAAGGTGCTGCTCCGGCTCTCGTAGAAGTAAATCCCCGGGTGCCCGATCACTGAACTCAGTGAAACGACGAAAGACCGCCCGCGGGAGCACATGTACCGGTGGAGCGTATCTCCCGGGGATAAAAGGCCGGACTCTCGGGGGCAATGTCATGATGTCAAAATCATCTCCGGCACCGGGAGGACCTCCACCGTGAGGAAAATCGCCCGCCATTTCGAGAAATCTGCAAAAAGGAGCAAAAATGAGCAAAATGAGCCAAAATTGGAAAAAGTCAACAAAAGTCAACTCCCGAGAAAATCTTCCAAATATTGAGACAAACTTACCTCAAGTGGTGAAAATGAGAAAAGAAGCTCCGAAATCAAAATTTAGTCGCCTCAAAGTGCTTAAATCTGAAGGATTTCGCGAAAACAACTTGCAAAAAAGGCCGAAAAGCGCGTATAAAGTGCAGATCTGAAAGAAAAAATGGTTTTGGAAGCAAGAGGAGAGAATTTCACACCTGGGGGAGTGATTTCGGATGGAATGGATGAGCATATATATAGAAATGAGAAAAATGACCTAAATGCCCCTGCTTTTGGGCAGGTGGCCGGCCGGCCCCCTTTTCTGGCTGGCCGGCCATTGGCTTTTTCCTCCCCGGCCGGTGACCTCCCCTAGGGCAACCACCTGGCCGGTGGTGTTCCCCACTCCCCCCTCTAGCTCCCTGCAAATTTTGAGGAAGATCGGAGTTCCCGGGACCTGAAAAAGTTCAAGAAAAGTGCACTTTCTGGAGCGAAATTGCTCCGCCGGGACTTGGGCTGCAATTTCTGACATGTGTCTCATCATTATTCATCAAAATCAAGGCGTATCCTTTTCAAACATGTTGTAACCTCTCCGGGAGGCGAATCAGAGGCTGCGATCAAGTTGCCTTCGCCGAAATGCGCGTTTTCTTACTCGTTGCTTCGCAACAACTCGGCACCCTGATTCGCGCTCATTTTGCATTGTTTAGCATATAACTCGCATTCTCATCAACGTTTTGCATTATCATGCATGATTTCTTGATGTACCATACCTCTATGCTTGAGCATGTGTTGTTGCGCACGTTCCTTTCTTGCATTGCGATGCATTCACTCGCCGACACTGCGTGTGTCGAACTTTCAGAATCACGGGAATCACATTGAATATATGTTGTTAGCATATTGTTCTTGTTGAATTTCTCTCTTTTGCAGGCACGATATTGTATGTACGGTTCATTTGAGGCTGGTGCGACCAGACGAATCGCGCAGGTATCGTATCTTCTCCGTGTGAGACGCGACGAGAATTGAATGATTCTCCGTATTCCTAACTGCATGAAATGTAGTTGTTGCTTTGCATTCTTGCTTAAAACTGTTGCATCTATTTACGAATACTTGCCTCATTACAGCTTGCTGCATTTGCATGATCATTTGGCTCTGTGCATGTCGCTTTGCATTTTGCCCCCCCTGCCTGCGGGCACATATCTCTGTTTATCTTGTATGATTGTCTAAGTCTTCGGCCTTGTCAAAAATGGGTCGTCTCTAGGCTTTGACATTCACTCCCGTCACTTCTTGATTTCCGAGTTCTGTCAAAGAGGGGCAACTGTAGACACCCCATTTTTGACCGACCTTAAGACTCAGACGTCACCGATTGAGCGCTCGGTGATGTTGCATATTGTGCTCGTTCAGAAGTCTCAGAGTCGCGGCCGTGCGCCTTGCCTCCGGGCTTCCGAACTTTCTTCTGTGCTTTGTCTCGGTTTGCGAACCAGACCCGGTTTTCTCAGTTTTCTTTCCTGAGGGGAGGGAGAGGTCCCGTAGACTATCTCTCAGTGGCCGTGGGCTACATTTCGTGGCCGTAGGCCATTTTGCCCATTTCGGAGCTCGGTTCCCGATTTTCGGAACCGTCAGGCCGTGTGCCTCGGTTCGGGACCACACAACCATCTCCGGTTCCTCCGGTTCTTGGCAGGTACCTCTGTTTTATCATAACGAGGAACACTGGGGGCTCAGATACCCACTTCGTGGCCAAACACCACTTTCGGTGCTTAACGACCGGTTTTCGGGCCCCGAACCTCGCGGTTTGGCCCCCGAGCATTCATTTCGCATCGGTTTTTGTTCATTTTTGGCAGGTACCTCTGTTTTATCATAAGGAAGGTCACTGGGGGGTGGGATCCTAGCAATTGTCTCAGAAACCAGTTATGCTCTTCCGGCGCCCTCCGGGGCCCGTTTTTCTCACTTCCGGGCTAATGTTGAACACCCTAGGACCATTTTCTTCGAGCCAAAACCACATATTCGTGTTGTACACACATGGGAGGACCCTAAAAAGTGGTTCTCGGCCAGTAATTATTCTTTTCATTTTTGAGCCTCTCCTAGGGTTGGATTGTTGTTCCTCCTGGTTCAGAGTTGCCAAATTCCGACCACAGGGCCTTGAAGAGGAGACATGGGAGGACACCAATGTATAGACCTCGGCCAGCAATTTTCACTTCCCATTTTTGCCCCTAGCCGGCCGGCTAGGGGGGGTGGCCGGCCGGCCACCTCCAATAAAGGTGGCTAGCCGGCCTGCATCCTCTCAGTGCACACTTTACAGCTGTATAGCTGTTTCCCCCAGATAAGACCTGTATCCGGGGGATATTTTGGAGGGGAACACTTAGGTGCATTTCCCTCCACCTTTACACCCCTCCTTTTGTCCATATAACAGCAGCTCCAACACTCTCCCAAGGGTTGAAAATTTTCTCTGAAGCATATACAAGCATATCCATCTCTATCTCTCTCAAAACTTCAAGTTTTGGTGCCTTTTGTTCATCATCATCAAGCACTACCATCACCACTCCATTTCCAGCAACAAGAAGAGGTTCTTAGAGGCTTAGAAGCAACATTCCTCAAGTCAAGAAGCAAGGAAAGAAAGGTCTTCAAGGGTAAGTCTCAATTCCTCTCTTTTACACCATTTTCTTGCTTCTTTTCTTAACCCTACTTGCTCACTGTTTTGAGCTCCGACCAATACTGAAAGTGGTCCTCTTTTGAGCTATTCTTGATGTTTATTTAAGGGCTCAACCCTGTTTGAGCCCTCTATCTTACACTTCCTTCAATATCCTCTTATATGCCATTATTTTGCATTGAATATTTGGCCTATGTGTGATCTGAATTGGAGCATCTCATGAACTGATATTGTGCTTATTTTGAGCCCCTATTCAACATTAAAGAAGGGCTCAACCTTGTTTTCATGCTCCATATGCAAGTTGCTTTGAATCCATGTTTTGTCCTTGTTTTTGCATGCTTTTCATGGCCTATGAGTGATCTGTTTCCGAGCATGAGGTAAACTGTGAGTGGGACTATTTTGAGCCCCTCTTCAACATTGAAGAAGGACTCAACCCTGTTTGGCCTTTCTATCATGCACTTGCTTCATAATCTCTCATATTTACCGTAAAATTGCATGATTTGTTTAGCCTCTGTGTGATCTGATTTGGAGCATGTCATGAACTGTGAATAGGTTTATTTTGGGTCCCTCTACAACATTGTAGAAGGGACCAACCTTTTTGGGGGCCTCCATGTTATACTTGCCTTTATATCCCTCTTTGGCCCCATTTTTGCAGGCTTTTTTAAGCCTATCTAGATTCTGTTTTCGGCCATCATCAGTACTGAAAATATCCATATTTTGGCCTTCTTGACATATTTCATTAAGGGTTTTTTCTGGCTTGGTGAATGCTTGGTATACCTCTCTTTATAGCCCTCTTTTGGCTCATATTTTGCATACTATGTTGAGCATATCTACATACTGTTTTGAGAGTTTTCATAAGCTGTAAATGTTCATATTTTCAGTCACTCTTCAATGTTGTAGAACTGTATTTTTCATTTTGAGCATTGCATATACCACCTGCTTCATTATTCCCCTCTTTTCCCCCATTTTTGCATGCTATTTTTGCCATACTTGTGATTGTTGTTAGGCCATGCTTCACACTGAAAAAATGCTAGTTTAGGGGCTGCCTAGCATCTGTCTTTACACTTCATGTCCATATTGTGCATGTTTGGCATAGCTGCAAGTCATTTCGGGTACTTAGCATAGCATTTCGGGCATCGGGTGTAATTTGCTATAATTCGGGAGCTGTTTTTGCATCATTTTGGCTGCTGAAAATTGCATTTCCCATATGCCATATGCCACGTCTCATTTGGAATGTCATTTCATGCTTTAATGCATTGCCTCGGTTTGCGTGCCCGTGTGCACGCATTTCGAGGCACTTCATTTTCATCCTCCGGCATCCTATGTGAGTGTGGCTGAGGCCCTCTCATGTTGGTATAAGCCCATCATTACATTTGCATGCCATTTCATGCCTTAATCCATTGCCTCGGTTTGCGTGCCCGTGTGTACGCATTTCGAGGCATCTCATTTTTCATCCGACGGCCTCTTATATGAGTGTGGCTGAGGCTCACTCATGTTAGTATAAGTCCATTTTGCATTCGGTATGTCATTTTAGCATCGTTGCATTCCGTATGCCATTGCCTCGGTTTGCATGCCTGTGTGCACGTATTTCGAGGCACTTCATTTTCATCCATTGGCCTCTTATGTGAGTATGGCTGAGGCTCACTCATGTTGGTGTAAGCTCATATTGCATCACATATCTCATTTTAGTCCTGTTGCTTTCCGTATGCCATTTTCTCGGTTTGCGTGCCCGTGGGCACGCATTTCGAGATATCTCATTTTAGTCTCATTGTTTATCATATTTCAGTCCGTTTCATGCCTTTATGTCATTGCCTCGGTTTGCGTGTCTGTGTGCACGCACTTCGAGGCACTTCATTTTTATCCGACGGCCTCTTATGTGAGTGTGGCCGAGGTCCACTCATGTTAGTGTAAGTCCAATTGCATTGCGTATGCCATTTTGTGCCTTGGGATCATCGCCTCGGTTTGCGCGCCCGCGTGCACGCATTTCGCGGCATCTCATTTTCATAGCATTGTGCATACTAGGATTGCATATTAGTTGCATTTCATGCATATCATGCATATTGCATTGTGTTCGGGATAGGAGTTAGCCCGGGCACGGGAAACGAGGCGCGTTTCGTACTCCGAGTGACGGAATAGGTCTCAATTCCCCAGTCACCGACACTCCGGATTATCCATGATGGAGTTAGGTTTTGTTGTAGCATTCATCTGCATTCATCCTATATTGAGTTGTGCAATCCGATTCCTCGGCCATTATGCATCGGGATGCGTGATTGGTGGCACGAGGATCGAGGCATGCATATATTTGTGAAATACATTGCTATGCCCCTTTCCTGCTCTCTGTTGCAGCAAAATAAAGAATTAGCAACTTTTCGGAGTCTGGCACGCATTTCGAAAAACATTGCAAACGGAGGCTAATTGGGGCATCCCAGTAGATTTCTGCGCAAAGCAGCTCAACATGCATCATTTCATTATCCGAAGTGAAGTCAAGGCAGCCCCTGGCTTGCATGCCAGTTTACAGTTTTTCTTACTTAATTTGTTAATTGATTAGGAATTTGTATATTATTTCGGACTGTATTATTCGGACTGTATTTCGGACTGTATTATTTATTCGGACCCTCTGCGCGAGGGCATAATTGTAATAAGTGTGGGTGAGTGTGATGTATGTCTTCCAACCCCACGTCTTTCTTCCTTTTTATTTACCCGCTTATGATGGTTAGATATAGGGCATATTTCAATTAGCATACAGTATGACAGCATGTTTGCATCATTCATCTGTTTTGCATGCCTCGGGCTCGGCGCATCATACAAACTGCATTTGTATTTCAATTCCAAGTTGAGTACTTGATAGTTGTTGCATTCCACATGCCATGTTTAGAATAGCCGAGCCTGCTATAGTTTGCATTTTTGCATGTGTTGCATTAGACATTTCAGTATGCTTAGGTCCATGCATGGATTTCTAATCGGTTTTCTGTTTTGGCTTGGAGTACTCGGTGAGTTTTATGCTTTAGCATCCTTGCATGCGTGTGAGTGTTGCCATGAATAGCATGCTTACCATGAGGCTATGTGCTTATGTGATATAACTGCCTTGAATGCCTGTGGGTGGAGGTTGGGTTGCTTGAAGTGGAACAATTCATCAAATGTTTGTTTTAAGCCCACTAGATAGTGGCAACATCATGTTTTCTAAGCCCACCCGAGGGTGGCAAATCCGCGTCTTAGCCTACTTGCGGGTAGCACCATCAAACCATTTTTCAAACAAACAAACATGAAATGTTTTGTTCCAATTCAGGCGATTCAGTCTATACTTGTATGCTGTGCGCATCACATAGTAACCTAGGCCAATAACCGGAATAAGAACTCACAATGTTTTCAAAATAAGATATCATGGTTAGTAGAGGCCGGTCTTTGACCGGGCGAGCGGGGGTGCTCACGAAGTGACCTTCCCCAATCGTACCCAAGTTCCCGAGCCGAGGCAACTTTGGTGATGACGGACACGTGGCCTTTGGCACCGAGTCAGGGATTCCTAAATTTCCCATTAAAAAACATTTAGGTGGCGACTCTGTATCTGGCGAAGCAGTCCATGTTTGGCACTTCTTTCAAAAATCTATTTTCAAAACGATTTGCTGGATTTGGACTCTTTGGTTCAAGATTAAGAACCGTGACATTTGAGTCTATCGAACTGTAGTAGACCCAATATCGAACCAGAACGGGAGGGATTTGCACCTTTTCCCCGGGATGCGTTCGGGGACGTCTACAGAGTGATCATTTGATTGTTTTGAAATATTATTCTACACCATTTATTACTTACACTGTCAATTTATTTCTTAAAAAAACTTATAAAAAATATTGAGTCTCACTATTTTAATCAACAAATATCAATATACAACACTACATAAATTTACGGCCACAGTTTCTTTTCAGTCCAAAATTGAAACTGAATGGTGATGTTGGGCTGTGGTAGGTTCGATTTTGAGCCTATTTCGATAATTCAAACCGTCAATGTGTAATACTCGTCGAGTATATCATTCTTACAAAAAATTATGTTGATCGGATATCAATAGTCATTTGATCAACTTACATTTGTTTCAACAGTAATTATGATTTAAAAAATAAATTATAGAAGCAAATGCAAGCTGATCAAGTAGCTGTCGATATCCAATTAACCTGATATTTTTACATATATGATATACTCGACGAGCTCTACATATTGAATGATTTAAATTATCAAGATGGACCAAAAGTCAGGCCCACCACATAGGAACGGAATCAAGATTTCTTCATCGAAGGGGCCAAAAAGACAAATAAAAATTTTCACTATATACATAACCACATATATATCTACAATTATATCTATACACATAAAAAAAAAAATTAAATGTCATAGAAGTAATTTCTAACACAATGAAAAAGTTTTTTTGGTATAAAATAAAAAAGAGAATGCAAAATAGAATAAAAATGGAATATGTATTTTTATATTAAAAGACCATTTCGTGTATTAAATGAAATAAATATTTTTAAAATATCACTACAAATCATATTTTTTCCAAAAATAAAAAATTATTACTTCCCATAATCTTCTCTTAATTTTATCCCTACTTGACTCAACAATATCGTCCAGTTCGTTTTCAGAATGGAGAGGAGTGGTATCCTAAAGGAAAATGACTCAGAGCTCGAAACTTTCGAGCTCGAAACGGCTCGAAAGAGAAGGGAGGGAGGAGGCCGTCGGCCGTCGCAGCTTCGTCCCAGCCCGTCGTCGCCTCGCATCGTCTCGCCTCGCCGCCGTCGTCGCCGAGACCCAGCCCCGCAGCACCACAGCTCGTCGCCTCCGCTGCCTCAGCAGCTCGTCGGTCGTCTGCCAGCCCCGGTCCGGTCGTCTGCCCGGCCGCAGCTCGCCCAGCGCAGCCCCCCCTCGATTTTTATGGCCCCCTCCCCTCCAGTCCTCCCCCCTCCTCCTCCCGTTCTGCAGAGCCCCCCCTCTTCTTCTTTTCCCTTCGTTTTCTTCTTCTCGATCTGCAACAAAGAAAAGAAAAAAAAAAAATAAATAAATAAACTCGACACCAAAACGACATCGTTTTAGTATCGAGCCAATATTCGAACCGTATACTTCGAACTACATAGAACTTCTATATCCTAAATTTGCTCGTGACCGCCAAATAATTTTTGGTAAGGTAGTGGCACGGTGAGCTCGATTAAAATATATATAAAAAAAAAAAAAAAAAAAAAAAAGTAGTGGCGCTGTCATCATTGCGTGTTTGATTCTCTTTTGTGTGATCTTTCTTTTTCGGTACAAGGTGGTGGCCCCATTATTGCATGATTCTTTTTGAAAAATTATCTATCTATCTATCACTATTATAAAAATAAAAAAAATTTATCATATTATTTTATTTTTTTAATTTTAATTTTATCTTTTCAAATCTATTATATTTTTAAAAATTCATAAAAAGTCCTATATAAACGACTAACTCTTTATTTTTAGAGTTGAATACTCAAAAATTATATATCTACCTTCAAAAGTTATATATAAATATGAATAAATCGTCTCCCTTCTTATTAAAAAAAAAAACATTCTTCTTCATATTTTTTATTTTGATGATAATTGAAGAACAAAAAATATTTACTTTTTTATTTTTTGTGTTTACTTCTATACTGATATACATAATATTTACAATTGTACATAATGAATCAAATCACTGTAAATAATTTTGGTTGAATCCTAAAGTTGTATGCACTCGTTTGAATTTAGACAGAGGAAAGCACATGCGTTTTTAAAACAGATTTGTGCTTCAATTCAAAATTTCGCAGGTTACCTCATACACTTTCTTTTTATTTGAATTATATTTTATGAACTGTAATATTTTACATGGTACTTTTATAATCAAGATATAATATCAAAATTCTAAATAAGAACTACTTTCGTTAGTTTTTTTTTTTTAAATCCGTTTTTTGATTTTTGATTTTTTATATTTTTTCAGTTTTGGTGATTAAAGATATTAGAATTTCTTCATATTTTATATTTAAATTATACTTTTACATAAAAATTTAATATCTAATAATCTAAATAGAATTAAAAAGTAAAATATTGGTAAAAAAAATTTATAAATTCAAACATGTACTATTTATGATTATTATATTTATTGTTGTTATTATTATTATTATTATTATTATTATTATTTAATATTAATAATTTTTTTCCAAAAAGAACACACAACAAATTATTTTCTAGGATTGTTTGGGGTGTCCTAAATAAGTGCACTTTTTGTCTTTTTAGACTAAAAAATTAAGGAAAAAAATATAGATATTTGGGTTAACTTTTTAACTTTTTACGAAAAAATATGTATTAAAAAATTATATAAATAAGTGTATAGGAGAAGTGATTGAGTAGCCCGTACGGTACCTAAGGCAGTGTAGTCGGCTATTAAGAGTTGGAAAACGGTTGCCTCCTTTTCGGGCTTGAATTGGACGGTGTTGTTCGGCCCGTGTGGGCCTACCACATGTCCCGTTTTGTTAATCGGAACCGTTAGTATGTAGAACTTGTTGAGTAATATATGCTTATAAAAAATCGCGTTGATTGGATATCGATAGCTATCTGATCGTATTAGTTTTTTTTCAACCGTTAACTATAACACCATCTATTGTTTATACAAAACTGAATTAATCATATAGCTATCTATATCCGATTAACATGATTTTTTACAAGCATATAGTACTCGATGAGTTCGACAAATTAAACGGTTTGGATTATCAAAACGGGACCCGTGGTGGACCCCCACTGACCCAACATTACCCTCTAATTTAATAAATATATGTACCTAATTTTTTTTTCTCGTTTGACAACCTTTCCATCTCCTTCTCAGTACCAGTCACAGCTGTCTATTAAAATATGTAATAAATTAATTTTTTTTTTATATTTTTAATTTGTAACTAGTGATAATTTTTTAAATTTTTTTAGTAACTTTTTGGCTTTTTGATTTTTTTTAGAGATGCCAAACTAAATCTAAAAGTAAAGTTAAAAAATAAAAAAAGTATTAAATTAAATGAATATAAAAAGAAAATAAAAGAGTTATTAAAAAAACAATGTCAAAAAAAAAAAATGAAAATCAAAAAATTCAAAACAAAAGTTTGAAAAAATAAACCAAACCAAACACTATTAAGTTTCTCTTTTTTAAAATCTTTTTTCACTAATCTCTAATTTTACACAGATTATTCACAAATCCCTTTTAATTTTTATGTGAATTTAATAATCTAATAAAAAAATGGTGCATACACACAAAAATATAACACTAAACATCTATATTATGACTAACTATTTAATTATGAATAATTAACTTCTCATTGTTACTTGTATTATATTGTTACAAAAAATTTCACATATTACCTTTGTGATATCGTATATATGTCAATGTCTATATATACAAATATAAATAAATGTAAATTTATATATATATATATTATTGTATTCATATATTGTTAATATGTAATGTTGTATTATTATCAGATACTTTAATTTTCTAACATGTATCGCTTTCATAAAATAGTTATAGTTGCTAAGAAAAAATTATGGAATTATGTTTTGTTCTCCTATAAACTTCTGTTCAATACATATATACATACATGACATACAAACAAGTATCGACAACAAATACTTTCAATAATAACAAATCAAGATTTTGCAAAACACCTCCATCACGGCTATATTTGTATTTTTTTTTTCACTCACAGAAAAAATCACATTATTAAAGGAAAATGGATTTTAAAATGTATAACAATATGATATCGTCTCAAACTCTTACTCATCAAAATATTTGTATTACAATGAGTTGTAATGATGAGCAATAAGAAAATAAGAAGATAGTGAAACAAAAATTACAGAAAATCTATTGTAACATGTTCTCCAAAAAAAGTTAGACGAGTTAAAGTACGAATTGTCATATTTGTTATGAAATTCAAGAAAAATAATGTACCACATGCATACATTTTAGTCAAATTACAAAAAAAAAAATTAAATGATGCCCAAACATTATCGTAGCAACTCAATAATATAGAAAGTAAGTACACCAAATAAAAAGTTTTGATCAATTTTTATTATATGTTGATTACTTACAAATGTCATAATAAATTATGTAACTTTGTGTCATGAAAGTAACATTGCAAACACTTATAAGTATGACTTTATAAACATTGTGAAAATAATTATGAAATTCCTATATCGATCGAAACATTAAATTATAATATCATTCCATTTTCTTAAAAAAAAAACTATTTTACATTTTTTAAATAAATGAAAATATACTAATGACTAATGTTATATCTTTCATCATGCAAGATATTTGTAGTATAGAAAATGAGACTTAACAACTCTTGATATATAAAAATATATTATATATTGATATCAATGTATTCTTACACCAATAGTATGCAAATAATATGCAATAGTGGGTTCAATGAATTTGTATTATGAGATGAACTATTAAACAAAATTGTGTTATTGTACAATTAATTTCATACATTCAATTGTATTACAGGTACGAATTAAGCAAAATTGAAGTGAGAAGTTGATAGAAAAATATTTATGTAATACTATATATTTAAAGGACCTACTTATTATTTATTGTTTAAGATAGATTGTGAGATCAACAATCTAGCTATAAAATGATTATGTTTATAAAAGTTCTCATTTATGATATAAATTTTTTAGCCAAGTATGTATGGCGCAACTCTAATACATAAAAAAAAAAAAAAAAAAAAAAAAAAATTGTTAAAAAGTTTAATCTAAGGAGGGTATAAGATATTAGATCTAGTAAATATTATTATTATTATTATTTTTTTAAGAGATTCACCATTTATGAAATAATTTAGTAATAAATCATTTTTGTTATTTTGGAGCACATTTTATTTCAATTTTACCTCTTGTCTATTTGTTTAATTTTTTGACTATTTTTTAAATTTATATCTATCTGTTCAATTTTTTTCCCATATTTGTTGAAATATCTATCTAAATTTTATTATTTGTTCAATTTTTTTTCCTTATCTATTTAAATCTACCGGTCCAAATTTTATTATCTATTCAATTTTTTCCTCTATTTGTTTAAATCTATCTGTACAAATCTCAAAATCCACTATCAGTTTAAATCTATCGGTTGAAAAACACCAAAATCCCAAAAATCTCTATCTGTACAAATCCTAGAGATATGGTTAGATCTATACAGACACCAAAATTGCAAAATCCTATCTGTAGAGATCATGACCTCTCATCTCTTTCAGATCTGATTCAGATCTATCCAAATCCACCCATATCTCACATCTATTCAAAGACCTCTTCAAACACCACATTCTCTTTTTCCTTCCTCTCCTCATCCTTTAATGGTGGTACTACCTTTTTTTGCCGCCATCACCTTCAATAATACCCAGTTTAGATCGTCAGCACCTCCAATCTAGGCGGCGGCGCCTCTGACCCCCTCCAATTCCTTCGCTGATGACAACTTTCGCCTTGCGAACGGCTCCTCCTCCTCTGCCGTCGTCGTCTAGCAGTCCAACACCGCCAACTGCTGCATCTCCTCCGCCACCCTTGACGACTTAGGTAGGTCATCCTCCATAACGACATCGCTTCAATTTGGTCGACCTTCGATAACTTACACTAGATCGTGTCGTCGTAGTAGAAGATGGTGTCGGGCTCCGACGATACCGAAGTCTCCATGGTAACGATGTTGTTCTCGAGCTCCCACCGCCACCAATCGAAGCACCATGGCGTCGATCGAAGCACTACATTCCGGAGGCGGAGTTCTGGTCAAGATGTCATTGACGGTGAAGTTGTTGGCCTTTGTTCTGAACAATGAAGGAGATCGGTTGAGCAAGCCTTCGGCGGCAGCAGTGGCGGATGACAGAGGAGGCCGACGAACTTAGACTCCGGGAGAGTAGGGTGCAAGTGACCAGATGGAGAAGGCGGTGATGAAACTCGTCAATGGGTGACATCGATCCTAGAAGTGGCTACAATGGCGGTGGTGGTAGAAAGAGAAGAGAGGATTTATTAGGGTTTAGAGGAGAGAGAGAGAGAGAGAGAGAGAGAGAGAGAATGGGTTTTGATAAATATAATTTTGAATAGATAAAGACAGTGGTTCCAAACAAATAAAGCCGTGAACTTTTGAGTTTAGTCATTTTGCAAAGAAAATGAGTGAGAGTATTAATTAGTGCCCCTATTAATGATATAGCAATGGGTCTTATCTATTGTCACAATATTATTGTGTCTATATTTTTTTTTTTAAAAAAATAGATGTCACATCATTAATCGTTGTTTTAAAGCATCACTTTTAATGATCTCTAACATTTGTCTTTTACAAAATAGCATCCTTATGGATATATTATTTTAACACCTGGATGATTGGGTATAGAAAATTTAAAATTAAATCTATTACCTGAATGTCCTAATAAATGTTTATACCAAATATAATAATCGACTTATATCATACGCACGAGTCTTAAATCACTATAAAAATAAAATTATTTATGCACTCGTCGACTGAAACTAATTTTTCCATTCTCTTTTATTTTATATTTCTTTTTCGGTGTAAGTTGGTGGCCGCAGGTATTATTGCAATTTTTATTCCATTATGTGGTTTTTATTTTTTGGTGGAAGGTGGTGGGCGCTGTCATTATTGTATTTTTATTGCCCTATGTGGAAAAATTATGGAATAATTCTATGTATCTCACCTCAACTGTGACGTGTGATTGTGATTTATTTTAACTACTGATATCACTATATAAAAAAGGGTATGTGATTTATTTTGTCTAAAAAAATACTTAAAAAAAGATAATGTGTGATTGTAATTTATTTTAAGTATCGATATTTATAATAATTGAATTTTGATTACACATACTTTTCAAGATAAAATTCTTGACATTTTTTTTGTTATGGTGGTGCTACGGTGGTGTTACTTGCACCAATTAGTGTACCAACTAGTATTATGACATTATTACTGACCCCACTTATTATACAAATTATAAATATTCAAAATTTCTAAAGTTGTGCCATATCATCTATTATTAGTACACTAGTTGGTACACTAATTGACACTACTAGAAAATGGCCTTTTGCGACCACCTGATAATTAGTCGCAAATAACTAATATATTATTTATTTTCCCCTTTTGCCTTATATTTTCCCTAGCCTTTCACAATGATCGTTCTTTTCTCGCACGCATTCTTTCTCTCTCTCTCTCTCTCGCTTCTTTCGATCTCACTCTCTCTGTGTCCCTCAATTTCATTCTCTTTCTCTTTAATGTTCTTTTCAATCTTGTGCTCTTTCTATTTCTTATATTCTAAAAACACAATCAGCTTTTTCTGATTTTTTTGAACTCAATCATTGAAGGTACTCTCTCTCTCTCTCTCTCTCTCTCTCTCTCTCTCTCTCTCAAGTTTCTTCTTATTTTTGGAGTTGAATCTACATCTATTGTTTTGATCGAGTTCAAGGTACTCCCTCTGGGAAGTTCTTCTCTCTATTTCTATCTTTCTTTGTTTCTTCTTATTTTGCAATTTGAATCTGCTCTTAGGGTTTGGATCGACAAATAACCCATGCAACATTCAAATTTGATGATTTCGATTATTCGATAAATGCAATTCAATTTTATTTCTTTGTTTTGATTTTTTTTTTGTTGCTTCCTAAGCTTGAAAATTTAGCATGTTTTTGTTTTGTCTGATCATATTTCTCTATTTTGCCTCTATTTATCTACTTAGAAATTGTCAGAAACTAGAATCGAAGAAATTGAATTTTATTCTTTAGCTCTGTTATTAGTCCCTTAGAATGAAAATTAAGATGAGAGGCCCTCACTGCAGAAATTTTTGGCATTAGTGACGTTTAAAAAATGCCACTATAAGCCATATAAACGCCGTTAAAGGATACAGTGACATTTATAATTTGCGTTGAGGATACGGCCGCCGTCTTAGGTATATGACGTTTATTAAACGTCACTAATGACTTTAGCCGGCGCTTTTTAAAACGCCGTCAATTTCAAACATCCGTTATGTAAAAATCGTTATAGTTAAATGCTGACGTCATATGACGACATTTAGTGACGTTTTTGAAGAAACGCCATCTTTTCCGTTACAGTTACACATCATATGACCACATTTAATGACGTTTTTTTAAAAAATGCCATCTTTTCTCCTTATTTAAAAAAAAAATAACACTGCTATTTATAGAAAGAAAAATATAAATAAATTTCATTTGAACTCACTAAATCTGTAAAACAATGCTTCAAAAAAAAAAGAAAAAAAACAGCAAAGTAAGGATTCAATTGTCAAATTGTACTACTAGCTAAATAAGGTCAAATCTAAAAGTCAAGGATTCTATACAAAAACACATAAATTAAAAATAAACCAAACAAGTTTAATTCCTCTTCCATCCTCTTCCAGATTGCTAAAATTTTACATTTGACAAACAATAGAAGAAAAATTGTAATATTTCCTACCTATTTATATTTAACCACAAACCATACCCCAAAAAATGTTACAAAACCATCAAAATATTGGATAACTCATTCATGGGGCAATGCTTATTTCAAGGAACAAGCTGGCCAATGCTCCTATAAAAAAAAAAAAAACACTGGAATCAGTCATAAAAAAAATAAAGAAACTAACCAAAAAATATATATATATATATATATATATATAAAGTTAGCAAATTATAATCATTGTCAATAATAAAGTTAGCACATCAATCGCAAGCCAGATTCAAAACTCTCACCTCCACTTGCAAACACCATATTCAAACTTCACGTTTATCACATAAATACAGATAGTTCAACACACTATCCACATGTTACCTATGTAATGAAACCATTATAATTCCAAAGCAATGACCATAATAGAACCACATCACCAAATCCAATCAAACCAGAAGGCTTCTGAGCCAACCTTTTATGACAGATTTCTATAGAAGAATAAAAAGAAAAAGGATGAACACAATAATACATATTCCAGCTCTGCTTCTTCCTCCCAAGATTCAAATTTCAAAGTATGGTCTCAGGCAGAGAAATAATAATCCCAGCTAATCCTATAAGGTGTTACAAAAACATACAGATCCATACAGGTCCATTTGTTACTGCCTCCCAAAAGAGTTTCACCTACATTTGTATATGCTTTCCAAAGCCTGTGAAGGCTTGTTAAAACAAAACACACCCAGATAATGGCCAGATTTGTTGCAAGAGTGCTTGGTTTAGCTCAAGTCAGTAGGCATGACTAGCATTCTCATCAGTAAGTTTTGTTTTATGTTCTGGTCCAATAATAAAATAAGACCATGAATGTAGCATCATACTTGCATTAACAGGATTAGGTAATCAATGGAGAAATAACAAGGTCCAAATACTAACCGATCCATGCCATTCAGCACGATGCAGTGTCCCAAAAGAACCTGCAAGAGGAACAAAGAGTATTTTACCTCCCACAATTGCTTCCAAATAATATTTAAAAACCTCAAGAAAACCTTTCTGGAAATAGATAGTTAGCAAAAAGTACCAGCACCAATGCGCTCTTTGATGTGTAAGTCATCCCACGAGATCTCAAGTCTATTTACCAGTAGGGAAGGTGGATTTGGATCCAAAAAGCTCTTGTGTGGATGGTGGCATGGAAATTGAGAGCCGGGTAGTTGAGAAGCTTCCATGGCTTTATTGGTTTTCTTCTTCTTCTTCAATATCAAGCCAAGAAGAGTACTCTCTGCTCTTCGGCTGCCATTCTCCGAAGAAGTGATGAAAAGGCTTCTGTTTTTCCTCTCTCTCCACTTCCATTGGCTTTCCTGATCTAAAATCACTGCCTAAAACAAAACAATGCTGTTGTTGTTGTTGTTGTTCTCTTGACTTACCACTGCCAGTGAGGCCGTGAAAGTCTAACTGGGAGTAGGCGGTATTAGAAGAACTCGTTGTCAAAGGCGTCCTTGAAGCTTCTGGGAAAGGGGCTCTCGAGTCCACCTCATCTCTCACTCCATGAAAATAACTGTTTCAAACAACCAGTCACAAATGCATAGGATTTAACTACACATGTATTACAATTACAGCATACATAAACTATTTTTTCTCAATTTTCTTATGACTAAAAAGATAGTAGCATCCACAATAATAAATACAAGTAGAACATATTGCCAGAGATGGCTCAACCATTATGTTATTTAGGCTGTCACTTAAGGCTCACAAAGAAAATTATACAAGTAAAATTTTCTGAAAAGTGTTTTTGAAAAATGATAACCAAGCATAATTTGCAGAGAGAGAAAAGGGGAAAAAAGAAAAAGAAAAAGAAAAAAAACCCTCACACTTTATCTATTTTTCTTTTTTCTGCGCAAATTGCTCTCTTAATTTAAGATTTAAATGTAGCCTAAATAAATTAATGGAACTAAAGTGTGATGTTTGAGTTTGAATTTTATTATTGCATGCCATAACTTCTGGGTTAATCCCCTCATACCCATAATGACATAATAATTTGGTAATAATAGAGATTGAGAAGGGATTTACCACAGGGAGTTCCTTGGAGAAGATGCAGAATCTGAGCCTAGCACAGAGATCTAATAGAAAGTGGCCACCACTTATGTGACAGTGAACATGGAGAGACATTTTCTCCTGGACTTTCTTCCACTCTGCTACAACTTCATCTCTCTGTAACTTATTGTACCACCCCTGTAACTGCACTCCAAAATTCCCAAATCATCCACTTTGTTAATTTCTACACCAGAACTTTTAGTCAACACAATGGGCAGGCAAGATAAAAAAAAGCAGTGGAATCAAAATTAACAATCCTCTGTTTTGACTTTGTACTAACCTTTAGAATTAACTTGAAAACAAGATGAAATTAAACAGTAAAACCTTGTTTTTTTTTTTTGTTTTTTTTTTTATCTGAGTTTATCAGGTTATGATTACTCTGTAAGGATTTGAAGTATGCATGAACTCATATATTATGACTAATATAATACATACAATTCCCCGTTTTTCTTTGTTTTTGTTTTGTTTTTTTTTTTTTGACGTAATAAATTAATCAAGATCCAACTAGTCAAACAAGAAATTGATATTCTAATCAACTAGTTGGAAGGGATGAGATGAGAAAAGATTAGTAGATCAAATTAAAATAAATTATTTTGATTGAAAAGTCTTGCAGATCAAGATTACCTGAGAGTTGTTTATTGATTGAGAGATGGCCAGAGTGAGCTTAGAGGTTATATCACTATGTGTGAGTGTATAAGTTCTTGGAAGCTTCCCTGGATGCTTCTTTTCATCAACTCCTAGGAACAGAACCCCTTCAGCTTTGAAGCTTCAAAGATTGCTGGTCCAAACAACCTTGCAACCTGTACCCAATCAAACCCTTCAATCAATACATACATAAACACATATATATAGATAGATGTGTATTAAAAAAGAGGGGGGGAGAGAGAGAGAGAGAGTTATTACAGGGACAATAGATTGGTGCTTCTTGGGTGATCTTCTACTGTGGATGAAAAGAGAGCTATGTTGGTGAAGTTGAGAGAGTGAGGAAGGCCTTAGCTCAGATGGAAGCACAAGAGAAGCAGTCAAAGTACCCATCTCTGGGCAAACAGAGGCTTGCTCTAAAACACTTTTCAGAAACTTCCCCACCCTACTGCCAAAAAAAAAAAAATAAATAAGAAAAAGGAAAACTAACTCGGACACACACACAAGCATGGTAATTCAGACCCCAGATGTTGATAGCTTAGTTTTCACAATTTATTTTTTTATTTTTTTATTTTTTTTAATACCAAATGCAAGTTCTTTTGAAACTTGATTCTCCAATCTAAACAGTTTAACCTCAAGTTATGTCATAAAGTTGTGTTCGTTTAGAGTTGAAGTCGTGTTTAACATAACTTTGAAAAGTTATACATGAAATCAGTTGAAGTTGTGTTATCAAAATGCAATTTTAAATTTTTTTCACGACAAATCAAATGAAGTCTTTATATTGAATATTCCTCTCTTGATATTCCAGTAGCACCAACATCCAGACGTTCAGGTGATTCATTTCCTCCACAACCTTGATCACTTGGACTATACATGGTCTCTCTCGGATTTTTATGCAAGCCAATATCCTCCTTTGGATGAACTTGCCCAATGCCTGTAAAAGTTCAGACTCAAAAGTGAATTTGGTGAAATCAGCATCTCTCTGGATCCAGTTAATTTTTTTGCCAGAGCTGCATACTACAAAGAATGGTCAACAAGCTTCTTTAGATGGCCATGAAATCAACAAAACAACTCTAGCAGATCCATTTTTCTAGAGTTAATCAATGACTAGTATTCTGGTGTATCCAATAGAATAAAAATTGCAAATATGGAACAGAAAATCTGAGCTATGTGAATTTGCATTACAAAGCTAAAAAAAAAAAAAAAAAAAAAATTCACACAAACTTTTTAATAAATAATACCCAGACGTGTGATAACTAAACGTATAAGGTACATCATGTTATCTAATTTGCAGTTGCTAAACCATTCTTCAACTGAGTCATATACAGTGCCAGAGATTTTGTTCTTGACACATTGGTCCCTTAATTTTTCTAATATGAAAACTATGTTATCTGAATCTGAACATCTCAAGGTACCCTTATATCTTCACCCTGAATGATTCATCCTGCCATCAGCCAGTGATGCTGTGATGCAGAAAGAATTTGAATGACAAGCCTCAAGGTATGCAAATATGACTTACCTGAATGTAGAGGATTTTCAGAAGGGGCACATGTGTGCTTTGAGTTTGGGATCTGACAATGTGATGCGTTATCTATGTAAGGTTGTCGAAACTCTTTTAGATGTGAAATCTGAAATGGTGAAGGCACTGAGGAAAGTACAGCTCCATTGATTCAGGAATCTGGACCATGGACATTTCCTGGTTCCCCAACTAGATCAACTACATATTCCTTGTTAAGAAATATATGCATCTATAAACACCAATGAATGAAAATAAGAGATACATAATAAAAGAACTGTTTGGTCAAGGACTTTGTGGATCCTATTTCTATCACTGATGGCATATGCATTCTAATATCCGAGGCATCAGTACCACCCCATACAAAAGACATTATTGTATAATGTAACAACTTTCAGGTCAGTGATCATCCTCTAATCAACTTATTCAGGATTCTAATGCCATCATGAAACTAGAAGCAAAATCTATTATGGTATGAGCTAACACATATATCAGACTTGGTTTTTTTGACCAAGTGTCATGCAGCACTTCAAGGTTAGTGCAACATAAAAATCAAAAAACAAGTAGAAACATCACCTTAGCAATTGTACTTGAATAGTAGTTAATGGAGGATATTGTAAAGCCTAAAAGCCTAGAAAAAAAAAATGTTACCTAGGAAGTTTCCCGTCATCCTCAATTTGAACGAGACAAGAAGACCGATGGTCTGCAACACAGTACTTGCAACCTCAAGCTATTCGGCAAGGCAGACCTATGTCGTCTACCAATTTCTGCAATTGAAAAGAAATCATCTGTTAGTTTACTGATTTCTTTCCCTCTGCACATTGGGATTATCAGAGGCAATACACTTATGCGAACACGAACAAACAAAAGATTATCCAGCCAGCATCTGCAAGCCCACCCGCCTGCACGTCCACCACTTATATATACATTAAGAGGCAGAAATATTGTGTGCAGCATAACTGGCTGGAGATCAATTTATGCACTCATTCTGACACATTGACTACAACTTTCATAGCTAAGCTCTGGAAATTTTGAAAAGAACAAGGAGCAAAATAAAGAAACATACCAGAAGTACATTCCTAGTATTTCACAATAAATTCTATCTGCTTCACATTCTTTTGAAGTTCTATTAATTTCAATGTGAAGAATAGCATATGTCATTTTGCTGCACTATCTCGACATTAAAAAAATATATAGAACAGTCTTAAATCATTTATAAAAAAATATAAATCATGTATAATCATTTTTATTCTATCATATCAAACAGTCTTAAATCATGTATAAAAAAATATATAGAATTAATTTTATGATTAATTCTTTCTTTTCCCAACTTTACCCAATAAATAAAGTCACAGTTATTGAACTAATCAAACACAAAGAGAAACAATAATATCTAATCATGAATCTCATGATTCTTATAATATTCTCACTCAGCCAGAAAACAAACAAGAAAAGCCAAAAAGATGAGGATCAGATGAGTCCGGCAAGTTGAAGCCTCAAACAACAAGATGCTGGAAACACACACAAATCAACCACATAAACTCCTGCAAAATCAACCAAAGCCCAATCATGGAATTAATAACCAAATTCAATATATATATATACTTTAATAAAAATCAAGAGAAAGCTATGCAATCAAGTGCATAAAAAGAAAACAGAGCGAAATCATACCTTCCCAATAGTAGATGTTGATGCTTGAAGCAGTCCATTTCTCTCCTCTAAGCTCTTCTGCAATCTATACATCTCCTCCTCTATCTTCTTAGCTTTGGCCTCTGCCTAGTAAAAAAAAAACCCAAAATACACAAAATTAGAGAAGGTCCCACAAAGAACATCACTTTACAGAGAAGAACAAAAAGGTGAAATGAAATGATTTTATTTCCAAAGTACACACAGATGCAAACAAATATACATAGAAACATATAAACAAATATACAAATTTACATGCCTGTCTTGTTAGGGTTTGGAGAGCAAATGACTGCTCCTGTGAAGCGAGATGGCTTCAGACGTCCTTGCCCTCCACCGCCAGCGACACCATGTTCCGCCGGAAGCTCTGCTTCTTCTCACTCAGATCCTTCAAATCGATATTTCTCGGCGCGCAGAACGCTTCGTTCCATGCAATCACCTCATTGTCCATGCGATTGAAGCGACTCTCCATCGCGATCTTCAACTCCTTCGTACTCGAATCCTTCTTCTCTATCTCTTCCTTTACAAGTTCATGTAACTGATATCTACACTTCATCGCCACCTACAAAGAAATCAAACACCGATTTTGTTAATGAAAAACAAAATAAAAACGACTTCATTTTTCAATTTCGGATCTGTGATTTGTGAGAGAGAAATCAGATCTAACAAAATGCAAGAGAGATCAGATCAGATCAAGTTCGGATTTTGATCAGATTAGATCGACTTTCTTTTCAGATTTCGGATATGCAATTTGCGTGAGAGAGAGAGAGAGAGAGATCGAGTTCGATGAACAGCTAGGGTAAGAGAGATCAATATTAATCGCGCGAGAGAGAGATTGTGTTACTTTTGTAATTGGAATGGGGTTAAGTGTCTGTTAAGTTAAACAGACTTGGCTCATTGAGACCATCAACAAGCACCACGCCTTGAAAAACGTGTCGACTATTGAGGTATACACAACGTTTTTTAAAACGTCTTGGTTCAAGCGCCGTTATAGACCATTTTTCTTGTAGTGCCTTACTATGGTTTGCACTCAGGTAAGGTTTATTGTCTTATTCTGGTTTGATATTCTCTTATGTGCTTTAATTGGTGCTATGTTCATCAATGCAGTTGAGTACATTGTGCACTATCGCGAATTGATGGCATTTCTAATCTGTGAATTGATAGCATAATGCACTGAGGTAATTGATCTAACACTTCTGAATTGAATGTCGTGCTTAAGAGCCCATGATCGAGGTTTGGAACCTAGATGGAAGGCCTTTTCTTATTAATTTACTAGAAAAATAATTCAATTTTCTTCATGGAAAGTAACCAAAAGAAGTAATAATAAGATCTCAACTACTTTGCTAATTTGTAAATGAGGCAGTCGTAGTGATGTAAAACAAGTGGCCGAAGACTTCTTGGAACAATTAGACCGCCAAAAGACAAGAAAGAAACCAAATTGAGAGCAATAGCGACACTTTTGGGACGAGCTCGAAATTGTCTCAAATGTGGTAGTCTGATCGGAAATGGCGTTTTAAATCAAAGTCATGCCATTTTGGCAGTGTTGAACGGTGGATTTTAGCCAAATTCTTTCGTTTCGGCCTTCAAATTAGCAATTTTGCCATTTTAGGAAAGTTTTGTTTTGGGAATAACTTTATTTTGGGAAGTCCTTTTTTGCACCATCTGTTTTGGCGCGTTTCTATTATTTCCTAGTATTCAGATTTGGGCTTAACTCATATTTTCTATTTTTGGTAATTTTCTGTTTATTTTCGTGTCTATTAAGGAATTATCCTAATTCCTTGTTTGTAACGCTCCAAAAATAATACAATGAATCCAATCCACAAGAGAGAAGATATTAGGAATAATATTCTTTCAGTCATTAGCGTTTGTGTACAAAAGCTAACACATGCGATATACATTCACAAATGTTCATCTTGAATCTACAACATGTGCCACAATGATAAGAGAACTGAAAAACTAAACAGGTAATCATATGCCCTATAGGTTTACATCTTTCCAAGTCTTTGCTTGGTTACAACAAAAGTGAACCTAACTCAATACAGTTAAAGTCCTTGACTATACAAAAGAATACAACAAAAGAAAGAAGCTCTTCCTCTTAAAAAGTCCCTCTTGGCTATTGCCTTGGCGGAAGCATGTCACCAACACCTGAAAATCACTACAACAAAAATAAATTATGGTGACGAAAACTAGTGAAGAAAATAAATTTCGTCACTAAATAAGAATAATTTGTGAGGAATATATAAATTGTCACATATAATAAAAAATAAAAATAATAGGTGACAAAATTTATTTTCGTCAATAAATACTTCCTTTTAGGTGAGGAAAACTTAAGTTTCATCACCAAAAATTTTCCTGCTAATTTTTTTGGGTGGCGCCAAATTTTTGGGACTTTTGGTGAGAAAATTTTTTTGTTACTAATTATAAAATTATTTGTGAGAAATATATTTTCATCACTAATAATTTTTAATATTTTTGAGATGTTTTGGTGAGAAAATAATGTTGTCACCAATATTGGTGAGAAAATCTTGATGTATTGAGTGACAATGACAAAAAAAAAGTGGTATTAATTTTTTTTATCCCTTTTTTGTTTATCCTCTCTCTCTCTCTCTCTCTCTCTCTCAAAATAGGCACTACTATAAAAATAGTTAAAGATCACATCACTTTTATTAGAAGTGTGATAAAAAAAATTAGATTGATACTTTAATCACACTTAATTTGATTGAGTGTGATAATATTTATTTTTTATGTGACTTTTCAATTAAGAGTGATTATATATATATATTAATCTTACCTTCTAAATAAGTGTGATTATTTTTTTAATCACAACTTCTAAATAAGTGTGATGAATATATATTCTAAAAAATTCAATTCAAAAAATTCAATTAAATTTCTAAAAAATTAAATTTCTAAAAAAATTAAATTTCTTTTCTCTTCTTCTTCTTCTTCTTCTTCTTCTTCTTCTCTCTCTCTCTCTCTCTCTCTCTCTCTCTCTCTCTCACAGAATGATAAACACCACATGGGCACAACCTTTGCATCTCCTCCTCTTCCCAAAATTCGGATCCTCTTCTCCAATAGAGACCCACCCTCTTCGCCATAGACGATGCTCTTTATTTCCCTTACAACCCTTCGAAACTCATTGGCTTGGGAAAGATCTGCAATTTTGGTAAGGTTCTAAACCTAGAGTTTGTTTCTTTTCTTTTCTTAAACCCTTCCTTTCTTAAATTAGGGCATTTGATTAAACTATTTGGATTTCAATTCAACGATTTCTGGTTGGGGGTTTTGAATTAGGGCATTTGATTCAACGATTTCTGGGTGGGGGTTTTGATTTTTTGATTTAGATTTTTATATATAAAATTCTTAGGTAGTGAGCTTTCCTCCCCCCCTCTGTTTCTCCATTTTTTCATATTTAAAAAAAAAAATCTAACAGACACCATGCTTATGGATGTGAATCCAAAAACTCTAAGATTTGTCTTTTTTTATATGAGTTTCAATAGTCTAAATGGGATTCAAGTTTTGAAATGGGTTTGAAATATACTAGTGTTCTCAAGTCTTGTCCAAATCAATTTTATGTTTTTGTTTTTGTTTTTCCAATTTTTTCATTATGTAATGCCATTTATAATATCTATAAAGTTCATGTCTTCTTCTTTGTAGTTTTGCACCTTAAATGTTTATTTATTTGCTTCACTGAACTTCAATGTAATGGCTTTCATTTTCCTGCATATTTCCTACAACAACAAAGGCACCTTAAAATGTTTATTTATTTACTGTGGTATATGATTTGTTTGTTAGTAATTCTCCATATGATATGTAGATTCAATCATTTCACTTTTTATTTGATTGAAACATTTATCTAATGTTTCTATTTTGTTAGGATTTCCCCTCTTGTTTGTGACAGGAAACAAACAAGAATTCTGCATGTCAAGTGTTTGAAGATATTTCCGAGAGACAACCCATCAACCCATCAAACCATCAACCCAATGTTGAAAAACTCATTGTATATTAACCTCTTATAAAATGACTATTCTATTTGTAATAGTACAACAATCCTAGTTTTGACCCGACCTTTGTTACATTTCGGACTCGGGTTTCGTGATTTAATGTAACGCCCCGACTTCCAGGTCGTTAATAAATCAAATCAACCTCAAATTTATAATCGTAGATAACTCAAAATCCCAAATATGCAAATCGTCTCCATAAATAATTAACTCAAATGTCTCCAAAACATAAATTACACAAATCTCCAAAATAATATATAGTTGTGGACTAAAAAAAAAAAAATCTCTAATTCAAATAATCTCTTTAGATGCTTCAACTCCAATCGCCACTAAATTTGCTCCACGCCTGAAAAATAAATTAATTCGGGAAGTATACAATACAACAGGAATAACAAGGCTCGGACATAAAATAAATCAACAGAGATCCAACAATTACACAACCGATTAGATTCGATAATCAAGCAATTTACCAAATTGCACAAACAAGTCAACTCAAAATATGATAATTTATCCAGAACCAAATACTCGGTCCTACTCGGTACATGACCAGTGACTGGCCTCACCCCCCTCACCCAAGTACAACCGCTTACCCGGGCTATTGGTACAGATCATATTGGCAAAGTCCACTCAATCCATGTACGGAGCATTTCCACGTCATTTAGCCAAACAAATCAACATTTCCAACACAGAATAACTACACAGAGTTCATCAAATGACTAGAGTAATCAAATGAATCAACAACGAATAATTCCACAGAATTTATCAAACGATCAGAATAATCAGAAGGAGTACAACTTTATGGGAATTAAAAATAAACTCTTTGCCAAGAGAATTTAGGAAGCATATTGTATACCACTGAATTACCTCAATCAATCTCCTCCGTCTCTAATACTCGAATCTCGATCATTCTCCATGAATCTCCAAAGTGGCATAAGGTATGTAAGATTCTACAACTCTCTTCCTTTACGAAAATGCTTACACTCACTCTATACACTCTTAATCTAAACTCAAAATTTCTATAATTTAAGAGAGAACAAAATAAGAGATAGAGATATGGATAGACCAAGAAGAAGAATAATAGAAATGGTTGAGAGATGAGCTCAATTTATAGGCAAGGATACTTGGGACAAAAGAAAAGGAAAAATAATAAAATAAAGTTTACTTGGTGGGCAAGAAAGGGGTGTACTTGGTACTTGAGCTTCTAGAATGTCATGATTACAAGCCTTGAGAATTGATCCCTCACGCTCTCCTAGGTTGGCCGGCTATAGGGAAGGGAAATGGAGAATATTTCATTCAATATATGTGTACTATGAACATATTCCCAATGTATATATATAGAATTGGTACCAAGGTCATCATTGCTCTAAGATTTCAAGGGATTTGTTTGTACTAAAGCACAATGATTATAGCCTAAGAGGTATGATGGCTGGCCATGTGCTCAAGATTTGGGGGAGATTTTTCTATTTATTATGTGTATAAATTCCATAGATATTGTGTACAAAAAGATTTGATGAATAAGAGGTACAAATATATATCTATATACAATGGTTACTAACTTGGGGTGAAAGAAAGGAAATTTACTTGGTGCCCAAGAATAATGAAAAAAAAATATTAGAAAAAAAAAGAGATGAATAATAATGAGGTGGAGAGAAAAAGAGATAAAATAAATGGAGAAAATAAGTTAGATTCTCATCTAAATATCTCACCACCAAACTATCACCAATACCTCTCACTAAAATATTAATACCTCAAAAATACGGGGTTTATCCATGTCTTGTTTTCCTTCTTTAACTCTTTGAATTTGAGTTTTGGAATATGTTGGGCGTGTTTAGAACATGATGGTTGCTATTTGGTCTAGATTGTTGTTGCCTAGATTTTGGCTTCTTTGCTCGAGCGAGGCTTCTTGTGCTCGAGCGAGCCTTGTGAAATTTGCTTCTTCGCTCGAGCGAGGTTTCTTACGCTTGATCGAGCTTTGAGAGTTCTTAGGTTTCCTTCCAAACGCAGCATTTATGGGAAGATGAAGTTCTTCGCTCGAGCGAGGCTTCTTGCGCTCGAGTGAGAATGTGTGTCTGTGAAATACCTGAAGGTATGTATTCTACGCTCGAGTGAGGTCACTTGTTGTGTCTGGTCGCTCGAGCGACAACTCCTTTGCTTGAGTGAGGGTGGCGTATATCAGTTCGCAGCAGGGTGATTTTACATCACTTTTGATCTTCTTTTTCCTAAGAACCCTAATCTGGCACTCTCTCTCTCTACAAATACTTCAAGATCCAAGCATCTCTCAATCCTAGTCCCTTTGTTAAAGAGTTGGAGCATCTTGTGGGCTTCCTCTTGATCCGAACAAAACCGAATTTGGAGCATTTTTTGAAGCTCTTCATCATCTCCCTTGAGCTTCTACTCTTAAGGTAGGGATATTCTACACCTTGTTATGATCTTTAACCTAGGTATTTGTCATTTTGTATAAATGGAGGGATTTGGTAGGATTTGGGTAAAGTTAGGGTTTAATCTCAAAAATTAAAGAGGGATTTTCTAGTTTGGATTCTAAAATGACTAAGGGACCTTGTGTATGAAGTTCTCTAGTGATAAAATGGTGAGATTTGGCCTTGGGGTTAATATTTGGAAAATGGAGAAATTTTCCATAATTTGAGTTAAATAAATTATTTTGTATAAATGATGAAATTGATATGGGAAAAATTAAATGGGGAGGATGCATGAATGAATGGTGTAGTTGGATTTGATAAATCACTCACCTATGGGAATTTGATAAATTATATGTTTAAAAGATCGTATATCTGTTTAGAAATATCTGTTTTAGGCTATCGATGGAGGATAGCTATGATTGTTGTAGAAACTACATGTGGATTAGGTGAATTGAAACCTATCTTTTAATTTACCTCATTGAATATGATGGTATGATCGAGATATTGAAAATGTGTCGTGGATAGTTATTGTATATGACGATGCTTTTAATACATTGTATATGTATCTTTGTTTGAGAGGAGATAGGGGATGTATTCCATTGTTTGGAAGGAGATAGGGGATGGACTCTATTTTAAAACTAAGTTGGCCGGAGTGTCCATGGTGAAAGTCCCGAAATCTTATAATTATGGGTGTCGATTCCTTTGGATGTGAATCCCGTAAAATGGTATATTGTAGTGTTTTGAATGATAGATGTTGTTAAAGTGTGAATCAATGAATTGTAATTTCATTTGGTGTGTTTAGATGACAATGAACTGGACTCATAAATTGAATTAAAATGGATGGATGGAAACGGATTGAGATGTGAAAATCTACGTTGAATGGTTTTAGAAAGAATATAAGTCGGTCATGAAAGTTGAATATAATTATACTTAGCATTTATATCTTAGTTAAATCTCATATATTGTGTTAGTTTATCTCTATTGGGCTTTGGCTCACCGTACTTGGGAAACCATTTTCAAGTATAGGTGACATGCCTCCTCTAAGGGCGTAGCTTGGGAGGACTAAGGGTTGAAGACTTTATTTTTATTATGATATGTTTAAATGTTTATTCAAGCCGAGGGCTTTACATGTATAGAGCTTAGGACTCTTCCTTTTGTTATAACCAAGTGATGACTTGGAAAGATGTAAGCATGTAGGGCATTTATTTTGTTGTTGTTAATCTACTATTACATGCTATAGATTCAGGATGAACATTTATGAATGTATAATGCATATAATACCCCTTTTGTAATATAAACTCTGATGAATGAAAGTATAACATTTTCCATTATGTTTATGAATCTCTTGGGTTGAAGTATTCTCTTTTTTGAGGGCGTCACAAATAGAGCATAAAAGTTTTTAAGAATTCAAATAAGATATTGTAAAGGGAAGGGAGTGTCGTATATCAATGGCGTGCAACCGAACCTATAATAGATTTTATTAATTTTTTTTTATATTTTAATACTACCTCACCTATAATAAATTTTAATTAATTAATTTATTTTTGGTGTAGGAACATTGTTTTCTCCTTGAGTAGGGGTGGTAGTGATTTGACAGCCATAACCATTGGTAAAGCTTTGGGGTTGCAAGAAATTCAGGTCAGTGCTTACCCTAAATACATTTATGTCAAAAGTTGTTCATATATCTGCCTATGTATACATGGATATGGGATAACATTCTAGATAACATACTATAGAATAGTGTGAAACAGTGTATTCTTATGAGCTCTAGTTGTATGAAAATTTAATTCAGGTTCTATAATTTGTAATTGCACGACTTCGATACAAGTTTCTAGACAAATAAGAACCTGTTTTTCAATCCATTACAGGTGTGGAAGGATGTTGATGGTGTTTTGATGTGTGATCCTAACATATATGCACTTGCAGAACCTGTGCCATGTCTAACATTTGAGGACCCAGCAGAGCTTGCTTATTTTGGTGCTTAGGTATCATTTTAGGGAAATTCTACTATACACACCCCCTACCAGATGCACCCCTAAGTTATGTCATTTTCTTCTTTAGTTATGACCTTTATTAGTTATGATTCGTGAGATCTTTGGTTATGCGTCATGTGTTGTTTTGTTACGACCCCCCCCCCTTTTTTAATTATGACGCTGAATGTATAAAGTTATGTCTTTTTTTATTTTTTTTTATAGTTATAAGGTGCATACGGTACACTCCAATCTAGAAACAAAGACTGCTAGATAAAACAAATGGAGCTAGACTATGAATTTTCCATATGCCCCATCCAGAAGAATGATGGACAAAAACAAATCAAAGGCTTCCATAACGTGTGAACCAAGAGCCCCAAAACTAAACCAAATCCACCTGGAAAAACCTAAGATACAATTCCAACCCATAGCAGCAGTAGCTCTTCAAACCCATCATGCAAGAAGCACTTCAAGCATGTATACATCAATTTGCCTTTACAAACCACATCATACTTCAAAGAACATTTCCAACAAAGAGAAGCCAAATACAAATCTAAAATGACATAATATTTCAGGCCACATATATCAAAACATCCCAATTACATCCCAATTGGATAGGTAATCAAAATTATCCACAGTATAATAGATTCAGATAAACGAAACCCAAAAAGAACAGACTGCTAACACCTGCAATAGGAGGGACAACAGAGCGCCAAACAGAGAGGTGACAGAGCATTGTAGAAAGTCAGCAGCATGTGATTTATTTGGACGGATCATCCTCAAAGCAGTGAGTGCCAAGTACCAGAGCTTAGCTAATGGAGCCTAGAAACAAAAGGAATCAACACAAGCTAAGATAATACCGTTCAGAAAATGTGTACACACAAAACCCTCAAAAGGGCTGCAACTAGTTAGTCCTCAATCACACTCAATCTTAGAGCTAAAACAAGCACAATATTAAAGAAAACCAACAATAGAATAGGGGAAAAACTATCCCATTACCAAAAAAAAAAAAAAAAATTAAAATAAAACCCTACCCATTAGCTATCATTCTCTTCCGGTTATGAAACTCCATAGACGGAGTCGTTGGAAACCTGTCTTCCACTTAATTTATAGAAATATGAATTGTACTCTAAGTTGAAATTATGCACTATACCTTGTAGTTTTTATTAATCATTTTTATGTGTAGACACCCCATTTTTGACTGCCCTTAAGACTTGGGCGCCTCAAGTTAATCACTCGATGATGAAAGTTATGCTATACAAACGTTAGATTTCTTCAGCAAGAAGAGCTTCTAAATCCCAACCTTACACCCCTTTTTTGGATCAAAACTATTTTAGACCTTAAAACCCTCTCTTTCAAAATATTTTTGAAAATGTTTCTACGATGTTCCGAGGCTTGCATTTTGTTCAAAATATTGCACTTTTCGGTAAATCGAGCAAGGACAAAGTGGAAATAAATGAAAGGGAGGTGAAATCTTTGAAAAAATCTTTAAAGCATATTATTTAAATGTTTGGAATTGAAAAAAATTTGAGGGGGCGGAAGAAAACTAGTTGAGGAGGAAGTTAGGCATCAATCTGTTAGGACAAAACTGAGCATCCTTCACTAAAATAGGCATATCTGTTTTCACACTAAGAATTTATATATGAGGCAACCACCATTGGAAACTAGACTTCCGGGGATTCAATTTAGACTCAAGAATGACATGAAACGAAGTCCAAATGAAGGAGATATACCCGTTCAAAGTTGAGCCTAGAAGTAGATTTTTGTGGCCGACCACTTTAGTGGCTTGCCAGCCCTTGCCAGCCATAAGTGTCAAAAACCAATTTTTTGCAGATATTTATGCCAGTTGTTCCCACATTGCTCCACCTATCTCTATATAGATATTTTCGACTGAAGCTCATATATTTCTATATATAGAGGACCTTCTCTCTTGGTTTGAAGGTTAGAAAAATTTTGGGAGCAAAAATATTTTCTCTCTCTAGAATTCTCTCTCTCTCTCTCTCTCTCTCTCTCTCTCTTGCAACTTACATAGCCTTTGCCTAAACACTCTAAACTAAACCTAGAGAGCTTCTTACTGAGATGATTTGAGCTTGAATTTGAGCTCTTGAAGCACTTGAGAGTGTGAAATTGGTGGTTTGTGACTCAAGGGTTCATTTCTCTTCAAGAGATATACCTTATCTTGCTTTTGTACCATCTTTACAGCACTTGTTTTCCATCTTTTCTACTGATTTTTGAGTTGTTTAAAACCTATATGTTTTGGGTTGAAACTTGTGGTTTAAGACCATTAAAGGTTGAGGGGTGGTTCACCCTTCTTTCCACCTTGCTTTCAAGGCCTTTACCCTTGTGTTTCTCGCCTTTACTCTTGTGTTTCCCACCTTTACAATGATTTTAAACACTATCTTTTTCTGAGCTTTTAAACACTGATTTTTGGAGTTATTTCAGTGGCCAAAATCATGTTTTGAAGTCCAAAATTGGAGGGATTAGCCTTCCCTCCTCATGTCTTGTTTACTAATTAGCCTAGCATGTTCTACGTTTTAACTTATTGTCCTAGCCATTTTTGTCTTAATTCCAGCATGTTTTAGGACTATTTTAAAGTGTTCATTGCATTTGAGGCTTATATTGCATGCTTGTAGTGTAATTGTCCTCATAAGTTTGGTGTTTTAGGCCTTAGACACTACCTTATTTGAGTTGATTGCTTTGATTTAGTTCTTTTATTACTTGTTCTCACCTTTAATCACCTCTGCAACATCCTTCCTTTCTTGGCTTTTTCTTTGCTTTGAAAGTGGTTTCAAATTATTTGTTTGTTTAAGCATAAGATTGAGGTGTCATGCTTAATGGTTTAATCCTTTTGGGGGTTCATTACCAACGGTATGATGTCTCTTTCATGCCCAAAGCAACACTTGGTTTGAGCCCTCTTTACATTAGAGGACTTAAATTCACTTTTGGACTTAATTGATTAAAGAATTAAGAGGTAACTAAAATGAAGTAATAAAATTGGTTACTAAAAAAGGCACAAGATAATAATTGGTTAGGGTTCAATCGAACGTTAATTGAACCCTTGAGTCTTAAGTCGTTTCGTACTTTTAGTGATGAACATGGTTCAAGATTCATTGTCAACTATTTCCCTTGATCTTTCATGATAGAGAGGTGGTTTTGAGAGTCTTGGTTTATTGCATTCACTGAACTTGTGTAGACACCCCATTTTGACCGGCCCTAAAATTTGGGCGCTTTCTTTTCATTATTCGATGATGAAAATAGGAATATGCTATCTCACAAAATTCTCAGTAAAAAGATGGAATGTAAACTTTAATCCTAGTCTTACACCTGTTTTTGCCAAATTATTTTAGACTCCTTCTCCATTTTCTTTCCCTTTATTATGTATTATATATATATATATTATGTTATATTATTATTATATAATATTTTCAGGTACCATGGTTTCACCCACGCACCATACTTTTGTATATATATAATATTATATTATATAAGGGTATTATTCATCCTCTAAAAAAAATTCACTACACTCCCATCGTGTGTCTTTTTGTTTTCTGTGCCTTTCGACCCGCTTTGGTCAAATTATGTTACATATTTGGCCTACTAAAATATATTTTATTAGTCCATGTATTTTAATTTTACATATTTGTGTGTTTTTATAATATTTTTGGGTATTTGTACATATATTTATGCTAATAATCCCTTTTATATATTATTATATTTAAAGTGCATAGTAATTTACTGTGCAATACACAGTAAAATCACTGTGCATCTTTTGAAATTCCACCATTTCTTGTTTTGTCCTTTTCTTACAAGTATTTTCTATAAAAACGGAAAGATTACAGCAGAATGAGAAGGATTTTTGGGCGGTGGAGAGATCAGAAAAACTCTGAGAAAATTGGGAGAGAAAAATAAAAAAAGGGTGGTGTGAGAGAATTTTGAGAGAAAAAAGAATTAGAAAGAAAGAACCGCTAAAGTTGTAATTCCAAATTTTAGACTGAGAATTGAGAACATATTCCACAAACTTGAGGGTAATCAAAAGAAAGTTTGTGAATCAGAAAATTCATCATTTCCCCGAAAGGTGAGTTTTCGCAAACTTTCATTTAATTTCAAAATATGATATAATTTGTTTAAGTACTTCATTTATTGCTTTTCATAATTTTTTTTAAAATGGTCAGTTGAACCACCTAATTTTACCACTTTATCTGCTGTAATTTACTGTTGTATATAAATTGTTGTAATTTACATAAAATGTTGTAGTTTATTATTTATAAATTGTTGAATTTTACCACTTTAAATGGTTGGTCGAACCACCTAATTTGTTAAAAGATGTGACCCCACCGGATGAATAGTGATCGGCGGTGAATAGTAACCTCCGGCGGTGAATAGTAACTTCCGGCGGTGAATAGTAACCCCCGTCAATGAATAGTACCTCCGGCGATGAATAGTAACTGCGGATGAAAAATGCCCGGTAAGATGAATAACGATCAAGAAAGGTGAATAGTAATTGTCATGGTGAATAGTAACTTCCGGTAGTGAATAGTATCTCGGGATGAATAGTGTTCCTGCAGATTAAGTTTCCCCAGACAGAATGAAGCGGTCTTCCTACGTCAAGCAGAATATTTTCCGGTGCATATGAAGTTTCTTTATTTTGTTTTATTTTTTTATTTATTTTGAGAGTTTGTGAGGTTTTTTATTTTGTTGTAATATTCCCTTCTCTCTCTCTTATCTGGTTTGTAATAATTTATTCAAAGCGTTGTAATAATTCCCCGCCCCACTTCTTTCTATCCCATTCTTTTACTTGCTTTCCTTTTACTTGCTTTCCTTATTTGTACATAAACATCATATTTATTTTTCATCATATTCATGCTTTGCATCCATGTTTCATGCATCTTGATTCGGCGATGTTTGAATTTGTGGATTTAATCAATTCCTATGTGATTATGTGCGCTACCTCATGTTCTTGAGATGATTCACATGTCATATCTTAGAAGCCGAATCTTTAGTTGCATCTCATGAGTGAATTGCATTAGGATTTTGTATATAAGATCATGCATGTTTTACTAACTTTGTTTTGTAGTTTGTTCGCGGGTCGTCAAACATGTAAGTTTTTATGCTTTAGCGTCCCGTTTGTGTGTGTTTTTCTTACTATGTTTAAGCATCCTACCATGTGGCTATTTGTTTATGTGATATAACTGTATGAATGCCAGTGGATGGAGGTTGTGTCGCTTAATTTGGAATGGTATTGATTTTCGTGTTTGTAAACTCAATTTATTTGGATTATACATTTTCAAAACTCTTTCAAAACTACATGAAATCAAGTTATTCCAAAATGGGTGACATAGTCTATACTTGTATACTTCACATAGTAAATTTTAGGATTTACTAAACAATCAGAACATGAACATATAAAGAAAATAAAAGTCATATCATGGTTTAGTAGAGGCCGATCTTTTGATCGGGAGGGCGGGGGTGCTCATTATTGACCTTCCCCTCTCATACCTAAGGTTCCGAGCCAAGCATCCTTGGTTACGACGAACAGTGGCCTTGGCACTGAGTCATGGGTTTCATAATTTCCCAAAATATTAGGTGGCAATTCTGAAATCTGATGACGCAGTCCATTTTTGACAAAATTGCAATAAAATGGATTTTCACTAAAAGTTGCCAAATCTGGACTCTCATCTACGTTTCACATTGCACTCGTGAGACTTGAGATCAAAGAGATCTCGGGAGTCCGAACTGTTTAACGCGCGCGGTACCCCCGGGCATGTTACATTTTTTGGCGACTCTGCTGGGGATTTATGAAACCTTGACTCGAACTCCATGATATGACTTTTATTTTCAATTATATGTTTATTGCATTGCATGCATTGGTGCACTTAAAGTTCCTGTGTTGCCCAGATACTGGTGGGAGCACATGCATACTTTTTGTGACACTACACCTATCTCTACGTTACTGTAGAGGCCTTGTGTTTTAACCTTTTGAGATTTGTCAAAAGGGTAGCTTTGCTATCTAGCTCTGCTATCTAAGGTTCTCAGACTCCGAAGAGAGGCTATTTGACTCTTCTGATTTCCTGGGATCTTTATTGGTTATGACCCAAAGGACTTTTTGGTAACGTCACCTTGACTTCAACCCCTAGGGTAGAGCTAACCTTGTACATATAGTGAGCTATAGTACCTTTCAAATTAGGATAGGATGCTTTCCCATTTCTAGGATGTATGATACCGCTTGTTTGAATAGTGAAACCCTAGATCATTTCAAGCTAGGACATGATAACCCCACCCTCTTTAGGGATGTTTGTTCTCTTTCCTGCTTTATGTGCAATGTATTGGATCTATACAGGGATTCTCAAATTCAAATGAGTGGTTTAGGTTGTTCAGTTTAGCACCATTACTTCAAAAAAAAAAAAAAAAAAAAAACAAAAAATAAAATAAAATAACAAAAACATAAAATCAAAAATAATAATAATAATAAAAAAAATGCCGATATCCCACAAAGTCGACCATCTCTGTGATTGGGGAGTGACCACCTGTTGATTGCATGGGCTTTATTTTAAATGTTGTCGATGGCCCACACTTTGACTGGCAATTTGAGAATGGTTTTATTCTGAGTTCTGAATTGAGTATTGAGTCTAAGTTTGACTCCACCAAGTTTGTAGAGTTAGAGTCAGGCTCGAGTCAGCCTAATGAGTCAGAGTCTTTGATTTCGATAGAGCTAACCTAGACATTTCTGTCCTGTAGTATGTTGTCAAAAGTCTGTTGTCATTGTTGAGTCATAGTCTCTTTTCAATAAACAGAAAAAAAAAAGCCATAGAGTCTGCCTACTTCTCTGTGCCTTAATTCATCACATTGACCAAAGTTTTTAAAACTTTTTCCAAAACTCTGATAAAAACAAAGAGGAAGAATTTCCTCGGGATTTGCAAATTTTGATCAACTGAGAGGAAGAGAGGTGTGCTAAGCCTTTGATGAATAAAATCATTTTTGTTAATGTGGGTACTGAGAAGGATCCTTGCTTGGTCCAAATTGGTTCTATCTTATCTTCGTAAAAGTACGAGTAATTAGTCACTTTGTGAAAAGATTTCAAAAATTGTTTTTGCGTGGTCCTACGAAGACATGCCTAGAATTAGTTATACAGCATAGGATCCCTCTTGACTCGTGGTCTGACCTCCTTAGCTCCTTAGCCTTCAAACCGTGATTTGAAGTATTTCATGATCAATCAAAGTGTAAAGTTTGCGTAGTCGAATCGAAAATAGCTCTTGAACTAGGGGCCATGATGTGATTCAAATGGAGGCAGCCCTTCAACTAGGGGCAATAAGGTCGAATGTGATTTAGATTTGAAACAGCCCTTGAACTAGGGGCAAAAGTGTGAGGCTAGCATAGCTAAAATGGAGGTAGCCCTTGAACTAGGGGCAATAAAGTATCACCCTTGAGAGGCTCGCTGCGCCGAAAACCCGGAAGGGCGACCCAGGCAAAAGTTAGAGCACAAAAAAAAAAAAAAAAAGAAGGAAAAAAGAAAAATATAAAAAAATGAAAAGCTCGCAAGGTTGAAAACCCGAAAGGGCGGCTTTGGCAAAAGTTAGAGTGTAAAAGGAGAGTGTCAATACCCCAGTGAACCTTAGCCAGAACTATGTAGAGCCTATGATTCAGATTGGAAACAACCCTTGAACTAGGGGCAAGAAGGTCAGATGTGATTTAGATTTGAAGGAGCCCTTGAACTAGGAGCAAAAGGTTGGATGTGATCTAAGAGTTAAAACTGAATCGTTTCTCAATGAAGACCGCCCAGAAAGGCAAAACCTAGAATTTGAGAGAATGAAGGTTATTATTGAAGGACAGTCGAGTTCCTATCCACTACACTAGGGGCAACACTAGGGGCAAATTCGGACCCAATTCAGTCTATTCCCTACATCACCATATCTACTGGTCAAGTGTAGCAATTGTTCTTATAGATGGCCTAGAGATTTCACACCCAATCAACATGGTCAAGTTAAAATGAAAATAACCCTTGAGAGGCTCGCTGGGCTAAAAACAGGAAGGGCGACCCAGGCAAAAGTTAGAGCAGAAAAATAAAAAAAAATATATAGAAAAAAAAATGAAATGAACAAAATGAAAAAAAAAAATAGAAAAACTGAAAAAATAAGAAGCTCGCAAGGTTGAAAACCCGAAAGGCGGCTTTGGCAAAAGTTAGAGCATAAAAGGAGAGTGTCAATACCTGAGTGAACCTTAGCCCGAACTACGATGGCCTGATTCCTATCTTTGGGATACGTAGGTAGCTTCATCTCGAAGTTCGGTCCTAATAATTTTTGAACTCATTCATCTCGTCTATGTTTGCTTGGTGTATCTTTAGTCGACTTGGTTGTCCTATCCGTGTTTGATTGGTGTATCTTCGTTCTGCTCAGTTCAATTGAGCAGATTTAACTTGGTTCATTTCGGTTCGATTCGGTTCGGCGGTTTGGTTCGGTCTGATCCAGTTCTGCTCGACTTCATTCGGTTCGGGTTAGCTTGGTTCGGTTAGCTTGGTTCGGATATCACCTTTGATTATCTGGTTTGGGACTATGCACCCCAATGGTTGATTCCATGTTAGTTGAGTTGTGACCATTTGCAAAAACATGTTTTGATTAATTTGAATGAAGTTGACTAATTTTTCTCGAAAATTGTTCTATTTTTGCAAAACTTGGACCATTCTTTGGATTTGAAAAGGGAATATTTTCAGTGCTCACAGTTTAGCTCACATGATTTAAAATAGAAAATGGAATAAGTATGCTAATCTAACTCTCATGTTGATCAAAACATGTTTACAAAAAATCAAGAGACAAAAAAGGGTCAAGGTAATGAACTAGGGGCATAGTCGAGTTAGAGATTCTGTCTTCTCCACCACTCGAGTCAACTATTCAGTGTATATAAGTGTGTATTCATACCAGTCAAGGTATTCATACTAGTCAGTGTATATAAGTGTATATTTATACTAGTCAGCATATTTATACCAGTCGGTGTATTTATACTAGTCAGTGTATATAAGTGTGTTTGGATCGTTTTGCTTCGTTCTTCTTTCGTTAAGTCATTCTTTGATTCAGGTCAGTATAGAATCATTATTCCATTCAGAGTTCAAAATTCAATCACTCTCAAATTCAATCAAACAAAAATGTTTTCAAGTTCAAAGTGATATGCCAGTCACGCCATTGATGTGCAAAAACTAAATTGATTTTATTGAAGCTAGGGGAGGACATCCCCGATCACAGAGACAAAAAAAAAAAAAAAAACAAAACGAAAAAAAAAAAAAACAAAAAAAAAAAAAACAAAAAGACAAAAACAAAAACAAACAAACAAAGAGAGAGAGAGAGAGATAGGGATCTTTTTCTTCTTTCTTCTGTGGCAGCAGCCCGGCGACGAAGATTACAACCGGCTTCGCGTAGCGTATAAGTCCAATCGTCAAACCGGCTTCGCGTAAGCGTATAAGTCCAATCTTCAAACCGGCTTCGCGTAGCGTATAAGTCCAATTGTCAAACTGGCTTCGCGTAGCGTATAAGTCCAATTGTCAAACCAGCTTCGCGTAGCGTATAAGTCCAATCTTCAAACCGGCTTCGCGTAGCCTATAAGTCCAATTGTCAAACCGGCTTCGCGTAGCGTATAAGTCCAATCGTCAAACCGGCTTTGCGTAGCGTATAAGTCCAATCGTCAAACCGGCTTCGCGTAGCGTATAAGTCCAATCGTCAAACCGGCTTCGCGTAAGCGTATAAGTCCAATCGTCAAACCGGCTTCGCGTAGCGTATAAGTCCAATTATCAAACCGGCTTCGCGTAGCGTGTAAGTCCAATTATCAAACCGGCTTCGCATAGCGTATAAGTCCAATTGTCAAACCGGCTTCGTGTAGCGTATAAGTCCAATTATCAAACCGGCTTCACGTAGCGTATAAGTCCAATTTTCAAACCGGCTTCGCGTAGCGTATAAGTCCAATTTTCAAAACGGCTTCGCGTAGCGTATAAGTCCAATTTTCAAAACGGCTTTGCGTAGCGTATAAGTCCAATTATAAAACCGGCTTCACGTAGCGTGTAAGTCCAATTATCAAACCCGCTTCCCGAAGCGTATAAGTCCAATCTTCAAACTGGCTTCGCGTAGCGTATAAGTCCAATTATCAAACTGGCTTCGCGTAGCGTGTAAGTCCAATTATCAAACTGGCTTCGCGTAGCGTATAAGTCCAATTATCAAATCGGCTTCGCGTAGCGTATAAGTCCAATCATCAAATCGACTTCACGTAGCGTGTAAGTCCAAATTTCAAATCGGCTTCGCGTAGCGTATAAGTCCAATCATCAAATCGGCTTCGCGTAGCGTGTAAGTCCAATCTTCAAATCGGCTTCGCGTAAGCGTATAAGTCCAATTTTCAAACCGGCTTCGCGTAGCGTATAAGTCCAATCTTCAAACCGGCTTCGCGTAGCGTATAAGTCCAATTTTCAAACCGGCTTCGCGTAGCGTATAAGTCCAATTATCAAACTGGCTTCGCGTAAGTGTATAAGTCCAATCTTCAAACCGGCTTCGCGTAGCATATAAGTCCAATTATCAAACTGGCTTCGCATAAGTGTATAAGTCCAATCTTCAAACCGGCTTCGCGTAACGTATAAGTCCAATTTTCAAACCGGCTTCACGTAGCGTGTAAGTCCGATCATCAAACCGGCTTCGCGTAGCGTATAAGTCCAATTATCAAACCGGCTTCGCGTAGTGTATAAGTCCAATTTTCAAACAGGCTTCGCGTAGCGTATAAGTCCAATTTTTAAACCGGCTTCGCGTAGCGTATAAGTCCAATTATCAAACCGGCTTGGCGTAGCGTATAAGTCCAATTATCAAACCGTCTTCGCGTAGCATATAAGTCCAATTTTCAAACCGGCTTCGCGTAGCGTATAAGTCCAACTATCAAAATCGGTTAAAAATAGTAGGTGCGCCTGTCTATTTACACTACCCCTTCTCCTCTCGCGTGAGACGCGTTAGGTTGTTGCTTTACTCGGTTAAAAACATCAAGTGCGCCTGTTGTTTGCACCATCTTTCCTCTTTTCGCATGAAACGTGTTAGGTTGTTGTTTTACTCGGTTAAAAACATCAGGTGCGCCTAATGTTTACACCATCATTCCTCCTTTCGCGTGAAACGCGTTAGGTTGTTGTTTTGCTCGGTTAAAAAACATCAGGTGCGCCTGATGTTTACACCATCCTTCCTGCTTTCGCGTGTAATGCGTTAGTTCATTGTCTTACTCGGTTAAAAACATCAGGTGCGCCTGGTGTTTACACCATCCTTCCTCCTTTCGCGTGAAACGCGTTAGGTTGTTGTTTTGATTAGTTAAAAACATCAGGTGCGCCTGATGTTTACACCATCCTTCCTCCTTTCACGTGAGATGTGTTAGGTTGTTGTTCCACTTGGTTAAGATTGTGTTATGGCACATTTGTATGTGACCTTGTGGCACATTTATATGCAATGCACCCCCTGTTATGTTTCATATCATTTGCACAAAGCTTGCATCTCATGTTGTCATCGCTCCATGGCATTTCATTGCATTGCATAATCATGAATTTTCAAACGACTGGCTTCGCGAAGCATGTAAGTCCAACTTTCAAACTGCATGTCATGTTACATGTTGCCCTTGAACTACGTAGGTTTGATTCCTTGCAAAGGGATACGTAGGCAACCCTCGGGTTCAACCACTTGCATTGCATCTTGTTTGTTTGCCCAAGTCTTATGGCCTTGTCAAAAGGGTCGTCTTCGAGCTTTGACATTCACTCACGTCAAGAAATGACTTTGAGCTCTGTCAAAGAGGGGCAACTGTAGACACCCCATTTTGACCGGCCCTAAAATTTGGGCACTTTCTTTTGATTACTCGATGATGAAAATAGGAATATGCTATCTCACAAAATTCTCAGTAAAAAGATGGAATGTAAACTTTAATCCTAGTCGTACACCTGTTTTTGCCAAATTATTTTAGACTCCTTCTCCATTTTCTTTCCCTTTATTATGTATTATATATATATATATATATTATGTTATATTATTATTATATAATATTTTCAGGTACCATGGTTTCACCCACGCACCATACTTTTATATATATATAATATTATATTATATAAGGGTATTATTCCTCCTTTAAAAAAAATTCACTACACTCCCATCGTGTGCCTTTTTGTTTTCTGTGCCTTTAGACCCGCTTTGGTCAAATTATGTTACATATTTGGCCTACTAAAATATATTTTATTAGTCCATGTATTTTAATTTTACATATTTGTGTGTTTTTATATATATTTTTGGGTATTTGTACATATATTTATGCTAATAATCCCTTTTATATATTATTATATTTAAAGTGCAATGCACAGTAAAATCACTGTGCATCTTTTGAAATTCCACCGTTTCTTGTTTTGTCCTTTTCTTACAAGTATTTTCTATAAAAAGTGAAAGATTACAACAGAATGAGAAGGGATTTTTGGGCGGTGGAGAGATCAGAAAAACTCTGAGAAAATTGGGAGAGAAAAATAAAAAAAGGGTGGTGTGAGAGAATTTTGAGAGAAAAAGAATTAGAAAGAAAGAACCGCTAAAGTTGTAATTCCAAATTTTAGACTGAGAACTGAGAACATATTCCACAAACTTGCGGGCAATCAAAAGAAAGTTTGTGAATCAGAAAATTCATCATTTCCCCGAAAGGTGAGTTTTCGCAAACTTTCATTTAATTTCAAAATATGATATAATTTGTTTAAGTACTTCATTTATTGCTTTTCATAATTTTTTTTAAATGGTCGGTTGAACCACCTAATTTTACCACTTTATCTGCTGTAATTTACTGTTGTATATAAACTGTTGTAATTTACATAAAATGTTGTAGTTTACTATTTGTAAATTGTTGTAATTTTACTATTTTAAATGGTCGGTTGAACCACCTAATTTTATTACTTTATCTGCTGTAATTTACTGTTGTATATAAATTGTTGTAATTTACATAAAATGTTGTAGTTTACTATTTATAAATTGTTGAATTTTACCACTTTAAATGGTTGGTCGAACCACCTAATTTGTTAAAAGATGTGATCCCACCAGATGAATAGTGATCGGCGGTGAATAGTAACCTCCGGCGGTGAATAGTAACCCCGTCAATGAATAGTACCCCCGGCGATGAATAGTAACTGCGAATGAAAAATGCCCGGTAAGATGAATAACGATCAAGAAATGTGAATAGTAATTATCATGGTGAATAGTAACTTCCGGCAGTGAATAGTATCTCAGGATGAATAGTGTTCCTGCAGAATAAGTTTCCCCGGACAGAATGGAGCGGTCTTCCTACGTCAAGCAGAATATTTTCCGGCGCATATGAAGTTTCTTTATTTTGTTTTATTTTTTTATTTATTTTGAGAGTTTGTGAGGTTTTTTATTTTGTTGTAATATTCCCTTCTCTCTCTCTTATCTGGTTTGTAATAATTTATTCAAAGCGTTGTAATAATTCCCCGCCCCACTTCTTTCTATCCCATTCTTTTACTTGCTTTCCTTATTTGTACATAAACATCATATTTATTTTTCATCATATTCATGCTTTGCATCCATGTTTCATGCATCTTGATTCGGCGAAGTTTGAATTTGTGGATTTAATCAATTCCTATGTGATTATGTGCGCTACCTCATGTTCTTGAGATGATTCACATGTCATATCTTAGAAGCCGAATCTTTAGTTGCATCTCATGAGTGAATTGCATTAGGATTTTGTATATAAAATCATGCATGTTTTACTAACTTTGTTTTGTAGTTTGTTCGCGGGTCGTCAAACATGTAAGTTTTTATGCTTTAGCATCCCGTTTGTGTGTGTTTTTCTTACTATGTTTAAGCATCCTACCATGTGGCTATTTGCTTATGTGATATAACTGTATGAATGCCAGTGGATGGAGGTTGTGTCGCTTAATTTGGAATGGTACTGATTTTCGTGTTTGTAAACTCAATTTATTTGGATTATACATTTTCAAAACTCTTTCAAAACTACATGAAATCAAGTTATTCCAAAATGGGTGACATAGTCTATACTTGTATGCTTCACATAGTAAATTTTAGGATTTACTAAATAATCAGAACATGAACATATAAAGAAAATAAAAGTCATATCATGGTTTAGTAAAGGCCGATCTTTTGATCGGGTGGGCGGTGGTGCTCATTATTGACCTTCCCCTCTCATACCTAAGGTTCCGAGCCAAGCATCCTTGGTTATGACGAACAGTGGCCTTGGCACTGAGTCATGGGTTTCCTAATTTCGCAAAATATTAGGTGGCGATTCTTAAATCTGATGACGCAGTCCATTTTTGACAAAATTGCAATAAAATGGATTTTCACTAAAAGTTGCCAAATCTGGACTCTCATCTACGTTTCACATTGCACTCGTGAGACTTGAGATCAAAGAGATCTCGGGAGTCCGAACTGTTTAACGCGCGCGGGTACCCCCCGGGCATGTTACAACTTGCAAACTTGATTCATAAGCCATTATGCAATGAAATTGCATCCATTGGTGGTTTGTGAATTAAACTTACTACTCCTTTGAGCTGTTCAAATGATAAGGAGGGGTAAATTGTGCAAACAAACCCTTGTGAATACCCTGTCCCTGCTCTATTTGCTCTCTATTGCAGCAAGAGAATCCAGTCATCAGTGGCCGACAGGCCACCTTTTGTCGCCGGCAGGCCATCATCAGTGGACGGCAGGCCCTCTGCTCGCCACCAGTGCAAAATCCAGCAGTGTACTTTTGAAGCAGCACAGACTTGGTCTTGAGGTGGAAATCAGTGCAAATGTTCTACTGTGCAATAGAGGCACTCAGTGGCTTTTTTGAATGGAAAGTCCGTGCATGCATGAGCATTCCTCGTTTCCCAAGGAGGAGTAATTAGAGCAGTCAATTTGGTTTCTTTGTTTTGTAATTAATTAGTTAGCTAGAATAGTTAATTAATTCGGTTTGTAACAATTAGTTATGTACTTTAGCTAAATTATTCATTTTGGTTTGTAATAATTGCTTAATTAGTTAGCTAGTTAGTTCATTTGAACCCTCCGGTGTGAGGGCGCAATGTTGTAATAATGTGTATGTATTCTAACCCCACACCTTTCTCCCTTTTATTTAACTGCTTATGATGGTTAGCTTAAGGCATCATGTTTAATTTAGCATCTCCCATGCCTTGCATCCACTTGTACTACATACACTGAGGCTTGGTTCATCACTCTAACTGCATTGTTAGTTTAATACTTATTTGAATTCGTGCTCAGATCACATGCTACTTAATTGATTCATATGCTATGCTGGTAGCCGAGCCTATTTAGATTGCATATCGCGTGTGTTGCATTAGTCATATTGCCTAGTTAGGATCATGCATATTTCTAACTCTATCTTCTGTTTGGCTTAGAGTAGTAGGTGAGCCTTTACTCGCTTTAGCATAATTGCATGAATGTGATTGTTGTTATGTCTAGCATGCTTTCCATGAGACTAAGTGCTTAAATGTTAAATTGCTTGAATGCCTGTGGATGAAGGCTAGTTGCTTGAATTGGAATAATTTGAGTAATGTTCATATGCAATCACTTTTTCAAGTGGTACATATCCGAAACAATTTTCCAAACAAACATGAGATCAAGTGTTTCAATTTTTGCAATTATTTTATACTTGTATGTGTGCGCATCACATAGTAATGCTAGCCTAATAAATCGGAACAAGAGCATATAATGTAAATAAGATTCATATCATGATTAGTAGAGGCCGATCTTTGATCGGATGAGCGGGGGTGCTCAATTCATGACCTTCCCCTCTCGTACCTAAGTTCCCGTGCTGAGACAATCTTGGTAGTGATGGACATGTGGCATTTGACACGAGTCATGGGTTTCCTAAATTTCCCAAAAAATATTTAGGTGGCGACTCATTATCTGGCAAAACAACCCATTTTTGGCAATTTGATTCAAAATCGATTTTCAAAAGATTTCCTGAATTTGGACTCTTTGGTGATTATCTATTTCACATTGCACTTATGAGATCAAATTCAGAACCGTAGGAGTCCGATACTATAGGGCTTATTCGTCTTTCGAAAGAGGGCATGAAAAGTCGAGCTACAGTTTCTACCGACTCTACTGGGGAATTTAGAGAACTTGACTTGAAATTCATGATGTGAAATTTTATCTACACTTATATGTTCTTTGCATTACATTTGCATTGGTGCGCTTAAGTCACTGTGTTTGCCATCTGTTATTCTTGGACAGTTTGCCGGAGGCTTGCCCAAAAAGCTGAACGGTTATGGGCTCTGCTATGTTGGGAACACAACCCTTGGATCTGGACTACCATTATACCGTTTGATTCTCCTTTCACTTCTCGGTGTTATGTGTGAGAGGTAAATTAGGTAGTCTTACTGAGGTACCCATTTTGACCAATCGGCCTAGTTGCACATAGTAAAGCTATAGTGACTGTTCCAACTTAGGACATGATACTCTCCCATGCAGGATGATGTGATATCACTTGTTTGAGTAGTAAAATTGTAGATCACTCCAAAGCTAGGATAGGGAAACGCTAACCTCTCATAGGGGTGTTCTGAATGTTTTTGTTCAAAATGTGAGATCTTTGGAAATGTATGCTGCAATCCTGGGAAAGTCTTAATCTTGAGGTAATTCCATTCAAAACTTGAGGGTCATATCAGAATCAGAATTTAGGTCGAAATCTAGGGGTTTGTGTTTGATATGGGTGAATTTTCAACACGGCCAGAACCAGGGCCGAAATTGTATCTTGCTTTGTTTTGGCCAGCATACCCGGTATCTTGATCTGATGAGGTATTTTGTTTTTAATGCTAGGTTTGTCTGGCTAGAGAACGAACAGTACCCAGCTCAGCAAAGGCGCAACCCCAATCCAACCTGGAAAGCCTTAACTCATCACAGTCCATCTAATCCCAAAAAAAAAAAAAAAAAAAAAAAACCTCAGCAAAGGTCCAATCCATCTGATCCGCAAAAGGACAACTTATAAAAGATCCATCCACTGCCAAAAGATCAATTCTAAAAAACCCAATCTAGTCAAACCTGTCTAAACTAATCCAGCTCAGATACATCAAGTATAACCAGGTCGAAATCCTTGTTAGTTAACTATCAACTTACATCCATCCATTCCCCGATTGCCAACTTAGCAGACCCATGATGGCACAGAGTCCAGAAGAAGTTGTGGCCAAGATAGCGGCCTTAAACTAGGGAATTGCCATGCAGGATGAGAATAATGCTAAAATGCAATGCCCATCTAGGGCATCTACCACACATCCAGTCTCGGGCCCCCAGTCGAACTTTGATCCACCTCCGCCAACTGAAGATTTGCAAGGTCCGGATCCCCGAGAAGGCTTGGCTCAAGCTTGAGTTTTTAGACCCTTGGTGTAGGCTAATGAGGGGCTTTATCCTCTTGATATTAATGATCTCGACCCAACCTTGTTAAAACTTGCTAACCGTGAGAAGTAATTCAAAAAGGCTCAGGGACTTAACTCCATTCTCAACATTGAGGATGGGTACACCGAGGTTGCCGTAAGGCTCCCAGATAGATTCAACATGCCACACATTGACCATTTCGACGGGTCTGGAGATCCTATGGTACATATCCGGCTTTTCCTGGACGTCTGGAAACCGATGGGTCTTACTAAGCCTCAGAAACTCTGTCTATATGGAAGAACCCTGTTGGGTATAGTAGCCATTTGGTACGCCAAGTTGGAGGATACAGTGAAGCAGAACTAGAAAGAGTTGGCTGAGGCGTTTGTCAATTAGTACTCTTACAATACCCAACTTGAAATGGCCATTCAAGAGCTTGAAACAACCCACCAGAGTCCTAGAGAATCTTTTCTCGAATTTGTTGCAAGGTGGAGAGCAAAAGCCGCACAAATGACAGATCGACCTTCTGAGAGGGACCAAGTGCAGATAGTGGTGCAGAACCTTGAGTCTGATATATTAAAAAAGTTAATAGTTGCTCCACTATTCACTTTAAAAAATTTGCATGAATTAGGGATTATTCCCAGAACAAGTGAACCAACAAGGAGGGTTTTTTTCAGGAGTACCAATGTTGGCAGTATCATTATTCCCACACCTACTGAAATCAATACAGTCACCACTACCGACCATTTTGCCAATCTAACCCACAAACAGCTAACCCAACTCGAGCTCAAGGCAGAACTTTCACCCCCTTTATATGAGCCTAACCAGCGCACTAAAAATCCTGATGGAAAGCAGGTATCTCAAACCCCTTGGTCCCCAACCATTTCCTAAACCACTCCCTGCTAGACATAACCCCACTAAATACTGTGTGTACCATCAACAGCGCAGTTATGGCACCGATCATTGCTACCACCTTCGTCACGAGGCTCAGAATCTCATCGACAACCAGACGATAGCTCCACCCCAAGACCCCAATGTCACCACCAACCCACTTATCCATGACCAAGTATCTCCTCCTCATCTTAACCTCATCCATACACTACTTCCTATCTTTAACCCCAGTATATACATCACCCCGACCCATTTACCCAAGCCTGGGTGTTCATTCCAAGAAGCACTGATCTGTGCATGATGGATACACCCACTCTGGTTCAGACACATCAAAAGCGCCAAACGGCTAAACCCACTACTGCTGAGATGTTGGAAATGATTGAAGACCTTTAAGGAACGGTGGCAGATTTAACATTTGAGGTTTCGATCCCATTAAAAAGCTCCCCAATCTTGGAGCGAGCTGCTATTGAAAAGGGCCAACCCGAAACTATCTCAAGTCTGGGTGATGACAGATGAACAACAAATGGGCCTCACTTCGATATAGCCACCCAATCCCTTGGCCAAGCAAAAACAAGTGGCAAGAACAAAGCCGGGACAAGTATTGATCCCTATGCACAACTTCGGTGGGCTATTAAGACTTTGAAGGTCAAAGGATTGAACAAGTAGCAAGTGCTTGAAGTTGTTGCAAAAATTGTGGATAACACTTTTGTCGATCAGGATTTGAATCAGGGGGCAAACAATGGAAATGGATGCTTTACTAGAAACACTCATCTTGATTCTAGTCCCAAGCCCATAAATACTCGACCAACACCCACCAACCCATTTGCCAATGTTTCTAAACCTAATGCTTCCTCCTCCCAAAAATGAACCTTCACCCAACTCCATATGAGCCTAACTTGTGCATTGAAGGTACTAACGGATAAAGGGTATCTCAAACCGCTCAATCCTCGACCTCTCCCTAATCCTCTCCCACCTATACATGACCATACCCAATATTGCACATTCCATTAGCAGTACGGTCATCATACTGACCGTTGCTTCCGCCTTCGCCATAAAATTCAAGACTTGATTGACAATAAGGTCATCACCCACCAGAAAATCCCAAAGCTGTCAATAATCCTCTCCATAACCACAATAGATTGCCACTCTATAACATAAAACCCATACATAGCTTGCCACCAATCAACCATTACCCTCGCCAACACAGTAATTCCGCCAATGAGCCCAAACTCACTGTGTTCATTCCTAAGTTTTCTAATTCCAATCTGAGCAAAAGGAACAAAATCTTTGAAGAGATAGAAAGTTTACTCGATCTTGGTGAGTTCCAGCTTGATAAAGCAATGATGCTAGCACTGGTGGTTGGAATGATAAATCTCAGTCTCAGCTAGGGTAATTGTTGAAAGCACTTGGGAAGGACCTTCTGAACTAGGGGCATGGTGTGGAAAAGCAATTGTTTCGGTCAAGAAGATGTGTGGGATTCAATCTATGAGACCCGATTTGAAAGTCGAAAATCAATCCCCCTGGGTGTGAGTGTGTATTGCTCAATTATTCATTTTGTTGTAATAATTAGTTAGCTAAAATTGCAAAGCCCGCTCGAGCGCAAGAATGGCCGCTCGAGCAGAGGAGTAAAATCTTGACAACATAGATTTGGAAAATGAAGCAACCAACCTGTTCCAAGCACACTACTACAATCCAAATGACCAATCCAAGGAACAACAAGGGGAAAAAGAGATGGACAGTAACATTGAACCATGAAACCCGAGTCCGGAACATAATAAAATGTCAGGTCAAAATCGGAGTCGCTATAACCTCCCTTCTTAAGGAATTTCGTCCCCAAAATTACAATTCGAGTTCAAAATCATTATTAAATCATTCACAACAATGTTAATCTAACAAGTTCAACACCATGATCCACTCTCCGGTCATCCATTTTTATCAACTCGATACACCAGTCCTACATTGAAAGTGCAATTTAAAATTTCCCCAAAACATTTACAATGTTCAAAATTTACACAATATATACAATTTTTGCAAAAGTGATACAATACACACGATATTGCATATTCTCAAAACATATGCAAATGCTTATATTAAATCCATGTTTCCAAGCACCCCATAACATATACAATGTTCCTGTGTTTTAAAATATATACAATACTTTTACATTTCATTAGCATAATCAAAATCTCCATATAAAATCAAACACCAACAAATAAGTTTGGATATTTCTCTCGGACTTCCAATTCATGCTCCCAAGTTTCTTCCTCAACTCCGTGGTGTTTCCACAATACTTTAACCAAGGGAATCGTCTTGCCTCGCAAGACTTGGTCCCGGGTATCCAAGACTCTCACCGGTTTCTCCTCATATGAGTTATCCTCATCCACCTCAAAGTCGGTCCAATCTAACACGTGTGATGGATCCGGAACATACTTTCAAAGCATGCTAATATGAAACACATCATGAACCCCAGAAAGTTGTGGCGGTAATGCCAAACGGTATGTTACCTTCCCGATCTGCTCAATGATCTAAATGGTATGCTCAGACTATCCGTCAGTTTGAGGGTGATACGCTATGCTAAAAGTCAGTCTAGTGCCCAAGGCAAACTGCAAGCTCTGCCACAACCGAGCCATGAAACGCCGATCTCTATCTGAAACAATCGTCACAGGGAACCCGTGCAACCTCACTATGTCCCTGATGTAAATGTCGGCAAGAAAATCTACTGAGTAATTTACGTACATAGGAATAAAATGATCTAACTTAGTCAGCCGATCAACTACCACCCAAATGGCATCATTACCCCGTTGAGTCCTCGGAAGGCCCACAACAAAATCCATCGTGACATGCTCCCACTTCCACTCAGCTATAGGCAAGGATTGTAACAAACCCGCTGGCCTCTGATGCTCGGCCTTCACTTTCTGACAAGTAAGGCATTTCAATACAAACACGGCTACATCCTTTTTCATACCCCTCCACCAAAACTGGTGACTAAGGTTGTGATACATCTTTGTGCCCCTCGGGTACACCACAAGGTGTGAATGGTGAAACTCTTGTAGTACTTCCTCTCAGCAAGACTCCGACCCAAATAAACGGTCAAGGTATCTAACACTCGAGTTAGGATACACGTTCAGGCCCCTTTCCACCTTCCCACTAGAGATCTTTTCCAGGAGAGTTTTTACCTCAAGATTATTCTTCTGTGCTTCCAACACTCGGTTCACAAGTGTGGGTTGTGCAATTACCGTAAACAATACTGCAGACTCAATGGACTCACCAAGATTTAAGTCAAACTTACCAAGAGTACCTAACATCACCCATTCTCAAATAGCGATACAAGCCACACTGCTAATTGATTTCCTACTCAAAGTATCGGCCACAACATTGGCCTTCCCCGAATGATAATGCAACTCGAAATCATAATTCTCTATGAACTTTATCCACCTTCTCTGCCTCAAATTTAAGTCCTTCTGTATAAACAGATATTTCAGACTCTTGTGATCAGAAAACACCTCAAATCTCTCACCATGCAGATAGTGCCTCCAAATCTTCAAGGTAAAAATCACCGCTGCTAACTCTAGGTCATGGGTAGGATAATTCCTCTCATGTGTCTTCAACTGCTGTGAGCCATAGGCTACGACCTTCCCCATTTGCATCAATACACAACCCAAACCTTCCCGTGAGGCATCACAATATACCAAATAGTCCAAACCCCTCTCCGGAATAATCAAGACTAGAGCAGTGGTAAGTCTAACTTTAAGCTCTTGAAATGACTTCTCACAAGTCTCACTCCACGTGAATTTGATTCCTTTCCTCATCAACCTAGTCAAAAGTGTGGCTAGCCTAGAGAAATCCTTCACAAACTGATGGTAATACCTGGCCAACCCTAAGAAACTATGAATTTCAAAAGCATTCTTAGGTTGTGCCCAATCTTGCACTGCCTCTATCCTGGATGAATCTACAGTCACCCCTTCCCCGGATACCATATGACCTAAGAACTTAACTTTCCTCAACCAGAACTCACACTTCTCAAACTTAGCGTACAGTTTATGGGCTCTAAGCAACTCAAGCATCACTCACAAGTGTTCCTTGTGCTACTCCTCAAGATGTCATCCACAAAGACAACCACAAAACGGTCGAGGGACTCCCGGAAGATTCGGTTCATCAAATCCATAAACACAACTGGAGCATTGGTTAGCCCAAAAGGCATCACTAGAAACTTGTAACGGCCATACCACGTACGGAATGCCATCTTCGAGATATCCTCTTCCCTTATCCTCAACTGATGATAACCCAATCTCAGGTCTATCTTAGAGAAGTAATAAGACCAGTTCAACTGATCAAATAGATCATCAATACGAGGCATTGGGTATTTGTTCTTAATAGTTACTCGATTCAACTTCCGGTAATCTATACAAAGTCGCAATGCTCCATCTTTCTTTTTAACAAAGAAAGTCGGCGCTCCCCAAGGTGAAGTACTAGGGCGGACGAAACCCTTATCTAACAATTCCTAGAGTTGAATCTTCAACTCATTCAATTTAGCATGTGCAAATCTATACGGTGCCATATAAATCGATGTCATGCTAGGCACTAAATCAATAGAGAACTCGATCTCTCGGTGAGGTGGTAAACTAGTAAGGTCCTTGGGAAAGACATCGGAGTATTCACAAACCACCCTTGGCAATTCAACCCGGACTTCATCACACTTACTACTCAAGAAGCTAGCAAGAATGCAACTAAGTTCACTCCGCCCATGCAAATTATATACCGGTGATAAAACTCTATCCACCCGGTCCCCCAAGAAATAACAAAAATCACCGCTTAGGGTATATATAGTATCACTCTGACGGTAACAATCTATAACAGCCCGGTATAAGGATAGCCAGTCCATACCCAACATCACATCAAAAGTAGACATGTCAATAAATACAAATGCAAATGGAAGCCGACGACCGGTAACTTCTATGTCACAACCTCGACACCCCTACTTCAAAATAACCACACCACCAATAGGTGACTCTGTACAGATAGGAGATGTTAACTGAGCCAATTCTAATCCAAAAACTGATGCAAATGAAGACGAGATAAAAGAATGGAATGCACCCGTATCAATCAATAGACTAGCAACTGAATTGCAAAACAAGAAGGTACTTCTCACTATAGAAGGAACAAGTACAAGGTCTGGCATTGTAACAGCATACACACGCCCTGTAGGTCTTTGCTCAACTTGCTTAATCTACGGAGCATAAGTCTAATGCACTGACTGAGCCGAAGAGGCTCCCTAATTGGCCATCGAGGCCTGTGCTGACTGTGCAAGCTGGTGGCTCTGTGTCTACCTCGAATCAGACGCACCAGATGTGCCACCCAGCTGTGGGAAAATCTCTTCATGTGCCCCACCTACCTATACTGATAACAAGTGAGCGGCTACCTTTTCCCTTGACTCTGACCCTGAAACGAGCCGAAGACGGAGCAGATCGCTGCCCTCCTCTCCTCTGTTGGCAAGCCAGGGACTTATGGCCTAACTGACCACATTTGTAACAAGTAACATCTCCCTGGCCATCCCTCCCAGAACCCGAACTCGGCACTGGAAAGGTAGACCTCAACTGTGTACCTTGGGACTACTGTAGGTTAGGCCCCTTCTACCTCTTACCATCCCCCTAAGTATCTTGACTCCTCCTAGAGCCCCTCATCATGTCTTCCTCTGCTTGCATAATGGTCTCAAGATAGGCCGCCGCCTCCACAAGGCACCCATAGTCTCTAATCATGGATCCGGCCACTCTAAACATGAGCCCGGTCCTCAATCGCTTCTTGAACTCCAAACAACGATGCTCTTCAGTCACCACTAACTCAGGTGCAAACATAAAGAGGCTAGTGAATGTGGCCTCAAACTCAGCCATTGGTGTATTCAACTATGCTAACTTAGAGAACTGGTCTCTCAACTTCTCTCTAACCGTGGGAGGCAAAAACTTATCCTGGAAGGCATTGATAAATGCCTCCCAAGTCACCCTAATGCTCCCACGCACATACTTCCACCACTGACCTACATCCCCCTTTAGTTGGAAAGACGCCAAGGTCATCGTCAACTGGTCGTCCTCGATGTCGAGCATCTCGAACGTCTTCACTATCTACTCCAACCACTCATATGCCTTCAGTGGCTCCTTGGGATCACCCAAAAACTCATTTGAATTTGATCAAAAAAACTCTCTTCAGAAAAGAAGGCCCTGCCTCAGCTACTTGGGCCTAGACTTGATTCTCATCTTTGAGAATATCCATAAATTCTCGCAATGCTCCAGCCATTTCATGGGCTAAGGCATCCATGGCCTGCTGACCAACTGGTTCGGCCACATTGGCCCGACCAACTCCCTCCTCTTGTGCCGAAATATGATCCGGTATGGGCACCTCATGCCTTCTAGGCCTACCACGCCTACCACCACCACGTCCTGTCATCCTAATGATGGTAACAAAAGAGGTTAGCACATTTATAGATATGTTGAAGCTAACTCCCTCGTGTCCTAATACGTTGGACAACAGTAATTCACACCATATAAGCATATAGTCACGTAAACTCATACGAATTTTCATTTCTAGATAGTGACTGTCTCGTGGCGTTACCAGAGTTCCAATTAGAAACGACAGTGATCAGGTGCCTTTCTAATAGAACTCCTAGAAACTCGTAGACTCGTTCAACATCCTAGAAATTAAATTCCATACCCATATAATCACATAAGCATGTTATCACATAAGCATACAATATAGCGCCTCAACTAAGTGAGACAAACTCATTGTGGTAATAACCACTTCCTACGTACCCAAAGTATTCAAACCTGGTACGCTCTGATACCAAGTTATAACGCCCCCAAAATAATACAATGAATCCAACCCACAAGTGAGAAGATAATAGGAATAATATACTTTCATTCATCAGAGTTTGTGTACAAAAGATAACACATGTGATATACATTCACAAATGTTCATCTTGAATCTACAGCATGTGCTACAATGATAAGAGAACTGAAAACTAAACAGGTAATCATATGCCCTATGGGCTTACATCTTTCCAAGTTTTTGCTTGGTTACAACAAAAGTGAGCCTAGCACAATACAGTTAAAGCCCTTTGCTATACAAAAGAATACAACAAAAGAAAGAAACTCTTGCTCCCAAAAAGTCCTTCACAACTATTGCCTTGGCGGAGGCATGTCACCAACACCTGAAAATGATTTTCTCCAAATATGGTGAGCCAAAGCCCAGTAGGAACAATCTAACACAATATATAAGATTTAACGAAGGTATAAGCATGATGTGTGTTTACAATGCCAGTAGTAAAACTTCCATATTCTGTATAGTCATAAGGTACCAAAGTTCAAATCTTATTCCATTTTCCTTCAATTCATTTCAAGTCATGAACCAATTTCATTATCTTTCAACAAACTAACTGAGACTACAACTCAATGGTTATATATTCAACACAATTACCACACAAATACTTCAATCTATCATTTTATGAAAATTTCGTCCGCGGGATCAGCACCCATGTACACACAAGATTTTGGTACTTTCACCCTGGACACTTCGGCCAACTTAATTTTCAATGGAGTTCATCCCCTATCTCCTCCCAAACAATGGAGTACATCCCCTTTCTCCTCTCAAACATCATACGTAGAGAATGTATTTAAACATAGCCATATTCAATGACAATCAACAATAGATTAGTTTCAATTTACCTAATCCTCATGAAATTTCTACAATAATCATAGCTATCCTCCACTGATAGCCCAACACATATATTTCTAAACAGATACATATAACCTTCTCAATAGATAAATTCATCAAGTTTCCATTGGTGAGAGACAACACGTGTCCAACTCCACTCTTTATATCAATAATCATCCAATTTCACATTACTAATGTCGATTTCCAGTTATTATACAAAATAACAATTTGACCCATTTAGGGAAAAACTTCCATTTTTTTTTTTTTTTCCAAAGATTAACCCAAGTACCAAAATCAACAATTTTGACACAATGCAACCTTATTTTCAAACTCCATACCCATTTATTTTCCATTCACCAAAAACCCCTCTTTTGATTTTACAACCCAAACCCTAGGTTTGTCCATAATACACCCAAAGCCCACCATTGTTACACAATCATCAAATAACTAAGTTAAAAACTACATGAAAGTGTAGAAAATCCCTACCTCAAGCTTAGAAGACCAAAGCAACAAAGGAGAAACTTCAAAGACGTTGAAATCAACTTCTACTCGGATCAAAACGGAGCTCTTGATATGCTATACCTTTTTCTCAAGGAACTAGGGTGAAGATCCCAATGGATCTAGATGAAATGGTAGAGAGAAGATGAGTTTTAGAGAGAGAAACTCAAGATCTAGGTTTTTGGAAAGTTTTAGAGAGAGAGAGGGAGCAATGAAAAAGTGATGAAAAAGGTCATCTTCAATGACTGTTATACACGCAGTCTGCTCGAGTGTGAAAAGTGACGCTCGAGCATCAGACACAATGTTTCGCTCGAGCACAAGAAGTGACGCTCGAGTATAGAATGCACACTTTTAGAAGTTTTGCAAACAAAGGACATCGCTTGAGCGCAAGCTTGGATGCTCGAGCGTCCGCCCGCTCGAGCGTAGGAAATGTTGTTCAAGCGTAGAATATACTCTTCCAGCATTTGCAGGTCTGTAAAAATACTGAGAGTTTGCAAATCCCACTTGAGAGCAAGAATGGCCACTCGAGCGGAGGAGAAAAATTGAAAACCCCGCTCAAGCGCAAGAATGGCCGCTCAATCGGAGGATCAAAAATCTGGGCAACATAGGTTTGGAAAATCAAGCAACCAACATGTTCCAAACACACTACTACAATCCAAATGACCAATCCAAGGAACAACAAGGGGAAAAAGAGATGGACAGTAACATTGAACCATGAAACTCGAGTCAGGAACATAATAAATGTTGGGTCAAAACCGGAGTCGCTATATTGTTTTCTTATTTAATTAGGGTTCAATTTATTATAAATACGCATGTATGCCTTAGGGAAAATGATCTTTGATGCAATATAATTCAATTCTTGAATTTTTTTTTTCTTCCTTGTGGATTCAAGGATTTTGTTCATCTGCTAGAACAATATCTAGCCTCGTGTGATTTATTCTGTTGCGTCATATAGTATTTGACAATGGAATGGTTGATCAAATGAGTAAATCTGATTATTTTGGTTGCTTGCTTGATTGTCTGTGCTATTTTCATTATTGTTTCTTTCTTTAATATTTACCTTTGTAATTGTTTGGAGCAAGTGACCTATTGTCTAGTAAGAGCATAGATTGGCATACCATATGAGACATCTTTCGTAGGTGATTGTTGATGTTTCAAATACTCAACCTCTTGGTTTCTTAAAATTTCAGCGATTATTTTATTTATTTTATGAACCAATGTATTTTTCTTCACTTAACAAACTGATGTAACATTGAGCTGTCCTAGATCATAGTCTAACAGCTAAATGATTGTTGATGTATTTAGATAAATGTCTTCCTAATTGTTGATGATCCTGAAGTATTTCCTAGGAGGGTGTGTGAATGTATTACTTTGATTAGGTTTCAAACTTTGAATGGGCCCGAATTCTCTATTTATCAGGCATCTATGTTGTTAATCAATTTATGTTCTAGAATGTTAATTTGTGGAAATATCTATTGGATGGTTTCAACTTAACATATCAGCATGCTAGGCATATGCATACTACTTATATGTATTTATGAATTGCCTTGTGCAACCATGTTAAAGGTGATAATCTTAGTGTGTTTCAATGTTATTATTTTTCTCCACGCCGATGAACATGACTGGGGTTACTTAACTTCGTAGAAACTTCTTTGTTTTAGCAATTAGGCTTTAACACATTTACACTAGACTTAGTCTTGATTATGGCTGAATAGGAACCACTTACATCTCGATATAACAACTTTGTTCCACTCAACTTTTAGAAACCCAATCCATCTTCCTTGACCATATTAAGTTTAGAAGCTGCAAGATAGAGAAAAAAAAATGGATGTGCTCTATAGGTGCCTGCCCAATTCATATTCCTATGATTATTTGATTCATGGGTTATGTGTCCAAGGGAGAATGAAAAAGGTAGAGATTTGTGTAATGAAATAAAGAAAGGGTTTGTTCGAAGCAGTAAGGCATACAACTCCCTTGTGAACTCTTTGGCTCTTGATGGAGAGGTTGATGAATCAGTGAACTTTTTGAGGGAGATGATGAAAAATCGGAGGTCTGCTGATTTGGTCACATATTGGACAGCACTTGATGAGATCTGCCAGAAACAGAGACTTGGAGATGCCATAAAGGTTGTTGAAGGAGTTGCAAGAGAAGGAGCTTGTGGATAATCATACTTACAGGATGCTTCTGCATAAACTTAAAGGACAACCTTAGGAGCTAAAATGATATAATTGATTTAGGTACTAGCATCAGAGTGGTTTTCATTCTGATTTATGGGTTATGGTCTCTAATTGTTTGATTTATAAATGAATAATGTTTTTGCTTGATTGGAATTTTTATTCAAAACTATGCCAACATTTTTGGTCTAGCATTGTGCTTTGTTATTTTACCATTTTTCCTACTGTGTGATTTGCTTATATCTTTTCTTTATGACTTCATTTGCTCTTTGTCTTTCTTTATGTTTAGTATGAAATCTTTTTTTCCCTTTCCTTTAGTTATTGATAAAAATAAGGAGGTAAATATTAGACTCGGATAGTGTCATGACCCGAACCCGGCCAGGTTAAGGACATAACCGGCCAGTAATCCTGTGATTACCTACGGCCTCAGACCAAAACAAACATAACTCGTCAGAGTAAAGGGGCCAAACGGAAGCAAAAATTTAAAACTTTGTCCATAGAGTCGTGCTTATATGCACTTCAAAACAAACCATACCCATCTATGTTAATAACCCACGCCAAAAGTACAATACCATAAATTCTTTAAGACAGGATCATCCAACTAAGTCAACCTATGACGAACTATTACAAATATACATAAAGTCCTTGCCAGCAAGACAAAATATAATTACATAACAAAATGGCAAGGGTAGGTCTCATGCGTGAGACACAAGGCTGACTTTCTCAAAACTCATGTTGTTCTTGGCAGACTTCACTGGGGCTGGGTTTGGATTTCCCTCGGCTCACCTACAAACACATGAATGAGCGTGAGCAATAGCCCAGTGAATAATATCAATTACAATAGTCATATAAACAATATGTAGAACAACATACTCCAACCGGTCTTGGGCCTAATTCGTATTTCTACTTAACATATGTACATTTATACCAAGATTAGATCAAGTGATTGTAGTTCCAAACATAATGGCCTTTGGCCCATTCGGATTTCCATTCATGTCAAAACGGCCTTCGGCCCATCCATTTATGTCAAAACGGCCTTTGGCCCATTCATTGATGCCAATACGGCCTTTGGCCCATTCATTTATGTCAAAACGGCCTTTGGCCCATTCATTTATGCCAATACGGCCTTTGGCCCATACATTCGTATCAAAACGGCCTTCGGCCCATACATTCGTATCAAAACGGCCTTCGGCCCACACATACATATCAAAACGACCTTAGGTCCATTCATTTGTATCAAAACGACCTTAGGTCCATTCATTTCTGTCAAAACGACCTCCGGTCCATGTATCTTTCTTATCAAAATGACCTTTGGTCCATTTGTTCATTCATGTCAATTTTTGTCCACAATCCCAATTAGCAACTCATAAAGCTTATAAGGGAATAAACAATTGGACATTTATAAGCGTTCAAATAGCGATATTACTCACAGTGATCGGCTTGTGGATTCGCCCTGGAGCTCGACCCTACACATTCCATGAACACAAAAGGGTCATTAACAATTCAATCCGTTCCTTGATTCACATATTCCTGTCTAGGCTTTATTTTTATCTCGTTAACTCATTTACAATGTTTAAAATATGCCTAAGAGTGATTATAAGTGAAAGAGAACGGAAAACGAAACACGGAACGCATGAACAAAATTTCAGAAAACAGGGTCCCCGCTCGAGCGTAAACTTCCCCGCTCGAGCGGACCCTTAAGGCCTGCAAAAGTACTGGTTGCATGAAAAATACGCTCGAGCGTGGAATAGAGCGCTCGAGCAGAAGGCCTGTCCACAAAATCTCCCCGCTCGAGCGTGAGATATCCCGCTTGAGCGGATACCCAATTCTGCAAAGAGTGCCGGGAGCACGATTTTTACGCTTGAGTGGAGGTTCTCCGACTCGAGCGGACCTAAAAATTCTAGAAAACCCAGAATGTGTTCTTGAGCTCAACTTCGACATTTCAACCACATTACTTGCATGCAATGCCTCAGATTACACATTTACACATGTTAACATGCTACCAATACAAGATTAGAACATTAGGAAGCTCAATTTCAAGGATTACACACTTGCATGTTTCAAATTGACATTAACTTCAACTCTATCATACATATTCATGCATTTCAAGCTCATATCTTCTCAAATTGTACATGCATGTGATGAACTAGCCACATTCTCAACTTAGACAACACCAATGGTGATCAAAACATGAGTTTCAAACCCAAAAACCTACTTGAATCATGTATTTCAAGCTTATACATGCTATTTCAAAACAATCTCTTACATGCATGCATATATCAAGCCTTAATTCAACAAAACCTACCCAATTCCATTCAATTTTAATCTTGATCACTCAATTAGCTTGAACACACACAAAATTGCAAACTATAATCCAAGAGTTACTTACCTAGAAGCTTTGATTTTCCAAACTTAAGCTTAATTCTTGAGTTGGCCTACAATTTATCAAGTTTTGAGGCCAAAACTCCAATTTCTTCACTCTCGCCCTCTCTTAGCCGACCCCCCTCTCTTCCTTAATGTTTATGATCAGCCTAAATGTAACAAAAGGAGAAGAATAGAGAGTGTAGTGCCCTTATACAACAAGGCCCACTAATACAATATTTTAATATAAAATATTTGGGCACTAATTCATCAATTTAATCAGTTTAATCTGACCATAATCAATTTCTAATTAAATTTCACCGTAGGCTCTAAAAATTATGCCAATCACGACGGCGCAATCAATTTCGGGTTCTGTGGCCGATAAGGCCCTCAATTTAATTTCCAAAGCGGATTATTCAGACAGATATTTCTACGGTGAACAGATAGAGTTCCAAAATCACATATATCCACATAATGGCACACAAAATCATATCAAAACATATAATCACATACGTATTAGGGACCAATTAACATAATACAGAACAGGGGTATCACAGATAGTATGAAATTGGTAGTAACGTAAGAGCATACTACATGGTTTTTCGAGTTATACTATAAAATGTAATTCAATTATTGCTTAGCATTACAATTAAAATCATGATATGTGGTTTATATTCTATTTGTCTTATTATCTGTGATGTTCATGTGATTTTGATATTGTCTATCATTTTTCTACTGTCCCATTTAAAAATATTGCTGTCACCTTGCCATAAATTTTGGAATTAAACAAAAGTCTTAGTCTTATAATTTGCAGAATTTTGGTAGAGAAGTAGTTCCTTGAGTTGTTCCATTTTGTGGTTGTTTCATTTGCTTAGCTGAATGAGTTCAAACCTTCGTGTTACAACTTTTCAATTGAAAACAAAAGCAAAACTTTGAAACTTTAGAACTTTACGATTGCAATTAAATCATTGCTAGCATACGGGGTCTCGGAGACATTAGAATTGTGAAACATTTCAACTTTCATGGTATGTTTAATGATGGATGCTAACTAGTTTCTCTTCATTTTCTCTCCATCTTGCAGCTTGTAAACTTAATATGGTCAAGGAAGATGGATTGGGTTTCTAAAAGTTGAGTAGAACAAAGCTATTATATCGAGATGTAAGTGGTTCCTATTCAGCAATAATCAAGACTAAGTCTGTTGTAAATGTGTCAAAGCCTACTTGCTGAAACAAAGAAGTTTCTAGGAAGTTAAATACCCCAGTCATGTTAAAGGTGATAATCTTAGTGTGTTTTGCCGTTTTTATCCTTTTTGTTTTTTTGTTTGTTTTGTTTTTTTTTTTTTTCCTTATTGTCCAGATTTCGATGAAAAAAAAAAAAAGGCTACAAAGAGGAGTCGGAAGAGCACCTTGTATTGTTAATTGCATCATTATTTGGCAAGGACAATTGGTTATTGACACTTTTTGTAGCTAGCTTATTGGATTATGTAATTTTACACGGAATTGCAACTTGAATAGCATTTTTTAAAGCCTAAAATTAAAGATGGTTTTGCCAAATTTGTCTCAAATAAATGGTCTGGTGCTATTATTTTTAGCAGGATCTTATTTGGCAGATTTGTTTGAAAATATTCGTTGCCAGAAGCTATTATTGTACTATTTATAAAATATTATTAAAAATTATTTGCAATAGTAACAAGGTGGTCGCTAATACATTGTAGGAATTTTTTTTTAACTTTTTTGCGACGGCAAAACATTAGTCGCCATAAGTAGGTTAGGCGGTCGCAAATAGTTTGCGACTGTTGTTTTGCAATCACAAAAAGTATTTGCCATCCCCTACATTCGCGACCCCCATTTGCCGTTACATGGACCGTCGCAAAAGATCTTTTGCGACTGTATTTCTATTATTTGTGACGGCTTGTAGCGGTCGTAAAAAATACTGTTTTTAGTAGCGTGATACATATTGTATTTTTTTTTTTCTTATGGTTCCTAACTTTTCTTAGAGAGGAATGAGGGATGGAGAGAAAGAGCTATACAGAGGTAGATTATGTTTGGATGATGGGATGGTGTGTGGCAGGGTAAAATAGTATGAAATTAATAGTAAATTCAATAAAGTAATAAAAATTTAATTTTGAGTAAGGGTAAAATAGTAAATTTCATAAATTCCATTTCTTATTGTTGCAAACAACTCTAATAAAGGAGGTTAATATAATTTTAAAAATTACAAAGCTCTTTATAATTGTTAGATATCTAAGGGGGATTCATGCCAATAAACCAATTAAAAATTTTATTTTTATATGTCAAATCAATTATTAAAAAGATTCACAATATATTAATTTGTAAATTATTTTTCATAAAATATACTTGCATAGGAGCCAAAAATAGCCTTAAACCACCTCAACCACTCATATGAGAGGGCTTGGGATAATACCATTGAGTCAGAGCATCTTCGAATCCTAAACCTTTATGTTCAAAAATTATTTTTTATAATTTCATTAAAAATTTCTTAATTTAAGAGATAAATATTTTTTAATAAATTTTTAATTTAATAAAAAATTAAAAAGACAAAGTATTGGAGATGTTTTTTTTTTATAAAATTTAATGACAAAATAAAATTTGGAATAGTAGGATAATTTTTAATAAAAAAAATTGATAAAAAAGTTAGAGTATATTTATATCAAACTAATTTTTATTCAAATTTCAAATCAAATTAAATTAAAAATAATAATAATAAATAATTGGAAATGCTTTGAAGTCCCCTGTCTTTACAAACTGCAAGAAAAGTGGGTTTAAAAGATAGAACTTTTTGCTACGGCACATTTGCCGTCGCAAAAAGCCACACAACTTGCCGTCGCAAAAAAAAAAAAAATGCGACTTTTTGAGATGGCACAACTTGCCGTCGCAAAAAATGTGAATTTTTGCGACGACACAACTTGCCGTCGCAAAAATATAGTATTTGCGATAGTAGAAATTGCTGTCACAAAAAAAATAGAGTATTTTTGCGACGACACCAGCTGCAGTCGCAAAAAAAGAAAAAAAGAAAAAAAAAGAGTTTTTTGCGACTGTAATAGGTACCGTTGCAAAAAAAAAAAAAAAGAGTAAATATATATATATATATTGTGGCTTTGAGACGGCTTCATATATATATATAGTCACAAAATTGTTTAAATAAATGCAATGCTATTTTTCAGTCACCAAAAAAAAAAAAAAAAAAAAAAAAAAAATGACGTCGTCTTACTATTTGGATATAACATTTCTCTTTTCACCCATTTTTTCATCTTCCTGTCTCTCTTCTCTTTCTCTATCTCACTCATCACTCTTCTTTGTTTGTCTATCTGTCTCTTTCTTTCTCTCTTCTCTTCTCTCTCTCTCACTCATCACTCTTCTCTGTCTGTCTGTCTGTCTCTCTTTCTCTCTATGTCTCTCGCCCATCTCTCTTCTCTCTATCTCTATTCTCTCTCTATCTCTCTTCTCTTTATCCATCTCACTTTCTCGCTCATCTCTTTCTATCTCTATCTCGTTTATCTCGCTCTATCTCTTTCTCGTTTATCTCTTTTCGCTCTTTTCTCTCTCTCTCTCTCTATCTATCTCTCGCTCATCTTTTGTTTCTCTCTTTTTTTGTCTCTTTCTCTCCCTCTCTCTCTCCCGTTCATCTCTCTTCTCTCTCTGTCTCTTTTTTTTTCTATGTCTCTCTCTCATTAATCTCTTTTCACTTTTTTTCTCTCTCTTTCTGTTTATCTCTTGCTCATCTCTTGTTTCTGTCTCTCTCTCTCTCTCTCTCTCTATCCTTTCTCTCTTTGTCTCTCTCTATCTCTTTCTCTCTCCGTCTCTCTCTCACTCATCACTCTTCTCTCTGTCTGTCTGTCTCTTTCTCCCCCACTGTGTTCACCTTGCTCACTCTTTCCCTCATCTCTTCTTTATTTATTGAGCTCCCTTTCGATTTATCAATCCACTGCAAGAAAATGCACTTTTAGCGACCACTTTGTCTCTTTCTCGCTCATCATTCTGTCTCTTTCTCTGTCTCTCTATCTCTTTTCTCTATCCGTCTCTCACTCATCTCCCTCTCACCACCCAGCTTCCTACCACATTTACCACTACTGCAAATGCCATTAAACTACCACCACCCTTCTCCTTCTCTCTTTCGCTCATCACTCTTTTTTCTCTGTTTATTTATCTATCTGTCTGTCTGTGTGTCTTTCGTTCATCTTTCTTCTCTCTATCTCTCTCATTTGTCTTCTCTCTCTGTCTCTCTCGCTCATCTCTCTTCTCTCTATCTCTCTCATCTCTTTTCTCTCTCTGTCTCTCTTGCTCATTTATCTTTTTTTCTCTCTCTTTCTCTGTCTCTCTCGCTCATCTGTCTCTATTTCTCTATTTTTCTATTCTCTCTCTCGTTCATCTCTTTTCGCTCTTTCTCTCTCTTTTTGTATCGCTCATCTCTTGTTTCCCTTTCTTTTTCTGTCTGTCTGTCTCTCTCTCTTTCTCTCTCTATCTTTTTTTCTCTTTGTTTGTCTTTCTCTCTTTCTGTCTCTGTCTCTCTCTCTCTCTCACTCATCACTCTTCTCCTGTACCACATTCACCACTACTGCAAATGCCATTCCACTACCACCACTACTATCATTGTTGCCACTCCACCTTTACGACTATTATTACTACCACTATCGCCACCACTCCACTACCACCACTACGACTACCATTACCTTTCCTCCACCACCGCTACTCTATTTCCTCTACCACTACCACAACTTCACCACTAATCTCCTTTGCCACCACTACCACCACCACTATCACCTCTTATCCACCACCTTCACCACTACTGCTGCTCCCTATTCTCTACCACAAAAAAATTAGTTCCTGATTTTTAGTAACAAAAAAAAAATGGGTCACAAAAAAATATTTTTCATTGACTACAAAAAAATAACTTTATTTTTATAGAAAATATTTTTCATTAAAATATTATCCTTACTTCTACCAAATAAAAAAAAATAATTTTTTATTCATTAAAATAAAAATGAAACAAACAAATTCTCAACCTTAGTAACGAAAAGAAAATGAAAAATCAAAAAAAATAAATAAAATCATTAACTATAAAAAAATATTTTGTTTGGCAACGGCAACCTCTATTGCAAAAAAAAAAAAAATGAAAAAATTAATTTTTTTATTATTTAAATATTCATTTGTGATGGAAATTAATTTTTTTTTCCCAATCCCGCTCGGTTCCCCCCTTTTTTTTCCATTCCTGCACCCCCGCCCCCCAAATCCCCAATCTCTTAGAACCAAAATCCCTAATTTCTACCAAATATATATATATATATATATATCTCGCGACTGTAAGCATTCCAACGACGGCGTTGAGCCACGGGGACCAGTGAATGAAGGAAGCCAGACATCGACGACCATTGTCGGAGTCCTTCACTTCTCTATCGATAGCCATTACCAGCAAATGAAGTTCTTCGGAGTCCTTAGCTTCTCTCTCCGGCTGTGACCAGCAAACTAAGCAAACAGAGCTCTCACCTCTCCCTTTGACCGGAGCTCTTGCACCTTTCCTTCCCACCACCCAATTTCAGGTACATGTCCAGATATTAGGGTTTTGAGTTTTGATTTAGTGCTTTTCAATTTCAATATTTGAGTTTATGGTTTTTCAATTTCAAAATTTGGGGATTTTCAAATTGATTTGATTAGAAACTTTTTTCCTTTTATTTTATGATATTTGTTATGTTATGTTAATGTAGTGTCTTCCATGTTTTCATTCATTTAACATTATTTCATGTGTCAAGGTCTATTATTGTTGTGGTTTTCATGATTTCCCTCTTTAGGTTCAAATTTGATGATGAACAGGTAACAAAAGAAGACATAAAGAGGGCATTGTAGGAGCAGTATGGTGGTGAGGAAGAGGTAGGCATTTACCAGCATTACTTTAGGAGCTTTTTCTTCCTATATCTTTGTTTTGATTACGAAGTTATCTTGTTTCCTCTTGCTGCTTTGCTCAACAGTTGCTGCAGACAAATCCTGGTTTCAATAATACCCCATTTAAATTTAAGATATATTCAAATGCATACATGCCTATGTATATACGTGAAAGTGACAAGGAGAAGATAGTCTGTAATGTGGATAAAAAGGACATCACAGAGCATCGTAGGGTAAAATCTTGGCTTTGTTTATAGTTTAAATAAATTTCATAAATTTTAGTGTTGTGCAGATGTTAGTTTGCATATGCTGAGGTCTTGGTTGACATAGATAATTATCTTCTTCCAGATAAGGTTGAAGAAAGAACAAGAAGAAAAAGAGGACAAAAGAAGACACAAAGCTCATGCTCACCTTTATACTATTATCAAGTTTTTGGTTTCTTACCTGACAATGTTTTTCAGTGAACAATTGTAGCATGTCCTCTTTTATTTAATTTTATTGAAAAAACTTAATCGGTGTTTATAACTTAAATAATCATTTGGTACTTGTAGGTTGCTCGTGATGAAGACCTAGTAGAACAGATTAGAAAGGATATTTATTTTGATCTTGTGGATCATGAAAGGGTTCATAGTTTTCGTATTCAGAAGCAGATGCCGTTTAACCTTTTCAAGGTATGGTTCACTTTACCACCTTGTATCTGATCTAAGAAAACTTTAGAAGTCTAAGTTATCAATACCACTATGCATGTCCCCCCTTCTCTTTTTTTTAAAAAAAAAAAAAAAAATTAGTGAAGCGCTACTACTATATAGTTACATATGATTAAAGTATATTTAAGACAAATGCTAATGTTGGAGATTTTGTTTTGTTTTTTTTTTTTTTTTTTTTTTGAATAGATTAACTTTTTGCTGGTTCTTTTGTGCTTGGAAACTGAACTCAGCATGCACCATCTGGAATAAAACTCTTATCTTTTATGGCCACTGTGTGGTGCCACTGCAGTGCTTGGTGTGTGTGCATGTGCAGGATGATTGTACAACATAATACCGGTTTCTAGAGTTTAAAGGATGATGTATTAACAGGTTTAAATCTTCATTATTTTTCTTTTATCATTGGATCAGAAGTTATTTTGTTCAAATTTGTAAATGTCGAAGCGATGGACATGTGTTTGCCAAGTGTCCAAAGTGTGTTTGAGTCTAATTTTAAAAAAAATAATAACAATAAAAATAGGACATGTTTGGATGTGTGTTGGACACATGTTGTAAATGTTTGATGAATGTCAGAAAGTGTCTCACGAAGTGTTTGTAACATATCATGGTTTCTGTTTAGCAATCTTTGTGTTCTACACGTTCTTTAAATCACAATGGATAGGAAGCCTGGGCACCTAGTCCTTGGTATGGCCTGTGTTGGATGCTGTCTCTGATGTGACACTCCTGGAAATACATCTGCTAGCCCATATATGTTTAAAGTGTTTTTGAAAGAAACTTATTATTGAGGATTTGGCCAAAATGAATCAAGATGCATTTTGATATAAGAAAATAACATTGTATAATAACAAGATATGTATCTAATATGTGGGTGCACAATAACCTTCCGTATATTTGTGGAGCTTCATCTTTTGAGTTACAGAATGGTTTAAAGAATTTGGATCTTTCATAGTTGGCCTGTCCTTATGTGTTAATGTCCATCCCTGTCTCCGAGCCACATAGTTACTACTGTTCCATTACTATTATATATTCTTTGTAGGTTCCATCTGGATCATTTAAACTTTTTGAAACCTACTATTGAGTTTATTTATTTCTAGTGGGACATCTAAAACAAATTTAATCTCTGCAAGAAGAAGAATCACGATACCACCTCCTCAACTACTATTCTTTTTTCATTAAATTTTAAAAGTAGGTTCATGGGCTCTATTGTATCTTTGATCTTCTTGTCTTCATGACTAACTTCTTCTGACTTCATTGTGAGCCGAGAGACTTGTGGGAGAAGACGAGAATCCAATCGGGTTCCCGGTTTGGGAGTTAGAGCCGGATTTCGGTCTAGGCAAATTAGTTTATTAAGAAATTTGAATTGGATGTGTTGACGCCCCAAAATCTCCAAACGGCGTCGGATTAGCATGAAACTTGGCACACATGACCGCCTAGGCACGAGAGACTTGTGGGAGAAGACGGGAATCCAATCAGGTTCTCAGTTTGGGAGTTATAGCCAGATTTTGGTATAGGCAAACTAGTTTATTAAGAAATTTGAATTGGAGGTGTTAACGCCCTAGAATCTTCAAACGGCGTCAGTCTAGCACAAAACTTGGCACACATGACCGCCTAGGCATGAGAGACTTGTGGGAGAAGAAGGGACTCCAATCGAGTTCCCAGTTTGGGAGTTAGAGCCGGATTTCGGTATAGGCACACTAGTTTATTAAGAAATTTGAATTGGAGGTGTTGATGCCCCAAAATCACCAAACGACATCGATTTAGCATGAAACTTGGCACACACGACTGCCTAGGCATGAGAGACTTCTAGGAGAAGAAATGACTCCAATCGGGTTCCCAGTTTAGGAGTTAGAGCCGGATTTCACTCTAGGCAAACTAGTTTCTTAAGAAACTTGAATTAGAGGTGTTGACGCCCCAAAATCACCAAACAGTGTCGGTTTAGCATGAAACTTGGCACACACGACCATTTAGGCATGAGAGACTTGTGGGAGAAGATGGGACTCCAATGGGTTCCCGGTTTGGGAATTAGAGCCGGATTTCACTATAGGCAAACTAGTTCCTTAAGAAACTTAAATTGGAGGTGTTGACGCCCCAAAATCACCAAATGGCGTCGGTTTCGCACGAAACTTGGCACACACAACCGTCTAGGCACGAGAGACTTGTGGGAGAAGACGGTACCCCAATTGGGTTTCCGGTTTGGGGGTTAGAGCCGAATTTCGGTTTAGGCAAACTAGTTCCTTAAGAAACTTGAATTGGAGGTGTTGATGCCCCAAAATCACCAAACGGCATTGGTTTAGCACGAAACTTGGCAGAGACGATTGTCTAGGCATGAGAGATCTGTGGGAGAAGACGAGACTCCAATCGGGTTTCCGGTTTGGGAGTTAGAGCCGGATTTCACTCTAGGCAAACTAGTTCCTTAAGAAACTTGAATTGGAGGTATTGACACCCCAAAATCACCAAACAGTGTCGGTTTAGCATGAAACTTGGCACACACGACCGTGTAGGCACAAGAGACTTGTGGGAGAAGACGAGACTTCAATTGGGTTCCCGGTTTGGGAGTTAGAGCCAGATTTTGGTCTAGGCAAACTAGTTTATTAAGAAATTTGAATTGGAGATGTTGACTCCCCAAAATCAGCAAACGGCGTCGGTTTAGCACGAAACTTGGAACACGCGACCGCCTTGGCACGAGAGACTTGTGGGAGAAGACGGGACTCCAATCGGGTTCCCAGTTTGGGAGTTAGAGCCGGATTTCCGTCTAGCCAAAATTATTTACTTAATTATCTTTGCAATTATATAGTAGTTAATTTTTTATGTTTTTTTGTAATTAAAATATTAGCACATAATTATATTGTCATTAATTATTTTTATTTTTTTTTTCCAGATATTTCCCGAGTAGCAGTTTGCTTTTGTGGAATACAGGCGTTTGAAGATTGTGATTTACTTTTGTTTTTGTTACCCACAGAAGAATTATGAGAGAAAATTTTGTTTTTGATTTACGCTATTTTGAATTGTGAACAACATTATGTATTTAAACATTGTGTATGTATTATGGAATGTTATGTAGTGAGATAATTATGCTAATGTGTTGTAATGAATGAATGCAAGAAAATTTTTATTATGGATGAATTGTTATTTTTCTACTGGAATTTTTATATTATTATGTAATTATTGGTTTCTTTTTCAATTATTTGACATTTAATACAGGTAATTTTCACATTTTTAATTATTTTATTACAGGTTTTTTTTTTTTTTTTTGAGACGGCACCATATTACTGTCGCAAATAATATTGGTAGAATTGTGGTAAAGTCTTTTGCGATGGTAGCAGTAGCCGTCGCAAATACTCTTTTAGCGACGGGCATCGTGCTGTCTCAAATATTTTTTTAGCGACGGCAGGTATCTCGTTGCAAAAAATTCTTTAGAGATGGCTTTTTTGCCGTCGCAAATAACACCTTTAGTGACGGCAAAATAGTGTTGTCTTAAGAAATCTCAATTTTTTTTCATATTAATGGCGACGGAAAAACTCCGTCACAAAAAAGGCAACTTGTCGTCGTAAAAAAAAGGCAACGGCAACATGCCGTCGCTAAAACCTTTTTGCGACCCCCTTTGTTGCGACCCCCCCTTGCCGTTGCTAAAAGTCATCTGCCGTTGCAAAAAACCTTTTGAGACGACATTTTGAGTATTTGCGACGGCATTTTGCCGTTGCAAAAAGTCAATTTTTTTGTAATGGCAACTCCTTTTAACTATTCTGGAAGAATAATGCTATTTGCATCAATTAAGATACCAATTAGTGTACCAATTGATAATATAACATAATTTAAGAGGTCTTTGGTATTTGTAATTTGTATACTATTTGCACCAATTAAGATATCAATTAGTGTACCAATTAATAATATAGCATAATTTAATAGGTTTTGATATTCGGTGGTGATACATGCACTAATTAGTGTACACACTAGTGTACCAACTAGTGTTATAATATTATTAATGACCTTATTTATTATACAAATTATAAATACCTAAAACCTCTAAAATTATGCCATATGACTAGTTGGTACACTAGTATGTACACTAATTAGTGCATATAGCATTATTCTTTGGTATTTGTAATTTGTATAATGAGTGGAATCAATAATAATGTCATAACATAAGTTGGTACACTAATTAGTACATCTTCATTTGATTATGTGGATAACATTTAATACATTCACATCTTAGATTTATAATTCCTTTGGAAATTGATCTTTTTAGTTTTTTGCAAAATAATGTGTAGAAACATAAAAACAATTAACTAGTTTTATATTTATTTTTTTAACTAATTTAACTTATTCTCAAATAAAGCATTACTTTCTGAATAAAATTTAGATTTTGAAAACGATATGTGTGGAAAAGAATCTAAAAATTGGAAAAATATGAAAGTGTCCAGTGTAAAGCAATTTCAACAATGAAATAAAGGCTACATTGAAATTTCTTAGGAACAATAACATGTCAGAGTATCTCCAATAGATTGCTAAAACACCTATTATTGCCAAAATATAGCAGCGTGGGCCAAAATGGGTTCTCCAATCGCCTGCTATTCTACTTGACAAAGATGGCATCCATTTCTGTTTTCAAATTTGGCAAGTTGAATAGTAGCTGCCAAACATGCCACATTAGCAAATATCAACACATTTTTTTATCCAAATTCAGTTGAAAAAACAGAATTGAAACAGTATCAAACTTCCCAAATTTCATAATCAAACCCAAATTTCAAAATCAAACCCAATTTTCAAAGAAGTTGCCAAATTCACAAATTTCAGAATAAATTTCATAATTTCAAAATAAATTTCACAATCAATTTCACAATTTCAAAATCAATTTCACAAATTTCAAAATAAATTTGAGAATTTTAGAATCATACAAATTTCATAATCAATTTCAGAATCAGACAGCAAATTTCATCATCAATTTCACAAATTTATATAAATTTCATAAGCGAAAATGATAAATACCTAGATCGACCTCTAAGGCTTCTTCTTCAGCCAACTGATTTGAGGACAGAGATAAAGAGAAGATTGGTTTTGGAGATCGGAGATTGGTAGACGCAATGGACTGGAGTATGGCTGGGGCCACCATAGCGCAAGCGAATGCGAGAAGTTCTTGACAAAGCCAGTCATCATTCTGGGAGTCTTACTCATGGTGGTGTCTCTGGCTGGACTCATCGGCGTGTGTTGTCGCATCTCATGGCTTTTTTAGGTCTACCTCTTGGCTATGTTCCTTCTCATTGTCATTCTCTTCTACTTCACCATTTCTGCATTCGTGGTCACAAACAAAGGGGTTGGAGAGGTGATCTCTGGGAAGGGATATAAGAAGTATAGGCTCGAAGATTACTCGAATTGGTTGCAGAAGATAGAGACACACAGAGAGAGAGAGAGAGAGAGAGAGAGAGAGAGAGAGAGAGAGGTTTCGATGATGGAGGAGGAAAAAGGAAAATGAGGAGTAGAGTTAGATTGAGAGGAAGAGGGATGACAGACTAATGAAGGTTTGCGAATGGGTTGAGATGATTCTAGAGAAATCATCTCAACCGTTAGAGACTTGTTGGGTGGACGGTGGTGATCTGCCTTGGAAATGAAAAGAGTTGTTGTGCACTGTTTGCCAAATTTAAAAAAATAAATAAATATAAATAAAAATAAAAATAAAAAAATTGAAAATTAAGTATGAAATTTGGTGGGGTGAATTATATTTAATTTTTTTTTTCAATTTTTCAATTTTTTTTTCATTTTTTATATTTGTCTAGTTGGGAATAATGTAAATATATAATTTTTTTTTTATAAATAGTTAAAAAAAGTCACAAAAGAAAAAAAAAAAAAAAAAAAAACAAACAAATACTAGAAAACCTATATTCAAACAACACCTACAAACTTGGAGGGAAAGTTGGTTAAGATTTATCAAAATAACAAGTGACCATTGGAGCACCATTATTATAATTTGACAAAATAGCACCATTCATTGTCAAATTATAGCAATAGGAATGCTATTTTAACAAACACCATTGGAGATGCTCCCAGAGAGTTTCAAAAAAAAAAAGTTACAAAAGAAAAAAATTGAGAAACATTATAAATATTAATAATTAAAATAATAATTTTTTTTTATTATTTTATAACAATTTTTAAAAATACCCGTTGAATAGTAATTTCTCCAATTTCTTACCATGCATAGGTTGTCACATCACAGGTCAATTTTTTTTTGCAAAAATGTTGCTAGCGGCAATGACTTATACCCAAGGTTTTAAAAAGTTATCGCAACAATTATGTAATGTCGTTATGTAACGATTGTGGTGGTTACTGCCACTCGTTACGGCCGTTATAGTGGTGTGACAAAAATTCATATGTGTAACGGCCGTTTCAGTGTTACATAATGGCCATAGCAGTACTATAACGGCCATTGTGGGAGCTGACTATCGGTACATGGATGAAAGCCGAATATCTTCGAAGAAAATCAGAATATATATATTATATTCGGCTCCGTCCTGGATGATCTTGAAGTCGAATAAATTAATCGGCCATAGGACCAGTTGAACAAAAAGCCAAGTGGGAATTGGCATATGACAGAAGGGCCGAATGAGCGATCATGCGATGGATTAAGAGTGGGCCCGACCCTAGGGCCCAGAAGTAAATATAAATAGAGGAACATCAACTAAAGAAAGGTATGTGAGAACAGACCCAAGTAACTTAAGACACAAGCAAACGAAAGACATATACTAACTTGTCCGTCGAAGTGCTAATTATGGCACCCCCAACCGGAGCTTTTTTCAAGTGGTAATTAGAGGATCCGGAACGTCCTTCAACATCCAATAGTATTTCCAAACCACTTCTCCACAATTGACACCATCTGTGGGAATACTCAAGTACATCCATGGCGGGTGTAACAGAAGATACTCCGATAATCGTTGACGAAACTATGCCAAGAGACATGCTTGGACTGGAGAACATCGCCGCACAACGGGCCTTAAATTTCGACTCAGTAGCTCAGACCAAACCCTCAACTTCAATGCATGAAACAATGCAGACGATTATGGATCAAGCAAAGTAAAATGAGCAGTAGCTGGAGAACATGATGGCCGAGAACGAGCGCCTGTGCCAAGATTTGGCCTTGGAGGTGGCAAAATAGCAACAGGCCGCATTCCAAGAACGGGGTCGATCTTTGGGAAAGAAAGATGGTCGACGACGTAGACTCCAGAAACACTATAATTATAGTGATTCTGGCTTATCATCCTTGGAGCCAGGAAGCAAAGGACACGTTAAGGTATCTAGCTCATCTGAAGGAAGTCCATATGTACGGCATAAACGAGAGAGAAGCAATGATTCGGATGAGCAAGACAAACACGACCCTTTCGTGCGACAAATTGCAAGGGCTGTGCTACCCAAAAAGTTCAAGGCACCGTCGTTCACCCTCTACAACGGAAAATCGGACCCCACTAATCACATTCATCATTATAAGCAAGCAATGACGCTTTATGCTGACAACGAAGCCCTCATGTGTCGAATATTTCCAAGCAGTTTGGGACCGCTGGCCGTGAGGTGGTACTATAAACTGGAGCCGGCATCAATTAAGAGCTTCCACCAACTCCAAAAGTCATTCAAGGCAAGATTCATCACTAATGAGGTCCACCTGAAGCAAGTCGATTCTCTCTGGGCCATGCAAATTAAACTGGGAGAAACTCTTCGTGAATATTCGGCCCACTATTGGGAGTGCTTTAATCTGGTAGATGATGCTTGCAATGACTCCATGGCCATCACTGCCTTTAAGATGGGATTGCATCCTAATAGTCCCTTCCGCAGTTCATTAACTAGACGGGCCCCCAAAACCGTCTGGGCATTAATGAAGAAGGTCGAAGAATACTGCAAAGTGGAAGACAATGCCCTGCGGGTCAAAGCCAGATGTAAAGCCGATAAGATGGCCACATCGGGAATCGTACAGCCGATTAGCGTCGTGCCATCAAGAAGCCCCAAGCGGAAAAATCAAGCTAAACGAAACAAAAGGCATGACTCGCACCGATCAAACGAACAATGTTCACAATGGGCTAATGAACAATATTAAGTCGATAGCAGACGCACAAGGCACTCAGGTAAGAAATACATGGAGCTAACAGAGCCAATCAATAAGATTCTATCGAAAATTCAACACCTTATGTTCTTCAAGTGGCCGCCCAAGATGACGAGACCTCCCGATACAAGAAGACGGGGATAAACGGTATGAGTATCATAAAGACCACGGTCACGACACCGATAGTTGTTATGCATTAAAGGATCACCTAGAAGAATTGGTGCAAGACGGCCGTCTTACGCAGCTGTGGATGCGCCCCGAGGGTCGATGCTTTTCCACAGTTCGGACTCAAATGTCACGGTTCTTAATCTGATCTCACAATGTGCGATGTGAGACTGATAAATCACCAAAGGGTCCAAATACGACAAATCGTTTTGGAAAACTGATTTTTAAGAAAGAAGTGCCAAACATGGACTGCTTTGCCAGATACAGAGTCGCCACCTAAATATTTTATTTTTGGGGAATTTACGAAACCCTGACTCGTGCCTAAGGCCACGTGTCCATCATCACCAAAGTTGCCTCGGCTTGGGAACTTGGGTACGATTGGGGAAGGCCATCTATGAGCTCCCCCGCTCGCCTGATCAAAGATCGGCCACTACTAAACATGATATCTTGTTTTTGAAAACACATGCGTTCTTATTTCGGTTATTAGCTAGAATTACTATGTGATGCATACAACACACAAGTATAGACTAGCTCACCTAATTTGGAATAAAGCATCGCATATCCGTTTGTTTGGAAATGGTTTGAAGTTTGCTACTCGCAAGTAGGCTAAAATGCTTATTTCAATGAATTGTCCCAATTCAAGTAATCCAACCTTCACCCACAGGCATTCAGGCAGTTATATCACATAAGCAATTAGCCTCATGGCAATCATGCTGTCATGTTAACACTTACACACATGCAAGATGCTAAAGCATAAACACTCACAGTGTACTCTGAGCCAAAACAAGGAACTAGTTAGAAATCATGCATGATCCTAGTCCATGTTAAGATGGCTAATGCAACACATGCAAAATGCAACTTAGAATAGGCTCGGCTAATCTAATAATGGCATGTGAAATGCGGCAACTCCATACACGTATTCAAGTTGGAATTGAAATACTATGCAGTTAGTATGATGCGCCGAGCCCGGTGCGTGCAATACAAATGAATGTATGCAAACATGCTGACATAAGTATGCTAATTGAAACATGACCTAAAACTAACCATTGAAAGCAGGTATGTAAAAAGGAGAAAGACGTGGGGTTGGAAGACATTTACATACGCACGCACACTTATTACAAAACTCGCCCTCTCGACGGAGGGTCCGAATAAATAATACAAACCGAATAATTAAACAACTACCCTAGCTAATTAAATATTACAAAACCCTTAATTAATTAACAAATTAATCACAAAACAATCTAAGTATGAAACTAAAGAGGCCGCCGTAACTCCGCCTCGGAATGATTGAATGATGCATGCTCGATCGCCTCGCTCGGAAACCCGTTGCCATGCCACATGTTGCCTCTGTTTGCACTGCTTTGCACCTCTGAAAACTGTTCCAGCTTCTATGACACTTCTGGACCACCTTGGGGACGTTTTGAGAGTCCACCGACCAAGATATAAGGCCACCAGCCATGGGAAAATGGTCATCGACCAGAAGGAGGGATCTTGGGCAGATATTGTTAGCCGGTCGGCACTGAATGTGGCCGACCAGCCATCCCTTCTTGCAAAATTTTGTTTTTGCTGTAGCACAGGATAGACAGTGCATAGCAAGGAATTTACAAGACAATGTGTGCACGACCACCCTCTCTATCATGCTATGAACTCAAGGGAGTATGGCTCTCGACCCTCGAGCCACCAATCACGCATTTCGATGCATGATGGCCTAAGGTGCCGAGAGTGCAAATCAATTTGAAATGAATGCAACAAAACACACGGATGCCTAGAACTCTATCATGCTTGATCAAGAGCGTCGGCGACTAAGGGTTGGGGCACGTTTCGTCACTTCAAGTACGAAATGTCCCTCGGCCCTCATGTTTGGTTTGTCACCCCAAACCAAACAACATGCAATGTATGTATGCCAAATACAATGCAAAACAGGTAACCAATGTAACGCAACGTAAGCATGCCAAATGTAATATAACTCGACGTGCACACGAGGTTAAGGTAGCAAACATGCCAAATGCGATGCAACCTAAGTTAACATGTGACAAGATGCAAACTAACAAGCATGTAAGGTGCAACCTAGGTGTACAAATATGCAAAGTGATAGGCATGCAACAATGATATCAATCATAAGGATGCAACAACATGCAATGCAATAAGCATATAACAAGTACCCAAACGCATGATCCATGGACTTACACTAAAGATGGATGGACCTTAGCCGTACCAAAACAGTGGCCAAAGTGCCAAGAAATGATGGACAAAACACACCCAAACATGCGCTTGTAAAGGTCCAACACTTGGGCACGAAAAAGGTCGACTCTTAAGCACATTTAAAAGAGACAAATATGGACAAATAACAAGCATGATAAGCTCTAAAAATATGCAAGGGATGATGCCAAATCAACCAAGCCATGGAAGTAAAGCATACAAAGGAGCCTAAAACTTGGGACTAGTCAAGGGGCTCAAGCCATGGCTATGTGAAGCAAGCCCCAAAGGGCCAAGGGGACCTAAAACAGTCCCAAGGCAAGTCCAAGCAAGACCAAAAGTGAGCTCAAAGCTAGCCAAAACAAGCTAGAATACAATGCCAAAATAATGGGGCATGCAATGCTATCAAAGAGGTGTTATACTACGCCTAACATAACTAAACATGGCATGATTTAAGCGATGGAAAACAGAGTTATGGCATATTGAAAAACTTAAATGGTCTAAGCATAGAGGCATGCATAATGGCCCAATCTTGAAGCATAAAACACAAACCTTCTAATGCATGGAAAATGTTATGAATGTGAATGCATGGCCACATTATATGGACTGAAATCTCATGTGAAATGATGCCAAATCATGAAAATAAGCCAAGTAATGCAATCATGCGACTTAGGCCTTCAAAGCTAACAAGCTAGGATGAACTAAGGCTATACAAAACATGACATATATGATCAAAACGACACCAAACAGAGCTTTAACATGCTGAAATATGACTAAAAGTTCCTTTGGGTCGAGTCAAAATATGTAAGCATGATAGTCCAAATGCAAGATACATGTTATGGCAAATGAGAGGATTGCAAGACGAATGTATGGTGTATGCATGAGGCCATCAAACCAACATGAAACAGAGGTACAACATGACCAAACAACGCCAAATACTTGCTAAAATGAAGTTAAAACAAACTAAGTAAATATGCTACCATTATGAGCCCTTAAGGCAATCAAATGAGACATAAGAAGAGAAGGGTGTCCCTCCCCTATGCAAGACCTCAAAACCACTTCTCCACCACTGAAAATCCTTTGGATTTCAGTGGTGAGAAGGTTGAAACAAGAGAGGTTCCAAAGCCAAAAGGAAGAGGCACAAAATGAGGCCAAATAAGGCCTAAGGGGGGTAGACAACCCCCAACACAAAAGTGACCTTAATGAAACACCTCAAGCATGAAAATACAGAACTTTTTCTAGTAGGACACTAAGCTTAAAACAGCATGCAAGCATGTGTAAAAGCTTAAGCCAAAATGGGGTATCAAAAGCAAGTTGACTCACCCTTGAAGAACACTTTAAGAACACCAACTCGAGCACCCTTCTTGGATCAAAACCCACTCAAAAACTCTGAAATCAACCTTCTAGTGCCTCAGCAACCAAGGATAGTGTAGTGCTAGGTGTTTGTGTGCAATAATAAGAACAAAACACACTTTTGAGCTCAAACACACACACAAATCTAGAGAGAGGGAGATATAGAGAGAGATATATCTAACTTCTATATCAGTTGGCTGAACCTCTGGAAAGGGAGGGGAGGCCCTCATTTTATAGAAAATCCAATTCCAAGCTTCTAAGAGAAGCTAAGCTCAAGGATGAAATCCCTCCATACACGTGTATGGAGGGCAGAGTCTGTGCTCATCAGTTGGCACAACTGGCATGCACAATGCCTGAAAAAGGCAAAGAAAAGGCCTCGGCCAAAAAAAGTGGCCGATCGACCAAAGAAATGGCCGGCTGACCAACTAAAGTGCCGATCGGCCAACATTCTTAGTCGATAACAAGAAAACAAGGCCGGTGGCCTCAGGCCATGGCCGGTGGGTTGAGAAAATGGCCAACAAGCCACCCTCTTCCATCAGAAGCAAAAACACAAGTGTTTGGTCCACAACCAAGCACAAAATAGACAAGTTGAGAGATCTTGAGGCAAGGCGCGTGGCCGAGACCTCTGGGAACTCAAAACAAACACGAACATGGATGATCATTGAGTGTTTAAACGATGACATCCAAGTCTTAAGGACGGTCAAAAATGGGGTGTCTACAGTTGCCCCTCTTTGACAGAACTCGAAAGTCATAACAATGACGGGAGTGAATGTCAAAGCCCAGAGATGACCCATTTTTGACAAGGCCGAAGACTTAGACAGGCACGCAAGACATGAAAGATGAAGATATGCGCCTGAAGGCAGGGGCAAAATGCAAATGACATGCACGGTGCCGAACGTAACTTATGATCATGCAAATAAAGTTGTAACGAAGCATATCATGCAGCAATTTTAAGCAAGCATAAACAAATCTAACTACATTTCATGCAGAAAAAGATGTAAAAGAATTATACAATTCTCGCTACGTCTCACGCGGAGTACATACAATACCGTCTGGTTCGTCTGGTCGCGCCAGCTTCAAATGAACCGTACATACAATATCATGCATGTCTGGTTCGTCTGGTCGTGCCAGCTTCAAATGAACCATACATACAATATCGTGCCTGCAAAAGAAAAAAAACTTAACAGGTACAATATCGTTAGAAACATGCATAGCAATGCAAGTGAAAAGTGCGTGACAACGCAAGTGAGTGGGTGCAAGACAATGTAACCTAAATGCGATGCATAACAATGCGGAATGGATGCGAGACAATGCAACCTAAGTGTGACACATAACAATGCGATTCGAAACAAGCATAACAATGCAAGGAGGGCATGCGCGACAATGCACGCCGAGTGGTGCATAACAATGCAAACCGAGTAGTGAATAAACACATGTAAGTAAAGCATGCACGACAACGCATACAATGTGTGCAACAAGAGAGGCATAAACACATGTAAGTAAAGCATGCGCGACAACGCATACAATGTGTAACAATGCGAGGAGGTGCATAAACACATGTAAGTAAAGCATACGCGACAATGCATACAATGTGTGTAACAATGCGAGAAGGTGCATAAACACATGTAAGTAAAGCATACGCGATAACGCATGCAATGTGTGTAACAATGCGGGAAGGTGCATAAACACATGTAAGTGAAGCATACACGATAATGCATGCAATGTGTGTAACAATGCGGGAAGGTGCAAAAACACATGTAAGTAAAGCATACACGATAACACATGCAATGTGTGTAACAATGCGACAGAGAAAGGCACATATTCAACAGAAGCATGGCAAAGGCATGTTATTCATGATGTTGAGATGCAACTTCAAAACAAGACGAGGCATTGTTCAATGCAAGACGCGTAACGAGCGTGCTTATTACAGTCAAAACAAAGCAACGTAATACAACATATTTAAAGCGATTTGCGAACTTGCAAGATACAAAAGGATACGAGAAGGGATACTCCTTGCGCGCACCGAGCATTGCACACAGAAGACACTGCTCGAGGTCAACACGAAGGCCTATTAAGGTTCAAAAGTGCACTTTCTTGCACTGTCTTGAGTAATGAAGGCGCCAAACCACATAACTGACTCGAACAAGGGTGTGGGTGGTGCATCGACCGCAAGGGGAGGCCACCAGTGTTGATCCAGACATTCCGCTGCTTTTTCTTTTCTTTGCTCTTTTCAGACATTTTGTTACTATTCTCCCATTTTTGCTTTACTTTTCTTTTTATTGGTAGTTTGAGCACATTGTACTGCCTCAGGCAGGTTTTACTTTCTCAAAACTATGTACTTTTTGCAAAAGATGTGATGGAAATAAAACAGCTATTTTGTTCAAAAAGTGTTACATTTGTACATTTTATGCATCGCATTACATAACAATGTAAATGAGATTTGAACTTTTGTTTGAAAATTAAGCACTTGCATTGTAATAATCAGGTAGTGAACCGAGTAATTGACAAAAACAACTCAATAATCAAAACAAAGAAATTGATAAGCTAACCAACTGTAAATAAAACTCGATAAGCAAAGCAAAGACTTAAAGAAAGTAAAATACAACTCGATAAGCAAATGTATGACAACTCGATAAACAAATCAAAGTAACAGGCGCAACTTCGCAAAAAAAATCACCAAAAGGCATTGGAAGTGGAACCAGTCACAAGTTCTCAGCATGCTTAACATTTATTCAGCTTAGAGAATAAAAGGAGAGGCCATCGGCCAAAGGGAGATATCACCGGCCACGATAAATGGCCATTGGCCAACATTTTAGTCGATCGGCCAAAACATATGGTCGGTCAGCACTATTTTCGGTCGACCGACCAAAAATGGCAAGGACCTCCAGAATGTTGACACCTGTCTTCCACTTAACACCTTATCTTCCACAAAAACCCCAGCTTCGTAGTTTTCCTCATTTCAACACTGATTTGCACCAAATGGAAGAGCTTCTTACCCAAAATCTCACAACTTGGATTGCCAACTTGGATGGCTCGAAAAGCTGAATTTCTGGGGCTTCGGCATAAACGCACTATTCACTTTGGGTCACACCCCGCTACGTTTTCCGTTCCTTCATGCCGTGGCAAGGTTTTGGAATCCAGTGACACACGTCTTTAGCTTTGGCGGCCAAGAGATGTGTCCCACTTTCGAGGACTTCCAAGCTTTAATGGAATCCGAGTGCAATGAAGAAATCTTGCCTCAATTCCGGTTTGGCCATGTCCAAGCACTAGGAAGGATGTGCGGCCTCACTTTGTATGACACTCGGTCATTGATTCATGATGGAGAGATGGACATTTCGAGCTTGGTTTGTCGATTTTCTGATGCCGGTGATCGCGGTGACCGTCATTGGCAAGGTCATCGGCGACACGCGCTTTGTTTATGCATGCTATCTCATTTCTTACTCGCCCCAGGCTCTGGCGGGTTTAGCACTCGTTTGATTGAGGTCGCGAGGGCTTGAAAAGGGCAAAAGCTATATTGCCATGACATTGGCCGAGACATTGATGGGCTTGGACGCTTTTCATCGTCGGGAGATGACTAGGTTTGCGGGGAGTCCACTACTATTGCAGGTATTGTTTCCCACCCTGCCTCACATATATATTGCTCGCATCACTCGGCCCTCAGGCTCGATTTTTCTCTCAAAAATCCTTTTGCCCACCTTTTCTCTCAACATACACCTCTCTATTCTTTATTCTCTCATTTTTCATCCCTCTCCAGGTGTGGTTGATGGACAAGTTGAGAGTTGTGGACCTGTGTCTGGCATATTCAGCTCGCAGCTATTTCTCCCGACGACGTCTAGTTGATGCTCCGGATGAAGGATGGTGGTACAACAGGATGTGCAATTTGTTTGCGGATCACATTGCTTGGCGCTGCCCTTGGCTCAATTTACCAGCAATGAGCTACAGCATGACCCGTCAACCCGGGATCCAGTTGATTGGCCTGACACATTGTGTGTTTTACTTTCCATTCTGGTTCGGCGCTAGTTCGGACATGATCAGACTTGCCCAGAGGAGGGGATTGAGTACCCCGCTACATTTCCGGTCCGAGGCGCGCAGCTAGCTCGGTATGTCACGACATGGAGGACGAGAGAACTTCTGGCCCCCACTCCTACCTTCAGCTCCATCCTCTTGATGAGTGCTTAGATTGGCTCAATGAAGAGGCACAAATCGGGCCCAGCTTGGCATCAGAGGCTTCGACCAGCTCTAGGAGAGGGCGCAGGAACACCTGACTATGCCCCAGATTTATTTGCTTTAATCAGAACTTTCAAGTTTTCTTTATGAATGTAATGAAAAGCAACTTCAATTTTGTATTCAGGAGTAGGAGAACTCTGTATTGAAATCAATGAAATTGAAGGTTGTGGTACTGAAACTTTTCCGTTCGGTCCAAAAATGGTCTAGGTTGTAAAAAGATTAATTTGAACAAAATCAACTTTTATTAAAAATTTTCAAAACCATTTTCGATATGGATTAGAACTGGACACGCCTGAGATTTGTCACTGAGATGCACAACCTGGACCCCAGCAATTGGAAAGTTGCCTCTAGTCTGAGTAGCACTGCATCGAAGATCACGATCGAGCTCTTGAATGCTGAATAGACAAAGATGACCAAGGCGATCACATGGACAAAGTTGATCAGGGAAGTGTTTATGGCTGGACTTCAGAATGAAGTTGCCTACGTATCCCAAAGATGGGAATCAAGCCTTACGTAGTTCAGCTTAGGTTCACTCGTGTATTAACCCTCACCTTTTACGCTCTAACTTTTGCCAAGGCTGCCCTTTACGGGTTTTCAACCTTGCGAGCTCAATTTTTATCATTTCAATTTTTTTGTGCTCTAACTTTTGCCTAGGTCGCTCTTTTGGGTTTTCGGCCTAGCGAGCCTCTTAGGGAAAATATTTCTTCAACTTGTCCATGTTGATCGGTTGGGAGAACTCTAGGCCATCTAGGTCCATCAGAACGACAGCTTCACCCTACCAGATAGACTTGATGATGTAAGGACCAGTCCAATTAGGTCTGAACTTGCCCCTAGGGTCGTGGATGGGAGCTCGGTTGTCCTTGAGCACCAAATCTCCTTCTTTCAAATTCCGGGACTTAACTTTCTTGTTAAAAGCCCTGGCAATTCGTCATTGATAACTCTGAACATGGTACAGTGCTTTCAGCCTTCTCACATCAAAGAGCATGAATTCCTCAAATCTGCTCTACTGCCAATCTGCCTCAGTTATCTGACACTCAGCCAGTACTCGCAACAACAGAACTTCAATTTCGATAGGTAAAACGGCCTCCATCCCATAGACCAATGAATATGGAGTCGCCCCGATAGAAGTTCTAATTGAAGTCCGGTATCCCCACAAAGCAAATGGCAGCTTATCTGGCCAGTCCTAGTAGGTTTCCACTATCTTCTGCTGAATACGCTTGATGTTCTTGTTGGCGGCCTCAACTGCTCCGTTGGTTTGCGGCTGATATGTAGAGGACTTATGAAAAGCCATGTTGTATTTCTCCAACAAGTCAATCACTTCCTTCTTGAAGTGAGAACCATTATCTGAAATAATCTCATTCGAGACCCCATAACGGCAGATGATGTTGTTCCTGATGAACTTTGCAACGTGCGACGCCTTCAATACCGCATAAGATTGGGCCTCAACCCACTTTGTGAAATAGTCTATTGCGACCAGAATGAACTCATGCCCATTAGACCCCTTCGGAGTGACAGCCCCGATCACATTGATCCCCTAGACTGAAAATGGCCATGGCGAAGTCATGTTGTACAGCTTTGATAGCGGAATGTTCATGCGGTTCGCATGGATCTGACATTTGTGGCATCGCCAGACAAAAGCCAATACAATCCTCCTCCATGGTGGACCAGTAGTAACCCTGCCTGAGAATTTTCCGGGCTAGCATCACCCCATTCATGTGTGCTCCGCATTCTCCCTCGTGGATGGCCTCCATCAGACGCTTCGATTCTCCAGTATCAACACACAACTTATGCATCCCGAGATGACCTCTCTTGTACAGTTTTCCTCCGCAGACGATGAACGTAGCAGCCATTCTTCTAATTGCCCTTTTGTCCTTGGCATTTGCCCCTGGTGGATACACCTCTTTTTCCAAGAAGTTCCAGACATCGTAATACCAGGGGTTCTCATCTTGAACCTCATCTATGGTGGCAATCAGCTCGTAGGTCAGCGCAAATTTCTATTCGATAATGATCGGACGCATCCGGACTCCAAAAGGGATGTCTATCATAGAAGATAGAGAGTTGCTAGTGAATTTGCGAACCTGTTGTTCTCTCTTAGTAGATGAGCGAAGTTCAGCTTCTCGAACCGAGGAATCAGCAAGTCCAAGGTCTGGTGGTATATTTTCATCTTTTCTTCTTTGACTTTCCAATCTCCTTTTGCTTGAGATACAACAAGGTTCGAGTCCCCGATGATGTCCAACTGTTTTGCCCCTAGTTCTAGGGCTGCTTCTAGTCCGGCAATACACACCTCATACTCTGCCTCATTGTTCGAAACTTTGAACCGGAGTTTGAATGCTAGAGGTATACCGGAATTGTCGGGTGCTATCAGCAACACCCCTATCCCATACCCGTATTGGTTTGATGCTCCGTCAAAGTACATCGTCCGAAACTCTTCTTCAACATGCAGAATGGCCTCGTCTGGGAATAGGTATTCAACTGCTTCATCCCCTTCAACTGGTTAATCGGCTAGGAACTCTGCTACCGCTCTCCCCTTTACTGACTTGCGAGTCACATACTTCAGATCGAATTTAGAAAGCAGAAGCAACCAATGGGCTAGCCTACCCGTAAGTACTGGTTTCTCGAAGAGATATTTGATGGGATCTAATCTTGAAACCAACATTACAGAATGAGCTAACAGGTAGTGCCGCAGCTTTCTGGTAGCCCATACTAAGGCCAAACAAGCATTCTCGAGTGGAGTGTAGCGGGTCTCGTAATCCAACATCTTCTTGCTCAGGTAGTAGACAGCTTTTTCCACTTTGTCCTCGGACTCCTGTGCGAGCATACAGCCCATTGCAGTTTCAGTTACTGAAAGGTACAAAATCAACGGTTTCCCCGGCTCAGGTGGTGACAACACAGGTGGGTTCTGTAAGTATTGTTTGATCTGTTCAAAAGTAGCTTGGCATCGGCCGTCCCATTGGAACTTCGTTCCTTTCTTCAGGAGACCAAAGAGTGGTTCACAAGTCAAGGTTAATTTAGCAGTAAACCATCTTATGAATTGCACTTTAGACAGAATGCCTCGCACCTCCTTTTCCGTCCTCGGTGGTGGCATTTCTAAGATGGCCTTGATTTTGGAAGGGTCGACTTCGATACCTCTTTGTGTAATCAAGAACCCCAGCATTTTCCCTACTGTAACACCAAACGTACATTTATGAGGATTTAGCCGCAACCAAAATTCTCTGATCCTTTGGAAGAACTTTTGCAAGGTGATGTAGTGGCCCTCTCTTTCTTTGGACTTGACAATCATGTCGTCCACGTACACCTCAACCACTTTGTGGATCATATCATGCAATATCGTGGTCGCAGCCCGTTGATATGTAGCTCCCGCATTCTTCAATCTAAATGGCATCACCCTATAGCAATATGTCCCCCACGGGGTGGTAAAAGCAGTCTTCTCCCGGTCTTCGGGTGCCATCACAATCTGGTTGTAGCCTGAAAAGCCATCCATGAACGAAAGCAATGCATGCCCCGCTGTGAAGTCCACTAACTCATCGATATGTGGCAGAGGAAAGTCATCCTTCGGACTAGCTTTGTTCAAATCTCTGAAATCCACGCATACTCGAATCTTGCCATCCTTCTTCGGTACTGGAACTATGTTGGCCAACCAAGTTAGGTACTCAGATACCAACAGGAACCCTGCGTCAATTTGCTTGGTAACCTCTTCTTTGATCTTGATGGCCCAGTCGGGACGGATCCTTCTGAGTTTCTGTTTGACAGGTTGGGCCTCGGGGTCAAGAGAGATCCAGTACTGTACAATCTCATGATCGATTCCAGGCATGTCTTCGTAGGACCACGCAAAAACATCTTTGAAATCTTTTAATAAAGCGACTAAGCGCTCGCGCTCCTCCGAAGACAACGTGGACCTAATTTGGATCAGTCGCGGGTCCTTCTCAGTACCAACGTTAATTTGGATGATTTCATCAACAAAGGGTTTAACAAATCTCTCCTGCTCTTAATCAAGCAAATATTGCAAAACCGGAGGAATTTCTTCCTCGTCACTTTCATCAAAGTTTTGAAAGTCTGAATTAATGCAATAAATTAAAGGCACAGAAAAAAACTCAAAAGCCACACCCACTTCATTCTCATTAACCACTTCCAAGTCGCCTGATTCCTCTGTTACAACAGACTCAAAGGAAAAAGAAAAAGACGACCTAAACAGGATTGTGGCATCCGGGTTGTCACCCCCAGAAATACCAGACTCAGACTTAGACGAGCTGGAACCTGATTCCGACCCTACAGACTCGATGGAATCAGATTTTGGCTCACTACTTGACCCGGTGCCGCTCGATAAGAATCCCCCCTCGTACTGCCAGACAAGGGAGGGTGCGATGGATGCATCCAAAATGTTCAAAGATGGGCTCGCAGCCGCTCCATTCCCAATCATAGACACTGAGAGATCATCCCCCAAGCACTCATGTATGATCGGAGGATCTGATAGTAGACAAACCAGTGCTACCCCCATTTCAATCTCGGTGCTCTCGGAATCCACTTCCTCACACTGCTCAACCTCAGCTAATGGGTCTGTCTGCTCCTCGGTAACATCATCCGCGGTCAATTGTAAGTCAAAGAAGATCTCGAAACCCGGTAGGCGCCTCTTCTCGGCATTCAGCCATGGCTCTGGGAAGCCGCAGAATGGAAAGTCTTCCCCCTCCTGGACGAAACGTTCGTTCAGGGTGCCCTGGATAGGCCGATGCATCAAGTCAAAATGCCTCCCGGTTTGCTTGGCCCTGGCTTTCCCAGCCATTTCTTTGCCTTTCCTCACCCAGTCCTCTTTGGTGGGCAAATAGCCTAAACCAAAGGTATGCGGGTTATGCGGCACTTCGACCGATATTGCAATGCCCTTCCGGCCACTTTTTCTTAGTCCCATCCCAGGGATATGCTAGAGCTTGTTCATGAGGTATACTGACTATGCGCTGACATACAACCCCTTATTAACAACCAAAATGTTCTGAATGACCCGGGCCTCGGCTAGGGTAAATCCTGACAGGAACACATCCTCCGTGCCATGCTCGATTTCCAAAACTGATGTAGACACTTCTGGCGGTGGATGGATTGATGAATTCCCAAAAACTATAGCCACCCCCTTCCCGTGGGGTATTTTAACATCTGATACAGGGTGGAAGAGACCGCCTTTACCTGGTGCAACCACGGCCGCCCCAAGAGTAAATTAAAGGTCACAGGAACGTCTAAGACATGAAAATCAATCTCCTGCTGTCCCGCACCAACCTGAGTTTGAATCTACACGGTCCCCATCACCTCTCTGCTTGTATTGTCATAAGCCCTTATCACCTGGGCAGTTGGCTCAAGGCCCGCGGGCTTCAACCTGATTGTATAAGCTGTCCTTGACGGGCACATGTTAATGGCGGATCCTGTGTCGATAAGAACTACCAGTATCCACTTGTCTCTACACTCCACAGAGATGTAGAGTGGTTTGTTATGGTTTACGCCCTCGGGCAGCAGTTCCTTGTTAGAAAAGGTTAACGTCGGGGAAGCTCCTCCCGGAAAAACCAATCTTACCAATTACTCAGGTGTGGTATCTATTGAGAGTTTGGCTTTGTCCATTGCAGATAGGACAACCTGTCTATGTACTCTTGAAGCCATCAGCAGTCTCCAGATGGAGATGTTTGCTTGTATCTTCTTCAGTTGTTTTAGCACAGCCTCTTCTTCGAGTAGCTTTTCTTTCTGCTTGTCTGCCTCCCTGTCCTTCCCGGACGCCTCTGGTTGATCTAGGTGTGGGGGTTTGAAATACCACCCGCTCCTAGTCATGTGATCAACTTCGCCAATGTACCAAGTATCATTCGGCTGGTTACTCCCCCAGTCCTCATCTGTGTGGGCAAGACATAGATCGTCATCCTCCCACCACATGCCATCGGCAGCTGAGAGACACCTGTCCGGCTCCGTCACAACTATTCTTGTACCCATAGCACCTTTTGTTCCCGTGCCCGCAGCATGCTCTGCTCCTGTGCACACGGCACGTTCTGTCCCCGCAGGGGCCTTAGCCTTTCTGACCCTCTCAGAATCTTCGATCCTTTCCCGCTCAAGTTGTTTCAGCGCAGCTTGCTGTTCAACATCTCCTATATTCAAATTGCCCAAATTCCGAGCGAAATTCTCAACACTGGCGCTCTTCGGCGACGCATCCAGATTCCAGACCCTTCCAACCACAGTTGATGCCCCCGTCCCTGATGGACCCTATTCTAGCTGAGGTTGTTCAACAACATCTGGCTGGTCGTCAAGCCACCCAATAGACTCCGTTGCCCTATCCGAATCAAACCAGTTGACTGTCACATCTCCCGAGTCTTGTTCGTTGAAGAATTGAAGGTTCGCGATGTCTTCCTTCAGATCTGCTAAGTCATCTAGCCCCTGATTGAATCCATCCTCCCGGACTACAAAATCCCTACCCCCACTGGCAATTCCACATTCAGCCTAGCCTGGTCTGCTGATGTAATGAAACTGCTTGGGTTGTACATGAAGTTTGCAGACCTCTCAGGCTCTGTATTTGCATTCTCATCTGCCTCCGCAGTTGACCCTCTTCTATCTTCGACAGCTACCACCACCGTTTCAGGTTGGGTTTGGGAGATGTCCAACACGCACAAGTCAGTGCTGTCAGGAAGGAACACCTCCAGTTTGGATAAGTGAGAAGGGGTGATATATATACTTTTGGATCATATTGATGTGTTTGGGAGGTGGAGCTTGGTTATATGGTAGGAGAGGGTTGGTTGTGACATTCAGTTTCTTCGGAGGTACGATCACCCTGTTGTCGATGAGATCCTGAATCTCATGACACAATCTATAGCATTGGTCGGTGCATGACCATGCTGTTGGTGAAACGCACAGTACTTCGCCGGGTTATGGGATGGAGGAAGTTTTTCTGGCAATGGCCGTGGCTCTAGGGGCTTCAAATGCTCTTTTCTGATTAAAACCCCCAAAGCTTTGGACAGGGGCATATATAGTGGAGTGAAGGTTCTTTGGCCTTTGGGTGCATATCTGGCTGCTTACGAGATACTACCGGATGCACCGGTGAATGGCATTGCTGCAAGGGCTCTTGGGGTATTGGTGGTGGTAACCATACTCACATCTGAAGATCTAGCAGCTGCAACACTGCTCATGCCTGCATTCATACTGCGGTTGAATGTTCTCTTAGGCTGTTCTCTCTCATTATCAATGAGGCCCTGCTTCATAGCATCTTCGATTTGTACCCCTATCTCATGTAAATCTGCAAAGGTGGGGAGGGGGAGAATGATCATCTTCTACATAAGCTTGGGCTGGAGGTTGTGCACAACCATCCGAATCTGATCTTTGTCGACGGGCCTGATAGTCATCATCGAGGCCTTGGCCCTCCACTGGGTCACAAAATCGGAGAAGCTCTCCTTCGGCTCTTGCTTGGTGGTCTCGAGATCACGAGTTGTGACCTCGATCTGTGTATTATAGGAGTATTGAGCTATGAAGGCCTCGGCCATCTCCTCCCAGTTCCTCTTGACGGAATCTTTCAATTTTGCATACCAGATGGCTGCTACACCTGACAAGGTCCGGCCAAACAAAGACAGCTTCTGCAACCTGGAGAGGCCCATCGGCCTCAGTATATTCGAAAACAACCGTAAATGCACCATAGGATCACCGGATCTGTCAAAATGGTCAATGTGTGGTATCTTAAACCGATCCGACAGTGTCACGGCTGCGTCGGTGTACCCATCTTCGATATTTGGAATAGTCTTGACACCCTGAGATTTCTTGAACAACTTTTCAAGTTTGCTCACTTTTAATGCTATGTGGTCCACCTCGAACTCAAAGAGAGAATCCGGTAGGTTGGTAGGTGTTTTGGATAGTAGGGGTAGAATTGGGGATGGAGCCGGCCCTGTCGGAATATCCGTATCTTCTTGGACATTTGGTGTCTCCCCGGGTATTAGAACCCTTGGTGGGGGAGGAGCTTGGTGTGAAGCGGATGCCCCAGCGTGCTGCTGTAGTCTGGTGATTAGCTCTGCCTGTTGGACCATGATCTTAGCCTGCTGTTTGGCAAATTCTGCTTGACGAGCAACGTCTTGCTGCATGGTTTTCATGCTCTCCTGGAGCTGACGCATCATTTCTTCCATTCCTGCTATACTGCCCTGATCTAGCTGAACTACCGGTATATGTTCCCTCTCTGTGGGAGAAATAGAACTCTGATCCCTACTATACTCAGGTGGGGTAGACAAAGCCCTCTGAACTGACTGTTGAACTGATATCCTCTGCCTAACTGGCCTCTGTTTAGTAACCGGGGGTAAAGAATGGAACACTGGTTGTCCGTCTACCAGATCCTCAGATCGATGGAGTCTGCGGCCTCTAGTTCAGAGTGCTTGGGGGATATCTGTCTGGTCGGAATCAATTGTGCTAAACTACCTAGCAAAATAAAATAAAGCATAATAAGGAAATAATGAACAGAAAAACAGGCAGCATAACCGCTTAAATAAAGACAACACACAGTTGGCAAATATAAACCGAATGGACTGATATCAACCACTGATCACTGTTCCCAAATCACTGCCCCCCAAATCTAAATCTGATACCCGCAGATATAACGGATTCTCAAAGTACTGATACTGATACCCGCAGGCCTGATACCCAAACTTGCAGACTGATACGTGCATACCCTATAGAGGTCAACTCAAAAAGCACATAACAAGCAAGTAAGAGCCAAAACACCCCTATGTTGAGGTAGGGTTTCCCTGTCCTATTTTGTCTGGAGCTGGGGTTTCACTACGCACAGCGGTTTCAAACAACCTATAATCGGGTAAGCAACCTGTCCTAGTTTGGAATGGTCACTATAGTTTCCGATATGCACTAGGTCGAATGGTCAAAAAGGGTGCCTCGGTAAAAACCGGGGTTTGTGTTCCCGTCGTGTCAGAGCCCGCAACCGGTCAGCCTTATGGCATGCTTCTCAAAGCAAGCCTCCGACAAACCATTCAGGAATAGTATACGGCAAACACGGTGTCCTAGGCGCACCAATGCAAATGCAATGCAAAGAGACACATAAGTGTAATTAAAACAAGATATCATGAGTTTGAGTCAAGTTCTCTAACTCCCCAGCAGAGTCACCAGAAACTGTGGCTGCGCCCTGAAGGCCGATGCTTTTCCACAGTTCGGACTCAAATGTCACGGTTCTTAATCTGATCTCACAATGTGCAATGTGAGACTAATAAATCACCAAAGAGTCCAAATCCGGCAAATCGTTTTGGAAAACTGATTTTTAAGAAAGAAGTGTCAAACATGGACTGCTTTGCCAGATACAAAGTCGCCACCTAAATATTTTATTTTGGAGGAATTTAGGAAATTCTGACTCGTGCCTAAGGCCACGTGTCCATCATCACCAAAGTTGCCTCGGCTCGGGAACTTGGGTACGATTGGGGAAGGTCATCTATGAGCACCCCCACTCGCCCGATCAAAGATCAGCCACTACTAAACATGATATCTTGTTTTTGAAAACACATCCGTTCTTATTCCAGTTATTAGCTAGAATTACTATGTGATGCGCACAACACACAAGTATAGACTAGATCGCCTAATTTGGAATAAAGCATCGCATATCCGTTTGTTTGGAAATGGTTTGAAGTTTGCTACTCGCAAGTAGGCTAAAATGCTTATTTCAATGAATTGTCTCAATTCAAGTAATCCAACCTTCACCCACAGGCATTCAGGCAGTTATATCACATAAGCAATTAGGCTCATGGCAATCATGCTGTCATGTTAACACTTACACACATGCAAGATGCTAAAGCATAAACACTCATAGTGTACTCTGAGCCAAAACAAGGAACTAGTTAGAAATCATGTATGATCCTAGTCCATGTTAAGATGGCTAATGCAACACATGCAAAATGCAACTTAGAATAGGCTCGGCTAATCTAATAATGGCATGTGAAATGCGGCAACTCCATACACGTATTCAAGTTGGAATTGAAATACTATGCAGTTAGTATGATGCGCCGAGCCCGGTGCGTGCAATACGAATGAATGTATGCAAACATGCTGACATAAGTATGCTAATTGAAACATGACCTAAAACTAACCATTGAAAGCAGGTATGTAAAAAGGAGAAAGACGTGGGGTTGGAAGACATTCACATACGCACGCACACTTATTACAAAACTCGCCCTCTCGACGGAGGGTCCGAATAAATAATACAAACCGAATAATTAAACAACTACCCTAGCTAATTAAATATTACAAAACCCTTAATTAATTAACAAATTAATCACAAAACAATCTAAGTATGAAACTAAAGAGGCCGCCGTAACTCCGCCTCGGAATGATTGAATGATGCATGCTCGATCGCCTCGCTCGGAAACCCGTTGCCATGCCACATGTTGCCTCTGTTTGCACTGCTTTGCACCTCTGAAAACTGTTCCAGCTTCTATGACACTTATGGACCACCTTGGGGACGTTTTGAGAGTCCACTGACCAAGATATAAGGCCACCGGCCATGGGAAAATGGTCATCGACTAGAAGCAGGGATCTCGGGCGAATATTGTTAGTCGGCCGGCACTGAATATGGCCGACCGGCCATCCCTTCCTGCAAAATTCTGTTTTTGTTACAGCATAGGACAGACAGTGCATGGCAAGGAATTTACAAGACAATGTGTGCACGACCACCCTCCTTATCATGCTATGAACTCAAGAGAGTATGGCTCTCGACCCTTGGGCCACCAATCATGCATTTCAATGCATGATGGCCCAAGGTGCCGAGAGTGCAAATCAATTTGGAATGAATGCAACAAAACACATGGATGTCTAGAACTCTATCATGCTTGATCAGAAGCAACCAACATGCCAGACTGCCACCGCTCCAAAACAAGAACATTTTTGCACCAAAATGGACTGGTGGCCGGTCGGCCACTTCAACTGGCTGGTCGGCTAGTGCAAGTGGTCGGTCGACTACTGCCACTGGCCGGTCGGCTACCTCCTTTCCCAAACTCCTGGTTTTGCTACAATAGAGAACAACAGAGGCAAGACATTGTATTTGCAAGGAAATGTGTGTACTGCCACCCTCCTCATCATATCAAGCTTAAAGGAGTGTGTCACTTGGCTCTCAAGCCACCAAACAAGCATCTCAATGCATGATGGCCCAAAAACAAATCTTGTACAAGCTTAGTGAATGCACAAACAAGACTCAAATGGCCACCACCCTATCATGCATGATCAAGGGTGACGGCGACCCAGAAATGTGACACGTTTCATCACTTTAAGTATGAAACGTCCCACATTTCGTGTGTTTGGATTAACGTCCGATCCAAACACATGCAACGCAACAAAACATGCTTATCTTGCTCAAGTTTTACTTTATTCATTTTGTTTACACATTTTAGATTACCGATTAAGCCTTTAATCGATTAAGTCTAATGTGAAAGTCCTCTAATTGGAGAGAGGTCAACCAAAGAATGGTTTAAGACATGAGAGAGATCATGCCTTTGGCTAGGAGGAACCCTCAAAAGAGGGTTAAAGCCATTGAGTATAAGCTTTATCTCAAGCTTAAACACAATCATAAGGTTAACCAATCATTAAAACAAATAGAAAAATGAAGAAATGTGGGATGTTGCAGATTTTTTAATGCTGAAATTGCATGCAAAAGACACTACAACATGCAAACAACACATGCACAACATGTTCAAAACCAAAAGCATCAAAACTAGTGAAGAGCACTACACTAGGGGCATGCACTACAATGCTTAAATGATCAAAACAACTCAAAACAGAGCTACATCATGCCAAAGCAGTGGCCAAATCATGCTAAAATTTATGCACAAAAGGCTATAGAAACATGCTCATGTATTGGCTCGCAAGCTAGGCACTGAACACAACTCTCAAAATCAATGAAAGAGTAAAGTAAGTGAGAGTGTGACAGAGGTACATGCATTGAAATCACATGTTAAATGAAGCTATATCATGCAATCACCCCAAGAAAAGCATGTTAGAGGCCTCAAAATGCAAAGCTAGTGAAGGCAATTACTCTATAGCTACACGAAGCATAAGCCATATGACCAAGACAACTCAAAACAGAGCTAAAGAATGGAAAATCATTAGCTAAAACATGTTGTAGACAAGCTAACAAAAGCAAGAATGATAGGCTAAATCATCAAGTATGCTAGGCTAGTAAGCATGATTGCACTACAAGTACAAAAAGCAAGCAACAAGTGCTCCAACCAACCCAAAACAGAGTTGACGCATGTCAAAATAGAGCCTAAAATATGCTTGAACTAAGCTACAAAAAGGTAGAAAAGCATGCTCACATATTAAGCCATCTACACTTGCAAGCAAGAGACAAGGAGGGGAGGCTACCCCCTCCTATTTGGGACCTTAAAACCAAGTTTTTGCAACTAAAATTCCCCTTGAATTCAGTGGTTAAAAGGCCAAAAAAAAGGTTATTTCAAAAGGGTTTGAAAGATGGCACAACACTTAACAAATAAGCTACAAAAGAGGGTGGACCACCCCTAACTCCAAAAAGGCCTTAAACCACCATTTTTAAGCCTTAAAAATAGAGGTTTTTGCGGTTGAAAACTAGGCCAAAAATGTAACAACCTTGATCCGTAATTAGCTACTAATCCGTAATTAAAGATGCTAATGAGGGGATTAATATAAACCATGTGTTTATCACGTATTTTGTAAGTTATTTGGCTTTCTATCTATTACTTGAGGTAATATCTGTTGTGAAATCCACTTTAATATGAAAATTGAAAGCCTTATCGGCACCCGAAATCGAAATTAGTTACATGAATATGTTATTCGGAATTTTAGAACCATGTAGCAAGATTTTATTAAAAATTGATTCAGAACGATTCATTAAGTTGCTTTTGGCAAGCCTTATGTGTTAATTAATGTATTATGGCATCATAACTATATATATGAGTTATAAGCTCCATTTTGAGCTCAAGACCCTTCATCCCTTGAGTGGAAAAATCTGAGATTTCATCCTGGAGAGGGAGTGAGCTCAAGTGTAGAGTGAGAAAGTGTGTTCTTGAGATGAAGTTGATGATATAGCTTGAATTGATCAACATTGTGCAAGAATCTAGCTAATTGAAGACTCTAGGTAAGCCTTTGACTATTAATTCATGGAGATTATGTATTGCAGAGATTAATTCATGAAGATTTTGTTGAGTTAAGCAAAACTTGAGCTAAGTAAGATGGTAGAAGGATCATACAATGGAAGCATGTCTATTCCTTTACAAATTGAGCATGATTTCCAAGAATTCTCTCTTGCATGTTTGAAATTCATCTTAATTAGGGGAAATCATCAAGTTTCAAGTTGTTTTGTGGTATTTGATCATGTTTTGAGAAGCTCAAGATCAAGAAATCCATGCATGTTGTGTTCATGAAACATTCTTAAAGTTTAAGTTGAAATTGTGAGCTATTGGCAAACTCTTGGGCCATGATTTTATGAAATAATCCTTAATTCATTATGTTTTACAAGTTTACTATGTTATCTCAAGTTTTGGGCCCAAGAGATGTGTTTTGAAGATTAGAATTCGAGTTTTGAGCTTGGAGGTGCAATCTGGAAATTCCAGATTCTGCATCCACGCTCAAGCGACTGATTCTATGCTCGAGCGACCACTCTATGATCTTACACTTCCGCTCGAGCAACCAGAAGCTCGCTCACGCGTGAAATGCAAGCTCCCAAAAGTTTCATGTTTTTGCAGATCGCTCGAGCGAAGGAATCTGCGCTCGAGCGACCCATCACATGTTTGCATGTTTGTTCGAGCGAGGACCTTGTTTTCAGGAATTTTACCAAGTGTTTCAACTCATGTTTTGGCATCCTCATTGCATCTTAGGCATTCCTAAAACTTAATTAAGCCATAGTAATGAGGTTATGGATTAGAAACACACTAAGTAAAGAATGTACTAAGTTATGAGATTCATGAGTGTGTTTTGAGCGATGTGATAAGAAAGAACAAGAATCAATGTAATGAAAGCTAAGCTGTGATGGGTACATGAATATGTAATAATAAGATATGCTTGTGTTATGTATTTTGTGGTTGTAGGTCAAGACTCGAGGGTTGATTGACCGTTTATAGGAAACCACTGTGAGTAACATTTCTGTAAAGATATGTTGATATGAATTATGTTCCAAACGAGTTATGATATATTATGATTTCTGAAATGATATTGTTTACGTGAACGAATGTCCCATGTTTGAAATCTATTATGCATCCATAGATAGTCTCAAGTCATGGGGGACAGAATGTAAATGCGGGTCCATGACATAACTGTGAATATGAGGTCTTGTTAGCCACTTCATTGTGGTCATATGTGTTTAACCGGTATGCAGAACCGATTACTCTAGTCGAAAGACGATATGTGATATGTTCTATGAGATGTACCATTATGTTATGCTCTGATATGAGACTGATATGAATGATTGTGTCATGAATTGTTTTACGGATATGATATATTTGGAATTCATTCACTAACTCCTTTGCTTTAATGTTATTCACTTAGCTCTAACTCACTGTTTTTTTATATATATATCTATAGGTGAGCGTTCTGGAGGGCAAGTGTAGGAGGGTTTTTACCGAGCCACTGTTTTGAAGCCAACCAAGTGTTTTGGGTGCCTCCGAGTTGGGGCTAGGCCTGGAAGGCCGTTAGCAAGCTCTCGGTTATGTTATACATTTCTGTCCCGTACATCTTTTTTTTGTATAACATATTGTGTTATATGTTATGTAATGTAAGTGGGTAAATTAACACTTTTGCATGTGATTATTTGTTCATGTAGATGCACAGCTCGTTGGACTATTGGTGTTTTGTTTATTGCTTCCACAAGCCCCGATTATTTTGATTATACAGGAAGGCCTTCGGTAATCCAAGGATTACTGGCCGGTTACGATACTAAACCTATAGGGGCGGGTTTAGGTCCTGACAAAAAACAGCATGCAAAGGTGGCCAAACTAGTGTGCAAAAAGAAGCTTAAAAGGGGTAAGCTTTATACCTTTGAAGCATAGCAACAACCAGCCACTTTTTTGAGCTAAAACCACTCTAAGAAGCTCAAACAAGGCCTCCAACACGTGTATGGGGGAGGCATTTAGTGATCAACAGCTGGCACAGCTAGGACATAAAATATCTGGGGAAAAAAAAGAAAAATGGCCGTCGGCCACCTCCCCTAGCCGACCGGTCACTTCAAATGGCCGACAAGGGGAAAAAGTGGTCAACAATGGCCAAAAGTGGCCGACAAGGCCTTCTCCCCCTCCAAGCAAGAGGTACCAAGGTTTGGTCCAAAAACAAGCACAAAACAAAGAGGGTTTGAAGGCTCAAAGTCAAGGCGTTCTGCTGAGAACTTCGGGCACTCAAAACGAGCACAAACATGCACAATCATTGAGTGCTCAAATGATGACGTCCAAGTCTCGAGGTCTGTCAAAAATGGGGTGTGTACACCGGCACCAGATCAGTAGATGTAGAATTTTTGATTGTCAAGATTCCCTCACTATATAATCTCATCATGGGCAGAACCTGGCTACATACAATGCAAGTCGTGCCAAGCACCAACCATCAACTACTTCGTTTCCCAATTGAGTACGGTATCAAACAAATTCACGGCTCTCAGAAATCGACACAGGCATGTTATCTCCTTGCTACAAAGAGACCAAGGGAGCTGGAAGTACATTCAATCGAGGTACCGGATAGGGAGAGCCTTGAAGACGTTGGGAAGATCCCAAGTGAAAAGGCAATTGAAGCCATGGATTGGGTCGAAATTGACGGAAGTCCTGACAAGTTCTTCATGGTCGATGCTTCCTTGGATAAAGTTGAAAGGCAGGAGTTGGTATCCTTCTTACTTGGCAATATTGATGTGTTTGCATGGTCCCCATACGAGATGCCAGGAGTGGACCCATCTATGGCCCAACACCGCTTAAACGTCGATCCGAAATGTAAGCCAATTATTCAACGAAGTCGGCAGTCAATCGTGGAGCATACTTCGGCCGTTGTTGAAGAAGTAGATCGGTTACTTGACACCGGGGCGATTCGCGAAGTAACCTATCCTACATGGTTGTCTAATACTGTGGTTGTAAAGAAGAAGAATAGCTTTTGGTGTGTTTGTGTGGATTTCACAAACTTAAACAAAGCTTGTCCCAATGACTGTTTTCCCTTGCCTAGAATAGACCAACTCGTAGATGCAACGACACATCATAAATGCATGAGCTTCTTAGATGCCTACAGGGGCTATCATCAAATTGCCATGCATCCAGAGGATCAAGAAAAAACTGCATTCCTCACCCCAAGAGGAACTTATTGTTACAAGGTCATGCCTTTTGGGCTGAAGAATGCAGGGGCAACTTATCAAAGACTTGTGATGCCATGTTCAAGGAACAACTCAGCCGTACCATGGAAGTATACATCGATGATATGGTGGTCAAATCCAAGAAAAAGCACTCTCATCTAGCCGATCTGGCAGAGACATTTAGCATCCTTCGAAAGTACAAGATGAAATTGAACGCCTCAAAGTGTGCATTCGGCATCAGATCCGGCAAATTCTTTGGCTACATCATTAACAATCGCGGAATCGAAGCCAACCCGAGGCAAATAACGGCAATTCTAGAGCTTGGCTCCCCTCGGTCAATCAAAGAGATTCAGAAATTGATGGGAATGGCCGCCGCACTCAACAGGTTTATTAGCCGTTCCACAGATCGCTACTGACAATTATTTCATACACTTCGGCAACGCAGAGCATTTGAATGGACCCTCGAGTGCCAGGTCGCTTTGGATGGCTTGAAGTCTTATCTCCGATCAGTACCACTCTTGGCAACACCTGCGACAGGCGATCGCCTCATTTTGTATCTGGCGGTATCCGACCGGGCGGTCAGTGCCGTATTGTTAAGGGAAGAACTTGGGGAGCAGCGACCAGTTTACTACGTGAGCAAAGCAATGGCGGACGTTGAAACACATTACCTTCCATTGGAAAAGCTTATCCTTATCCTTGTCATGGCTGCAAGAAAACTGATGCATTACTTTCAGAGGCATACCATTGGGGTACTAATGGACTATCCCTTTCGATCAGCGATCCGCAGCGCGGAAGCATCGAGGCGCATTTCAAAATGGGCTCTGGAACTCGGCTGGTATGATATCCGATTTTTACCCAGAACTTCCATAAAGGGGCAAGTGCTCGCCGACTTTGTAGCGGAATTCACAGAATCCCCCGCTGACTTTAAGTCTGATCAAGTGCAAACCAAGCCCAACTGGAGAATGTATGTTGGCGACGTTTGGTAGATGTATTGCGATAGGTCATCCAACCAACATGGCAGTGGGACTGGCATAGTAATCATGACCCCCAAAGGGGCAATAATCGAACAAGTCTTCAAACTGGGCTTCGATGCATCGAACAACGAGGTCGAATACGAAGCACTGTTAACCGGCCTACATAATGCACTTCACCTCGGTGCGCGGCGTCTGCTTGTTTTCTGTGGCTCCAAGCTAGTAATCAACCAGTTGAAAGGGGAATATGCATCCAAAAATGACCGCATGGCAGCTTATATGAAAACGGCGAATTCTTTGCTTGCGAAATTTGATCACCACGAACTGAATCACATAACTCGGGATCAGAACATGCATGCGGATGCCCTGTCTTGCTTAGCCTCTGCCATCAACTCAGAAATTAAGCGGACAATCGAAGTTAGATTCGTCCCTGAGCCGAGCATTGCCTCTTCAGAATTAGTTCAGATTAACATTATCAAACCGGGTTCAAGTTGGATGGACCCTATCGTCGCATTCTTATCTTCAGAACAACTCCCAATGGATAAGAAAGAAGCACACAAACTGCAAAACAAAGCTCTCCGATACTACTTGGATCTGCAGGGGAAGCTCTACAAAAAAATCTCTCTCTAGGCTGTACTTAGAATGTGTTCACCCGGATAAAGTCGAGGAACTTTTGTCTGAAATACATGAAGGCAGTTGTGGTGCCCATTCGGCTAGACGTTCTCTGGCCCATCGAGCCATAATATAGGGGTACTATTGGCCGACCATGTGAACCGATGCCGAGTGTTATGTCAAGAAATGTGAGCAATGCCAAAAGTTTTCTCCCTTAACTCATCTGCCTGCCGAGGAGTTAAACTTTATCACTAGTCCTTGGTTGTTCACTTAATAGGGGCTTGATATCGTTGGACCATTACCACAGGCCCCAGGCAACAGGCGATTTTTAATTGTTGCGATGGTTTATTTCACAAAATGGGTCAAAACGGAGGCACTAACACATATTCGAGATTCCAGCGTTAAGCGTTTTGTATAGAAAAACATCATAACGAGATTCGGCACACCACGAGCGCTTGTTTCAGACAACGGTACCCAGTTTGATTGTGGTGTGTATCGAGAATTGTGCAACACTTATGGTATCTGACCTTACTTTTCCTCGCCAACCTATCCCCAAAGCAACGGTCAAGCGGAGGCCACCAACAAGGTTATTTTGGACGGCATCAAGAAAAGGCTAGAGAAAGCTAAAGGCAGATGGGTCGAAGAGTTGCCCAACGTGCTGTGGGCTCATCACACTACCTTGAGGCGATTCACTGGGGAAACGCCGTTTGCTCTGTGCTTCGGAACCCAGGCAATCATCCTCCTGGAGATCAGCCTCCCAACCTTGAAATCGAAGTTTTTTGACATGGGCCAAAATGACATGATGTTGGCCTTGGACTTGACTCTGATTGAAGAACGCCAAGACTGCGCCCTTGTTTCCATGGCATGGTACTAGCAACAACTCACTAAATCATATAATCAACGTGTTCAGCAATGCCATTATACACCAGGAGAATTGGTCCTCAAGAAAGTGCTTCCCACGGCTAGGAATCCCGCTAACAGAAAATTGGGTCCTAACTGGGACGGCCCCTATCAGATTGACTCAATCGCAGGGAGAAGGGCATATCGGCTCAAAGACATGAATGGGAGAAGTTTGCCGCGTCCGTGGAATTCCACACACTTGTGCAAATTTTATCATTAAGCTAATTTGTATAGCACGATAGCTTGTTTTGAATTTACGCTGTGTACATCTTTCTTTTTTCAATACAATGTTTTTTTCTTTCCTGCCCAGTAAGTTATGGTTGTCAAAAAGCCTCCAAATTTGGAGCCCCATCCGTTAATGACACGTTTGGGTTGAATAAGCCTCCGAATTTGGAGCGTCCTTCGTTAATGACACGATTGGCCTATACAAAAAGCCTCCGAATTCAGAGCCCCATTCTTGAATGACACGTTTGGGCCGAATAAGCCTCCGAATTCGGAGCGCCCTTTGTTAATGACACGATTGACCAACACAAAAAGCCTCCGAATTCGGAGCGCTCTTCATGGAAATCACGATTGGCCAACACAAAAGCCTCCAAATTCGGAGCCCCATCCGTGAACGACACGTTTGGGCCGAATAAGTTTTCGAATTCGGAGTGCCCTTAATGGCACGATTGGCCAACACAAAAAGCCTTCAAATTCGGAGCGCCCTTCATGGAAATCACAATTGGCCAACACAAAAAGCCTCTGAATTCGAAGCTCATCCATTGACACGTTCAAGCCGAATAAGCCTCCAAATTCGGAGCACCCTTCGTTAATGACACAATTGGCCAACACAAAAAGCCTCCGAATTCGGAGCCCCATCCATGAATGACACATTTGGGCCGAATAAGCCTCTGAATTTGGAGCGCCCTTCGTGAACCACGATTGGCCAAACACAAAAAGCCCCCGAATTTGGAGCCCCATCTGTGAATGACATGTTTGGGCCGAATAAGCCTCTGAATTAGGAGCGCCCTTCATGAAAATCACGTTGGGCCAACACCAAAAGCCTCCGAATTCGGAGCCTCAGGTGTGAATGACACGTTTGGGCCGAATAAACCTCCGACTTCAGAGCTCTTTTCGTGGATATTGCGATTGACAAGCACTAATGCGATTGATGTAAAGTAGTAGATGGTCATAACCTAATTTACAAGCATTAACTGAAAAAACATATAGACATTCAAAATAGAATATTTTATTAAATAAATCGTGAGTACACGTTTTACATAAAAATGGAACAATGTACATAAAAATTATTTGGCTCCATCCTCGTCATCAGTCTTCTCGGCCTTGAACAGAAAAGTATAACTCTGATGCAGAGTTGACTCCGGATCACCGCTCGCGGCTTGAAGAGCCTTGGTCCATCCATGCTTAAACCCGCAATTTTCGCATTGACGGACTTCCTCGGCTTGTTTTTCCTTCATCTTCTCTATTCCAATTTTTCGGCCGTCCTGGAAGCCTTTTTCATAGGACATGGTCTTCGTCGCTTCTATAGCGAACATACTCGCTGTTTCTTGGTCGGCAATCGCATGATCCAAAATTCGCCGGTTTACCCATTTCGCGACAATCGAATTCACTTGATTCGCCGATTGAATCTCAGAGGTGTTAGCTTTCTTCAGCTCACTTTCGGCCTTCTCCACGCGAGCTTGCAACCTCTGAATGCGAGTGTCCTTTTGCTCTATCTCTCTTCGCGCGGCACGAAGCCGCATGCCGATTTCATACGAGGTATACAAACCCTTTACTGCTCCATGGACGCCCTTCCAAAAAACTTCATAATCAGCCTGACCGACCATGGACTGCTGAACTTTTAGCAAAAAATTCTGTCAAGCGAACTCGACTGCTACATTTGGGTTGCAGATAATCGAATCCGCCTCCGTCATCAGCTTGTTCCCAACAACGACTGAAAAACGCAACGGGCACGGTGTCCCACTGGTTTCTCCTCTCGAAAAGGGGAATTACCTCGTTGCTGTTTTTCCATCCTGCGTGACCTACTTCGACGACGTGGGGAATGGCGCCTCTCACGCTCCCCCGACGTCCTACTCCCCGTGCGCATAGGCTCACCACTTCGATTCATTTCTACGTCCAATTCTGCCAATGTCCTGCCCTCCCTCTACTATTGAAGAATAGTCTTCTTGCCATCTATGGTCGTCCACACTGCTTTTTTCCTCTCCCAATTTGTTGGATTTGAATACAACAATGGCGCCTCCGCGCACACAGCCCACACCCCATTTATTCATTATGGGTGCAGTACTCCCGAGGCAATCTCATCAATGCTCTGCGTAATTAGCTAAATTTCAGAGCCTTGCCCCGATAAGTTGATGTGCCCTAGCCAATCCATGAACGATCGATATTCGACATTCCAGTTCATGCATTAGCTGGGGCAAGGGCAGATTCATTAATCTAATCGGCTAAATTTCAAGGCTTTGCGCCGCTAAGTTATGCCCTAGCCAATCCATGAACCATCGATATTCGGCGTTCCAGTTCATACACTAGCTAGGGCAAGGGTATATTCATTAATCTAATCGGATAAATTGCAAAGCCTTGCAGCGATAAGTTGACGTGCCCCAGCCAATCCATGAAGCACCGATATTTGGCATTCCAGTTCATGCATTGGCTTGGGCAAGGGCAGATTCGTTGATTTAATCGGCTAAATTGCAAAGCCTTGCACCGATAAGTTGACGTGCCCCAGCCAATCCATGAACCACCAATATTCGGCGTTCCAGTTTATGCATTAGCTGGGGCAAGGGCAGATTCGTTAATCTAATCGGCTAAATTTCAAAGCTTTGCACCGCTAAGTTGTGCCCCAGCCAATCCATGAATCACCGATATTCGGCTTTCCAGTTTATGCACTAGCTAGGGAAAGGGCAAGGGCAGATTCGTTAATCTAATTGGCTAAATTTCAAAGCCTTGCGTCGATAACTTGACGTGCCCCAACCAATCCATGAACCACCGATATTTGGCATTCCAGTTCATGCATTGGCTGGGGCAAGGGTAGATTCGTTAATCTAATCGACTAAATTACAAAGCCTTGCACCGATAAGTTGACGTGCCTCAGCCAATCCACGAACTACTGATATTCGGCATTCCAGTTCATGCATTAGCTGGGACAATGGTAGATTCATTAATCTAATCGGCTAAATCGCAAAGATACGCAGGTATTTTATTGGATGTTTAATTTACTTATCTCATGATCTTACATCCTACTAAATTGTTAACTAGCACATGCAGCAGACAGAAAGGCAAAGCAAATTTTCATTAATAAATTAAGTACAGATAGTAGTTATTTTACACATGAAAATTACCCTACATTTAACTTCTACCTGAAGTAAATAAACAAAAATCTAATAAGAAAAATCTACAAAAACTAAGCACGGAAGATACCTAACAAAAATCAAAATATCACCCTAGTCAATCTTCAAGGTCAGACTCTAGCGACTCAACGTCCAGCTGCTCATATGGAATTGGCTGCGCCAATGTCACATTAGCGGCAGTGAGGGCTTTGAGCCAGCCGTATTTGAACCCCCGATTCTCAAACTTGGGCACTTCCTCCACGTAGTTCTCCAATGCGGTGTCCTTCCCAGCTTGGAATGCTTTGGAAATCTCGAAATCGGCTATTTGCTTTGCCTTCTTTGATTCTTCCAAATCTAGTTTGGCAATCACCTCCTTGGCTAACTTGAGCGTGTCTTCACTCGCGTTTGCCCTCTCTTCGACAGCCAAGCTGAGTTGGTCGGAACTCTTCGCCTTTCTACCTCGGCGTCGGCTCTTGCACGTTCTTCCGCCGCTTTCGCCGTCTCAAACTCGGCTCTTAGAGCAGCCTCCACGGCTTTGCTCTTTTCATTTTCAATTTCATCTTTTAAAAAGTCGATCTATTCAATAGCATCATGTTGACAGTGGCCGATCTTGGCTATCCTGCCCGCCGTCTGCAAAATAGGGAATTAGAGTTAAAAAATAAAAAAATATAAGGGGAAGACTGCAGATAAGGCTCAAGTCATGTACCAATATGGCCGATTGAGTGGCTAATGCTATTGATAGCAAGTTTGGCTCCGCCCAACAAGTTACTTTGTCAACCGGCAGGGAAATTGAAGAAGCCATGCTCAAGGCCACAGCCAGATCTTTCACAGCCGATGCATCAAAAGCAATCGACACATTCTTTATCCTTGGTTGAACGATGAATGGCACAACCGAGTCCGAGTCCGACTCCTCTATGCGCGGCCGTTTATCGGTTAGGTTTTCCGCAGAGTCGACTTCGCACTCAGTGGGACGCTTCTCCCCCCTCTACTCGGCCTCTTGATCCCCCCGTTCGAAAATTTGCTCCGTTTCGGCCATTTCAACTTGAGCCGTTTCTTCCACAGTAACAGGCGGAGAAGACTCAGTCACGGCAATTGGGGGAGGTTCGGATCAGTTGGTCTCGGCTTTCCTTTGGGCGGCCATCCTTTCGGCATTTTTCCTCCTGGCTATCTGCGTGAGCGACTCCCCAGCCATATTCTCAGGATATGCGTGTTCAGCTCAGGGACGAATCCAACTTCGGCTCAACTCACAAAGTTTACCCACAAAGTTTTTATAATCACAAAGTTGATGGCTGTAACGTTTACCCAACTTGAAATAGCCTCTACCATCCAACTTCGATGTCCATCTAATTTTATTATTCGTTACCACATCGTTACACAATTTTACAATATTCTGAATAGTTTTCTTTCCCAAAATTAAAAAAAAAACAAAAGTTTACAAAAAAATAACAAATACTCAAGTAATTCAAATCCAAAGAAAAAAAATCTTATATGAATTTTTTCTTTATAATTTTTATTTCACATGTAAAATAAAATATATATAAACAGTGGGTGTATTTATTTTTATAATCATTTTATTTAATATTTAATTGTAAATATTTTTATTTTATTACTGTAATATGTTGTCTAAAAAATGTTTTTAAAAAAATAAATAAAATCAATAGCTCAAAAATAATTTTTGTTTATGACATTATTTTTATTTGTACAATCATTTCATTTAATACTTAATTATAAATAATTTTATTTAATTAGCTGTAAAATGTTATTTAAAAAAATGCCTAAAAATAATTTTTGTTTATAGTATAATTTTTATTTTTAGAATCATTTCATTTAATAATTGTAAATATATTTTATTAAGTTTAGATATTGATCAAAAATAAATTATAGGCATTCAAAATCAATTATTCTTAATGTCATTAACTATTGAAATAAAATATAAAAAACTCCTTTTATAGTGATTTAAAAATATAAAATATATTTGATCATACTTAAAAACTAACAAAAATTGATCAAAATCAATTTAAAACCTAATAAATGTGATTCTTAAAATAATAATAAAAAATAGCTTATTGGTAAGTTTTTCAAATTGTGCAAAATATATAATAAATAAATAAATAAAAAATCACGATTCCGATTACCACATCCATTACGCTATAACCTTTACACTACCACGACCGCTTCTCGAAACTTTGTTTGTGCCAAATATTGGTTGAGAGATCAGTTCAACAGACAATTCTATATAAAATGGGAAACCTTTTCTCAATTTGTTGCGCACAGCTGCCAAAAACAAACACCAAATACACAATCACACAAAAATAATAATAAAATTTTGGCTTAGCAGTGCACTTATGTCTACAGGTAACGAATTTCACTATTTCAACAGATTTTACAAGATTATAACAATTGAGGAGGTGAACACTCTCAAACTCGGTTCAACTCTCACACTCTTCTACAAAACACTCTGATTGCTACTCTCTATTATTCTGCTTGTGGTTGCCACGCTTACAACACTAAACTCATCCCATATTTATAAACAAACTGAGAGGATCAAGGTTAGCAAGAAGCCACCAACAAAATTGATGGCTGCCTCCTACACAACCACTCTACACATAGTAACTTGGCTAAAAATCTTCAACCCAAATCTTCTACGGATTTAACAATTACATGGATTTAAAAATAAAGAAATAATGAAAGAATACAATTAGATGGACATACAGTCACATGGTCTTTCGGATCCGTATGATAATTTATGTTTCTGTGGACGATGTTTACCATATCCACTCTTATTATGAATTTTTGTAATATTTGTTATATATTTTTATGATAAATATTACGTATTTTTTTAATAAAGTTACGACAATTTATGACTTAAATTATAATGTTACACATTTTTTTTTATCCAAACATATTTTAATCACAAAATATGCAACATTATTACAAAAATACATAATATTATCACAAAAATTATCGTAATTTTACTAGAAAATTATATAACATTTATTTTTGTGACAATATTGAACATTTTGAGGTTAAAAAATATTTAGATTAAAAAAATGCTTAATATTATTATAAAAATGGATAAATTCATTTATGAATTACAAATTATTGTAATTTTACAAGAAAATTATAGGGAAAATTATTTATAAGTCCTATTAGGGAGACTTATGCTGCATATGGTCCTACTAAAAAATTTATGTTCACATAAGTCCTATGTGAAGTTTGTTGACACATTTACTCTTAATATTAGTTGCTAATATCATAAATAATGGTAAAACTATATATAGGAAATTGAATGTTACCATAGATTAAGTTTGCGAAACATAATGTGACATCTACATAAACGTAACGTAACGTGACACCTACATAAACGTAACGTAACGTGTCATATTACGTTTTGCAAACTTACTAGGTTTTTTATTTTTTAAATTGAATGTGAAAATGTTACTTGTTCATGTATTTTGAAATTCACATTCATATAGATATGATCTATATTAATATTCAATTTCCTAACTATAGATATGATATAGGAAATTGAATGTTACCATAGATTAAGTTTGCGAAACGTAACGTGACACCTACATAAATGTAATGTAACGTGACCATATTAGATGAGACATTACATAAACGTAACGTAACGTGACGTGACACCTACATATACGTAACGTAACGTGTCACGTTACGTTTCGTAAACTTACTGAGTTTTTGATTTTTTAAATTCAATTTCCTATATATGGTTTTACCATTATAGTGTATAATAGTATATTAATACCATTTACTTACAACTCATAGGATCTTGTAGAATACATTCCTATCTAAATAGGACTTGAAACTCTATAAGAAATTACACAGGACTTAACCTAGCATAAGTGTCTGAAATAAGACTTATAAAATAAGGGTAAACTACCAATAGGTCCTATTTTTGAGACTTATTACCCATTAAGTCCTGTTGATAAATTTGATAAATTTATTAAATAATAAAGATAAATTTATCAGTCTTTTATTTTTATGAATACATTTATAGTGATAAATTTATCAGTCTCTTTGTTTTTATGAATAAATTTATAGTGATAAATTTATCAATCTCTTATTTTTATAGTGTTAAATTTATTAGTTAGGACCTGTAGGTAAATAAGTCTAGTTAATAGGACCTACACGTAAGTACCCCTATAAATAAGTCTCCCAAAATTATATAACATTTATCACAAAAATACATAACATACATCACAAAATTACGTACAGGGTCCATATGGAATTTTCCAAAACTTTGTGAGTAAAATGAAGTTGAAGGCAGCTTAATCTTTTTGACTTAATTGATATTGCGAGACATGCTCTGTCCATTGATAAGATTCGATTCCAGGAAGTAAGTTTCCCATCCTGGTGTCTTCGTTCTCGTCAGTTTGATTTAGAGCCGTTAGGCTCTTCTTCTCTATTTATTGAATAAAACTGTGGGGTTATATTTTTGTACATCAACACGTGGCAGGGTGACGCCGACGTGTCAGCCGAGGTTGACGTGTCTCAGTAAGTTTTGCTGAGGTAATCTAAGATTCTCCGAGGTTACTTCCGAGGATATCTTAATCCAGGATAAAGGGCTCTCATTTCTCATACCTCGGCTTAATTTCCAAAGGCCGAGATTCCCAAAGAATAATTAAGCCGAGGTAGTTGATAGATCGGCCATACCTGCCTATATATAATATTATCTTGGTTAGGTGGATGTACAGCCATGTGAAGAAAGCCTTGAGGCCAATACCTCACCAACTAGCTGACCACGAGGCCATGTGAGTTGGCCATGAGGCCACTAGAGGCCATGTGAAGTAATGAAGAGCTTTTGCCTGGAAAGCTTCCAAAAGTGCATCAGTGGGCTGGCAAGCCAGCTCAAAAGTTAGTGGCCTCTCCACTAACTTCTCTGGTATATATATGGAGAGATCGATAAGGGGGGGGGGGGGGGGAGAGACACACACAGAAGATATACAACTAGAAGCTAATGGTATCACTGACAATTTCAAGCTTTAGAGAGTGAGGGAATTACAGTGAGTTAATTGTAATTTTACCATTCATTCAATATAGTGAATTACCTCGGCCTCCCGTGGACGTAGGCAATATTGCCGAACCACGTTTGTGGGGGAGTGGTTTGGAAATACTCTTCAGATCCTAGAAGACGCCAATGATCCTCAGCTAGTCACCTGCAAAAATACAAATGCTCCGGTCGGGGGTGCCGGAATTAGCACTCCGACGGACAAGTCAGTTCCTCTACTCAAGAAAGCTTGTTTAATAAGTTTTTAGTAGTGATTCTTGCATACCTTTTCTAGTCCGTTGCCATTATATTTATACTCGTCTCCTCTGATCCTCGGGGCCAGGGCCTACTTTTTCAATCATTACCTTTTCCACTATTCGGCTATAGGGATGCCCCCTATTCGGCCTATCTATCCTATTCGGCCCCTTATCCTTGCGTGATATAGGCCGGCTGGCGTCAATCCTCCGAAATATACCTCCTTTATATTTGCCAATTATTCGGCTACCACAATTGCCCTCCGAACTCCCTGTTGACGGTAGTCAATCGGCGTGTTTGGTTCAGAATTCGAGAAGTTTATCATCACGCGGCTTCGCGTTCCCCAATATATGTCAGGGGGCGCGCGCTTCTTTGCTCATCATTACGCTTTCCCGCTCTATTCATATGTATCTCAGCATTTATTGCGATTTGAAATTTTGGTCCTTTCGAATTCACATTTCGTCGATTTTCTGGGGCTTTTGGAACGCCAGTGCATATCCCTCCGTGACTCGCATTTTCTGCAACTTCTTCCCGTCTTCCCTTGTCTCATCTGCTCTTCGTAAGTTTCCTTATCCCTTCTTTGTAATCCTATTTTTTGTTTGCTATTTTGGCTTCGGTGAATATTTAGTTCTTTGCTAAGATGGCCAAACATTTGAAAGACCTCCTTTCTGAGGATCGTGTCTCCGGTTTCCGGCGACATTTTTCTATTCCTGACGACGTCCACTTATCCTTTGTAACGGACAACGCTCTCGACATGGACAGGGAAGATCAAAACACGATCGTATTCCCTCTTTTATCCATTGCTGAGGGCGGGGTTCGTTTCCCCCTACACCCACTTCTTAGGGCCGTTCTCCGCTATTGGGGTTTGATTCCTTCTCAGCCCAATGTAAATTTCTTTCAGATCATCATGGGGGTTGTAGAGTTGAATCAACGCCTTAGGATTAACCTTGGGATTCTGGCCATTCGGCACTGTTACGCCTTAGCCAAATCCTCCGGTCGGCTGGGGCGATATTTCCTCAGGGCCAAAGATACTGACCATCACTTGGTGACTATGCTTGCCAGTTCTGGTAAGCGGGTTGACGACGTGATGGTCAACGTCCGAGGTAACTGGGAGTTCGCTGAAGGGGAGGATCGCCTGGACCCTATTCCCAGACATAAGGGTGACCCAGGTTGCCATGCAATGCCTTATATTTGTTGGTCTATCTCTTATTCGGCTCTTTTCCCTAAATCGCTTTTTATCTTCTGCAGGTAATAGGTTGAAGAAAGTTCTGACTTCGGTTGACGACGTGGTTCTTGGGGAAATCAAGACTGCACTCAGATATTTCGGCCGCCCAAACTTACAAAAGCAAGGGAGGGCCGCCCATATTCTCCTTTAGTACGAACCCACTTACACTACTTTCTCGGCTGCAGATAACATTCCGATTCCAGCCGACAATCAACAGCTCTCGGCCCTTATCTTCCCCAGCTTCAAAAACCTTAGGCAGATCGGTCTCGTAGCTTCTGATTTGGGGGAAGACGCCGAGCCGGTTGCTGAGGTGATTGTCGATCCGGCTGGGGAGTTTACTGAGGGGGTTGTAGAGGGCGACGAGGCCGTACGCTCGGCATTCGAGGCCACCGAGCCGTCCGAGTCAGGACGAGCAGATTTCTCTTCCGGGGATATTTTTGTGAACTTGGAGGATCTACCCGGCGATTTCTTTGAGGGTATGGCGAAGGAAAGCCTAACGCAGATGGCGCGTAAAAGAAATGCCGAGCGGATAGCCGCCCGAAAGAAGGCCGAATGCGCTGTATCAGACCCTAGCTTGATCAAGCCCTTCGTACTCGTTTCTGAGGGGACGGTTGAGGTTGCTGTGTTTGATACGGAAAAAGAGGGTGGAGAATAGGCCGATGGGGAACGGCTGATTCCGGAGCAAGGCCAAAGGCGTGGTGCCGAGGGAGAGGCGAGTTCAGAAGCTGGCCCCATTAGCAAACGGCCTCGGCTTGAAGAACCGGACGTGGTCGCTCCGTTCGTCATTCAGCCAAAGATCAGGGATATGCCGATTTTATCCGACGCTTCGGCCATCGAGGATCCAGCCGTCGCTCTGAGCCTGGCGGCTTCAATTTCTCTGCCGGCTGACAACAAAGCCTTCGGTGTCGTGCCTGATATTATGGCCGTTGCCCTAACTGCTCAATCGGCACTTCTGGTAAGTTACCTTCATTTCACTCTTGTTTGTTAAAGGCGTCTAATCATACCGACTTGTTTTGCAGACGGTCGGAAGGATTGCCGACTTGGGTCGCCGCCTACGTGATGCTCTCGGGAGAATTGACCATTTGCAAACGGAGCTGGAGGGTCAGAAAAGTAGGGCCGAGTTTGAAATTATGAGAGCTGAAATGGAGAGTGTGCGGGCCGAAGCGGAGAAAGAGAGGGTTCGCGTCGCCGAACAGCTTCGTGTTGATGCTGAGGGTAGGGCAAATGCGAGTGAGGAATCGCTCAATCTTTCCAAGAAAGCACTTGCTGAAGCGGAAGCTCAGTTAGAGGAGCTTAAGGCGGCCCGTGAGAAAGCCGTATCAGAGGCCTTTGAGGCGGGGAGAGGCGCCGCTCTGACGGAATATGTTGAAGAAGTGTCCAAATTTGAGAATCGCGAGTTCAAACATGGGTGGCTCAAAGCCCCTGCTGCCGCTGAGGTTACATTGGATTTGCCAATCCCTTATGAGCAGGTGGATGTTGAGCCACTTGAATCCGATACCGAAGAATGATCTGGAGCCGTTTACTGAGCAGGCGTCTTTTTGTTTTTGTTCTTCTTTTGGATAGTGCTTTGTTGGTTTAGGGTAGTTTTCATGTATAAATTGGTTGGCATCTGCGCGCAATTTATTAATGAAAATTTCCTTGTAATTTTTTGCTACCACCACACACTTTGTATGAAAGAGTTCTGTGGTTTAATTTTAATCTTGTAATTAATCTTGTAATTTTTTGTTACTACCACACACTTTGTATGAAAGAGTTCTGTGGTTCAATTGTAATTTTTTGTTACTACCACACACTTTGTATGAAAGAGTTCTGTGGTTCAATGCATTTGGTAAAATGGAATTGCATATACTGTGGGGAAACCCTGATTTGTGAATCTGCCCTTGCCCCAGGGGGTTCATAAAAAGAATTCTAGTTCTAAATCGACTTGTGAGCTGGCTGGGGTACTTGGTCCGAATAGATTGAGCGTGAGCCGGATAACTTTACTGTGGCACGAATGATTTTATCTAGAATTCTTCTAAACAAATCTGAAGTCGCTAACCACTGAGGGTAGAGAGGAAAAGATCGGTCAATATCTGGGTTCCTGCAGATTCAATACATGTCCCATCAAAATCACCATTTGCAATTTCACTGCCTACTGATCTTGGGCCCTTAGAGTGATGAGTCTGCCCTTGCCCCAGGGGTTCATGATAAGAACTCTAGCTCTGAGGAATCAATTCGTGAGCCGGCTGGGGTAGTTTAGCCGAACAGATTGATGTATCTGCTCTTGCCCGAATCAACTTGTGAGCCGGCTGGGTACTACGTACTTAGGCTGAAGATCTTGAGCCAAAAGCTTGTCCTGCCGTCAACTTAGTCGGCGTCGGGCGCTTGGGTTTCGCGATTAATGAACTTGCCTCGATCGTGCTGCCTCTGCGAGTGTTAAATGATCAAAGGTACAGCTTTTAAGAGTCTGGTAGGTATCTGTTTGAGACTTCTGAGAGAAAATCTGTTGTGCGAATGTCAAACAAACTCTTCTTTAACAGCAAAGGGGAAGCCAAGACGCTGGCTGAGCTTGGCGGTGATATGCATCGAAGTGAACACCGTGGTGCGCCCTTGCGTGCTGCGAGTAAGAGTTCTATGGGTCGAGAGAGGTGTCAATCTCCTCGACGTCGTAGTAGGTCGCCCAGACGGGATAGGCAGTCCCAGGGGAGATCGCCACACGCCCAAGTCGAAAGGAGATCAGACGCGAATCCGTGCCCGTTAAGTTTTGCAGGATTTGTGAAGAATAAGCCCATGACAGAAGCGGACTCGATCGTTCGAGATCCAGATGTGGCGGTCGAGTTTGCTCGACAAATATTTCCTCCGGAAGTTCAGCAGTCAATGGTTGGTCGTCAGGACTATGAAGTGTTTCGCGAGGGCATTCACGGGGCAGTGAAAGGGCTCTATACGGCTTATGAAGTCGGCATGCGATTGCGCGCCGCCCGCCGAGAAATGGGGAAAAAGGATGAGCATATCCGCAGTTTGGAGGCTCGCGTGGAGGCTGCTGAACGTGAGTTAAGAAAGATCAAAGCGGCTCAGGTACAACCAGCAGGGCAGGTGAATCCAATCGTGGAAGAGAGGGTTGCCAGTCGGCTTATAAGCGCTGCCATTGCCGATCGTGAAACGGCGAGCATGTTCGCATTGGAGTCCGCCAAGGGGAGGTCTTATGAAAAAGGTTTTCACGAAGGGCGCTTGGTTGGGATCCAAAAGACCAAGGAGAAGCTTGCCGAAGAGGTTTGCCAATGTGAAAACCGTGGGTTCAGGCATGGTTGGATCAAGGCATCTCAAGTCGCCGAATCTCTTCGCTTGTCAGGCATCGATTCGGCGTCACCTCTCTACCACAGTAAGGACTTTCCGTTTTCTGCTTTCGAGGTTGAGAAGAGTGAGGATGAGGGCGACGCCGTATGACTTTAATTGTTGTAAGGTTCGAACGCTGGTCGCGTTCGCAATTATGTAATTTCTTGGTTTTTTGAATAAAAGACGCTTTATTGAAAATATCAAATTGTCTCCCGCATTCGGCGTGTGCGTGTTTAATTTTATTGCATAAATGTTTGGATAGACGTAAATACATCAATCAGACTCAGCATGTTAAATCGATGCGCTGACTCGTTGGCGTGATCGGCCTACATGTAATGGCCGTTTACTTTTGAATAAAGCCATTTCGGCGTGTGTTGTTTGAAATTTAAAGAGGCCGTGAATCAGGGATCGGAGGGGCTACGGACTTAGCTCGAATGCCAGGTGTCTAGCCGATTGGGCTAGGTAATGTTTGCCCTTGCGCAGTCTCTGCGGGTTTTAGCCAACCGCTGGGTGACTAGGTCATGGAGAATGTTGACCGACGCCTGTCTCGTGGGGTTTAGTGTTGATAAAATCACTTCGGGATTTGGGCCTCGACATCGGGGCCATTACTGAGAATAAAAGCGGCAGGCGCCTTATGCAATCAAACATATTTGCGAGGGATGATCAAGAGTTCTCACCATCAGATGGTGATGATAGTTACAGGAGCTCAAGTTCCGGCCGATCCTGGCGCTCAGATGGTTTGCGGCGGAGGATTCTCCGGTGTGGGAGGTGGACCGCTGAAAGGAGAAACTGGAAACACGTCAGCCTCCAAGTCATTGAAGCAGATCGCCCCGAAAGGAGACACAACGACCGCTGCCCCTAACCTCCATTGTCTTGGATCTTGGCCTTGACATTGTCGATGGTGTCAGGGGCCCGGAGACATGCCAGTTCCGACGCGGTTAGATCGATGCGTTTTGAGCCGCGATGGTTGTTCAAATGACAAGAGTTGGATCGATGGGTTGATTTGTCTTCGAAGTTAGAGATAGATATTGTAATGTTCGAACGCGGATTGCGTCTGTGTAACATCTTTTAAGTCAAATAAAAAGTGTTATTTCATATAGTTGAGTCTTACTCTGATAATCTTTTGTTTAGCTATGCCGAATGAATGTTCCTGATCCCAACTTTTAATGGTTTAAGCACGTTATTTCGTATGGTTTGATAGCTTGCTATTAGTTTGCTATCGGCCCTTGCCTTAGGCGGGGTGCGAGTTTGACCGGAATGGGTCATACTCGTGGGCCGGCTAAGGCACGCCTTCTCCGGCGGACCATATTAGTTGATTAAAACGGGCTCCGGATCCGGAGACTTTAATTTGGCCAATCGTGATATCCACGAAGCGCGCTCCGAACCCGGAGACTTTAATTTGGCCAATCGTGATATCCACAAAGCGCGCTCCGAATCCGGAGACTTATTCGGCCCTAAGGTGTCGTGCACCAAGGGGGGCTCCGAGTCCGGAGATTTTATTCGGCCCTAAGGTGATCACCAAAGGGCGCTCCGAATACGGAGGCTTATTCGGCCCTATGGTGATCTGCACCAAAAGGCGCTCCGAATCCGGAGACTTTAATTTGGCCAATCGTGATGTCCACGAAGGGCGTTCCGAATCCGGAGGCTTATTCGGCCCTAAGGTGACCTGCACCAAAGGGCGCTCCGAATCCGAAGACTTTAATTTTGCCAATCGTGATATCCACGAAGGGCGCTCCGAATTCGGAGGCTGTTCGGCCCTAAGGTGACCTGCACCAATGGGCGCTCCGAATCCGGAGACTTTAATTTGGCCAATCGTGATGTCCACGAAGGGCGCTCCGAATCTGGAGGCTTGTTCGGCCCTAAGGTGACCTGCACCAAAGGGCGCTCCGAATCCGGAGACTTTAATTTGGCCAATCGTGATATCCACGAAGGGCGCTCCGAATCCGGAGGCTTGTTCGGCCCTAGGGTGACCTGCACCAAAGGGCGCTCCGAATCCGGAGACTTTAATTTGGCCAATCGTGATATCCACGAAGGGCGCTCCGAATCCGGAGGCTTGTTCGGCCCTAGGGTGACCTGCACCAATGGGCGCTCCGAATCCGGAGACTTTAATTTGGCCAATCGTGATATCCACGAAGGGCACTCCGAATCCGGAGGCTTGTTCGGCCCTAGGGTGACCTGCACCAAAGGGCGCTCCGAATCCGGAGACTTTAATTTGGCCAATCGTGATATCCACGAAGGGCGCTCCGAATCCGGAGGCTTGTTCGGCCCTAGGGTGACCTGCACCAAAGGGCGCTCCGAATCCGGAGACTTAATTGGGACTAAGAGGCTTGAAGGAGAGTGACAAAGAAAATCGATTTTCATTAAAATGTGGTACCAGTACAAGCATCAGATCCCATAAGTCGGGTCCGTAAATGGATCTTCATAAAATCTACGTTCGCGCGGATTGCGGTGAGCCACGGATCTCCTCAATGCCACGGTCTGTTGGGAAGCGCATAAGCTGATGGTAGGTGCTTGGGACAGCCTTCATGACGTGCAACCAGGGGCGCCCCATGATGGCGTTATACGGCGACGGAAGCTTCACAACCAAGAATTCCACGTCAACTGTTTTTGAGCCCGCTCGAACAGGTAGCACGACCCTCCCCAACGGGTACTCTGGATTCGTGTTGAAGCCGAACAGTGGCTGAGACGATGGTGATAGGTCCGACTCGTTGAGGCCGAGTTCAACAAAAGTTCTGTAATACAAGATCTCCGAAGTGCTTCCTGGGTCTATAAGAATGCGTTCAACGCTAAACTGACGTACGCGTAATTGGACGACCAAAGGATCGACGTGGCTGGCCACTGTTCCGATGAGGTCGGAGTCATCGAACTTAATTGTCGGAGCTTCTCTGGGCCTGCCAGTTGACATGTTATGTTGCCGGGGAATTGGGTGCGATTGGATCGTATGCACGGTCGGGGACGCCGGCGGACCGTAGATTACGTGGATCACACCAAGCGGAGGTGAATCCTGTCTCAAGGCTAATGCTTTGGTTGGCCTTCCCTTGCTCACGTATTGATGCAGTCGACCATCTTGCACCAGTTCCTCCAGATGATCCTTTAGCGCATAACAGCTCTCGGTTTCGTGGCCGTGATCTTTGTGATATTCACATCGTCTGTCCCTCCTCCGTGTGTCGGGAGGCCCCACCATCTTCGACGGCCACTTGAAAAATGGAAGGTGCTGGACTTTGGTCATTATTGCCACGATCGGCTCCGTCAACTCCGTATACTTCTTGTCGGTTCGCCTTGAGCATCTGCTGTCGACTTGTAGTTGTTCGTTCGTTCGGTGGGAGCACTGATCGCTTGATCGGCGGGAGTCCCGCCTTTTGTCTCGCTTGGTTCGTTGCAGGGGCTCAGGGCTTGGCGGCGGCACGGAGCTTATTGGTCGAGCAATTTCGGGGAGGGCCGTTTTGCTAGATATTTGTCCTGCTTTTATCCTCAGGGCATCGTCTTCGACTTTACAATATTCTTCAACTTTCTTCATCAATGCCCAGACTGTTTTGGGGGGCCTCCTGGTCAGGGAACTACGCAGAGCACTGTCAGGATGTAAGCCCATTTTGAAGGCGGTGATGGCCATGGAGTCGTTGCAAGCGTCGTCGATAAGGTTGAAGCACTCCCAATATCGTGCCGAGTACGCTCTGAGCGTCTCTCCCGACTGGATCTGCATAGCCCAGAGGGAGTCGGCCTGTTTCGGTTGTACCTCGTTGGTGATGAACCTGGCCCTGAAGGATTTCTGCAGTTGGCGGAAGCTTTTAATCGAAGCTGGCTCCAACTTGTAATACCACCTGACGGCTAGTGGACCTAGGCTGCTAGGGAATATTCGGCACATGAGGGCTTCATTGTCTGCGTGCAGTGTCATGGCCTGTTTGTAATGACGGATATGATCGGTGGGGTCTGATTTTCCGTCGTAAAGAGTGAACGACGGAGCTTTGAATTTCTTGGGTAGGGACGCCCTTGCGATCCGTCAAACGAAAGGATCGTGCTGGTCTTCCTCGTTTGAGCTGCTTCTCCTGCGCTTGTTCCTTGTTCGCAGATCCTTTTCGGAGGAGCTGGAGGTTTCGGATCGTCCCTTTGCGTCGGACTCCGTGGATAATGAGTTGGAGTTGCTATCGGTATCCTTTGGTCGGGCCCGAGGTCTTTGCCCATCTGCCCTCGGAAGTTGCTCTGGTTCTTTGCGCATGGCCTCTCTAGATTTTGCTACCTCCAGGGCCAAGTCTTGACAGAGTCGTTCGTTCTCAGCGATCATGTTCTCGAGCCTTTGTTCGTTCTGCTTTGCTTGTTCCATGATAGCCTGCATTGTTTCTTGTGCTGAAGTTGTTGGCGAATCAAAGTTCAAGGCGCGTCGTGCCGCGATGGTTTCTTTTCCGAGCATGTTAGCTGGGGTGAGGTCGTCTTCCTGTGCGATCTCGTCGGTGGCTATCGGAGGATCTTCGGTCACGCCTTCCATGGATGTATTTGAGTATTCCCACAGACGGCGCCAATTGTGGGGGAGTGGTTTGGAAATACGCTTCAGATCCTAGAAGACGCCAATGATCCTCAGCTAGTCACCTGCAAAAATACAAATGCTCCGGTCGGGGGTGCCGGAATTAGCACTCCGACGGACAAGTCAGTTCCTCTACTCAAGAAAGCTTGTTTAATAAGTTTTTAGTAGTGATTCTTGCATACCTTTTCTAGTCCTTTGCCATTATATTTATACTCGTCTCCTCTGATCCTCGGGGCCAGGGCCTACTTTTTCAATCATTACCTTTTCCACTATTCGGCTATAGGGATGCCCCCTATTCGGCCTATCTATCCTATTCGGCCCCTTATCCTTGCGTGATATAGGCCGGCTGGCGTCAATCCTCCGAAATATACCTCCTTTATATTTGCCAATTATTCGGCTACCACAACGTTAAATCCTTTGTGTCTTTGTGTTATTATCTGTGCCATCTATTCTGCCTGTGTTTTTACCGCTGAATCACTAAGATAGGCAGTGTGATCAGAAAATCACTCACACAATTTGGCGCCGTCTGTGGGAAAGTAAGACGAATAGATGGCCAGTAATGCAATACACGAGAAGGTCGGGGGCAACACTCCCGCTGGGAGTGGCAGGCCTATTGACCTTGACATCGAAGGAGACAACCACAACGATAAAACCCGTGACCAAGGGCACGGAGGGAAAGACGTCGTCCAGGAGGGTGACACTTCGAAGAAGACGGACCAGGGCAGATACTACAAGGAGGATAACCTCCAGATATAGCGGGATAGATGCATACGAAGGGATGAGGAAGTCAAGGACCTGGCAAACAAGTTGGCAGACCTGCAGTCGGTCGTCAACTTCATGATGCAAAACAATGTCATGCAGCCGCCATACCCACTGCAGGATACGCCAATCCCAGCAGTTAAAACTCAGAATGGAGGACGGAAGATAACTCCTGAAGCATCGCGACGCTCCACGAGCAAAAGGCACACTCACCCCCCCTCCGTGGAGGTCGGGCGAGAGGAATCCAGACAAGAGAAGTCCCGAAGGACGTATCATACAAAAGATCAGGAACCCAGAGAACATCGGCATGTACAAAAGCAGGCTCTCTGCTTTGACACAACCCATGGAGAAAGGTCCAAACGGGCACACCACGAGGCCGAGAGTAGTGTGCCAAAGGGACTAAAATCAAAAGATAGCCGAGCTCCGGGGAGAAGTAAAGAGGACTTGAGAAACTACCTCAAGAGGAGGGAACAGAACATTGAAGCCGAGGTAAACTCATTCGTCAAGTCGAGGACACCATTCTCGGTGGAACTGGACAAATTTGAAGCACCAAAAAGATTCAGCATGCCGAGGTTTCAAATCTATGACGGTTAGTCAGACCCAAACTTCCATGTTGGCTTATTTTTAAACTCAATGGCGTTGTACAGTGGAAATGAGCCTTTGCTCTGCAAAGTATTCCCATTGTCCTTTGGGGAGATTGCATCGGACTGGTTCCATAGATTACCAAAGGGCAGCGTAAGGACATGGGAAGGCCTGGCCGAGATGTTTGTGTCCAGGTTCGTGACGAACAAGCTACAGCCATTAAGGGTGGACTCTCTAATGGCTTTGAAGATCAGCAAGGATGAAGGCCTTAGGGCCTATGCAAAAAGATATTACGAGGTGTTCAACCGAATACCTGAATGCAACCAGGAGGTAGCGGTCGTGTCTTTCAAGAACGGCCTGAAAGAAGATTGTTCACTACGGAAATCTTTGGCAAAGACATTGCCAAAGAACATGGAGGAACTCATGGCAAGGATCGAAAAGTATGCCAGAGCCGAGGAGGATACATCGGCACCAAAGCAGGTCAAGCAGGAGCAAGGGAACGGCTCGCCGAAGCGAAGCCGAAGTAACAACGGATTTAGCAAGGCAGAGGTAGAGCTGAGGGCTAAACAAGCAGTAACAACCGTGTTCCGAATTCCAATTCAAAAAGTCCTAGGAAAAATTCGGAGCCAGCCCTATTTCAGAACACAGCAAGGCAACCCGGGGAGTTTATGGGAAGAAACGCCGACAGACATTGTTCATATCACAATGAAAACGGACATACAACACAAGGTTGCAGAGCCTTAAAAGCACACTTAGAAGATCTGGTGAGGCAAGGCCACCTGAGAGACCTTGTCGATGAAACCAGAACGAGGGAAGAACAGGCAGGACTGCCTCAGGCTGAAGCAGCCCCACCACCGCCGCAACCCCGGGCAGAAGGACCTCGGGTAGTAAATGTGATCCACTCCAAGGTGAATGAAAACGACATTCGGGGAGAAACCCAAAGAGTAAAACACTTGCAGTACGTGAACCAGGTCAGATTGAAAAGACCTCGGCTGGGGGATTGCCAAGGCCCGATGATAACCTTCACCGAGGCCGACCTAGATATGGTCCAGCACCCGCATAATGATGCCTTGGTAGTATCCCTCCAGGTTGGGGAGTGCCAAGTAAAACGCATCCTAATAGATCCAGGCAGCTCTTTTGACATCATGTACGTCAGATGTTACAAGGAGTTTGGCCTTCATCACGACGACCTGGAGCAATGAATGGCCCGATGGTCGGCTTCAATGGAACGCCGACTTGGCCACTGGGTGCCACAAACTTGGAAGTACAAGCAGGCACTAAGAAGATCAGGACCGAATTCATTGTGATTGATACGCCTTCACCATACAATATCATCATGGGCAGGCCGTGGTTGCATGCAATGGGGGCAGTACCATCAACATTGCACCAACTACTGCGCTTCCCAACAGAGCATGGGATAGAAGAAATCAGAGGGGATCAACTGCAGGCAAAGAATTGCTCCATGGCAGCAATGAAGACTACTTGCAATGTTCGAGAACCAGCCAAGGCCGAAATTGAAGACGAGGACATGGAAGTCCTGGATGATGTCGGCAAGGAGCCGGCCGAGAAGAGTGAGGAATCACTAAAGAAAATTCTCATCCAGGAGGGCGATGAGGAGCGCTTTTTTCTTCTCAGCTCAGGCTTAGCCGAAGAAGAGGAAAGAGAACTGGAAGCCTTTTTAAGAACAAACATAGAGGTGTTTGCCTGGACACCTTATCAAATGCCTGGCATTGACCCCGAGGTCACATGCCATAGACTGAACGTCGACAGGTCGGCTAAACCTGTGATACAGCGAGCTAGAAGACCGACGTTGATACACGTCGAAGCAGTGGAGGAAGAGGTTGACAAACTTCTGGAAGCCAGGGCCATCAGAGAAGTCAATTATCCAACATGGTTGTCAAATACTGTGGTGGTAAAGAAGAAAAATGGTAAATGGAGGGTTTGCGTGGATTTTACAAGCCTAAATAAAGCCTGTCCCAAAGACAGCTTCCCTCTGCCAAAAATTGACCAGCTGGTGGATGCTACATCTGGACATGGGAGGATGAGCTTCTTGGACGCTTATAGGGGGTATCACCAGATAGCCATGTACTCCCCAGACGAGGAGAAGACAGCGTTCATCACCCCAAAAGGCCTGTACTGTTACAGGGTGATGCCTTTTGGACTAAAAAACGCAGGAGCAACCTACCAAAGGCTGGTAACCAAAATGTTCAAGCACCAGATCGGCCAAACAGTGGAAGTCTACATTGACGACATGGTTGTAAAGACCAAGGAGCCAGAAAATCATCTTGCCGACCTAGCAGAGGTATTTAACATACTCAAAACATATCGGCTCCGACTTAACGCATCAAAGTGCGCGTTTGGGGTCGGATCTGGTAAGTTCCTAGGATACCTGGTAACAAGAAGGGGGATAGAGGCCAGCCCAGATCAGATCAAGGCCATCCTAGATCTTCAGAGCCCGACCTCGGCAAAACAGGTTCAAATGCTCACTGGCAGGGCCGCAGCCCTAAACAGGTTCATAAGCCGAAGTTCAGACAAGTGTAAACCCTTCTTCAACCTGGTAAAAAAGACTGCAGACTTCCTGTGGACCGAAGAATGTGAGGCCGCTTTGGCCGATCTAAAAAAGTACCTGATCACGGCTCCAGTCCTCTCGACGCCTGAGCCTGGGGAAGAGTTGTTTTTCTACTTAGCCGTGTCAGAGCACGCAGTGAGCGCAGTACTAATCCGAGAAGAGCAGGAGACCAGAAGGCTGTCTATTATGTAAGTAAAACCTTAGCTAGCGCTGAAACAAGGTACTTACCACTGGAGAAGTTAATGCTGGCCTTAGTTATGGCCTCAAAGAAGTTGAACCACTACTTCCAAGCACACAAGATTGTGATACTAACAGAGCACCCATTGAAATCCCTGTTACAACAAGGAGACTTAATAGGAAGAATTGCAAGGTGGGCAGTGGCCTTGGGCCAGTATGACCTGGAATTCAGGCCCAGAACAGCAATTAAGGGCCAAGTTTTGGCCGACTTTGTGGCAGAATTCACGCCGGAGTTCAACGAACGTCGGCCTCCGTTAAGCCGAAATGAACGAAGTCCTAGCAAGCAAGAAGAATCCCAGCCGACAGCAAAAGAGCAAAAGAAGGAAAAGCTCAGACCTTGCAGCATCTACATCGGCGACTCATTCAGACTCTTTGTCGATGGAAGTTCAAACCGACGAGGAGCGGGGGCAGGAGTACTGCTGATATCCCCAGATAGAGAAATAATAGAACAATCCATCCGTTTGGGGTTCAAGGCCTCAAACAATGAAGCTGAATACGAGGCATTGATTGCAGGACTAAAACTGGCAGCAGCAGCAGAAGCAGATGAGGTAATAGTTTTTTGTGATTCACAGTTAATTGTTAACCAATCAACAGGAGAATTTGTAGCCAGGGACGAGAGGATGTCGGCATATGCAAAAGAGGTTATCAGATTAGCCGAGTTATTTCAGAACTGCCGACTTCTTCAAGTTAGCCGAGATGATAACAGCCACGCCGACGCGTTGGCCAACCTAGCGAGTTCAATGCAAACTGGAAAGACAAGAACAATTATGATCGACTACATGTCGGGCCCGAGCATAGAACCACGGAACGCAAAGCAAGAAGCAATGTGTGTGGACATGGGGCCGAGCTGGATGGATGCAATTGTTGCGTTCCTAAAAGAAGGAAAACTGCCAGAAGATCGCAAGGAGGCACACAAAGTCAGACTAAAGTCGGCCAGATTCAGCCTGACTGCGGAGGGACATCTCTACAGAAGGTCCTTCACTGGACCCCTTCTAAGGTGCGTACACCCTTTACAAGTTGAAGATTTTTTATATGAAATTCATGAAGGGATTTGTGGAAGCCACACTAGGGGCAGATCATTAGCCCATAGGGCCATTACCCAAGGGTATTGGTGGCCATACATGGAAAGGATGCAGAAGCATATGTGAAGAAGTGCGAACCATGCCAACGGTTTGCACCTTTGATTCATCAGCCAGCTGCCGACCTGAATCCAGTATCCAGCCCTTGGCCGTTTGCCCAATGGGGCATGGATCTGGTCGGACAACTTCCCCAAGCAACTGGGCAGAGAAAATACTTGCTGGTAGCAACGGATTACTTCACAAAGTGGATAGAGGCAGAACCTCTTGCTAAAATCCGAGATGTGGACGTCAAGAATTTCATATGGAAGAACATCATCACCAGATTTGGCATTCCCAGAGCCATTGTTGCCGACAACGGAACGCAGTTCGACAGTAAGCTCATCAAGAACTTCTGTGCGAAATTCAAGATCAAGAATTACTTTTCCACACCAAGTTTCCCCCAAAGTAATGGACAAGCAGAAGCATCCAACAAAGTAATTTTGGATGGAATAAAGAAGAGGTTGCAGGCAGCAAAAGGGAAGTGGGTAGACGAATTACCCAATGTGCTTTGGGCATATCGGACTACGCCGAGAAGATCAACAGGGGAATCTCCCTTTGCCATCGCCTATGGCACAGAAGCAGTCATTCCACTGGAAGTCGGCATCCCAGGGATCCGAACCCAGGGAGTTGAAAATGGGACCAATGATATACTCTTAGCCCGAGATCTGGATCTTTTGGAAGAACGAAGAGAGAAGGCTGCAATTCAGCTTGCAGTGTACCAGCAACAGCTTGCCAGAGCTTACAACAAGAAGGTCAACCCTAGAGATTTTCAAGTCGGCGATCTAGTCTTGAGAAAAGTGGTCGGCAACAAGAAAGATCCCAGAGAGGGCAAGCTTGGCCCAAACTGGGAAGGGCCTTACAGAATTACCTCGGTGTTAGGTAATGGAGCATATCGGCTTGAGGACAATGAGGGCAAAGCATTGCCAAGACCCTGGAACACTTGTAATCTGAAATTTTTCTATCATTGAGATGATCATTTTTCTTGGCCGATGTCATCAATAAACTCACATGACTGATAAAGATGCTGGAAGACATGAACAATGAGAACCCAAGTGGAACTCAGGTTCACATTGGGGGCAGAGAAGATACAAAGCCTACCACTTGTTGAAATTTGTAGCAATTTACAAGTTGGTCTGGCCGAATACAAAGCCTACCACTTGTTGAAATTTGTAGCAATTTACAAGTTGGTCTGGCCGAATACAAAGTCTACCACTTGTTGAAATTTGTAGCAATTTACAAGTTGGTCTGACCGAATACAAAGTTTGCCGCTTGTTGAAATTTGTAGCAATTTACAAGTTGGTCAAACCGGTACAAAGCTTAGCTTCGCTTGTTGAAATTTGTAGCAATTTACAAGCTGAAGTTAAGCCGGGATGGTTCCTTAGCTTCGCTTGTTGAAATTTGTAGCAATTTACAAGTGGAAGTTAAGCCGAGATTACTACTCTCCTCGCTTGTTGAAATTTGTAGCAATTTACAAGTCGGGGTGAAGCTGATGCTATTGCTAACCGACGTATAGCAATCCAAAAGGTGGTCAAGCCAAAGATGATGTTTAATCCTTGTTGAAATTTGTAGCAATTTACAAGTTGAAGTTAAGCCGACATATGATCATCTGTTGAAATTTGCAGCAATTTACAGGTCGAAGTGAAGGTTAAGTATGATGTTTAATCCTTGTTGAAATTTGTAGCAATTTACAAGTAAATCACTGTGTAACACTTGATTATAACTTAAGAAAAGTTTACTGTATATGATAATCCTTGTTGAAATTTGCAGCAATTTACAAGTAAGCTGGGCTGATATTACAGGTTGAAGTTCAGCCGACATGTTATCACTTGTTGAAATTTGCAGCAATTTACAGGTTGAAATAAAGGTTAAGTATATTATTTAAACCCTTGTTGAAATTTGCAGCAATTTACAAGTAAGCTGGGCTGATATTACAGGTTGAAGTTCAGCCGACATGTTATCACTTGTTGAAATTTGCAACAATTTACAGGTTGAAATAAAGGTTAAGTATATTATTTAAACCCTTGTTGAAAATTGCAGCAATTTACAAGTAGATCACTGTTTAATACTTGAATATAACTTGAGAAAAGTTTACTGTATTTGTTAACCCTTGTTGAAATTTGTAGCAATTTACAAGCAGGTCAGATTGAGATTATCGATTAAACACTTGTTGAAACAATTGGATAGTATATGTTTTATAGTTGTTGAATTTTATGAAAAGAATGCAGGTCAGTATCTTGCCGAAGTAAAACTTGCAGTTATCATACCCGAGAAGCAATAAAGGGAAATGAAGGACTAAGGCATCCAGAGAAAAGAAGTTGCATTTATACATAAAGAAGGCACAATGGACTAGCAACAAAGGGGCACATCGGCCACAAAAGACAGCTTACATTGTTTAAAGAACAAAACAAAGTACAAAAAATAAAAGAAAAAACAACAAAGTACAAAAAGCATCAGGGCTGTCCTTCTTCAACTTGAACAGATGATTGGGATGGAACCTCGGAGGGCTCTGGAAGAACCACCTCGGCATCTTTTTGCTCTGCAACCTCTGCATCTTTTTCTGTCGCGACCTCGGTGTTTTTCTCTATTACAACCTCGGCCTCCATATCAGCTGCGATCTCGGCGTCTATTTCGGCCAAGGTCTTCTCCATGCTTTGCTCAGCCAACAGAAGGTCAGATGATAGGTGGGTGGGGCCAGTTTCCTTGGGCACCTTCTCAACCTCCTCATCCTCCTCTTGGGTTAAATCCATTACTTGATCGCCCTGAGGAGGTGACTTGGTTACAATGGCTTCCTTGGATTTCCTGACCAATGCTTTATCTTCATCTTCACCTTCATCTTCAACCTCGGCTTCAGAATCAGCTTCTTCTTCAACCTGAGTTGAAGGTGGAGAAAGAGGAAAGGGAAGACGAATGGCCTTGGTCTTGCGCCAGGGCGAGTCGGCAGGAAGATCAAGCTGTTTGGCCAAAGCATTCCAACCTAGGGAAAATCCCCTGTTGCATGCTTGCTTGACCTGAAGCTTATAATCTTCTGCCACATCGGCCATGCCTTGGGCGTATGCCTTGTCATCGGCAGCCCTTATTTCGACATCCTTTGTAGCCAGCGCTTCCTGGAGCTCTTTCTCGGCCTGGGTCGCTTTTTCTTCGGCTTCCTTCTGCTGAGCTATAGCAACGGTTTTAACAGCTTCAGCAGCCTCAGCCTTTTCATCGGCTATCTGTTTAGCCTTAGTTGCCTCCTCGGCCTGATCCTTCAGTTTTTTCATCTTATTTTGGAGACTCCTGTTTTGTTTCTGGAGGGCAGCAAACTCCTTCTTCATCTCGGCTAACTCCTCCCCTGTTTCAAAAGCCTGCATGGAGAAGGAGTGGGCGTGTTGGATGGCCTGAAAGAATACAAGGCAAAAGTTATTACAAAAAATTTCAAAATTTTACAAGTATGAAAGACAGGTTCTCAAATTCAAAGACTTACTTGGACTGAACGCTGCAACATGAGGGCGTAATTCTCATATCCACTCATCTTGGCGTTACGCTCAAGATCACCCTCAAGAAGGACTGCAGTGCTGAGTGCCACGCCGATGTTAACATCGGCGGCGCTCTTATTGGCGAAGACAGGCCTGTTTTCTAAGGTTATTTTGGGTTCCCAGGGAACTTTGGGAACTCTGGATCCCGAAGTTGTTGCAGATGATGACCTCGGTTTTTTTGATGGAGTGGATCCAGAGGGCTGCGCCTCAGCCGACCTCTTCGCAGGTGCAGAAGTGGTCCTCTGGCTCTCGGTTAACTTGGAGATGGGCACAGCATCTTCATCCTCGGCCTCAGCAGCCTTGGCCTTTGGCTGGGCCTTCTTGATTCTCTTTGGTTTAGGCGGAGGCACTGTTTGGGATGGTGCATCATCCACGTCGGCTGGAAGGTCGGCGAGGAGATCCAGCACTACTTTCTTCGGGCGCACCATCTCGGCAGTTTTTACGAGACGTCGGCAACGCTTTCTTTCTGTTAGTGGGATCAAGTGTTGGGCCGAGGTTGATGGTAGATCGGCTGGGTCAGGTGTGGATTCTTGCTCGGTTCCCGATGTGGATGCGGTTTGAGTCGTAGCAGTTGGTGGAGAAGCGCTCTTCTTCTTCTTCTTTGGAACGTCGGCCAAAGTTGACTTGTACGTGGGTATGAAATTCAGCACCAATGGAGCTCTGCGTTTTTGGAGCGGAAGGTCCAGGAGCTTCTTTAAGCCTTTCCCAGGGTCGTAGGACTGGCGAAAGTCCTTGGGAGGCTTGCGAACGTCTGCAAAAAGAAACACAATATCAGAAACAGATAAAATTTGTTGGAAAAAATTGAGGAAAGCAACAGTTAAGCAGTTAACGATGGGCTCTTACCCTTGCCCTCCTTTACTGTTCGTGGGAGAGGGAAAAGACGGACTTCCTCATCTGGGCCAAACTCCCAATTGCCAGATGCAATGAGATAATCATCTCCAGCCCCTTTGTTGGAGTCTGGAAGGTCGGCTACGATCTTAAACTCGGTGGACCTCGGCTTAAGGTAATAGACATAACCTTTTTCCTTAAGGTTCAAGGCACACATGGTGTAGCAGTATTGGATGTCGGCAAGAGTGATCCTAACACTCTCCTGCCGAGCTAAGGCTATTATACCATTAAGCGTTCTATAGGCGTTAATGGTGAGTTGCATGGGGTTGAGGGTGTAGTAGTGAAGGACTTCGCGGAAGAGGGGATCTTGAGGGAACCGAAGTCCACATTGGACAAAGGCTACAACAAGAAAGGCAATGTTATCATCCTCGGGCATAATAGAATCGTTCTCCCCAGCTAGTCTGAGATGGACATCGTCTGGGATGGAGAACTCTTGCCTAAAAAATTCTAGTTTAGTTGGGGAATTGACCCTATCTCTCCACACACCCATGGTTTTGATATAAAAGAGTTGGATAACAGCAAGAAGGAGATCTACAGGGTTCTTGGAACCTCAGCTTGAACCTAGGTATGAATTGGTAAAGTCTGTTTCAGTTTTTCCTAAGGATTGAAGGTCCTACAAACAAATCCCAAACCTAAATCTACAAAGAACGAGTATGGAAGGCAGAAATCTGGAAAACAGAAAAGCAAGAACGAAGCTTCAGATTCAAAGAAAACAAAGGCTAGAAGACCAAGAACAGAGGTGCAACAGTGCAAGTGTTCACAGCATGTGCAAAACCAGAAAATAATACATACACAGGTGAACGATTTACAAATCAAATGACAAGCAGAACAGTAGAAGCAGGAAATTCTAGAAACAATCAAAGAACTGGGAAAAGAAGGGAACGGTGGTTTACCAAAGAAATAGAGCCGGAGTGAGCTTCGCCGAGGTCAGACGACGGAGACAACAGTGGCGAGAGCTTCGCAGAAATGGCAGATGGAGGCAGTTGCAGAGCTTAACGCAAGGAGCAATGGCAGATTCGAAGGAGAGAAAGAACTCTTTAGAGAGAGAGAGAGAGCAAGGAAATCGAAATGCAAAAGTGAAAGGAGAGAGAGAGAGGCAATTGTTTTGTCCAAAAATTGAAACGGCGGCAAAACACAGCAATTATGGTGCCTAGGGCAACGCACGCGTCAGACGGCAGAGCAGAGAAAAGACGGCATGTAGGCGCGTCACCAGCACGGACCAATAAGGTTCAAACGCGTCAGCAGAACGGTTGAAAAATGATGCATGACAGCTCATGCGCGAAGGAGTGATGATCTAAATTCTTGTTCTTTTAAGAAGACATGTCGGCCTGAAATATATGATCTCGGCTAGAGAATTTTAAGCCGACGTACGAGAAAGAATTCCAATGTAAGTTCCATCACCTCAGTAAGCCGAGGTAATAGAACATAGGGGGCAGTTGTGGGGTTATATTTCTGTACATCAACACGTGGCAAGGTGACGCCGACGTGTCAGCCGAGGTTGACATGTCTCAGTAAGTTTTGCTAAGGTAATCTAAGATTCTCCGAGGTTACTTCCGAGGATATCTTAATCCAGGATAAAGGGCTCTCATTTCTCATACCTCGGCTTAATTTCCAAAGGCCGAGATTCCCAAAGAATAATTAAGCCGAGGTAGTTGATAGATCGGCCATACCTGCCTATATATAATATTATCTTGGTTAGGTGGATGTACAGCCATGTGAAGAAAGCCTTGAGGCCAATACCTCACCAACTAGCTGACCACGAGGCCATGTGAGTTGGCCATGAGGCCACTAGAGGCCATGTGAAGTAATGAAGAGCTTTTGCCTGGAAAGCTGCCAAAAGTGCATCAGTGGGCTGGCAAGCCAGCTCAAAAGTTAGTGGCCTCTCCACTAACTTCTCTAGTATATATATGGAGAGATCGAGAAGGGGGGGGGGGGGAGAGACACACACACAGAAGATATACAACTAGAAGCTAATGGTATCACTGACAATTTCAAGCTTTAGAGAGTGAGGGAATTACAGTGAGTTAATTGTAATTTTACCATTCATTCAATATAGTGAATTACCTCGGCCTCCCGTGGACATAGGCAATATTGCCGAACCACGTTAAATCCTTTGTGTCTTTGTGTTATTATCTGTGCCATCTATTCTGCTTGTGTTTTTACCGCTGAATCACTAAGATAGGCAGTGTGATCAGAAAATCACTCACACAAAAACTACTCTTCTTCCTTTGGCAAAAATAAAAATAAAAATAACCACCTTATATTACACAAGACAGCAAAATCCAGGTGAGGCCCTTTGTAGGTTGTATCAATTACATTTGGAAAATAACTAGTCGCGTCTGGCGATCAAAGAAAAAAACATTACTTTTTAATTAGAAAGATCAAAAATTAAAAAAAAAAATCATTAAATTGTTTGTCCTCAGTTAAAATAAGGCTAAGTTTGGCATGTCCAGAAAAAGTCAAAAAATCAAAAAGTTACTCAAAAAGTTAAAAAGTTAACACTATTCACTAAAAGTCAACAATTACGGCTGCACAACTCTCAATCCTAATTTTCTCCTACAAACCAATTTTTACAATTTTTTATTACACATTTTTTCATAAAAAGTCAAAAAGTTAACCCAAACATCTATCTGTTTGTTTGTGATCTGAAACTAGTTTTCAACGCTTGAGTTTGAGCATGATGTTTGGTAAGAGTTTTGGAATTAATTTTCCAAAACTCTGCCGGAAGCTCTGTCTATTATGTCAAAACATTCTGTCACAACAGAGGGTGCGATTGAGGGAGCGGGACGTCCGGCCGGTCGTCCGGTCGGTTGACCGGCCGGTTGTCCGAAATAGTGAATTTTTTTTTTTTTTTTTTTTGGCAATTGATTTATATAATCGAAAAAAACATTTTCTGAAATTTTTAAAATTTGTTATGTGCTTTAAAATAATTTTGAGTTGTATATTTAATTATGAGTTGTAAATTTTTGTATCACATATCAAATGTCACATCAATAATTCCCCACTCAAATCAAAACTCTTTTCAAAACTCTTTACCAAACAAATTTTCTACACTCAAATCATAATTCTACAACACACAAACTCAAAATACAACTCATACTCTTAAATCACATTTACAAAACTTTACCAAACACTACCCTATATTTTCTTCCTCAATTTTTTAGTCCAAAAAGACAAAAAGTGTACTTCTTTAGGACACCCCAAACAACCCCTAAGTAAACGTCACATTAATATTATAACTTATAAAAAATAATAATATTTTAAAAACTTTCCAAACACATTAATTAAAAAGTTACTAACAAATTAAAAAAAACAAACGTTAAACGCCCATTAAAAAAAATGGTCTACAAAATTTCATCATATTTATTTGGTAGATTTTTTACAATGAAATCACATAACTATAATTATTGGATTAAATCGAATTTTTTTCTCTAATTCCTATCGTCGCAATATACACTACAGGAAAACCGGCCTACAGCAACGTTTCTTTTATGGCGTTTTGGGAAATGCCATTATAGATGAATGAAAACGTTGTCTTAGACCTCAGTTGAACGACGTCGTATTGGGTGTCTATATTGACACCGTCCATGCTCCGTCTCTCACTTTCTGTCTCTCACTTTCTCTCGGTCTCTCTCCCTCTCTCTTTCTCTCTCTCTCTCGTCCAAAGCCCTCGACTGATATTCATCGAACCAGATCAAAGGCGCACACACACACACTCTCTCTCTCTCTCGTCGAACTCTGGATCTCTATTGTTCTTCATCGATCTGTCAAACCAGATCGATCTCTGTTGCTCCTATCTCAGGTACAATTTTCATTCTCTTAATCACTCAATTTAATACTCTCTAATTTTTTCATTTTCAGATTAGATCATAAAGAGATTGAACTCTGGATCTCTTTCTCTCTCTCTTCCAAAGCCCTCGACTGATTTACTCTCTAATTTTTTCATTTTTAGATTAGATCAGATCAGATCGTTGAACCAGATCGATCAAATCTGGTTTGTAGGTATTCATCTCTAAGAGCTGCGTCATTCTTGTCCTGAATCTGGTTTGTAAGTATTCATCTCTAAGAGCTGCGTCATTCTTGTCATGAATCTTGCATTGTTGACACATAATAAAGCATGCATTAGAATTGAGGTCCTTTTGATTTTTACCAATTATCTCTTAGAATTCTTATGTTATAATATTAATTACATAATTAATGTACGCATGTTTTCTCTCTCCATGCTATTTGGTTCAATGTTACTTGGGCTCTCAGCCAACACCTGTGAAGGTAACACCTGAAATTTGTGCGTTGAAACAGAGCTAATAGTGAGAGTACTCAAACAATACTATAGTAGTTACAATTTCTATTTGAAGAGAGTGTTTATGGACTACAGGTTTAAGCACATTTTCAGGTTGTTGTACTTTGAATTCCTTGACTATTAAGCACATTTTCAGAATATATTTAAGCACTAGAATATATTTAAGCACATTTTCAGGTTGTTGTACTTTGAATTCCTTGACTATTAACCATATGCTTTAACATAACAGATGGCATAAATTGCACAAGAACTTATCTCTACAATAATAGAAGTTTGTCTTGTTGCTTTCATGATATTGATGAGAACTGTATTGAAGTCAATGGAAGAACTAGAGTATGTTGCTTAAGCAAATAGACATGCACATGATTCAATCAGATGAATAGACTTACTTTATCATTTTATGCATTCATGGCCCTCAAAAGACTTTGTGATTTAAAAGCATTTGCTCACTAGAAGAACAACTTTTTTTGCTTGCGTATACAAATACATGTGTGTGTGTTACTGTGTATTATGTAAACACTTTAATTGGTTCATTGAAAGATAACTTAGAGACAACGAACATTGATTTCAGAGGACATTCGTCGCAGCTCTGGTTCATTTTGTGATTTCAGAGGACCTAAGCAACCCAATGATTAGGTTTGTTACATTCATAACAATCTAAAATATTCAGTTTCAGTTTTCAAAAAACATAAGCAACGATTTATTTATTTATTATAACAAAAGGGAACTACACAAAATTTAGTGGGACAGGCAATAATAAAACTATTTTTTGGACCCAATCCATCAGTCAGCACCCCGCATTATGAAGATCAATGAGTTACGGTGATGTAGCACAGCTTTGAATACTCAAATATATAAGGCTTTTCAATGAGTTTAAGTGATACAAGAAAGAGTGCAGGGTTTGTAGATGAAGAAAAAGCAAAATTGGGTTGATATTCAAACTTGCAGCTTGTAAGTTTTTCGGAGGACTTGGGATTTTAACGCTCTGGACAGCAACCAAACTGTGAGCTTTTGGGGTTAAAACCAAGGTCGAAGATAGGATAAGAGGTTACGGTTTATTAGGTCTTAATATGAAAGAATTTCAAGGTTAAAAAGGAAGTTGTTCTATAGCTATGAACAGTAACCTGAGAATAGTAATCAGAGAACAAAACGAATCGTGCCCAACCCAAACATCCATCCAAAAACAAATATTCCCCTATTTCCCACGACAGAATGACCAAATCCTTAGAATGAACCCAAACCAGGAAAAAGGCATTTTCAGGGACAAAGTTGAAATGAACCCAGGTTGAAAACCTTTAACTTCCATTCTTGCTTCAAATAAATTAGATAAATTCTTAGTTCTGTAATCAATATATCATTTACATCTCCACAAGCAATACCAATTAAATTAAAAAACTCAGGATCCTAGTAATTAAAGGACAAATTTTTTACTTGTCCCAAGTCCTCCGAGAGGAGCTCGGAGAGGGAGAAAGAGAGAGGAGAGGAGAGAGGGAAAGAGAGGGAGAGAAGAGAGGAGGGAATGGAGACACACACACACAGAGGCCCCTGCATTCCGGCCGATGGTCCGATCGTCGCAGCTCTGAAATCAATGTTTTAGTCACTGGTTTTATGTAATCGTCGCAGCTTTGTGATCGTCGCAGCTCTGGTTCATTTTTTTGCTTGCGTATACAAATACATGTTTATTATTAACTACTATAATATTAAAACATGTCCAACCAAATTATGCTTTAGTCACTGGTTTTATGTACATGGACTTTTTGGTTTTTTGGTCCCATTGCAGAGGACATTCATTTGCAGCATTATGCTCCCTACTGTGATACTATTTTTCCTAATTTCTAACATGTTGGGTCAATTCTCATTTAGTTTTATATATATTTTGTAAACTAAAATGATAATATACATAAGTCAAAAAGTTCATTATTCATTTCTCGTTAGTTCTCTTACTTGGTCTCCCCTCCCAAAAGCCAAAATATAACGGCCGACCTTGCCTCAGCTTTAAAATACTTTGGACAAATACTTCAGACAAATACTTCTGGTGTACACACAATATAATAAAAAAAAAAGATAAGGTTTGGTTTTTATCTATTTGGCAAGTGTGCTTGGTCTATATTTTTTGTGCTTATATTTTTTGTGTAGTAGCTCATGATATCTGATGAACTTGTTGCTTACTTGTGATCAATCAGGATAATCTGGTTGTTCTTGTAGAATCTTCATTAGAGATACCTAGTTATCTTGATGAAGTTCTATATCATAATCTATCAAGAGCATTGTAGAAACTTTTAGTTTCTTCATTAATATGCTTCATGCTAGAAATGCTTCTAGTATGCTTGATAGTGTTGATTCAAGTTGCACCACCGGGATGCAAAAATCATGACAGTTGTTAATTTAGCAAGTAATTATCCATGCATGCATAAATAGCCGTAGACCCGTCCAAGAATCTTCATCAGAGATACCTAGTCATCTTTGATGAGGCTCTTCTTGGATTGTCCAGTTTGGACAGTTCAGGAGCACAAGTCTATGTTGTAATTAGTAGTTCTACTGCTTAAATATAGTCCATCTCGTAGAGATTTCGTGTAGTAGCTCCTCATGTTCTCCGGGTGCATACTAGACAAGGTGTAGCAATACACCCAGTCTGTGTAGTGTACTTGGAGAACCATGGGGAGATGCTGCCGAAATTTCGTTAGAGATGGATAGAGCGGTATGAGCTACTTTTTACAATATAGACTGTGCATTCCTGAATGGGAAAGTAGGATGAACCAACCTATTAGAGAAGAGTTAGAGGTGAATGGTGTCATGTCGCATGCATTATAAGGTACTTAATTGAGGTTAAGAATAATTAAAATGAAATGATAATTTTAAACTTTGTTGATTTGACAGTGACATTTGTAGTGTAAGACGAAGTCAGATGGATAAAAGTTGGATAAATCAGCATAGGTTGCATCCAGAATATATAGAAGGGGTTAAGGAATTTGTTAAACTTGCATGCCAAAATAATCCTCTATCAATTGAAGTCACATGTCCATGTAAACGGTGTCGGAATGTCAAACTAGTAAAGAAAGACCTTTTGGGGAACATTTAATGGTCAATGGGTTTCTTCCAAGCTACACCAGATGGATTTTTCACGGAGAAGATTTACCGGCGTCTGTGCCATTGAATGAGAATGTCAGTGATTCGAATGATGGCGATGAAGTCAATGAAATGATATATGAGGGGTTCGGACTTCCTCCACCAAGCTTGGTTCATCGTGCTAGTAATGAGACAGGAAGTTCTAATATCGAACTAGGCCCGGATAAGAAAACTGAAAGATTTTTCAGTTTATTGAAGGAGGCCGAAAGAGAGTTGTATCCAGAGTGTCACAAGTTTTCAACGCTGTCATTTGTTGTTCGATTATTGCATATCAAGTGCCTTAGTGGATGGAGCGACAAGTCTTTCACGATGTTGCTTAAACTTTTGAAGGATGCATTCCCAAAAGGTGAAACTTTGCCAAAGTCGTTCTATGCAACGAGGGCACTCCTTAGGGAATTGGGCCTCGATTATCACAAGGTACATGCATGCCCAAGAGATTGCTCACTGTATTGGAAGGAGACAGCTAGTAGGGATGATTGCATAGTGTGTCAGACGCCTAGATACAAACAGTTTGAGGGTGAGAAGAATGATTATAAAAAGAAGCAACAAAGAATTCCACAAAAGATTGTGAGATACTTTCCTTTGATTCCAAGGCTTCAAAGATTGTTCATGTCATCCAAAACTGCTTCATTAATGAGATGGCATGCAGAGGGCCGAATTGATGACGGCAAAATGAGACATCCTGCTGACTCTTCTGTCTGGAAAAATTTTGATACTTTGTATCCCAAGTTTGCGAGTGAGCCTCGCAACGTCAGACTAGGTTTAGCAGCGGATGGATTTAATCCATTCAAGGCAATGAATGTTGCTCACAGCAGTTGGCCAGTTATTGTGATGCCTTATAATTTGCCACCGTGGTTGTGCATGAAACAACCTCATATGATGATGATATTGCTCATTGATGGTCCTTCTTCACCTGGCAATAACATTGATGTCTACTTGCGCTTGTTAGTGGATGAACTGAATGAATTGTGGGAAAATGGTGTTCAGACGTACGATGCAGAAACTAATCAAATGTTCCAATTGCACGCGGTCTTATTGTGGACAATAAATGATTTTCCTGCATATGCAAATTTGTCTGGATGGAGCACGAAAGGTGCTTTAGCTTGTCCTTGTTGTAACATACGTACTCGACATCGGTATTTGAAGAATGGAAGGAAAATTTGTTACATGGGGCATCGCCGCTGGTTGAATGCGAGTCACAAATTTCGAAAAGATGGTGCGTCTTTTGATGGAACTTTTGAATTTGAACCATGTCCAACTCGGTTATCGGGGGCTAATGTGTTACGACAGCTAGGGCCTAAGCATCAACCAACTAACAGACAAAAAAGAACTAGGAAAGGAAAGGAAAGAAAGGAAAAAGAGGACAACGAGGAGGATCATAATTGGAGGAAGAGGAGTATTTTCTTTGAGCTTCCATATTGGGAGCATAATTTGATCCGCCACAATCTTGATGTAATGCACATTGAGAAGAATGTGTGTGATAATGTATTGTGGACGATATTTAATGTTGATGGAAAAGGAAAGGATAATTTAAATGTTCGTCGAGACTTGCAAGATATGGGAATTCGAAAGGCATTACATCCTAAAAAAGGGGTTGGGAACAGGTATTATTTGCTGCCTGCATGTTTCGCTATGAACAATAGAGAGAGAGGTTTGTTTTGTACACTCTTGAAGAATATCAAAGTTCCAGATGGGTATGCATCCAATATTTCTCGTCCTGTTAACCTCAAACAACATAGCATATCTGGACTGAAAAGTCATGACAACCATATATTGATGCAACAAATACTTCCAATAGCAGTGAGAAATTTGTTACCAAAGAAAGTTGTTGAACCATTGATTGAGCTAAGCAATTTCTTCAGGCAGTTGTGCTCCAAAACTCTAGAGCCAGATGGGTTAGATCGTCTTCAATCCCAAATTGCTCTTACACTTTGTCATCTTGAGAGAATTTTTCCTCCATCATTTTTCGATATAATGGAGCACTTGCCTATTCACCTAGCAGAGGAGGCCAAGATTGCTGGTCCAGTGCAATATCGCTGGATGTACTTTATAGAAAGGTGTGCAATTCTACTCCAATTTACAGTTGTAGTCATTTGTTTGTTTATAATTGAAAGTCATGTGTGCATTTGTTTGTTTATAGGTATCTTATGACACTTAAGTCATATATGCGTAATCGAAGTCATCCAGAAGGTTCAATTGCAGAGGGATACTTAGTTGAAGAGTGTATGACCTTTTGCTCAAGGTACTTGGATGATGTCGAGTCAAAATTGAATCGACCAATAAGGAATTACGATGTTAGCGACAATCCTGGGATATTACTGGGTCATGCTTTAGGAAAAGGAAAAGGGTTTGCGCTTGATAACACATCATGGGTACAAGCTCATCGGTATGTGTTATTTAACACTGCTGCGGTTGTCCCATATCGAGAGTAAGATACAATCTTTGTTCCAAATTTTATTGATACCATTAATAAGTATCTTGCATTTTATAAGTACTTTAAATGTATAGGGAACATCGTGATTTTATTAAGCGGTCACATCGTCGTCTCAAAGATTTTGATGTGGATCGCCGTCACAATGATGAGTTTCCCAGATGGTTTAATTCTCATGTAAGTACTAATAACTTACATGTTTCTAATTTTCAATTCTCATGTTTTCAATTTTTAATTCTCTGTTAGTTGGTGTTTAATTTTGTTGACTTTTTAAAAATAGGTTGAAGAGCTTCTAGCTATTGAAAATGCTGTGTTGTCAGATGAGATTAAAACTTTGGCATTGGGACCTAGTAAAAAGGCCACGAGATTCAGTGGTATATAATTAATGGTACTAGGTATCATACGAGGAGTCGTGAGTGGAGAAGAAAAACTCAAAATAGTGGGGTTATGGTGAAAGCAAAGACTTGTAGCTATGCAAGTACCAGAGACATGAATCCTGTGGAAGGTGAAGTAGCATACTATGGATATGTGACAGATATTATTGAATTGTATTACTCATACGACCGTAGATATGTGCTATTCATGTGCGACTGGATTGACAACAACAAAGGACTGAAGCAGGATGGGTTTGGTTTCACACTTGTTAATTTCAATCATTTGTTATATACAAAGAAACAAAATAGTGATGAGCCATTCATCCTAGCATCTCAGGCACAACAAGTTTTCTATGTTAATGATCCCGTTGAAGCTGATTGGGATGTTGTAGTCAAGATGAAACCTAGAGACTTGTATGAGGTGTGTGGAGAACAACCAATTAATGATGGAGAACATCACAATGAAGTGGAAGGATTTGGTGACCAAGAGTTAGATGCAACTTCGTTTGCTTGTGAAGAGGACATAAATTGGGTTAGACAAGGTGAAGTTGGAACAACTATTGATGAAACTATTGGACCTCTTGGGATATCGACACAGACACAATCTGAAGATGATGAAGAAATGATATGATATTGTAATTTTGTTTCATATTCGTTATTACATTTGTGCTTTTAGCATGGATATTCATGTTAATGAAATCTTTGCTTTTAAAATGCGTCATTTGTTTTTTAACTATTTTGGAAAATCTTAATGTAGTAGATTCTTTTGTGCCAAAAATGGTGTTGAACTGGTTAAAATTACAATATCATATTTTGTTAGATATTAAAATTCTATTGTTTTTGTATTCACTATTGTATCTATTGTACTTTGTATTCATTGCTAACCCATAAAATTCTACACGTATGCTTGTGGTCTTCTGTTAACTAGCATGACAGATCGACGATGCTCTAGGCAGAGGCAACATTCAGCCTCTGCAAATTCTGAGAGTTCTTATAGTGGGAGTGCAGATGAGAGTTCTTATAGTGGGAGTTCAGATGAGAGTTCAGAGGAGAGTACACGCATCATACCTGATCCATCCATGTCATGGTATCCTCTAGGTAGCTTGCCTAGTGCATCATCGAGTACTGGTTCAACACTTGACACTACTGCTGGTATGAATTATTTTATTCAATTGAATTACTCCATTAGATTTCTTTGTTAATGTTCTTTTTTCTTTTGATGTTTTACATTTCTTTTTTTTAAACTAAGTGACACTACTCCATTTGCAAAAGGGGAACTCTACCCCAAATATTTAATTACCAAGTATGTTAGGGGTCCTCTAGGGAAACCATAAAGGCTTCTATGTTATGAACTAACAGCAAGATACAGTCCAATCTAATTAGAGGTTGTAATGATCATTCTACATAAAAACAAGCTTAAAGATGGCAATATTAGATGAAAAATGATATATATAGTTCGACTAAAGTTCATTTCAAGATTGACATAACATTCTAACTAAAGTTCATTTCAGTATTTATTTATTTCTTTTGTTCTTTTTCTTTGAATGCATACCAAATTGCAATGGAAGCCCCCATACACATACATGCCTATTGGCAAGGATCAGACCTCCTGTGGAAAGATATGTGCCACCTGAAGTTGTTTTCCCCCTACTGGTATTGGGTCATAGAAATTTCAGTTTTGTACCCCATAAATCTCAACTCAAGTATGACTATCTATTACTGATTAACCCCAAGTTCTTGTATTCTTGTATTTTTGCATTATGCATAGATAGCAGAAAACTGTAATTTTATTTATTTTCAATTACTTTGACAATTTTTATCATTCTTTCTAGTATCTTCTAACTTGATATTGATATTTGGATGAGTAGGTCATAGTTCGAGAGGCCCAACACTCATGCATGGTAGTGATTGGAACCCAAGTGGTGGCATTTTACATATTGTGCCTAATGAGTTGAACCAAGTGGTTGACGGGTATACACCCTTAGCTTCTCGTTTGGGTGTTTTAGCTCGAGATGGGAACCTTATGCCCCTTACTTATAGAACTTGGAGCCATGTACCGAAGGAAAACAAAGAGAGAATTTGGAGAGAAGTAAAGGTAAAAGAATTATAGCATTTTACATATCAATTTTAACTGAATATTAACTCATTTTACATATTAATATTGTTTGCCTTGTCTAGTAGATCCTTGTCAAATATATAATGGAATATATACATCAAACTTAGAATCTGGGTTAGATTGCATAAATAGTGTTTACTTGTTGGATGAGATGTCTCATTATGGGAAGGGGAATAGTTGAAATTATTATGAAAATACTCATTGTAAGCTGTTGTTCATATCTAATGAAGAATATGGAAATTCAAGTAAATTTATGTTGTCCATTTAGCTAAGCTAAACCTATAGCACACTCATAAAATTAAGCACCAAACCTGCTTACCTTAAATGATGATGACCTACCTATTTTTAGGTTTTATTTTATCACGGACTCCGAGTAATTGAGTAACAAAGTCAAACTTACAGCATTTGTGGATCTATTATGCTTTGGTCTACAATAGGAGATACCTTGGTCAAATTGCAACATTCTGGAAAGAACCAATAGATCCAAGGATGATATGAACTTCTCTAGGGGTACCTAGCCTTTATCAACTGTTTATATGTCAGTCACTTGAACTAATTACACTCAGAGACTGTCTTACAAATAAAGAAACATTCAGTCAATTGGTATCTCTTGATGACTGCTGCACCCTACATGATTGCCCAATTTATATGAACCATGTATATGACTGTTAAAAAAACACTTATGAAATATAGAGTTTCAGTCTCCATGGTCCTCGAAACATATCGAATTATGGGAATGATACAGTGTAATTTCATAAAGTAATTGTGTCTTGATCTCTTGATTCTTGTCTTTTAAATGTCTATAAGCCTGTGATCTTGAAAACAACTTTTGAAATATAGAGTTTCAGTCTTCAGTCATCTGGCATGGCACAATATATAGTCGCAAAATTTCCAATTATTTGCAGGTCAATACAGATGCCGATGAGTCAATGAAGAAATTTGTTTTGGCATATGTTGGAAAAAAATGGAGAGAGTGGAAGGCTAGAGTTAAACAAATGGGGTATACGCCATTCGACAACGATGCTGATAGGTTAACTCATCAACCCGAAAGAGTACATGAGCATCAATGGCGAAGCTTAGTCTATTATTGGGGCACTCGGAAGGCACAGGTATGATTTAAATTGTTTATTGATCTCTATCGTAATCTCATAAGATGAGTTTGTTAAATTAATAACTTATCTTGTGTTTGTGTTCATATGTAACAGAAAAAAAGTACAAAAAACAAAGCAATTCGGAAGAAGAAGACATTAAATCACATAACTGGCAGAAAACCATTCTCAGTTGTTCGAGTAGAGGTATATAGTTTCTTTATATTTCAAATTGAAATTGTATATTTTTATTTTGTTACTTAATTTTAAGTGTAATTGTAGGAAACTAATTAGAAGAATGGAGTTCCTGCAACTCGTTTAGAGGTGTGGATGGCTGGGTACTTGAAGGATAACAAACCAAGTAATGATAAAGTTGCTGAGGTCATGGTATGTAGCACCATAATTATATACTTTGCATGTATGGAATGTATTAAATACTTGTCTCAATAAGACATAAATCTGCTACTAACATATATATAAGGTACTCAGTAATTATTTTTGATTAGTGTGCCTGACCTAGAATTTAGTGAAAGCTTCTGAATTTGAGCATATGAAGTGGAAGTGTCATTGAAACAATTTTGAATTTGGATTGATGATGTTATTGAATTCATATGGCCCAATGGAAGCAGGTTACATTTAATGGCACTAGTTATGAACAATTTTATTGGTGGCTAATTACTAATTAACAATTGTAGACACAAATGAAGGACCTTGGGGCGCAATCCAATGCTACAGATAAAGAAATTATCACACAGGTTCTAGGGCCTGAGCGACCTGGTCGTGTTCGAACATATGGATTGGGTCCTTCCCCGACAGATGTCTTTGGAGGCGGATATAGGCAATCGCAAGAACAAACTCGTATCATCCAAACGCAAGTCCAAGAGCAACTTAACCAATATAAAGCACAAATGGAGATGCAAATGAAGGAGATGATGGATGCTATGCTTAATCAACAGAAAGTACAAATGGAGATGCAAAGCACAATCCAAGCTCAACAAGCACGAATAGAGCAATTGGAGTCTCAACAAGCCGTGAGTGGGCCTGTTGCACCAGCTGCTACACATGTGCATTCACAACAACAATCCCATGCATACACCTCATCGTTTAATTGTCATCGTTCATCCGAGGAAGTGAGTAATAGTTAATTATGAAATTTTCATATGGCATTTTATTCATGTTATTTGTTCTTATCAAATGCAGGTTCACATATCAAAGAAAGAAAAGAAGAAGAAGAAGAAGAAGTAGATATGACAAACTCAGGTTCATTCTAAACCATTATAGTTGGATTTCCTTCTAAACCATCATATTATAGCTAAATTTATTTCCAAGCATAGCCATTGTGATTTCCTTCTAAACCATGCATGTATTCACAATCTCATAGCCACTGTGATGTGTTCACCTAAATATTCAGTCTTAAAATGTGTATGGAATATATCTGGTTTATTTGAACTATTTTATTTTATATAAAAGGTCAAGGTATGAATTTTATAAACCCAACTTATAGAGTGCCACAACAATCTTGGCCTTTTAGGTGTATAATTATCAACAAAATTCACAATATATGAGTGAGTGTTCCTTTGTTAGTGTATCTGTTAGCTTGTTTGAAGCGCTGTTACAGTTCGAAATTGGGTGATGGCATTTTTGTCCAACAGATTAAATGGTATGCCTCTGGCTGAATCAATTCCAACTCATAGGCTTATCTCGTATATATTAGTTTGATTTGTATAGATATCATGGTTCTAGCTGTTAAGTGGATTTTGAGTGGGACATGAGCAATTGAGCATTTATGTCATTGGTTTATATTTAGCAACTGAGAGTGCATAAAAGGCTTTTGAGGTTGTCGGTGGTTAAAGTTTACTTTTGGGTGTTGTTATGCAGGAGCTATTTTGTTGGCTAACCATACCTTGTTGCTATTTTTGAAAAATATGGTGAAGTTTCTTTTTTTGTTCTAGTTCTTTATTGTGTCAGCACAAGAAAGAATTTTTTAAGACCTTGAACTTTTGGTTTTTGGGTATTGGTTTGCAGAAGTTTTACTTCTTTGGATTCAATGACATGTTATTGTAGATGATGTAAGCAGAACATATTGAGAATAGTAAAGTATAAAAAATGAGAAAAATTAATTGTAAATCAATAGTATGCAAGTGAGATGTATGCTCCAGTGAATGTTGTGTTCTGGGTCACAGTTTTCATTTGCACTTTCATTGATCTACAAATAATTATTATTTTATTGTTTGAATTAACATTGATTTTGTGAAATTTTATTGTTGGATCTAGTCGCATCTGCAATATGATATAATCTGCAGGAGTTTAACTATATATGCATCAAAAAGGATTGCCTATTTCCTGATGTTATTTGTGTAATATGGTTCTCTACTGAGCATGGAGCCTTGTTTTTTAACTAAATTTTTTTCTTGGTCTATTTGATAAAACTTTTGAGGTTGAAATTACTATATGTATGAGATTTCTTACATATGCTTCCCTTGTGTGTCTTTCACATCTATAAGTGATGAGTACCATTCACATTCGTTTGATTGATCTCTTACTGAAGTGGTTTCCATGTGAACTTGTTTTGCTTTATACTAAAAAGAGGAACACGGAAAAGGTTTATTAGAAACAAATTGCTGAATGGTCAGCATTGACATAAGATTGAAGTCCCCAAGAATGCAATAGATTTAGGGTGATCAAATAAATGTCTGCCAATAAGTAATAGACCAACAATGTAAAACAGAAGTGGTTTTGACAATTATGTGTACTATGGTAATCTTCTAGTTCGTTATTAATATATTCATCTGCAAAGCAGGATTACTCTGGGATACATGATGGCTTTCTTTGTTTCCAATTTATATATGATTCTCAAACATTGAGCATGATTTGTGTTGCTGGCTTGGGTGATTGGAATGAGGGACTGTGGAATATTATTGTACTCTTAAATGAGATTGAACTATAATCTGCAGGAGTTTAACTAATTTCTCTGCAGGAATGAGGGACTGTGTTTGTTTGACTCAGAGAAGGCTGACAAGTTGAAACAATCCCTTCTTCCAGGTTAGTTTTTAATTATATTTAAATTAATTGTATATCTCTCTATAATTATGTGATATGATATACTGTCTTTTTGATGTCCATATTGTTTGTTCATTGGGAAAGTGGCCCTGAATATATTATCTCTTTTTTGTCTCCTTAATTAATTTAGCCTCCTTATTTATTTGGTCATAATTTTGCAGGTTTGAGTGTGCAAGACCTGTGAAGCAAGCTGAGACTGAGTTCAGAGAGTACCAATTTGAGGACCTTTTTTTCTAGTGTTGCTTGCAATATTGGGAAAAAAAATGTTTGTGATGGTTTTGTATTTTCATGTTGACCTGGTTCTTCCATGTTGCTACAAATTTTTTTTTTTTTTTTTTTTTTTGATTGCTTAGGGGTTGATGTCTTATTTTATGTGTTACAGACTCATGGTTGCTTAGATGACTTAGTTGACAATATGCATGTATATGACACTGATGTGAAATTTTCACTTGAAATGATGATTCTGGTGAGATTATATTATGCATGTATATGGCATGTATTGAGGATTGGTTTTAAATCTAGTAGTTTGGTTGCATAGAGCAAACATAAAACATGAGATCCCGAAATTGTGAATTCAGTTTCCACCACCAGCAGGGAACCCACCGACCCCCCAGGAAAAAAAAAAAAAAAAAAAAAAAGTGGCGTTTTCTGAAAAAACGCCACAAAATGACGTCATTATGACGTCACACATTTAATTCGTGTTGGGATTAAAAAAAATAAAAAACAGTGGCGTTTTTCGAAAAAACGCCACTAAATGACGTCATTCTAGCATCACACGTTAATTGGGGACGGAAGGGGAGACGGTCGTCAAAGATTTTGCGGCGTTTTAAGAAACGCCGTATAATGTTTTTAGCGACGTTTTTCAAACGTTGTGTAGCTATTGCGGCGGCCCTATCAGCGGCGAAAATTTTACACGTCACTATAAGATATTACGGCGTTTTTCAGGGTTTTCGCGGCGTTTTTAAAACGCCGCTAAAAAACGAATTTCCTGTAGTGATAGTCGCTAAAAGGTTAATTCAAAAAGTGTCCCAAAAAATAAAAAGAAAAAAAAAGGATAAATTACCCTAACTTCCTTTGAAGTTTGAAAAAAATACAATAAGTCTCACAATTTTGACATAATTACATGGACCACCCTTTTAGTAAGTTAAAAAGACCAAAACTAATGAAAATAGTATGAAGACACAAAAATACACAAGGTAAAATGCACATTTTAATATAAAAGATATGATAATATTATTTTTTTTATTCACATCATTAAGGAATTTCTGATAAAAATAAGACAAGATGTTATATGAATTTAAATCTTAAGGAAACTCAATATAATTATGTCAAACTTAGAGGGCTTATTGTATTTTATTCAAACCTTAAGAAAGGTCAATGTAATTTATCCAAAAAAGGCAGCAACAATTTTAAAATGTTGCTAGTAAGGAACAAAATAATTTGGTGCCAAAAAAAAAAAAATTTTTGATATAAAATTTAGTCCCAAAATTTTTTTTTTGGTGGATAGAAATAATTTTTTTAAATTCAAAAAAAAATTTTGACATCTATTTTTGTCAAATTAGTTTATATTTTATCAAATTGACGACTTTGTCATTGAAATTGAGCAATGATATCTTTAATTGTTCTTATTTGGAACAAGATTCAAAATTCATGGTCAAATGTGTTGCAATTGAAAAGTTATAGACTAAAGTGAAACAAGCCCCAAATTATAGGGATTGTTAGCGTAATTCGCCCATTTTTTGTATTCATTTTACTACTTTAAATCACAATTGTCATTTTTTTTTGTAGATACAAATGTGAGTAGATGAAAGGGTTAACGATATCCGATTAACTTGATTTTTCGCAAGTATGTTTTACTCAATGTACTCTAAAATATAAACGGTTCAGATCATCAAAACGGACCCCAAAATATGCCCATATAGTTGCGCAGCAATGGCTGCTGTACCCCCAACACAACAACCACTCCATTTCTATTCGATACATTGGAGTTATAGGAACTGAGTAATGTTTGGTTCATAAAAATGGAATAATTATTCCATAAAAATATTGATTCTAATATTTGATTGGCTAAAAATAATAATAATAAATTACATTACAAACAGAATCACTATTCATCATTATAAAATTTTTAAAAAAATTTATCATTCCATAGATAGAGCATTAGAATAGCATTCTTATTTTCTCTCAACAATTTTGTCATTCAAACTTAAAAGCTCAGGCTAGTTTGGAAATGCTACTTTCTAGCCAAAAAATGACTACAAAATGGAACTTATTCTCTTTATTTTTATTCTTATTTTTTGCACGCTTTTTATTATTTAAAAAAAAAAATCCTAATTCCCAAACCACCCTTTATTTGCATAAGACCATATCTGCTGAGAAATGGATGGTGAAGGAAAAGTGACAGTGAACATGGCAGCCCAAAGCAACAAAGCCAAAGCAGAAGTCATACAAGCCATAGAAGAGTACTCACAAAACTGGGCCAAAAAGTGCATATCTTGGATTAACAACCCACTCAAAGAGCCAGTGAAGGCAAAGACAAGGCACACAACAAACGCATGGAAAGTGGATGGGAGTCCCTTAAATATGACTACTGGAATTGGGTTACCATCATTGTATTCACATGGTAGTACAAGGAGAACTATGACAATTGTGAAGGATGCTAGATTCCAATATGTTGGTTTGAATTTGTTTGACAGAGTTCAACTTCTTCAACCCATCTCTAAGAGCTCCAAAAACTTCTGCTGATATCATCGTTGCTGCAAATTTAATGTGGTGGAGAAGTTGTTTTGGTGGTTGTAGCATTTTATGTGGCCTATTTATAAAATGAAAAGGTTTGAAATCATCAAAGATGGATCTAGGGCGACGACCAATAAGGTTTGGCACCTTCTATAGGGATTTGTACTCCCAAATTAATTATATTTATAAAATTTTAAAATTAGTTTTTCTTATTAAGCTTTATTAAACAGTAGTTCCGTTTTTGTTTATTTTTATCTTGGAATAAACTTTTTTTTGTTTAATAAATGTACTATCGATTATATATATTCATTAAGACCATCTCCAATGGTTTACCAAAAGTGATATCAAATTTAAATTCTGATGAAAAGGCTACTGTTCACAGCTCCAACGGTTCACCAAAAGTGACATCAGATTGAGATTTCATCAAATATTTCATCAGATTGAGGACGAAATACTGAATTCACCAAAACACTGTTACGGACCGTTGGAGGGGGATCCGGTCGACCAACCGGTTGCCCGGCCGGTTGACCAACCGGTCGTCCAAGAAAAGGTTCAAACAGTAAAAAAAAAAAAAAAAAAAAATCGCCTTACCGGTCGACCACTAAAAGGTTCAAAAAGTAAAAAAAAAAAAAAAAAAAAAAAAAATTAGCCTAAACCGGTCGACCACCCGGTTGTCCCGGTTGCACAAATTTGATGAAAGTTCACCGTTGGAGCGAGTGATATCAGATTTGGTGAAATGGGTCATTTTTGACTCAGATTTGATGAAAAAACAAATGCACCGTTGGAGATGCTCTAACTTAATATTCTCACCCAATATTTTAAAAATTGGACCAGTTATCGAACCGAAAAAGAGATCAGATGGACAGATCACTGGTTCAACTGTTGAGTTGAACCGGAATCTAATCGTGACGTCATAATATTTTATTAATATTTTTATAATTTTAAAAAAAATAAAATAAATTCTTTTAAAATATTTTTATGATTTAATATATATTCATCAAACATATATATATATATATATATATATATATTAATATTGTTTGTAAGAATATTAATTATGCATGTGTTTGAGAGAAATTAGTTTAAATACAATAAATATTATATATCTCCTATATATTCACTACAAAAAATTAAGGTTTTACAGACTAAAATTTAGAGACAAAATTATTTTTAGGGACCAAATAATTTTGTTACGAAAAGTATCATTATTATATTTTTAGCAACAAAAATTGGACATTAGTGATGAATTATTATGCTTTTGGGACCAATTTTTTTGTCTCAAAAAATAAACCATTTTGAGACCAAATTGTTGTCTCTAAAAGTCTATTTATTAGTGACATTTTCAGAATTTTGTCACAAAAAGCCTATTTTTGACTTTTCGGGACAACCTTTTAGCGACTATCCTCATGTCGAAGGAAATTAGTCTTTAAATGTCTTTTACAATAAAATTTTCATTGTTAGAGAGCAAAACATTTGATCTCTAAAACTCTTATATGTTGTAGTGATTAACAAGGAGGCATTGTGATACTGTGTAAATTCATACTCTTTGAAATTTGAGGTACTGAGTTCAAGTTCTTATAGCATCAACTTTATCAATATTAAACCAATTTGCTTTAACTCGGGCCGGTCCTAGACGGAACCCCAGAAGGATCGATTATTCAACCAGTCAGTTTAGTCTCAAAACATTGGTCTCCCCTTAATTCAATCTCTCCTTTGTTTAATTCATTGAGGTTAGAAATCCGATGAGTGACACCATCATTGAAATTTTTTATATCATGAAGAAATTTTGAGTACAATTTTCAATGTCTAACTTTAGTAGATATAAAGCATACAATAATGAAAAAAAAATTATAAGTTAATACAGACAATAAAATATCATCAATTGTATGTTCATTTTCTTACACTTAAATATGTTGGTAAAGAATGTTTAATTAATGGTAAGATTATTAAATTTTTGTCAAGATAGAAATTGATATGGTATTAAAAAAAATTATATAATTTTTTCTTGATTGGGAGTTATATATACTTTCAAACCCTGGAGATAAAAATCTTGAATACGTCCTTTTTTAAAATGTCTAAAAAGTTTTTATAAATTGATCCACAATGGTGTATTATTATTTTTTTTTATCACGCATTTAATTATACAGGACTCAATCCCTTGACATGTTGTTGTGGGTGAATGAAAGGATTTAAGTCGTAGGTCTATAACATTTTTTAAAAATATGAACTTAAAAGAATTTGAGAGGGTCATGGAGTTCATCATTGGTATTATTTCGATTATTCAAACTGTTTATTTGGTATGGCCCTTCATATATATATGATTCACAAAAAAAGTTAAGTAAATCCGATAATCGTAATATTTTTATTTTATCTTATTTGTCTCCAAATAAATTGATGGTCTATTTTGAAAACATACGTATCGTCAATCTTTTCAAAGATAAACATGAAAAAAAATAAAAGGTTACTATTCTCTGATTGATCTAATTTTTTCATGAATGATATGCACTAAAAACCTTACAAAATAATATCGAAATAGAATTCATGATGAACCTCACAAACCTCACAAATTTGAAGTTGATAAAAATCCAACCCAATAAAAACACATCAGACAAACTAGCTTAGAAAGTTGGGGGGAAGGTTAGAGTCGCTTAACAACACATCAGACAATCTATACATCTATTTTAATAATTTGAACCATTTATTTTATAAGATTTTTAATGTGTATATTATTCATTAAAGAAAAAAAAAAGGTCAATGTAGTAATCGTAACTTATTTAATTTATCGCGTTTATTATCAAAAATAAATAAATGGTCTATTTTTAAAAACACACTATCGTCTATTTTTTTAAACACAAATACAATAAATTAAATAGGCTACCATTATCAGATTAGCCTTTTTATTTTGTTTTGTTTTATTTTTTTTTAATAATATACGCGAAATACCTTATAAAATAAACCATTCAAATTATTAAAACGTGACCCAAACTTAAACTCAAATATAATTTTAAAAAAATTATGTCAACTGACAGCCAATGTGATTTTTTTGTTTAGTTTTAGATAGAAATTAGTTTTAATAGGATTCTTTTATAAAATAAAAATAAAAAACTTGAAATGCGAAAGTTAAAAATAGAAAAAAATAAAAACAAAACAAAACAACTTTAAGGGTAAAAAAGGGAAAATAGTAAACATAAACATAAACAGCGTAAAATAAATAATTTAGGGAGACTTATGTGTAGGTCTTAGTAGATAGATTTAATATCAAATAGATCCTGTGAGAATAAATAGCATTTTTCATCAAATACTATTAGAAAACATCACTAATTGTTAGTTTTTAGCAATAGTTTGAAAATTTTGTTAAAAAAAAGTCACAAATTATAAATTTTAGCGACAGTTTAAAAAAATTATCACAAAAAAATTTACTAATTTTTAACTTTTAACAGCGGTTTGAAAAATTTGTCACCAAAAAATGTCACTAATTATAAGTTTTAATGACAATTTATAAAAATTACGATAAAAAAAAGTCACTGATTTTCAATTTTTAACGATGTACGGGAACCAAATATTCCACAGAGCCCGTACTCCTCTCTACCAAGCTTCTAGTCTGTCTGATTGACCTGCGAACACAACAGCGGTGAGCTACCCGGCGGTGTGTGGCCGGAAAACCCCTTCGACGGTCAAGTTAGCACACACTCAGAGATCGAGAGAGAGAGAGAGGAGAGACTTGAGTATATAGGTTTATCTCACCAAATTATGTTCCATCCCCAGCATGGGCGGCGCAATCATGCTTATATACTTTCTGCGCTCAAATCTACTCCCATTAGTCTCTCGACATGTTGTGCTGCTTTCCCACCGGTCAGCACAAATCCAGCAATCACCTCCCAACCAAACTATCAGACAACGTTAGCGGGAACTCGGCAACCCGGCGGAATTACCTCGGCATTCCACGACCGCGCTGCGCAACGTGCGTAAATGCTCCTCTCGCCGAGCTCCATACAGCCGAGTTCGGTAGCATTCCGGCAAAACCGAGCTAATCGTGCTCCCACAAAACCTGGGTAGCAGAAGCTCATCTCGGCAAAGGTAGACTTCGGGGATGGGCCTCAACCGAGCAAGTCCAAATCTGGGGAAGCTCAGTCCAAACATGAGACCTCGTCCTGAGGCCTGGGCCACGACCGAGCGGGATCAGCTCCGGGTAAGCCCAAGTTAGCTCGGCCCAAACTTGCTCGGCACCATCCTATCCGGCTTCTTCCACGGCCCAAAGCCAGACTATAAATCTCCCTCTCAATTGCCCTTAATTCCGTCCGCAAAAGCGTGACTAGGATTACATGATCCGACCGGGGTAGATTCTTCCTTGGTCCTTAACTTGCAAAGCCTCAACCACGTTAAATCCTGAGCTCGGTTTATCAATTTGCTCGGCTGATGCCTCAACTCACCTTCCTGTCTCTTCAACTTTGACGCCGCCGTCGATTGGGACACGCGTTAATCATTTATTGGCCCTCGAGCAGCCAACCCAGCTGTCCCTTCATATTCAAATTTGGGCGGCCTTTTCACTCCTATAAACATGCCAACTCCCCATTCATTTTCTTCTTACTAGCTCTCTTTCATTCCAGACATCCTCGAGTTGTAGTGTCCTCATCAACCTCCATTCTTGCTCTCTCCTACACTCGTGTTTGAAGAATCTGCTTCTGCCTTTTAACTGGTAAGCTCTTCGAGACTCATCATTGTATTTCCATTTGGTATTTCACGTTCTTAAGGCACAAAAATCATAGGCTTTAGGATATAGCCTCCCCAAAACCTCCCATGCCCCTTGCTCTCCTTGTTGTTCTTCAGCTTCAGTGATGAACACATGAAGATCTGGGGCGGACCAGGCTCCAGGTCTTCTTTTGATCCCAGAAAACATCTAAACCGAGCAAATTGCGTATTTGCAAAAAAGACTCTTGCAGGAACCGAGGTAGGTAGAGGGCTTCACCGCTCGACCGGGCTAACATCTGGTCCGCTTGAGCGGCCGAGCTTCTAGATTTACCTCCATGACCGAGGTGGTCTGGCACTCCAACAGACCGAGCTAAAGTCAAGCTCGTTTTGCGCGACCGCGCTCCCACTTACACTTACCCTCCTTTTCCTGCAGAGTCCAAGGGAACCACGCACCAACACTGAGGCTCTCAAAGACCGAGCAACCACCAAACCAGAGTTTGTGCCAAACCACCTCAGCCGTGCTAAAACTAGCCGGCTACACATGGGGCGCTACCGCTTCCTGGTCGACACGCCGGTCGCTTTAGCCACGTTTCGGGAAGAATATGGTATCCCGGACGACGTTCGCCTAGAGCTCGGTGCCGAGGACACGACCAATGCCCCTTCACCGTGCTTTCCATCATAGAATGTGGCCTCCGCTTCCCGGTTAACCCGCTAATGTGCAAATTCTTGCGACACACCGGGCTAGCTCCAATCCAAGTCTCAACCAACACCTACCGCATAATAAACGGAATTGCCAAGCTCAACAACCGGCTAGGAACCAACCTTGGTTTGGCCCAGATACTTCGCCAGTATACCCTCGAGCATACAGGCGATGGCCTCGCTTACTACTTAAAGATCAGACCGGGTAAGGAGAAAATAGTTACCGGTACCCCAGACAAAGACTTACATGACGACGACTTTTTCTGGGTGTCCAGCAATTATGAAACAGCCGATGTGCTGGGCTGGTATATCAGCAAGGATTTTGGTTCAACATGTAAGGCGTGCTAACTGCTCGGTCAAATTACATTCCTTCTATATTCTGTACTTGATATTTTTTCTTCTCTTTGCAGCAATCGAAACTTTGCAAGCTAATTACCATTATCCCAACGAAGCAACCATCAGAACTGTGCTCCGCTACCGCAACCAGGATTGCCACGAACTCCTCGGTTACGTGCTGACCTATAGATACTCAGCTCCACGTCGGAGTAAGGTTACCGACTTTCTCCGTGCACCATCTCCACCTCCCGATCCCACATTGCCGGACGTGCCACTTATCCGGTTGACCGAGGTAGAAGAGATGGCCAAAAGAAGCCGCATCAAGAACCTCATCACTGCTACCTTCACCGAGCTACCGAGCATCCTATCCCGCACAGCCGCTGTCGGTCAATCAAGCGGGACCGTGGTTGCACTGGCGTCTCCTACCGCCGACCCCTTTGCCGAGTTAGTCGCGGAATTGAACACCGAGCAACCAACGGTGACAACTGACCCAACACTTCCATGGAAGCCACAACTCAAGCATCGGGGTAAGGAGATCCCGGCGACTGCCTCGGTCAAAGGTGACAAGGAGCATCTACTCGACTTTGACCTAACCAAAGCCTTGCTTCTGCCGAGCGACGTGGTCGGCAGCAATTGCGTGCCGGACACCCGGTTAGTGAAATCTTCGGTCAAGTCCATGATCTGGGTAAGAATCTCGAACTTCTTACTCAAATTTGCCCAAGTATTTGCTCGGTTTCCTTTCTTTGATCAAGCTTTCTTCTTGCAGGCCATCCAGAAGCAACACTTGGTCATGAAGCGCATTCACAGACTTCGGCAGAAGGCACCCGATGCTACCAGCTAGGTTGAGCATCTTCAAACCGAGCTGGGGCGATCAAAAGCTTCTTTGGAGATCGTAAACTCTAATAACTCCAGATTGCTCGGCCAACTTGGAGCCGCTAAGCAAGAAAGGGACGCTCTCCGGGTCGAGCTGGAGACGTTGAAGCTGTCAAGGAAGAAGGAGCTGGAGGACACCAACAACGCCGGTTTCAAGGAGGCCGAGGAAAACTACACGAAGCAGGTCCATACCACCCAAGATATTTTCTTCAAGGCTGGCTGGAAGACTGCTTGTGAACAGCTTGGCCAAGGATCTGGAACCGATGTGTTTGCCTCTCCCCCAGCTGTCTTTCTGCCGACGTACTTGGTGCCATACGCCAACGATGTCTTCAGCGCATTACAAGCTGAGGCCAAGGAAGAAGAAGCAGAGGATGCCGAGGAAAATGCCGAAGGAAATAACCGGCCAAAGCAGACCGGCAATGGCGAGGCCGGCGTCCAAGAAAATACTGCTACGGTTAACTTGGAGGCAACTACTACCAGGGATGAGTTCGCAGACCTTTCTCCCTTAGTGTAGTTTTCTGTCTTCTTTCTTTTTGTTTGAGAATGTAACCGGGATACCTGCCCCACCTTTTGTAATGCTATTCCTCATCAATGAAAAGTTCTATTTTCGTCAAGTGTTTGCACTGTGTTTAAGCTAAACAACTTCAGCCGGGCAATCCACATCGGCTAAACAAACCATCAACTCACCCTTGAACAAATTATCAACTTATTCAACCGGAGTACAACATCTCAGTTGAAATCACAAAGTTGAGTAAAACATCAACTTATTTAGCCGGATTAAAACATCTCGTTTGAAATCTCGAAGTTGAGTAGAACATCAACTTATTCAACCGGAGTAAAACATCTCGGTTAGAATCTAAAAGTTGAGTAAATCATCAACTCAATCAACCGGAGTAAAACATCTCGGTTGGAATCTGAAAGTTGAGTAAATCATCAACTCAACCAACTGGAGTAAAATATCCCTGTTTCAATATCAAAGTTGAGCAAGTTATCAACTCAATCAACCAGAGTAAAACATCTCGGTTAGAGTCTAAAAGTTGAGTAAATCATCAACTCAATCAACCAGAATAAAACATCTCAGTTTTAATCTCAACGTTGAGCAAATCATCAACTCATTCGACCGGAGTAAATCATCTTGGTTAAAATCACAAAATAAGCATCGAAAACAACAGAATGCTTCAACAAAGGTAAGTCACTTCTATTATATTGACAAAAAGAGTATTACATTCTGAAATGTAAGGCAAACAAGTCTTTGCTCAAAAACATAAAAACTATGAAAACTAAAAATAGTACAGTTTGAGGTTGGCTGCATTCCATGGCTGGGGTATGCCTTTGCCGTCCAAATCTTCCAAGTGGTATGCCCCCTTGTCCACTAGAACGGTTATCCTGTAGGGTCCTTTCTAGTTTGCCCCTAGCTTGCCTTCGCCTAGTACTAGGGTGTTGCCCATGACCTTTATTAAAACCTAGTCTCCAACTTTAAACGGTCTGGGGTGCACGGTTTTGTTGTACTTCCTGGGCAATTCTTGTTGGTATGCAGCCATGTGAATCAAAGCTTTTTCACGGCGCTCTTCAACAAGGTCCAATTCCAGGGCGACTACTTCAGAATTTAGATCGGGCTCAAAATTTTTACTACGAATGGTGGGCATGCCAATTTCCAATGGGATGACCGCCTCCATGCCGTACGCCAGGGCAAAATGAGTTTCCCTGGTAGATCGCCTTGGGGTCGTCCGGTATGCCCAAAGGACACTTGGGAGTTCCTCGGCCCATTTTCCTTTGGCCATCTCAAGTCTTTTCTTCAACCCGTCAAGAATGGTCTTATTCGATGTTTTGGCTTGGCCGTTGGACTACGGGTAAGCTGAGGTGGCGTTGTAGAATTCAATCTTCAATTCTTCACAAAATCCTCTGAATAAGCAGTTGTCAAATTGGGTGCCATTATCAGAGATCAAAATCTTGGGGACACCAAACCATGTTACCACATTCTGCCAGACAAACCATTTGACGTCGTTCTCCTTGATAGTTGCTAGGGGCTCAGCTTCAACCCACTTGGTAAAGTAGTCCGTAGCGGCAATGAAGAACTTCCGGTTGCCCGGTGCCGTTGGGAGTGGTCCCACTATGTCTAGTCCCCACATCGCAAAAGACCAAGGGCTTGTGAGGGGAAGGAGTTCTCTGGCCGGTTGGTGAATTTGGTGGACGAACTTCTGGCACTTCTCACATTTGTGAACATATTTCTGAGCTTCTGCTTGCATGCACGGCCACCAATATCCCTGCGATATAGCGCGGTAGGCCAAAGATCTGCCTCCTATGTGACTGCCGCATATGCCTTCGTGAATTTCGTACAGGAAAGCTTCCACGCAATTTGGGTGTACACACTTGAGATAAGGACCGGTGAAAGACTTCTTGTATAAAGTGCCAGATGGAGAGAGCCAAAACCGCTCTGACTTCACCCGGACTTTATGCACTTCCTTTTTGTCGGCCGGAAGTGTCCGCTCTTTCAGGAAGAGGATAATAGGGTCCATCCAAGAAGGGCCAAGCTCGGTACAGAGTACTTCTGTCTGCTCCAGTTCCTCTATACTAGGCCTTGGAAGAAACTCAATCAGGAGAGGACTGAGAGAGGTTCGGTCGACCATGGAAGCCAGACCGGCTAACTCATCCGCTGCCGTTGTCTTCCCGTCCAATTTGTTGGACCCTGATCGCCTGGAATCGCTTGAATTGGTCCCTTACCAGAGCTTGGTACTTTGCCATTCTGTCATCCTTAGCTTCGTAAACCCCAGACACTTGGTTGACAACCAGTTGGGAATCGCTATAGACCATCAGCTCGGACGCGCACACCTGGAGCGCGCTCTTAAATCCGGCCAGTAGCGCCTCATACTCGGCATCGTTATTTGATGCAGGGAATCCGAGGGTGATAGAATGCTCAAAGGTCAGACCATCTGGCGAGACCAAGACTATGCCTAGCCCGGCACCGTGATGATTTGAGGCCCCATCTACAAAAAGTTTCCACATTTCGCCAACAAAGAGCTTCCAACATTCTGAGGGGTCCTGGGAGACTTGAAGGTTGATGGGATCACGGTCGCTCGGCTGTTCGGCTTCAGGTTCAAGGCTGATCGGTTCCACTTCCCCCCCCTTGATGACGCGGCACTGGACCCACTAGGTTGGTCTATTATGCCCAAGTCCATCGTCGCATCGCCGGGCTGCGGTGACATGCCGGCTGAAGGTTCTATGGCGGGACGCGCAAGTTCCGTGTCGTCAACACTGCCCTGCTGTACAATTTCGGTGGAATCTTTGTTGGCCTCCTCGGCTACCATGATGAGATCCACCGAACATACTTGGTGAATCCCGGGCGAGAATTCGACAACAAAATCTGCCAATGCTTGAGCTTTTATGGCCGTTCGGGGTTGAAACTTAACGTCGAATTGTCCCAACTTGACTGCCCACTTTAGAATTCAACCGGAGAGGTCCACCCGTTTGAACAAGGCTTTGAGGGAAAACTCAGTCAAAACGATGATTGTGTGAGCGTGAAAATAGTGTGCCAATTTCCTGGAGGCCATCATCAATGCTAAGGCAAGTTTTTCTAGCAACAAGTATCTCGACTCTGCCTGTGGCAAGGTTTTGCTCACGTAGAAGATGAGTAAATGCTAGATACCTGTTGACCGGACAAGCACTGCGCTAACTGCATGCTGGGACATGGCCACATAAAGGTAGAGTTGTTCGCTGGGCTTGGGCGTAACCAATAGTGGTGCAGAAGAAAAATACTCTTTGAGTTCGGCTAGAGCCCGGTCACACTCCTCGTCTCACAAAAACTTGGATTTCAAGGCTCGAAAGAAAAGGCGGCAGCGATCTGATGACCGACTTATGAATCGGTCAAGCGTGGCGGGCATCCCGGCCAGATGCTGCACGTCCTTAGCCGAGTTGGGCTGCTTCAATTCCTGTACGGCTCTGATCTGTGTGGGGTCTGCCTCAATGCCTCGGTTTGTGACTAGGAAACCCAAGAATTTTCAAGATCCCATGCCAAAGGCACATTTAGACGCATTCAGGCGTAGCTTGTGTTGTTTGAGGATGGCAAACATCTCGGCTAGGTCGGAAAAGTGGTCTGCTTAATGCCGGCTTTTAACCACCATGTCATCGATATAAGCCTCCATCGTCCGGCCTAGCAAAGGAGCAAACATTTTGGTCACCATCCTTTGGAAAGTTGCCCCGGTGTTCTTCAAACCAAAAGGCATGACTCGGTAGCAGAAGAGTCCCCTTGGAGTAGTGAAACAGGTGATCTCACGGTCGGGGCCATGCATGGAAATCTGACGATAGCCGCGATAGGCATCCAAGAAATTGAGCCTGTTATGTCCAGCCGTTAGATCCACCAACTGGTCTATTCTGGGTAGGGAAAAGCTGTCTTTAGGGCATGCTCGGTTGACGGTCTTGTAGTCGACGCAAACTCGCCACTTCCCATTCTTCTTGGGTACTACGACCGTGTTTGAAATCCACCGAGGGTAGTATACTTCCTGAATAGCCCGAGCTTCAAGCAAGTTCTTTACCTCCTCTGCGACTACCTCGGCGTGGTGCAACGCCGATCTCCTGGTTCTCTGAATGACCGGCCTTGCACCGGGGAAAACATTGAGGTGATGACAAATAAAGCTCAGGTCGATGCTGGGCATGTCGTAGGGCGACCATTGGAAGACTTCGATATTTGCCATCAAGAATTCTACCATCTCGGTCCTTTCTTTGGCGGTAAGGCTTGAGCCGAGCAAGAAGAACTTGTTCAGGCTTTCAGTGTCAATCTGCACTTCTACCAACTCCTCAACAGCTTTGTCCTCAACCTTGGCGCCCACATCTTCAAGGACTCCACGGTCTTCCGGTCTTTCAATCATTTGGACGAAACCTTTGGCAGTCGGGTCCCGTTCACTGCCACGAAGCATTGTTTCGACATGACTTGATCGCCCCAAACTTCCTCAATTTCCCCCATAGCCGAGGGAAATCTCATAACCTGGTGGTAGGTCGACGCCACAGCCTGCATAGCGTGAAGCCATCCCCTACCGAAGATCAGATTGTACGTAAACGGCACCTACAATACCCAGAACTCCACCTGCTTGACCACAGATCCGGCTTTGACCGGTAAAATTATCTTTCCCAAAGGCCACTCCAGTTACGAGTTGAAACCAACAAGTGGAGAAGTTGCCAGAGCCAAGTCTGTATCTCGGAGTTTGAGTTGTTTGAACGCGTAGTAGTACATGATCTCGACCGAGCTTCCCTGGTCGATTAAGATGCGCTTGACATCAAATTCTTTGACGCGGAGTGTGACCACTAGGGCATCGTTGTGTGGCGTTTGAATGCGCTCTAGGTCCCTCGTGGAGAAACTAATCACGTCTTTCTCCTCGGTCTTGCCCCTTTTGATTGCGGGCTGGACCGACAACACTTTCCTCATGTGTTCCGCCTTTTTAATCATCCCTCGGAGCTCGCATACATGCGCCGGCTCCACTATGTCGTGGATCACATTAACCACTCCTTGAGGGGGCGCCTCCAAGTCATCTGGTCCATGCTGATCAGCCGAGGTGGGACGTGCAACCTTAACACCCCCATCAATGTAAAGATCCAAGTGTCTGGCTGCGACTAACTCCTCCAAGTGTTGCTTCAGAGACAAACAGTCCTCCGTCCGGTGTCCTCGCTCCCGGTGATATGTGCAGCGGTACCGCGGATTGAAACCCTTTTGTGTGTCACCTAACTTAGCAGGAAACCAGACGTAATCCTCGTCACGGATTTCACTAAGTATGCGATAGATTGGAATCTTAGAGACCGTGGTGATGCCTATCCGAGCTTTCAACCTTCTGTTAGCATCAGCTACGTCATCGCGGGGGTATTCATCTTGGTCATTCCGACGACCCCTTCCCCGGTTTCGACGATTTGACCCTCGGTCAGATTCCTTAGCGCGATCATTTGATCGGTTAGTTTCCTGTCCGACCGTGTGTACCTTGCCAGCCGACCTCTTGTCTGTTACCATCGGAGTTGTCTTCGTGGTGGAAGCCGCCGCATCATCCTCTACTAGGATGTGCTCGTTGATGCGCTGTATTAGTTGGCTCATGGATGTCGGCTGGCTCATGGAAAGCGAGTTCTGCAATCTATGTCTGACCAGGAGACTGCGCTTATATTGGGTTATTGCCAGGTTGATCGGGCAATCTAAAATCTCATTGAAGGTTTCCCACTATCTGGAGTTGTATGCCTTAAGTGTGTCGCTCGGCTCCATTTTGACACTGAGAAGGTGGTCTACCTCCTTTGGCGTTTTTGTGTTGGTCTTGAAACGAGTCACAAAGGCTTTCGCCAACTGCTGCCACTTTTTGATGCTTCCCTCCGGCAACCTCTCAAACCATTTGAAGCCCAGTTCGCCCAAACTCGACGGGAAGATTAGGCACATAAGAGCGTCATTCCGCCTATGTATGGCCATGACCTGTCGGAAGTGGCTTATATGTATGTATGGATTGGTCTTCCCGTCGTAGAGCATAAACTTGGGCTGGTGAAAGCCCGCCAAGAGCGGTGTTGTTTCTATCTCCAGGGAGAAGGGAGTGGCGCTCAGCCTCGCCAAATCTGTATCTAGAAGGAGAGGCACAGCTGGGCGGGGTGGTGGCAATTGTACAGGGAGCAAATATTCCGCAGAGCCCGTACTTCTTTCTACCAAGCTCCTAGTTTGTCCGATCGACCTACGAATACAACGGCGGTGAGCTACCTGGTGGTGTGTGGCCAGAAAACCCCTCCGACGGTCAAGTTAGCACATACTCAGAGATCGAGAGAGAGATAGGAGAGACTTGAGTATATAGGTTTATCTCACCAAATTATGTTCCATCCCCAGCATGGGGGGCGCAGTTATGCTTATATACTTTCTGCGCTCAAATCTACTCCCATTAGTCTCTCGACACGTGGTGCTGCTTTCCCATCCGTCAGCACAAATCCAACAATCACCTCCCAACCAAATTGTCAGAAAACGTTAGCGGGAACTCGGCAGCCCGGCGGAATTACCTCGGCATTCCACGACCGTGCTGCGCAACGTGCGTAAATGGTCCTCTCGCCGAGCTCCATACAGCTGAGTTTGGTTGCATTCCGGCAAAACCGAGCTAATCGTGCTCCCACAAAACCTGGGTAGCAGAAGCTCATCTCGGCAAAGGTAGACTTCGGGGATGGGCCTCGACCGAGCAAGTCCAAATCTGGGGAAGCTCAGTCCAAACATGAGGCCTCGTCTTCAGGCCTGGGCCACGACCGAGCGGAATCAATTCCGGGTAAGCCCAAGTTAGCTCGGCCCAAACTTGCTCAGCCCCATCCTATCCGGCTTCTTCCACGGCCCAAAGTCGGACTATAAATCTCCCTCTCAAACGATATATGCAAAAAATCATTACAAAAAATTATTTTTAACGATGATTTTATAATTTATTTTTAATAGAACTTGATAAGAATTAAATTTAACTACGAAGAAATATTAATAATTTATCACAATTTTTACCCTTTTAACTTCTAATAAACGGCATCGAACGGGTCCAAAATCAAATTAGCGGTCCTAATACGTTCTTGAAGTCAAAAGTCAATGTAAATAAAATTCGTCAAATACTCAAATTTGTTTTAATCTTTCAGTCAACTACGACTAGCAACATATCGTGAAATGGTAGGCAACGATTACTGCCTAGGGGTTGGTTTGGGAAGAAGGATTGGGTTGGGTTGGAGCGTTATTTTAGTTAAAAAAAAAATAAATAGATTTTGTAGTTTAATAAGACAAAATATCACGTCCGACCTATAATTATTATATTTTTTTCTTTCACAAAATTTATAAAAGCCAAAAAGTCCATCCCAAACAATGCGCTTTAGCCTAAGCTAAAATACCCAAAAAGTCAGAAAGCCAACTTACTTTCTAAATGAAGGCTAAGTCATTGCGGATGTCTAGGGCTACAAACGAGTCGAGTCAAAATTTTAGTATGTTTAGACTTGTTTAAGATTTTAACGAACTTGAACTGGAGTTCGAGTTGAATAAAAATTTAACGAACCGAGCTCGAGTCAAGTTGGCTTAGGCTTGACTCGAGCTTAAGTCTGTTTACGAGTCTTAACGAGCCAAAAAATTTTTAAATTCATACTTACGTATGCGACTAAAGTTACAATTAAAACTTTGATTATATAATTATATATACAATATATATAAATATACTAAAAAAAGTCAATATTTTACCAAAATAATAATATATATTATCACTATTATATAAATGTACTATCTATAGCTAACTATTATTTATATTTATATTTATTAAATATATAAATAGCATATTTATCTTATTTTTTATATATATATTTACATTATTTAATATATAAATAATAAATATTAAATGAGCCAACTAACGAGCCGAGATTTAGAATACTTGAGCTTATTTATTAACAATTTAACGAGCTCGAGATCGAACTCAAGCATGATAGCAAAAAAATTTAACGAACCGAGTTTGCCTGAGCTCTTACCGAGCCGAGCTCGAGTATGTTCATAAACAGCTCTATTCATTTACAGCCCTACTAATATTCATCTTTTTTTGGTGTTATTTCATGAATTGTTAATGTCATGTCTTAAATTTTTTTTAAATGATTGATAATTTCATTACAAATTATTCCATGAATTGTTAATATCAAATGACTGATAATTTCATTACAAATTATTCTATGAATAGTCAATGTCATATTTTAAAAAAAATTAAATGACTATCTTGACCTTTTTCTTATTATTTCTTCTTTTTAACATTATAATTACATTTTACAAATTTTTATCATTAAATTCTATCTGAATATATTCTTATTGAATGATAATATACAAACATAAATTTTATAGATAATTTTTAGACACAATGATATAGTTTAATGATAACCTTTCACTTCAAAATAAAACACCCATAAATATTATTTATATTTACAAAAAAATCACTATCACAGCATTTTTATGATTTTTTTGTATAAATTTTTATATATAAATATACTTTTTCATTTTTTTTTCCCACCATTATATCTAGATTGGATCAATTTAATCTAGATATATTTAAAAGGTATAAGATTTGTACAAAAAATATTTAAAAAAATCTATTGAATACAACAAAATAAGATAACGTATTGAATTTATATATATATATATATTTGTATTTGGTGAATTTAAAAAAAATTACAAAACATTATATTTCTTAAATATATTTAGATTAGGCGTATCTAAAAAAAAATGCTTAAAATATTTTAAAAATTTAATAAAAATATAAAAAAAATAAAAACTCAATTTTTTGTGTGAGTTAAACTAAAGAAGATGATTGTTATTTACGTAAATTACTAATAGGACCTAATAGTTAGACTTAATTCCCACAAAGTTCTATTGAAAATAAATGTTTGTAAAATCGTCGCTAAAAATAATTTTTTGTGACAATTTTTTACATGTCGCTAAAAATGGACAATTAGTCACTTTTTTTGTCACAATTTTTATTAATTGTCGCTAAAACTTATAATTAGTATTTTTTTGTGATAAATTTTTCAAACTGTAGTTGAAAGTTGCAAATTAGTAATTTTTTTTTGTGACGATTTTTTTAAACTGTAGCTAAAACTTATAATTCGTGACATTTTTTATGAAAACAATTTCAAACTATTGTTGAAAATTAATAATTAGTGACGTTTTTTAATAGTGTTTGATGAAAAATGCCATTATTTGTTATAGAACCTATTAGACAGTAAATCTACCTATTATGACCTACACGTTAGTTTCCCGTGCTATTTTTCTTGAAATGATATGAATAAAATATGTGTGTTATTTTATTATTTTAAATATATAAAGGTTAAGGAGTAAATGTCATTTTAATCTGATAAGGGGTTAAGTGTAATTTTTCAAATGTGTAAGGGGATTTGTATTAAACAGAAATCTCAGAGGGTGTCAGTGTAATTTACCCTTTTTTTTTCTTCTTTTTTTTTTTTCGGAATGGTTCCTTTTATACCACTATCTTTTATATTTTTCTATACTATATTGTATGGTCTTTATTTTGGATTTACATTAATAATTCAAATTGTTCATCTCGTAGTGGTAGATTTCACAATAAAAATTATTTATGCAAAAAATCAATATCATTGGATATCAATACACACATGAACAAATTACTTTATATTTTTTAAAATAGAAGGTAACTATTTAAATGTTAGCCATCTATTTTCTAAAATAAAATGTTATTTGTTTATCTATTTATTAGTATCAGATGAAATTGATTTTTTGTACAGTTAATCTTCGAATGACTTGGATTATCATTGTAGACACATAATAAGGTCCATAAAATATAGTACGAAAGAGTTTGGAGAATAATGGCATACAGAAGAAGCATTCTCTATTTTTTCATGTTTTAGATCCTAGGGTTTTGCCTCATCCGTAGTTTGGGGATGTGTTAATTACACTAAAATTCCTCAACTATTAATAAATATTAATTTATTTTCCCCATCTATGAATTGATACATTTTGACTCTCTTAAATGTGAAAATGTATCACTTTCACTTCCTCCATATCACTTTTAAAAGGGTACTTAAGTCATAAGTCCATTTTTGAATTTTTTTGGGTCATTAAGCCTAAGTTCTAATCAATTTGGGCCAAAATGACATAATTTATCCAAAATGACAACTATATATTAAAATCAACTTATCTATCTATCTGTTGAAATTTACCAAACTAATTATCTGTTGAAATGTGACACATGTCACTCATTCAACAATTTATCTGTTAAATATCACACATTTCTCTATCTCACGACTACCACCTACTGCCACCGGTGGCTTTTTTGGCCAATTTTCCAATGACTTCTTCGACAATGACGATTTTTTACGTCGACCTTTTCCAGCGTGTTCTCATCACCAAATAAAATTTTTTCTTAAATCTAATACCTTATACTCCTTTTGGAATGTCCTTTTCACAATTTTTTCCTTTTTAAAATGAGGGTATTTGTATAATTTTAATAGTTGAGGAGATTAATTTGTATCGATTCATAGATGAGGGATAAATGAATATTCACCAATTACAATTAAAATTAATAAAATTTAAAATTTATTTTTATTACAAGTCAAATTCTGGAAAAAAAAATAATAAAAATTTATTACTCCCTATATTGCACGAATCAACTAGTGGTAAAGTGGAAATGTTTTTAGTGCGATGATGAGTAAAATGGAAATGCTTTGAGGGCGGTGAGTTGAACAAAAACAAGTTCAGTAGTATATACGTATTAATTAGTGTATTAATATATATTATAATATTATCACTTTAAAATTATAGATCTCACCTATTATACAAATTATAAAAATTTAAAAATTTTTAAAGAGCGAATTACACTAACGGTCCCTTTTTTTTTTTTGATCGGCAACTAACGGTCCCTTTAGTTTGGGGGTTGTGTCACTTTGGTCCCTGACTTTTTAATTGTGACACATTGAACCTTGAATTTTGAATCTTGTTCCAAATAAGGACAATTGAAGATACCATTGCTTAATTTTAAGGTCAAAATTGTCAATTTAATAAAATATAAATTAATTTGAAAAATGAATGTCAAAAAAATATTTCAAATTTTTAAAAATTATTTCAATCCATTAAAGATAAAATTATGTAAAATTGATAAATCTTTTAGATATTTATTTATTTATTTATTTTGATCAAATTAATTTTTATTTTGTGTTTGGATGATGATCATGTAGTGGATGGTTGTTTTTATTTTCATTAAATTAGTTTCTATTTTTTTCAAAATTCAAATATGGTGACAACTTTGATATCATTATTAAACCAATCCATTAAATCAAAAAATCTAAAGTTAAAAATATTTCATATATTAAATATACCGATTACAAATTAAAATCCTAACAACCACTTATTACATGATTATCATCTAAATATATAATAAAAATTAATTTGGTGAAAATAAATAAATAAATGTCTAGAAGATTTATCAATTTTACATAATTTTATCTTTGGTGAGTAAAAATAATTTTTAAAAATTAAAAAATATTTTTTTGATATTTATTTTTATCAAATTAGTTTAAATTTTATTAAATTGACAATTTTTCCCTTGAAATTAAGTAATGGTATCTTAAATTGTCCTTATTTGAAACAAGATTCAAAATTCAGGGTCAAATGTGTTACAATTGAAAAGTCAGGGACCAAAGTAATATAAGCTACAAACTATAAAGACTGTTAGTGAAATTTGCCCATTTTTAAAATTATTTCACATCATCTGTTAGTACACTAATTAATATACCAATTAATACATATAACATTTTTTAAAACAAGTTCAATACAACCAATCATGTTGTTAGTATTATCAACTAATAAATCTTGTCATTTACTGCTTTATATGTAAGTAATATTTTAAATCTTGTCATTTACAGCTCTATGTACATGTAGTAAGTTATATGTTCAAAGGATGATTCACTCTCTCTATGTAGGTATGATAGCGGAATATTACGATAATATTGAATTTTTACTCAATGAATGGACCATAGTAGCAGTGAGTTAAGTAATTTTTTGTGATTGAGTGGGTGTGACAAATATAATACTATTTTAATTTTGTTCATATACTTGCAAAATACTTTTTTTAATTGGTAAAAAATTGTTGGATACAACAATAATGCGTGAACAAATTTGTTTTCTATATTGAGTAATGACATACAAATAAAAAATTAATATAAAATTTTTATACATAATGATGTAACTCAATATAGAGCATTCATTTTAAAACAAAACACCCACAAAACTGATATTTATTTATCAAAATTACATTATCACCTCATTTTTACAATAATTTTTATATGTAAATAGCATTTTCCTTCAATATAACACCACTTGAAAGTGTTTATCTACCTAGCATAGCATTGACTCACCAGTCAAAAAAATTATGCGGTTGTCTTGAGACAAATCTACATGGTGTTCGTACTTAATTTTTTTTTTTTTTTTTTAAAGAAAAAATACAAGACTTAATATATTGTACATCTAACAATAAATCATCAAATAAAGTATATCAGAATACAAAATGAATCTCACAATGGATAAAGAGAACCTCCACTCAGGGAGGATTTGAGTCTCCACATAGGAAGAAAAAACAAACCTCCACACAAATGAGAAGAAAACTTCAATGAAAGAAGGAAACCTCTATATAGAGAGGCATTATTATAACAAAAAAATAAAACTAAAACAATCACCACCAAACAAACATTACCATTCATCTTCATGATCCATTTATTGTTGCAGCTGGTAGTTGTGGTATTTTAATCTTTACCTCTATTACAAAATAAAGCATTGTGGTGGCCTAGCGTATAAAAGCGCGTTTAACAGTATCGGATCTAGGTCAATAATTAGATCTGAGTTTAAATCTAAAAATTTCCCCGATAGCAAGCCAATGATGGAGACAAGAGGAATAATAGTGGTTAGCATCGATCGATCGAGAGAGAGAGAGAGAGAAAGGAAATAAAGGGATGAAGATGGCTAGAAGCACCATCCTCTTTCTATAGAGTGGAGAAAGAGATAAAGGGATTAGGGTTTAGAAAGAGGGTTGTTCATACTTAATTTTTGTTAATTAAAATTGTGAAACCTAATCACCCTGTTTCGTTTCTATTTTTAGAGTTCACTTTTCAGAAAATTTTTCTTTTTCGTTTTCTGTATTTTTTTTGTTTTCACTGATTTTTTTAATATTTTAAGAAATGTATTTTAATTTTTGAGACTTTGAATTTGAGTTTTACAGTTTGGAGGTGAATCTGGAAATCCCAGAATTCACCCTCTCTGCTTGAGCGACAGATCCTACGCTCGAGCGGTAAGGGTTGCGCTCGAGCGAGGACCTAAGTCTCTCGCTCGAGCGACAGTCGAGCGTGAAAAGCACACAACCAGTACTTTTTCAAAGTTTGCAGACCGCTTGAGCGAAGGAATCTGCGCTCGAGTAGACCCTCACATGTTTGCATGTCCGCTCGAACGAGGTAAGTTGCACTTGAACGTGGCCCCTATTTTCAGCAAGTTTGGTTAAGAGTCCCAAAGTGCATTTTGGCATTCACATTGCATCCTAGGCATTCGTTTAAGACTCAATAAGAGGCTAAGACTTAGAAGCACACTAAGAATGAAACGAAAGAAGTTAAGTATCAACCGAGTGTGTGTTTCATTATGTGTTTCTGCTATATGTATGTAGGTCACGCGCCACAAGTTATCTAATTTGTCTGTTCTTCAAGTGGAGTCATCTATGAATAACAACTCTATAAAGTTATGTTTAACTTTAACTATTTTTTGATGCTATGAAATGATCAGTTTTCTGAAATGCGATGTTTTGTATGAATGAATGATTGTCCAACTTTCTGAAATGTATTCGTGGCATCCTTAGCACAAGGCCTTTACCCGGGGGTAATAATATCGTGGTCTACAAGTACATGACCCTTGCCCGAGGGTAACAATACACTACCTTTTTAAGCAAGGCCCTTGCCCGAGGGTAATAATACCGTAGTTTCATGGCCCTTACTTGAGGGTAACAATACCGTGGCTCAAGTATATTACAAGTTCCCGGTACTGGAGGTTCCTTATGGAGCTAACAAGCAAGAAAACGCTAATGGATGTATCATGTATGATTAAACATGAATTCTAATTTTTGTATGAAGTTTGAACAAGAATATGAATATACATCTGTTTTTTATTTGAATTCTGATTTCTGAATCTGTTAGGGACATCATTCATTTAAACCCTTTACTATGTTATTATTCATTGGGCTCCCGCTCACTATTTTATATTATGTATGTAGGTGATCAGGCACGTAACCAAGCCCAGAGTTGACAGCCTAAGATTCTCTTTTGTTAGCCAACCATCGCGCCTCCTAAGGAGGTTCCTTTGAAAGGTCTATGTCAAGGCTTTATTTGGTTTTGTTTTGTTTATCTGTACTTGGGCTAAGTTCTCTTTTGACTTTATTTGTGTAAATGGGTGACGTAAGATTATTGTTTTTATGACGTCACATGTATATATATATAAGTTTGTTTTGAAAATTTTGTCTTATATATGTCTGCACAGCACAATAGACTATGTATGTTTATATATTGCTTCTGCAATCCCTAATTATATGTTATACTGTTAAGAGGCCTTCGGTAATCCAAGGATTACTGGCCAGTTACGATGCTAAACCTATAAGGATGGGTTTGGGTTTCGGGTTCACCCCCATCAGACAACAACAAATAATGTAACGATGGAGACCAACTCTGTGTAGGTTTAGACTCTCTTTCTGATCATCTCAACTTAGGAGTAGGAGTATGTGGCTCAGTTTGTGGAATAAGATTTTCAGGATTATTCCGAATCCTACTATTCAAATCATTCTCATTAATCTCCTCTAACTCAACATGCTCATGACAAGTAACAAAGTCAAATTCAGATGCAGACTTATCCCTATCCTTATACATTACTTTCTCATTAAATATGACATCTCTACTTTTGATTATTTTTCGATTTTTATCATCCCAAAACCGATAACCAAATTGATTAATGCCATACCCAATAAAAGTATATTTAACAGATTTCGGATCAAGTTTACATCTATCAGCGGAATCTATATACACATATGAAACACCACCAAATACCTTCAAAAAAGAAAGATTTACCACTTTACTGCTCCAAGCTTCTTTTGGTAGCTCTCCATCCAATGGAATAGATGGACCATGGTTAATCAGATATGCTGCAATGTTAACTGCATCTACCCAAAACATCTTTGGTAATCCGGCCTGTATCCTCATACTTCTAGCACGTTCATTCAAAGTTCTATTCATGCGTTCTGCAACGCCATTCTGTTGAGGTGTCTTTCGAACAGTCTTCTCCATTCTAATTCCACTTTCTGCACAATATTTCTTGAACTCATTGTCCTCATATTCCCCTCCATTATCTGATCTCAAGCACTTAATTTTCAGACCTGTTTCAGTCTCCACCAAGGCTTTCCGCTTCTTAAAAGTAGTATAAACTTCAGATTTATGTTTCAGAAAATAAATTCATACTTTTCTCATTGAGTCGTCGATAAAGGTAACATAGTATGATGATCCTCCAAGAGATGAAACAGGTTCGGGCCCCCACACATCTGTATGAACCAACTCCAACTTTTCTGACTTCGGTTTCCTGTCATCCTTTGAAAAACTGACCCTCTTTTGTTTGCCGAATATGCAATCCTCACAAAAGTCAATGTCCACCAATTTCAAAATCCTCACAAAAGTAAATGTCCACCAATTTCAAATCTGACAATTTCCCCTTAGATGCAAGTACCTTCATCCCTTTTTGACTCATATGCCCAAGCCTTTAGTGCCATAGATTTGAGTCTTCCTTCTCACCAGCAACTACTACTGCATCCCTATTGTTTGTAGTCATGTAAAGGGTTCATTCTTTTTGACCACGAGTAATAACCATGGCTCATTTGGTGATTTTCCACAAACCACCCATGAAGGTTACAACATGACCTTCATCATCAAGTTGTCCAACAAAAATCAAGTTTCTTTTTAAACTAGGCACATGTCTGACATTTTGTATCTTCCAAACAGATTAGTTTGGCAACTTGATTGTTACATCCCCTTTAGCCACAATCTTCAAAAGTTCATCATCAGCCAAAATAAACCTTCCCGAAATCACCACCAATGTAATTGTCCATGATTTTCCTGTATGAAGTAGAATGGAATGATGTCCCAGAATCTAAAATCCAAGATTCAAGAGGGCTATCAATACGCAAGATGAAAGCATCATAAATCTCCTCCGTTGCAGCATTGGCAGACTTCTGATTTTGATCACCTTTATTCTTATTCAATGTCGAACAATCTCCTTTTAGATGTCCCTTCTTTCCACAGTTCCAGCAACTCCGTCTCTCTCCAGTTCTTAACTTGCTTCTGTTTTTGGATTTTGATCTGTTGCAGTTCAGGTTTTTTCCTGCTAATCTTCCTCTGGCTTCTGTATTTAGGGCATAACCTGATGTTTCCCCTAATTCCCTCTTGCCAATTTTTTACTCAGAATTAAATCTCGAATATCATTGTAATTTAACTTTTCTTTTCCTGAAGAATTACTTACTGCCGTTACAGTACCATTCCAACTTTCTGGGAAACTAGATAGAAGAATCAAAGCCCTAACCTCATCATCAAATTTGATAGATACATAACTCAATTGTGTTACCACAATATTGAATTCGTTCAGATACTCAACCACCAAAGCACCTTCTGTCATCATCAGATTAAACAATCTACGCATCAAACAAACTTTATTTGAGGTAGAGAGTACTGCCATGAGACCCGCTGTAGTCTTCTCCTTCACTATGTTAAATGCAACATTATGAGACAATGTTAGCCAAATAACACCTAGCGCTTGGCAACCAAGAAAAGTCCACTCATCATCCTTCATCTTTTCTGGTTTCTTCCCTGAAAAGGGCTCATACAGTTTTTTCTGATACAGATAGTCTTCAACCTGCATCTTCTAAAAGCCAAAATCTGTGCCATTGAATTTATCAATTCTAACCTTTTCGTATGCAGCCATTGCTTCCACTCAGACCAATGCTTTGATACTAGTTGTTAGGAATTTTACCATTCCTAACCAAGATCGGTGAGACATGAAATAACAAACAAAGAAGAAAAACGAATCAAACAAATCACACACACTAGAACACAAGGATTTACGTGGTTCATCCCAGAATAGGGCTACGTCCACGACTGTTGCGGTTTGTCACTATGATCAGAAAAATACAACTCTCTCTTAACCTAAAAGAGGCGTCCCTGATCTATTTATAAGTATAGAATTAGGGTTACACGAAAGCAACATGAGAAATACGAAAGTACCCAAAAATTGTAGGGTTGAGTGAATAGTACTTATCAGGGTCCGCTTGCCCAACACTTTTGAAACCTAACTAATCGAGGTGGATTGATTCTATCTGCTTCGCAAACAAGAGCCCTCATGCTCTTCTTCGCCAGCTCACCAAAATCGATCTCACTAACGACCCACTCTACAGAAACCCACTCCCCAAACCGAACCCATTGCTCTGCCCTCATTCTCTCTGCCCTCACATCGTGAACTAGAGTTCCGTTGTGAGCAAACCAGTCCGATGCCAATCATCCACAGGTTAGTCTTCATTTTTTTAACTGAAATTTGTCTTTAAGTTTTTGTCTCTGGAATGTTTTTTTTGTCTCTGCAATTTTTTTTTTTTTTTTTTTTTTTTTTGGGTCTTGAAGCTATGTAAAGACATTCTTTCATGCTTTGGAAATCTGCTACTGTGTGTGTGTGTTTAAGCTTCAATTCATTGAGGCCTATATGGATTTCCTCTGTTAAAAACAAAAATAAATAAATAAATAATAATTTACATACATTTGGATCCATTGCTTTGCCCTCATTAAAGAAAAGAATGTATTTACATGGATAAATTAAAAAGAATGTCTTTACAAATATTATTTAAGTTTTTGATTTAAGCTTAAAAATTTGGTACTGTGAAGAACTTCTTTGTTGTCTTTGGAATTTTTTGTCTCTGGAATTGTTGTCTTTAAGTGTTTGTCTTTGGAATTTTTCATCTCTAGAATTGTTGTTTTTATTTTTTTATTTTGAAAAGCTGTGTGTTCACAAATATCTAATGGCCTGTTTGGCTACTACGAAAACAATGGTGAAGGAAATTAATAAGGATGGAAATTAATAGTATTTTACCACTTCTCCAATCTACTGCTGTGTGTTTAAGGTTCTCTTACATGAATAAGGATGGAATTGTTTTGTTTTGTTTTGTTTTAATTTGATATTTTTTTTTCAGTAGCATATATAACATTTTTGTTTTTGTAGCAGATATAACATATATGACTTATCTGTACCTAATATTTGAGTTATATGGCTTTTTAGTTTCATTTTGATATGGATATGGAACTTCAAAATGATTGTGCTTGGAAGCCAAAACAGGGAATGACATTTGATTCAGAACAAGGTAAGTATGATTTTTATAATGTATATGGAGGAAGAATGGGGTTTAGCATAAGAAGGGATTACTCTAGGAAGAACAAGTTCACCAACCAACTTATTTGCAGACTTTTGGTTTGCAACAAGGAGGGGTTTCGGAAGGTTAACAAGCGAGACCCATTGTCAAAAGACCCTAGAGCTGAAACTAGGACTGGTTGCGAGGCTCGACTTTATGTTAAATTAGATGAGGGTACTGGGAAATTTGTTGCGACTGATTTCAAAGAAAAAAACACAACCATGATCTTGTATCACCCGAGTGTGCCTACATGTTGCCGTCACAAAGAAAGATATCGGGTACCCAAGCAATTGAGTTAAATTTGGTAGCACAATCTGGTCTTCGTTTAGGCCAGTCTTTTGAACTCATGGGTAGGGAAGCTGATGGGAGGCAATAGCTTGGGTTTACGAAATTAGATCAAAAAAATTATTTGAGAACCAAAAGACAACAAAGTTTAGCATATGGGGAAGTAGGTAATGTGTTGCAATACTTTAAAGAAAAATCTTTGCAAAATCCTTCTTTTTTTTATGCTTTCCAGTTAGATAATGAGGAGCAAATAACGAATATGTTTTGGACTAATGCACAAATGATCATGGATTATACCCAATTTGGTGTTGTTGTTATATTTGATACGACATACAAGTAAACAAAGAACATAGACCCTTTGCATTTTTTGTGGGATTGAACCATCATAGGGAAACAGTTATATTTGGTGCAGCCTAGTTGTATGATGAGACTGCTGAATCGTTTGTATGGTTGTTTCAAACTTTTCTAGAGGCTATGTCAAGAAAGGCACCAAAAACTTTCTTCATCGATTGAGGTGCTGTAATGGCTAAAGCCATACCCATTGTTATGCCTGACACGAGTCACCAATTGTGTACTTGGCATTTGATGCAAAATGCATTAAAACATGTTAATTGTCTGTTCCAAGATAAGGAGGTAAAGAGTGTACTAAATAAATTCCTATTTGACATTGAAGATGAAAATCAATGGAAGTTACAGTGGGCTGAAATTCTTGATAAATATGGTGCGCATGATAATCATTGGTTGAAATTGACTTTTGCGGTGAAGGAAAAATAGGCTTGGCCATATGTTAGATAAACATGGGCTATGGGAATGAGTATCACACAACTTAGCAAATCTGTTAATACTTTTTTTAAGGATTACATTCATTCTTATTTTAATTTAAATGAATTCTTCATGCATTTAGAAAGGGTACTTTATGAGAAGCGATACAAGGAGTTAGAAGTGGGATATGCTTTGTGCCAAAGGTTGCCAAAGGTAAAAGCAACAATAAGAATGTTAATTCAAATGGGTAATGTGTATACAAAAAAGATTTTTGTGGAATTTCGAAATGAGTACTTTCGATCCATTGAATCGGGCATAGAAGCAATTGAATATGGCGAGGCTAGTACCACTTACACAGTTGTTGATGTTGGTAGGAAACATGCAAGGAAAGTGAAGATGGAGAGGGATGGCTCTTTGGGTTGTAATTGTACAAAGTTCGAAAGAGAAGGAATTTTGTGTTCTCACTCTTTGAAGGTTATTAGAGACATATTGAAGATGAAAGAGGTTCCTTCACAATACATTGTAAAGAGGTGGACCAAACAAGTGTGGACTCGTCTCTTTTCGCGCCCCCTTTCGGAAAGTTTGAAATGAAAGCCTCACAGTTCAGACTCCCGCGGTTCTGAATCTTGTCTCATAAGTGCAATGTGAAATTGATAAACACCAAAGAGTCCATATTCGGCAAATCTTTTTGGAAAATCAATTTTAAATCAAATAATGCCAAAATTGGACTATTTTGCCAGATACAGAGTCGCCACCTAAATATTTTATTTTTGGAAAAATTTAGGAAACCCTGACTCGTGCTAAAGGCCACGTGTCCGTCATCACCAAAGTTGCCTCGGCTTGGGAACTTAGGTACGAAGGGGAAAGGTCATGAATTGAGCACCCTCGCTCGCCCGATCAAAAATCGGCCTCTACTAATCATGATATGATTTTTATAAACATTATGTGTTCTTATTCCAGTTATTAAGCTAGCTTTACTATGTGATGTGCATAAGCAAGTATAGACTAATTTGCTCAATTTGGAACAATTCAACTCATGTTTGTTTTTGCGAAAATGGTTTGAATTTGCCGATGCAGATTTGCCACCAAACATAGTGGGCTTGAAACATGATTTGCCACTCAACAAAGTGGGCTTAAAGACGCGCTCGTTAAATTGTTCCAATTCAAACAAGCCTTCATCCACAAGCATTGATGCAATTTAGCATTTAAGCACATAGCCTCATGGCAAACATTCTAATCATGGCAACATTCGCACTTATGCAAGTATGCTAAAGCGTAAAACTCACCGAATACTCCAAGCCAAAATAGAAACTAGTGAGAAAGATGCATGATAATAACTATACAAGATGCCTAACGCAACAAATGCAATGTGCATTTAATAGGCTCGGCTATTAGTATGGCATACGAATTGATTTGAACAACATGCGATTAAACACGTATTAATAAGATACTGAAATTGCGATGCAGTTTGAATGATGCGCTGAGCCTCGGTGCATGCAAGACAAGATGAATGGATGCAAGCATGCGATAAGCTAATTGAAATATGTCTCTAATCTAACCATCAAAAGCGATTAAATAAAAGGGAGAAAGACGTGGGGTTGGAAAACATACACACACGCGCACACACTTATTACAACATCATGCCCTTGCGAAGGAAGGTCCAAATGAATAAGAGTTAAACTAATCTAAGCCAAGCTAATCTAATTAAGCTAATTAAACTAATTATTACAAATCAAATGAATAACTAGCAAACTAATTACTAATTATTACAACACTTAACTAACTAGCAAACTAATCACGCAAGGCATTAAATTATGCAGGCACTGCTCCGCCTCGGGAAGTAAGAGATGCTCGTGCTTGATTTTTTGCCCCGAAAAGACCTTCCTTTTGCTCTTGAGAGGCTCTGTTTGCAGGGTTGAGCATATTTCAAAGCCTTTCTGCTCCACGTTACCAAATCTTCGCTGAGGTTGACATCAGTGGCCTGCCGGCCATGGATAGTTACTGCCGGCCAAAAGGAGGTACTGCTGACAAAAAATGAGGCAGTGCTGGCCATGGATGACGCATTACCGACCACTGATACATTAGATCACCATGTTGCAACAGAGCACAAACAGAGCAAAAATAGGGTTTTTCCAAGGATTGTCTGCATACCCTGTCTCTTATTTTCATGGGGAAATCAAAGGGGGGACAAGATTTGATTCACAAAACCACCAATCAAGCAATTTCATTGCATGATGGCTTGTGAAACCAATTGTGTAAGTTCAATAAATGCAAAAACAAGACTCAAAATGTCCATCACCTTATCATGCATGATCAAGGGCAATGGAGACCTAGAAAAATGGCACATTTCATCACTATTGAGTATGAAATGTCCCATTTGCCTTATGTTCAAATTACCGTCCAATTTGAACACATACAGTGCAACACAAAGAATGCTTATCTTGCTTCTTTTACTTGTTAATTTTGTTTACTCATTTTAATTACCAAACCATTCATTAATCAATTGTTCATTGGTGAGTGTCCTCTAATGGAAGGAGGGATCAAACCACAAGTTGCTTTGGGCATGAAAGATGCATTACACTATTGATAATGAACCCCCTAAGGGATTAAACCATTAGGTGTAGCACCTCCATTTCACACTTAGGCAAACAAGTGGTTTGAAACTACTTTCAAAGCAAAACCAAAAAGTGAAGAAATGAGGGAGATTGCAGAGATTATAAGTGCTGAAAATAAGTACTAAAAGCACTAAAACATGCAACCAACTCAAACCAATGATAGTTAAAGCCTTAAAACATTAAGCTAGTGAAGGAATTAACACTACAACCATGCCATGCAAGGCTCAAATGGCTTAACCAGCCAAAAATAGAGGCAAAACAGCCCTAAATATAGTCTAAAACATGCTGGACTTAAGCCACAAAGAGCCAAAGCAATAAGCTAATACATGGGGTTACACTACAACCATGCAAAACAAGACTCAAACAAACTAACCAGCCCAAAATAGAGCTAAAATAGGTTATTTCAGAGGCTAAGATATGCTGGACTTGAGCTAAGTTAAGCTAAAAATATATGCCAACATGTGAAGGTAACTAAGCATACAAACAAGACACATGGAGGGGAGGCTAACCCCTTCAATTTTAGACTTCAAAATGAGTTTTTTACCACTGAAAAACCTCTAAAATTCAGTGGTTAAAGGGCCCAAAAAAGTTGATTTGAAAGTGGTGAACAAAGGCACAAAGACTTTACAAGGAAAGAAGTAAGAAGAGTGAACCACCCCCTAACTGAAAATGGACTCAAACCACCACTTTTAGGTCACAAAAAATAGAGTTTTTTACAGTTCAAAATCAGCCCAAAAATAGTTGAAATAGATGGAAAAACAAGTATGCAAAACAAGTGTAAAAGAGGAGTGTTATACCTCTTGAAGGGAAGACACAAATGAGGCAATAAATTAAGCTAAGACCACCTTCTAGAGCTCAAAGAGGGTTCCAAGTAACCTCAGCCCAAGGATAAGCAACTTTGGTTAAGGGTTGATAGGCAAACTTGAAGTGTATCTATACTTGTATGCACAAAATTTCAAGAAAGAGAGAGAAATGTAGAGAGAGAGAGAGAGACTCCCAAAATTTTCCTAACCTTGAAAAAAATAGAGAAGGTCCCCTATATATAGAAAAATGTGAGTTTTGGTCAAAAATATCAATACAGGACAACTGGAGCTTTGTGCAAATAGCTGGAGGAAAATATCTGGGTTTTACATTAGTGGCCGACACATGCATTGCCAGCCATTAATGTCCATTGCCGGCCCTCAAAATTTTGCTTCCAGACTCGACTTTAAACGGGCATATCTCCTTCATCTGGACTTTTTTGCGGGTCATTCTTCAACCTAAATTGAGGCCCTGGAAGTCTACTTTCCAATGGAAGTGGCCTCACATCAAAATTCTAAGTGTGCTAAGCGATATGCCTATTTTAGTGAAGACTGCTCAGTTTTGGCTTAATCGGATGGATGCCTAACTTCAACCAGCCATATCTCCCTCATCCGGACTCGGCTTTAGGAGATTCTTGAGTGTAAAATGAAGCCCCGGAAGTCCAATTTCCAATGGTGGTGGCCTCACAACTTAAGTCCAAGTGTACAAAACGATAGACCTGATTTAGTGATGGTTGCCCGGTTATCTCTTAACGGTTTTTGCCCAACTTCTTCCCCAACTAGGTTTATTCACTCTCCACCAATTTTTTCAACTCCAAACCTCCAAACAAGATGTTTAAATGGATTTTTCAAAGAGTTCACATCTCTTCCATTTATTTCCACTTTGTCCTTGCTCGGTTTACCAAGAAGCGCAACATTTAACGAAATGCGAGCCCCGAAACATCATAGAGATATTTGGCAAAAATATTTTGAAAGAGAGGGTTTTAAGGTCTAAAATAATTTTGGTCAAAATAGTTTTGGTCCAAAATGGTGTGTAAGGTTAGGATTTGAAGCTCCTCTTGCCGAAGAAATTGAACCTTTGCACAACATAGCCTTCATCCTCGAGCAATCAACCTGAGGCGCCCAAGTCGTAATGGCAATCAAAAATGGGGTATCTACAGTTGCCCCTCTTTGACAGAGCTTAGAGTCATGAAATGATGTGAGTGAATGTCAAAGCCCAAATACGATCCATTTTGACAAGGCCGTAAGACTTGGGCAAACAAACAAAATGCAAATGCAATTGGTTGAACCCGAAGGTTGCCTACATATCCCTTTGCAAGGAATCAAACCAGCATAGTTTAGGGGTCGAATGCAAAATGATACACAATTGTAATGAAATCATGCAAACGATATGCAATGTGACAAAATTATCAAACCACAAGCAGTGCAAAACACTCAAATATCATAAAGGATTGCCAATGTAAGTCAAACTACGTTTTATAGAGAAAAGGTGCCGGAGTACTCTAACCACAATTCTTGCAGAATAGGTGCATGCACATGAAAAACTATGTTATTCGTAGAAAGAGAAAGAGTACAAGTAATTGGATGGTATGATATAAGTGAGGAATGATCTGCTAGGGAAAGGTAATGATCCTAAATGCTGAATGCAACAAGACAAAATACGATGCAATGGATGCAGTGAATAAGGCGTAAGCCGAACCACATTTTACCTAAAAAAGGTATGGACACAAAACAAACCACGTCTAACACGAAAAAGGTGTCGAAACCCTTAGACCACAATTCTTGCAGAATAGGCGTGTACACATGCAGATCTATGTTTTAACGTGAAAAGGTATGGGCACATGCCAAACTAAGCTTAACATGAAATGATGGTATGATGCAATGAATGCCATGGACAATGTAGTAGATGAATAGGGTGACATACCCTAACCATGCTGGAATCGTGAGAGGAGGAAGAACAAATCCCAAACACGCTGAAATTGTGTAAGGAATGGGACACTCGAACCACATTGAAATCGTGAGAAGAGGTCCCAAGAACAACACTCAGGGACGCGTTCCACGCGTCCTGAGATAAATTCCAAACACGCTGAAATCATGTAAGGCGTAAGGAAAGGGGCACTCTAACCACGCCAAAATCGTGAGAAGAGGTCCAAAGAAAAGCCATCAGGAGCGCGTTCCACGCATCCTGAGATAAATTCTAAACATGCTAAAATCGTGTGAGGAAAAAGACACTCTAACCACGCCGAAATCATGAGAACAGGTCCAAAGAAAAGCCGTCAGGAGCGTGTTTCACGCATCCTGAGATAAATTTCAAACACGCTGAAATCGTATGAGGAAAGAGACACTCTAACGAAGCCGAAATCATGAGAAGAGGTCCAATGAAAAGCCATTAGGAGCGCGTTCCACGCATCCTGAGATAAATTCCAAACACACTGAAATTGTGTGAGGAAAGGGACACTCTAACCACGCCGAAATCGTGAGAAGAGGTCCAAAGAAAAGCCAATCAGGAGCGCGTTCCATGCATCCTGAGATAAATTCCAAACATGCTAAAATCGTGTGAGGAAAGAGACACTCTAACCACGCCGAAATCGTGAGAAGAGGTCCAAAGAAAAGCTATCAGGAGCGTGTTCCACGTATCTTGATATAGCCCCGGGGGACAACAATCCTATACATGGCTTAGCGTAAAATGATAAATGATACAAGGTAACACAAGATGCAAATAAATGCAATACGTGCGATGATATGATACATGTTACAAGTAATGTAGTGCACGATGTTTAGGGAATGCAATAGACAAAGCAGTGCTTTAGAAAGCACCTTATGAGGTGAGTGGCGATAAACCGCTCTACTCTGATAGGGATATCCCCCTTGTGTTCTTCAAACTCCTACCTTCAACTCTCAGTTCAAAGGTCCTGAAATGCTGACATGGGGTAGCATCTACACGTAGAAGTGACAGATGCCGTTGATCATATTTGCAACTTTCCCTATTCTCCAACAGAGTGACAGACTAGGTTGGTTTATTATCCAGAATTGAAGCACATACATGCTATCTCAATCTATGGGGTTGCCATACAGATATCAAGCTAGGGATACACCCCTGGGTATTTAAACCAGACTTTAGTCTCAGAAATTCCAAACCTTTGTGTTCTAGGCATTGCCATTCGAACTCTAGTTTCCACCGTCGCAGTTGGCCTCCTAGGAACTCATTGCAAAACACAGCTGAGATGCCTCTAGCAGGGAAATGGTGCTCAGGGAGAGCACTTCTGATCCTCATTCTGGCTTGAAACAGGCTTGAGCTTGAGCTTGAGGTAGAGGTACACTCATACTTAAGGGCATTAACAAGGCCTAGGGAGGTACATCCGAATGCAATCTCAGAAATTACTGAAGTTGAAACACACTAAGATGCTCCAAATTTTCCCTCTTTTCTTTTGCTTTGCAATCTGGAACCTATGTAGCTTCAGATAGGTCCATGTTCTATTGTTCTCACATGACCTAGGTTGAACCTTGCAGTTTAAGAAAGAATCCTATTTTGTACATCTTGTTGGGAATGACAAGGCACTCTGAGCACAAAACGATTTATTTTTGAAATTGAAATTGAGAAATGAGTTCTTAACCGGGTATTGAGCCTACGACTGACCACAGTCAAAACGACTCAACAAAGAAAAACAAAGTAAAATAACCTAAACATAAACATTTACACTCGAAACGACTCAAAACAAGAATCGAGACAAACAAAAACAACAAACACAACACTTGGATGTGTTACAATGGCGAAAGACCTCTCAGTTCACGAGGAGCCCACAGCTTCTCTAGGTATTGTTTTCCACCCTTTCTTATTTGTGATTCTCACATCACTATGGCACTCAATCTCTTTTCACATCACTGAAAAGCCTTTTCCTCACTTTTCCTCTGAAAAGCCCTTTTCTCACTTTTCCTTTGAGTACGTATCTCTCTATTATTTAATCTCTCTTATTTTTTTTTATCCCTCCCTTGGGTGGTTGATGGATAAGCAGGAAGTCGCATGCTCTTGTCCCTAGTTTTCTACTAGATTCTCTTTCTTTCACTCACAACTAGTGGGCCCTCCCGCAGAGGGGTTGTGGTGCGACTAGATGTGCAGCAGATCTGCAACTGACATCAGTTGACAATGCCCTTGGCCAGTTTGGATGTGATTAGACCTGTCCAGATGAGGGAGTGGAATATCCTGCTCCATTCTAGTTTGTGCTTCATACTTGGCTTGAAACCTCACTGTTTGGAGAATGAGAAAGCACTTGGCCCCTTGTTGCTAACTTCAGCTGTGCCCTTTCTGGCGAGTACATTGATAATGGGGGAAAGACAGAAAACCTGACTCAACAGTGCTTCTAGTTCATCACTTTGACCATTTTTTGCTTTGGCTTGTGCTAAAACAATTTTGACCAACATGAGAGTTAGATTAACATACTTGTTCGATTTTCTAATTTGAAATCATGCAAGTTAGGTTGTGAGCACTGAAAATTTTCCTTTTTTGGGTCCAAGAAATGGTTCAGTTTTGGAAAAATGGAATGATTTTCGAGAAAACTAGTCAACCTCACCAAAAATCTTCAAAACTGTTTTTGCAAACGGCCATTGCTCAACCAACACGAAATCTACTCTCGAGATGCACAATCGCAAATCTGAACTTGATTTGTTTTGCAGCTGAATCTTGTAACGGAATAGGACAACCAAACTTGAATGAAGACGAGCCAATTTGCACATGGATAAGAAAGCCGAGTTTGAACAAGGATAAGCCAATCAACATGGATGAGCCAAGCAGGCTGAAAATGATTGGGGCTGAACTTCAGGATGAAGTTGCCTACGTATCCCAAATACAGGAATCATGCCGTACGTAGTTCCGGGTTGAGGTTCAGTCGGGTGTTGACACTCTCCTTTTACGCTCTAACTTTTTCCAAAGCCGTCCTTTCGGGTTTTCAACCTTGCAAACTCTATTTTTATTTTCTTTTTATTTATTTTCCTTTTCTTTTCTTTCTTTTTTCCTTTCTTTTCTTCTTTCTTTCCATTTTTTCATTTTTGTTCTTTTTTTTTCTTGCTCTAACTTTTGCCTAGGTTGCCCTTCCATGTTTTTTGGCCCAGCAATCCTCTCAAGGATAGAAATATTTAACTTTGTCCATGTTGATTGGTCATAGGATCTCTAAGCCATCTGAACCTAGGAGAATGGCTGTTGTTTACTGATGATGTAGAAGCCCATCCAATCGAGTCTAAATTTGCCCTCTAGTGTTGTGGATAGGAACTCGATTGTCCTTTAGCAAAAATTTTCTTCTTTTAGATTCTGGGCTTTCTTGCCAGTCTTCATTGGTTTGAGAGATGACCCAATTTTGAATCTTTGAGCACATCTGACCTTTTTGCCCCTAGTTCAAGGGCTACTTCCAACCCGATTATGCAAACCTCATATTGTGATTGATCGTTGAACATCCTGAATCAAAGGTCGAGTCTCGAGGCTGAGAGTGATCCAATGTTATACAAGCTCAAGATCAAATCCCAAGCATGTCTTCGTAGGACCACGCAAAACATTTTTTGAAATCTTTTAAGAAAACGACTAGTCGCTCGCGTTGAAGACAATGCAGAACCAATCTGGATTAAGCCAGGATCCTTCTCAGTACTCATATTAACAAACATGATCTCATTCATTAAGGGCTTAGCACCCCTCTCGTCCTCTTAGTTTGATCAAAATTTGAAAATCCTGAGGAATTCCTTCCTCTTTATTTTCAACACAAAGTTAGAAAAGTTTTGAAAAACTTAGGTCAATGCAATGATTTCAAGGCATAGAAAAGTAGGTGAAAATCTCTGCCATTTCATTTAGATCTTCTGGCACAGCTGGCTCAATGACAGAAATAGACGCAAAAGAAAGAGTGTAAAAGACAAACACAAAACAAGATAGTGATATTCGAGGTAACAGCCCCGAAATCACCCGACTCTAACACAATAGAACTAACTCGATACAACAAGACAAACTCAATACAACACAATAGAACTGACTCAATACCTAAGTCAGAAAGTACAATAAACCGTATTTGCAAATTGCTCAAAACAGTGCATGTCATCCACCACATCTGGAGTAAAATGAGCGCCATCAGTAGGTGGCTCATCCCCGGATCACGTAGTCATATTATCCCCCTAGTTCATTGATCCGGTGCCGATAGACTTTGTAGTACTTGGTGCGGTGATGACCTCGTTGTCAATCAGATCTTGTATTTCATGGCGAAGACGAACACAACTGTCAGTGTCATGACCGGTTTGTTGATAGAAGGCACAGTACTTGGTAGCATTATACTTAGTTGGAAGGGGATCTGGGAGAGGCCGAGGCTCAAAAGGTTTGAGATGGCCTTGTCCTATGAGGATTTGGAGAGCTTTGGATAAGGTCATATAAAGCGAGGTGAAGACCCTCTGGCCTCGGGCCTGATGGCTTGAGGTTTGTGAAGTTGTGTTGGATGTACAGGCAAAGGGGTTGGCAGGTGCTGACTGGGTTTGATGATCTCTTTCGAGTGTAGGATTGGAGCTGAAAAGAGCATTTTTGGTACAACATCCCTTTTCCCAGCTTGCCTCTTGATTCAGAATGCTCTCATCCTGAGTGGCAAAAGTGTCATCCACAGTCTTTGCAACAATTGCGAGCACTTGCTGTTTGTTCAGTCCTTCAGCTTTCAAAGCCTCAACAGCCCACTGAAGATGTTCATAGGAACCAATACTTGCCCCGACCTTGTTCTTACCACTTGCCTCCACTTTGCCAAGGGATTGGGTCGCTATATTAGAGCGGAGCCCAGTTGTTGTCGACATGTCATTACCCAGACCTCAGATAGCTTTAGTTGGCCATTTTCAATTGTAGCTCACCCTAAGATTAGAAAGCCTTTTGGCGTGAAATTTCTGGCATGTGATGTGGTCTATGATGGAGCCAAAACCCTAAAGAATAAATCTGCCACTGTTCTCTGAAGATCTTCAATCATGCTCATCAGCTCAGAAGTAGTGGGTTCATGGGTTTGAGATTATTGGGATGCAAGTGCATCTATCATACACAAGTCCATGTTTTCTAGAATGAACACCTCAGGCTTGGGTAAATGGGCCGGGGTGATGTATATGCTGGGGTTGTAGGTGGATGGCAGTGCATGGATTAGATTGAGATGTGGAGGTAATAGGTCAGAGGTGGCCTGAGGTCCTTTTGGTGGAGCCATGATCTCTTCATCAATAAGATCCTGAATCTTATGGTGGAGGCAGATGCAATGGTTTGTACCATGACCGTGCTGTTGATGATAGGCACAATATTTAGCTGGGTCATATCTTGGTGGAAGAGAATTTAGAAAGGGTCGGGGTTCTAGGAGTTCTAGGTACCCTTTTTCTCGTAGCATTTTCAAAGCTTGAGAGAGACTCATGTAAAGAGGATGGAAATTTCGGGCTTGGGGCCGAGTTGAAGTGGTTAGTTTTTGGCCATTGAGAGGAGTGGTGAAAGTGTTTACTTTTGAGCATTTCGCAGCAATGCTACCATTAGTAGTAGCATTGGAACTGCAAACAACATTCTTCTTCAAAGGCTCATTATCTTCCACAAAGATCCCTTGTCTGATGGAATCCTTGATTTGAACCCTCATTTCATGAAGCTCTGGAAAGGTAAACAGAGGTAGAACGATCATCTTCTGTAGCAACTTGCCATGCAGATTCTGAACAATCATCTTGATCTGATCTTTTTCGGAAGGCCTTGTAGTCATCATCGAGGCCTTCGCTCTCCATCTCGTCACGAACTCTGAGAAACCCTCCTTTAGCTCTTGGCGGGTGGCTTCGAGATCACAAGTTGTGACCTCAATCTGTGTGTTGTAGGAGTATTGAGCACTAAAGGCCTCAACCATCTTTTCCTAGTTCTGTTTTATAGAGTCCCTCCAATTTTGCATACCAGATTGCGACTATCCCAGACATGGTTCAGCCGAAGAGAGACAACTTTTGGGTTGGGGTCAAACCCATTGGCCTCAAGATATCAGAAAACAGGCATAGGTGCACCATTGGGTCTCCAGAGCCGTCAAAGTGGTTGATATGCGACATTTTAAACCGCTCCGGTAAGGTAGCTGCAGATTCAGTATACCCGTCCTCTAAATCCGAGATGGAGTTTACTCCTTGTGCTCTTTTGAATAACTTCTTCAATTTATTGACTTTAACTGCACTTGGGTCAACCTCAAATTCAAACGGAGCTTTAGAGGCTTGTGTTGGGATTGGCTCCGCCAGATTGTCCCGAGTCTCTTGGACATTAGCAGTATGGGCAGTGGCTTCAGGTGTCAGGTTACCCGTGAGAGGTGCATGAGATGCAGAATCTGCAGCCGGCTGTGGCTGTTGTTGTTGTAGCCGGGTTATCACTTCGGCCTGACGAGCTGTGACTTCAGCCTGACGGACTGCGTCCTACTGCAATGCCTCGACTGTCTATTGCAAGTGCTGTATCAATTCTTCTACACTGGATGGAGGACATTGTGCCATTTAGAATCGGCGTTTGAACTCATGCTGAACTGAATGCAGACAACTGTTCCCAGACCAGACTAGACCCGGGTGCACTGAGGGGTGACTGCTGTAGAACTGTACTGGTGAATCCTGTCTAACTCTCATTCGTCTTGTACCCAGGAGGGAAGTGAGGTAAACTCTGGTTGCCTCTGAACAAATTTTGACATGACAAAGTCTATCGATACAAGTCCACAGTACCCGGGGGATATCGGAGACTTCTGAAGCTATGGTTCCAGGACTATCTAGCAAAAGAGAAAACAGATAGCATCTCAGCCCAATTTCACTAGAACAAATATGATCACAGCTAAATGATTGTGTTCTCTACTGAATTCTGCCCCAAAATAGATACCAACTTGGCAACTGATATGCACATCCCTGTATAGTTTCACTGTAAAGCACATACTAGTTAAATGAGAGCCAAAACAGCTCTATGAGGGGATAAGGCTGCCTTGTCCTAGTTTTGTCAGGAGCTAGTGTTTTCACTGTGCATAACAAGTGGCTTCACACAATCCTACATTCGGGTAAGCAACATGTCCTAGTTTGGAACAGTCTCTATGGTTTCCGATATGCAACTAGGTTGATTGGTCAAAAAGGATACCTCAGCAAGACTACCTAATATACCTTTCACACCTAACACCGAGAAGTGAAAGGAGGATCAAACGGTACAACAGTAGTCTAGATCCAAGGGTTGTGTTCCCATTGTGGTGCCAAGCTTTTCCAAGCAAGCATCCTGCAAATCGCTCAGGAATAGTAGATGGCAAACACTGTGACTTAGGCGCACCAATGCAAATGCAAATGCAAATGCAGAGAAACACATAAGTGTAGATAAAACAACATATCATGAGTTCGAGTCAAGTTCTCTAAGTCCCCAGTAGAGTGGCCAGAAACTGTAGACTCGCCCTTTTTCCGCCCCCCCCCCTCCATTTTGGAAGGTTTGAAAGAAAGGCCTCACAATACGGACTCCCGCAGTTCTGAATCTAGTCTCATAAGTGCAATGTAAAACTGATAAACACGAAAGGGTCCAAATCTGACAAATCTTTTTGGAAAATCGATTTTAAATCAAATAATGTCAAAATTGGACTGCTTTGCCAGATACCGAGTCACCACCTAAATATTTTATTTTTGGGAAAATTTAGGAAACCCTGACTCGTGCCAAAGGCCACTTGTCCGTTATCAACAAAGTTGCCTTAGCTCGGGAACTTAGGTACGAAGAGGGAAGGTCATGAATTGAGCACCCCCGCTCGCCCGATCAAAGATCGGCCTTTATTAATCATGATATGAATTTTATAAACATTATGTGTTCTTATTCTGGTTATTAAACTAGCTTTACCAAATGAAGCGCACAAGCAAGTATAGACTAGTTTGCTCAATTTGGAACAATTCAACTCATGTTTATTTTTACGAAAATGGTTTGAATTTGCCACCCCAAATGGGCTTAAAAGATGCGGATTTTCCACCAAACATAGTGGGCTTGAAACATGATTTGCCACTCAACAAAGTGGGCTTAAAGACGCGCATTCGTTGAATTGTTCCAATTCAAACAACAAGCCTTCATCCACAGGCATTCATGCAATATAGCATTTAAGCACATAGCCTCGTGGCAAGCATGCTAATCATGGCAACATTCACACTTATGCAAGTATGCTAAAGTGTAAAACTCACCGAGTACTCCAAGCCAAAATAGAAACTAGTTAGAAAGATGCATGATCCTAACTATACAAGATGCCTAGTGCAACACATGCAATATGCATTTAATAGGCTCGGCTATTTGTATGGCATACGAATTGATTTGAACAACATGCGATTAAACACGTATTCAAATAAGATATTGAAATTGCGATACAGTTTGAATGATGCGCCGAGCCTCAGTGCATGCAAGACAAGATGAATGGATGCAAGCATGCAATATGCTAATTAAAATATGTCCCTAATCTAACCATCAAAAGTGATTAAATAAAAGGGAGAAAGACGTGGGGTTGGAAAACATACACACACGCATGCACACACAACATTATGCCCTCGCGAATGAGGGTCCGAATGAATAAGAGCTAAGCTAATCTAAGCCAAGCTAATCTAATTAAGCTAATTAGACTAATTATTACAAATCAAATGAATAACTAGCAAACTAATTACTAGTTATTACAACACTTAACTAACTAGCAAACTAATCATGCAAGGCATTAAACTATGCTGCCACTGCTCCGCCTCGGGAAGGGGAGATGGTCGTGCTCGGTTTTTTGCCCCGAAAACACCTCCGTTTTGTTCTTGAGAGGCTCTATTTGCAGGGTTGAGCATACTTCTGAACCTTTCTACACCACCTTACCAATTCTTCGCTGAGGTTAACATCAGTGGCCTACCGGCCATGGGTGGTTGCTGCCGGCCATCTGCCGGCCAAAAGGGGGTACTGCCGGCCAAAAATAAGGCATTGCTAGCCGTGGATGAGGCACTGTCGGCCGCTGATACATTGGATCACCATGCCGCAACAGAGTACAAACAGAGCAAAAATGAGGTTTTTCCAAGGATTGTCTGCACACCCTGTCTCTCCTTTTCATGGGGAAATCAAAGGAGGGACAAGATTTGGTTCACAAAACCACCAATCAAGCAATTTCATTGCATGATGGCTTGTGAAACCAATTGTGCAAGTTTAATAAATGCAAAAACAAGACCTAAAATGTCCATCACCTTATCATGCATGATCAAGGGCAATGAAGACCTAGGAACATTCCATCATTATTGAATATGAAATGTCCCATTTGCCTTGTGTTCAAATTAACGTCCGATTTGAACACATGCAATGCAACACAAAGAATACTTATCTTGTGTAGACACCCCATTTTTGACCGTCCTCAAGACTTGGACGTCATCATTTGAACACTCGATTGTCATCCGTGCTCATGTTCGTTTTGAGTTCTCGGAGGTCTCGGCTACACGCCTTGCCTCAAGATCTCTCAACTTGTCTGTTTTGTGCTTGGTTGTGGACCAAACACTTGTGTTTTTGCTTCTAAGGGAAGAGGGTGGCTTGTTTGCCATCCCCTCAACCCACCGGCCAGGGCATGATGCCATCGGCCCTTTTTTCTTGCCATCGGCCAAGAGTGTTGGCCGATCGACACTATATTTGGTCGGCTGGCACTTATGTTGGTCGATCGGCCATTTTTGGTGGCCGAACCCTATTCATCTGCTTTATGCAGATATTTTGTGCCAGCTGGTGCAGCTGGCATCCACAATTCACCCCATCCATACATGTGTATGAGGGGATTTGCCCTTTGCTTAGCTTCTCTTGGAAGCTTTAGAATTTGAACTTCTATAAAGAGGGAGCCCCTCCTCCCTCCTCCAGGGTTCAAAAAAATTGTTCTTGAGAGGATAGATATTGTATTGTATCTATTCTTCTTTGTTTAGCTTTGTTTTGTGTCTAAAAGAGTAGTATTGTCTTACTATTGTATACAAACACACACTAGAACACCATCCTTGATTGCTGAGGTGCTAGGAGGTTGATTTCAGTGTTCTTGGGTTGGTTTGAACTCAAAAAACTTGCTAGAGCTTTGTTCTTGAAGAGGTTCTACAAGGGTGAGTTCTTTGCTTTAGATACCCCATTCTTGCTTAAGCTTTTAGCCCTTCTTGCTTATTGTTTTAAGTTTAGAGTATAACTGATAAAAGTTCTGATTTTTAGTGCTTAGGACCTTTGTTTAAGGTCATTTTTGTGTTTAGGGTTGTTTACCCCCTCTTAGGCATTGTTTGGCCTTGTTCTTGTGCTTTATTTTTAAGCTTTGAGATTTCAGTGGTGGGGATGATGTTTTAAGGTCTCAAATAGGAGAGCGTCATCCCCTCTCCTTGTTGTCTTGAATGCTTGCATAAATGGCTTATGTTGGTGGCTTGTATGCTTAGCTTGTTTTAGCTTTACTTTAGTGTGTATTAGGCTTTGTTTTCCCATAATATACCTCTGTTTCAAGTTGGTTTAGTGGTCTCTTGCATGCACCATGTACTTGCCTTGTAATCCCCTTATTTGCCTTAATATGCATCTTGTGTTTAGACTACCATTCTTGCATGTTTTGGCTTAGCTTAAAGAAGATTTTGTTCATGTTTTATCATGTTTAAGATCTAATTTTAGTTATATTGGTCATCCATGACTTGCCTTGTATAGTTTTGGTTCAATCTAGCTTGTAAGCTTTGTGTATTGAATCCCCTAGCATGCATTACTTGGCTTATTTCAATGATTTGGCATCACTTGTTATGTTATTTCAGTCCATATAGTATGCTTGTACACTTGCACTTATCACTCCTTTAATGCTTTAAAGGGTTTGTGTTTTATGCCTCTTGAATGGATCATTGTGTATGCTTCCATGTTTAGGTCTTTGGGACGCCATCTAAGTGGGTTTTGGGGCTCATTCTAACATGTCATAACTCTGATTTTATTGGCTTAAGTCATGCCATGTTTGGTTTTAATAGGTGTAGTGTAACGCCCTCTTTGGTAGCCTTGCATGCCTCATGTTTTGGCGTTGTGTTCTAGCTTGTGTTGGCTAGTGTTGAGCTCACTTTTGGTCTTGTTTAGACCTTCCTTGGGACTATTTTAGGTCCCCTTGGCCTTTTGGGGCTTACTTCATGTAGCCTTGGTTTGAGTCCCTCGGCTAGTTTCAAGTTTTGGGCTTTATTGCATGCCTTAATTGCATGGTTTGGTTGATTTGGCATCATCCCTTGCATGATTTCAGGGCTTAATGTGTTTGCCTAATATCCATGTTTGTCTCCCTTTAAGTGTTCTTAAAAGTTGCTCTACAATGCTTAAAGTAATGGACCATTAGCATGCATGTTTGTATGTGTATTCCATGCCTTTGTCGCATCATTTTGGCCACCGATTTGAAGCCACTTGAGAGCTGTCCATTTTGGTTTAAGGCCATTATCACATGTTGTTGCATGCTTGCCTTGCATGTTGTTGCATACTTGGCCTATTGCATGTTGTTGCATGCTTGAGTTATATCGCATTTGGCATGCCCCGTTTGTTAAGTTGCTTTGCATGTTTGTATGTATTGTCCCTTGCATGTTGTTGCATACTTGCCCCACATGTTGTTACATGCTTGCCTGTCCTTGAATGTTGTCACATGCCTTGCATGTTTGCATGCTTGTTTAGGTTGCATTGCATTTGGCATGCTTATTACCATTAGCCTTGTATGGCATTGTCCTTGGCATGCTCATGTTGTATTAGTCTTGCTTGCATGCATGCATCCTTTGCCTCTTGATCAATCATGATAGAGTTTTGGGAGCCCATTATGTGTTATGTGCATTTCACTTGATATAGAATTGCACATTCGGCACCATTGTCTTGAAAATGCATTGCCATGCTCTGTTTATCCTCTGCTGCAGCAAAACAGCATTTTGTAGGAAGATATGGCCGGTCGTCCATCTTCAGTGCCGGTCGGCTACAAACATCTGGCCGAGAGCCATACTTTTGGTCGATTACCTATTTATCTTGGCCGATGGTCCTATATTTTGGCCAGTGACCTCCCACAACACTCAGGGAGTGGTTCAGAAGCATCCTTGAGACTTGTGCAGTTTTCAGAGGTGCAGAGCAGTGCAAACAGAGGCAACATGAAGCATGGCAACGGATTTCCGAGCGAAGCTGACCGAGCATGCATTTGTCCATCTTCCCGAGGCTGCTTTACTATTTTTCATAGCGTGGTTAATTTGTTTAATTAGTTAAGTGTTGTGTAATAATTAATTAGCTTGTTAGTTAGTTAATTAGTTAATTTGTATTATTCTTTCGGTCCCTCTGTCGAGAGGGCCAATTGTTGTAATAAGCGTGCGTGTGTGTGATGCATGTCTTCCAACCTCCATTTCTTTCTTCCTTTTACTTAGCCACTTATGATGGTTAGTTTTAGGGCACGTTTCAATTAGCATCCTTATGTTATGCATGTTTGCATTCATTCATCAGTATTGCATGCATCGGGCTCGGCGCATCATACTAACTGCATTGTATTTCAATTCCAAGTTGAAAACATGTATCAATTGTTGCATCTCATATGCCATCTTAGATTAGTCGAGCCTATTCTAGTCACATTTCGCATGCATTGCATTAGCCATCTTAACATGAACTAGGATCATGCATTGATTACTAACTAGTTTCTTGTTTTGGCTCGGAGTACACTGTGAGTGTTTACGCTTTAGCATCTTGCATGTGTGTTAATGTTGCCATGAAAGCATGCTTGCCATGAGGCTAATTGCTTATGTGATATAACTACCTGAATGCCTGTGGGTGAAGGTTGGATTACTTGAATTGGGACAATCCATTGAAATCCGTGTTTTAGCCTACTCGCGAGTAGCAAACTTCAAACCATTTCCGAACAAACGGATATGCAATGATTTGTTTCGAATTAGGCGATCTAGTCTATTCTTGTGTGTTGTGCGCATCACATCGTAATTCTAGCTAATTAACCAGAATAAGAATGCATATGTTTTCAAAAACTAGCTATCATGCTTAGTAAAGGCCGATCTTTGATCGGGTGAGCAGGGGTGCTCATAGATGACCTTCCCCAATCGTTCCCAAGTTCCTGAGCCGAGGCAACTTTGGTGATGACGAACATGTGGCCTTCGGCACGAGTCAGGGTTTCCTAAATTTTTCCAAAATAAAATATTTAGGTGGCGACTTTGTATTTGGTAAAGCAGTCCATGTTTGGCACTTCTTTCTTAAAAATCAATTTTTCAAAATAACTTGCCGGATTTGGACTCTTGGGTGATTTATCAGTCTCGCATTGCACTTTGCGGGATTAGATTCAGAACCGTGACATTTGAGTCCGAACTGTAGTAGCATAAAGCCTCGGGGCGCGTCTACATCTTGCTTCTTTTACTTGTTAATTTTGTTTACTCATTTTAATTACTAAGCCATTCATTGATCAATTGTCCATTGGTGAGTGTCCTCTAATGGAAGGAGGGATCAAACCACAAGTTGCTTTGGGCATGAAAGAGGCATTCCACTGTTGGTAATGAACCCCCCAAGGGATTAAACCATTAGGTGTAGCACCTCCATTTCACACTTAGGCAAACAAGTGGTTTGAAACCACTTTCAAAGCAAAACCAAAAAGTGAAGAAATGAGGGAGATTGCAGAGATTATAAGTGCTGAAAATGAGTACTAAAAGCACTAAAACATGTAACCAACTCAAACCAATGATACTTAAAGCCTTAAAACATTAAGCTGGTGAAGGAATTAACACTACAACCATGCCATGCAAGGCTCAAATGGCTTAACCAGCCAAAAATAGAGGCAAAACAGCCTTAAATATAGTCTAAAACATGCTGGACTTAAGCCACAAAGAGCCAAAGCAATAAGCTAATACATGGGGTTACACTACAACCATGCAAAACAAGACTCAAACAAACTAACCAGCCCAAAACAGAGCTAAAATAGGTTATTTCAGAGGCTAAGATATGCTGGACTTGAGCTAAGTTAAGCTAAAAATATATGCCAACATGTGAAGGTAACTAAGCATACAAACAAGACACATGGAGGGGAGGCTAACCCCTTCAATTTTAGACTTCAAAATGAGTTTTTTGCCATTGAAAAACTTCTGAAATTCAGTTGTTAAAGGGCCCAAAAAAGTTGATTAGAAAGTGGTGAACAAAGGCACAAAAACTTTACAAGCAAAGAAGTAAGAAGGGTGAACCACCCCCTAACTGAAAATGGTCATAAACCACCACTTTTACGTCACAAAAATAGAGTTTTTTATAGTTCAAAATCGGCCCACAAACAGTTGAAATAGATGGAAAAACAAGTATGCAAAACAAGTGTAAAAGGGAACTGTTATACCTCTTGAAAGAAAGACACAAATGAGGCAATAAATCAAGCCAAGACCACCTTCTAGAGCTCAAAGAGGGTCCCATGTAACCTCAGCCCAAGGATAAGCAACTTTGGTTAAGGGTTGATAGGAAAACTTGAAGTGTATCTATACTTGTATGCACAAAAGTTTGAGAGAGAGAGAGAGAGAGAGAGAGAGAGAAATGTAGACAGAGAGAGTTGTGGAGAGAGAGACTCCCAAAAATTTCCCAACCTTGAAAACAATAGAGAAGGTCCTCTATATATTAAAAAATGTGAGTTTTGGTCAAAAATATCAATACAGGACAGCTGGAGCTTTGTGCAAACAGCTGGAGGAAAATATCTGGGTTTTACATTGGTGGCCAGCACATGCATTGCCGGCCATCAGTGTCCATTGCCGGCCATCAAAAATCTGCTTCTAGGCCTGACTTCAAATGGGCATATCTCCTTCATCTGGACTCCTTTGCAGGTTATTCTTGAGCCTAAATTGAAGCCCCGGAAGTCTAAATTCCAATGGAAGTGTCCTCACATCAAAATTCTAAGTGTGCTAAGAGATATGTCTATTTTAGTGAAGACTACTTAGTTTTGGCTTAATCGGATGGATGCCTAACTTCAACCAGCCATATCTCTCCCATCCGGACTCAGCTTTAGGAGATTATTGAGTTTAAAATGAATTCCTAGAAGTCTACTTTCCAATGGTGGTGGCCTCGCAACTTAAGTCCAAGTGTACAAAAGGATACACCTGATTTAGTGAAGGTTGTCGGTTCTCTCTTAACGGTTTATGCCCAACTTCTTCCCCAACTAGGTTTCTTCCCTCCCTTCCAATTTTCCTCAACTCCAAACCTATAAAAAAAAGATGTTTAAATGAATTTTTCAAAGAGTTCACCTCTCTTCCATTTATTTTTACTTTATCCTTGCTCGGTTTACTGAAAAGCGCAACATTTAACGAAATGCGAGCCCCGGAACATCGTAGAGATATTTGGCAAAAATATTTTGAAAGAGAGGGTTTTAAGGTCTAAAATAATTTTGTTCAAAATACTTTTGGTCCAAAATGGGGTGTAAGGTTGGGATTTGAAGCTCCTCTTGCTGAAAAAATTGAACCTTTGCACAACATAGCCTTCATCCTCGAGCAATCAACCTAAGGCGCCTAAGTCTTAAGGGCAATAAAAAATGGGGTGTCTACAACAAGCAAGAGTTGAAATTGTGAAGGACATTAAGTGGAATGACATTCAAGTTGATGTAAAATTCCAACAAACCTCGCGGTATAAGACATTGATCATCGCTTTTAGAGCAATAGCATGTAGAGCTGCTGAAATTGAAGAAACCTGTGATTTTGCAATTGCACAAGTTACTACACTGGGTGCAAATGTTGAATGTAAGTTAAGGGCTCATTTTGCTATTGAAAATGAAGTACGTAATGAGGATGAAACCCAAAGCTTTGAAGTGGATTGCGAAGATAACAATCATGTTGTGCAACCAAAAGGCTTAAAGAAAATGTGGTAACTAGCAAGGGAAAAAAGAGAGTAAGAGGTGGATTCGAAGCGGCGTTGGTAGCGAACTCAAAAAAAAAAAAAAAAAAATCACGTACTAACAGCTTGGCTTCTTCAAAATCTATTGTAGGTCCAACAGTTAGACCTTCTCCATTATCTATTGGAGGAGATGTCTATATTCATCAACATGTTCCTCCTCTTCATCCTCTTAGTCCATCTATTGCCATGGGTGGTAATTCAATTGCTCCTTCATTGATGTATCCCACATATCATGTGAGTGTTAGTTTCAAATTTTATTATTTTGTTGTGGGTATAATATGACCCTCTGTGACTTATTGTCAAGCCTAATATAATATTGTCCTTGTTATAGGCAAACAATTTGCAAAATATGTATGTACTGCCAAATTGTGTGCCAAATTCAATGCCTCAATGCTATTATGCTCAACCAACAGTTCAGTTAGTAGTTGAAGGTTCATGTGGATATGACATTGGGTTTCGATATTCTAAACAATCAAATAGTCCAATGTGTAGTTAGGTTACTTCATTAACTTTGGCAATTGTTATTACAGTTTTTGTACATTGGCTGGCCTTTTGCTGCTGTGTTTTGTTAAAGTGATTTTTTTGTTTGATTTTGTTGTCTTAGGCTATCGATAGGCACAAACAGGTGGAACACACTACAAGTTTTGGTCATAGCAACTCATAATTGTCTGTCCTTCTATTGCTGAAACTGTTGTTGTCCATCTGTTGCTTATGAAACTTGCTGTCCATCTGTTGGTCAAACTGCAGCTGCCTATTTGTTGCTTGTTTTGCTGTTGTCCATCTGTTGCTAAAACTACTGCTACCCATCTGTTGCTTATTTTGTTGCTGTATTTTGCTGAAACTACTGCTAAAGCAATTTTTGTTCTTATTTTTTTATGTTGCTGAAATTGTTGTTAACATGTATGAGGTTGAATTTGTTCCTATGTTTTGTGTGAACATGTATACGGGTTAAAAGAAAGACAAAGCAATGAACAAAATTTGAACCTATGTCCAGGAAAGATTTGAGGCTGGATGCTCTCTTACTTTTCAGTCTATTTCAATCTGTTATCCACAGAATTTGAACCTATGTTGAGAACAATTCTATGTGATTTTCCATTTGAACTAATAAAACCTGACATTAGTTCTTCTTTATGTTTTCTGATATGGCAGTTTAAATGAAATAGTTGATTAATGTTGAATTTGGTGTAAATATATGAAAGTTGGACGTTGAAACTTGCTGTGAAATTGAATAGATTATGTTGGAGGTTGAAATTGAAATTTGGTGTGAATATATTAATGTTGGTGTGAAACCATCCCTGACCAAGTTCAATTCCATGCATTAAATCTTTAAGGCAAATTTCAATTATAAGATTTTGGTGAACACTGTCAAACAGAAAACATAAATGAGGTTGACCATGCATATCATAAGAATAGCAACTGTACACTCAGTTCCATTCATTCAATTGCTTCTAAGAATAACCACTGTACACTCATTCATCTGAGAAAGAGTCCCCAATTGGAAATAAAATAAAATAAAATAAATTCTTCCAATCCAAAATATACACTTAACCATGCATATCATGCAATTCAAAACCATCATTTACCAAGTTATATAATAATATAATCATAGAAGCATTTCATCACTACATTCATGAAAACCATCTAAAATTAGGTAAAATCATTCCATCCATTCAATGAAACCCAAAATGTTAGAAACTTTAAAATTCATTGCATAAACATAAAGTTAAAATGCTACAAACTCCAACAATACATCCGTTCAGTTTTAGAAAATCCATAATAACATTCATAACATTTTCCCAAAGCCAACCAATCCATAAGTTACATCATAAAGTACAAAATGATAAAAAAAAATACAATGAAATACGCCATCACCTTCAAATTATTTTCCATCCTTACAAGCCATCGACCATAGTCATCATTTTCATTTTCCATTTCATGAAGCCTCGTCCTTAGATCATTAAAGTCTTCTACTGTTATAGGATCACAAGCTCTAGTGTTGGAACGGATTACGGACGTAATGTCTTCATCATCTTCATCCAGGAACTTGAAGTAATTGCAATTGGCAGTGTTACTGTAATAACCCGACCCTCGAACAAGTTTTCTGATATATGTTCAGTTCTTGTTTTGTGCTTTTGAATGCTTACTGTGAAACCCTATGAGAAATTAAAGTTAAGTAAGTGAATCATATGTTTAAAGATGCCTATCTGTCCAAACAAGAAAAGTATCTGTTATGTTGGAAGGTTTGAATCAGAAATTGGAAGCTTTAGTGGCTTAATTATCTGAAATTGACTTCATATATGCGATCAACATGATTTTTAGGTAATATTAAGCAATATTGTGAAATTTCAATTTGAGATGATTAAACGATTGAATTTTGTCTTATTAGCTCTAATATATATATATATATATATATATGAGTGTGTTCTTGAGCTTTAAGCCTTAGACCAAGTTCAAAATTTTCCTGGGAGGAGAAAGGAGAAGAAAGGGTAGAAACAAGGGAGAATTGAAAGAGATTGAAGCTAAGGTAAAGTTAAATTCCCTAATCTAATCCTCTTCCTTAATTTGGCATAAAAAGTTCTTAAACTTGTATGATCTAGAGGAGTATGTTGAAGTTTATGATAAATTGTGTATTTTGAATCCAATTCAAAATTATCTAATAGGAGCTTACATCTTGTCTCTTACTTACCAAAATGATATTCATGCTTATACCATGTTTTATATGTCTATGTATATGTATGTAAGGTAAGTTATATGTAAGTTAAGAGCCCAAGAATGAAATCATGTTATGAGCTTCAATTTTGTTCAAATTAGTTGAGTTGTATTCATGGGTTTAATTCAAGTTAAATGATGGTATGATGTGCCTTAATTACATGTTTTTGAACCATGATTTGGCCATGAAAAGATCCATCTTTGAGCCTTGAAAACATTCCCCAAAAGATAGAATTTTGTTGCAATTTTCAGACCCAAACTGGACAATCGCCGCACGTGCGGGAGTCACTGCCGCACATGTGACAAATGCTGAATTTTTGTGTTTTGGTTCTGCTTAAAAAGCACGTGCGGGACCTCAGGGCCGTACGTGCAGGGCCAACTGCCGCATGTGCGGGGCTCACAGCCGCACGTGTGGCTCATGCTGAAAAACCCTGTTTGCTCCGTTTTGCATGTAGAATCCTCTAATATTGTCGAAATGTGTGTTTGAGGTTGTTTTGATGTTGATACGCCCCTTCGAAGTAAAGTGAAACGAAAGATAAATTGAGGAGGAAATATGAACTAATGTATAAGTTTTGAATGTGTGCAGGACACAATCTGGAAGGAAGTAACACGTCATCTCAACACTGTGAGTAGTAGTACGAATATATATACAGATGTAACTTATGATTGCCATAAGTATTATGTTCATACATAAAATGCAACTAAGTTATGTTTCAACATATGTAAAGAAAGAAATGGAAAAGATGAAAAATGTTCGTTGAGTAAGACTCTGAAACCAAGTTACTCTGTTATTATGATATGAAACAAAGTGCTACACGGAACTAAGTGCTACGATGTGAGTCACCTCTAGAGTTCGTGTGAGACACCTCTTGAGTTCATACAAGCATGCTTCAAGGGCTTTATGCCAACTTATTCAAGGGCATTATGCCAACTTATTCCAGGGCTTAATGCCAAGTTATGTAAGGGCCACATGCCACTATGTTCAAGGGCTTAACGCCACCATGTTTAAGGGCTTTGTGCCATTACGTTCAAGGGCTTATAGCCATCATGTTTCAAGATATCATGTTGCAAGCTACCATGTCCTAAGTATGACCAAGACTGTCATAAAACTAATACAGATGCAGACCGACTATGTGTGGATCTTTTCATATTTTGATGTTTCATATCTTAAATCAAGCATTGTTTTAATTATGTATTACTATTCACTGAGCCTGGCTCACTCTTTGTTATGTCTGTTTCTGTAGATAACCAACCAGGTGGTCTGTCTTAGCCCATGACGCCCGGTTTCTTTTGCCAAATTTCATGTGTCCAGGCACTATACGAGGCCATTTATTTTCTTTTTGGTGTTTGTTAAGATGTTGGCTTGTTTTTGAGTGCCTCTAAAGTTGATGTATATAACTTCTGTAGTTGTGGTATATGCCCGATATAGGGCTAGATTTGTATATGTACTTGTGTGTATGTACTACTAAGGATTATTTTTGGACTTTGTCTACCTATTATGAAGTATGTGATGTATGAGATCCTGGCATGTTAGAAGCAGCTCAATGGAATTTGTTTGGTTCAATATTCTTTTTTTAGTTTGAGCTTCCGATAAGGCCCCCTTATGTTATGTATATCAGGTTATGTGTCTGTGTCTGATTGGGTCATGCCCAAACTTTTAGGGGCAGGTTTGGGGTCTTGACAGTTACTCTACAATGCATGATAATCAGTTAGTCGAATAAGACAAATTAATTTGTCACTCCTAAAGGATTAATTTTTTCAATACATACTTACATATTTTGATGGGCAAACAAAGAACAAACACCCTTCATTTCCATTCTCATTAGTTCTTACAATATATATGGCAACTGTTCTTCCACAATTGCACAGTCTCGGTTTTAATCTTATGTTGCTATTGTTAGTAGAAAAAGAAGCCATTTTTTAATCTGCATACACAATACAAACAATCTCACAACTATAGGTGTTGTAAACTTTCTTGTTTTACTGTTTAGTATTTAGTTCTTTCCAAAGATTGTCATGTAGTTGATTGATGTGTTTTTCACTCTACGGAAGTGTCCAATGCATCCCAAAAAGATGTCTCATACTATATGTCATTCTGTCATACTCTCTGTATTCTCTTCCTGTTTGCATTCAAGGCTTTGGGTGGAATAGTAGCCACAAAAAGTAGATTTTTCGATACATATTTATACACCACATCATGTTCAGCCATAACCTTTGCTCGAGTATGAACCACCTAAAGATCATAAGAAATGAAAGGATTTTTACAATTACATAAATGAATCACCAAAACCATAATATACTAATAAGACCAAGAAACATCTGGATTAGAGATAGTAGAAGGTCACAGGAATGCAACACACTTCATCTAAATGATTACAATTTACAAATACTACATAAAAGTCATATAGAGTGACAATATTCCTTGCAACAATCTCATAATCAAGTGTAACACTTAAAGCATAATACAATCATGCCAAGATCATGCCAGTGGAAGCCCCAAAGTCTCATAGACAAGAAATTTGTGCTAGTGCAGAGACAATGTCTAAATTAAATGATTTGTAATTAGACACATGTGGCAACCCTATGCTTGTGTTTCAAGCAGGATCAGCATTCAAGAGAAAATATTTATCAGAATTTTCATCATCCAACTAGTAAAGACACTTCTAGGGAAGAATCATGTCAATGTCTATGTTGCCCACTTGTCAAAGTCCAACACTTTTGTTCTAATATTGGCAAATTAAACAAGAAACAAAGGAGGGGAAAACAAACTTTTCACACATCTCCACACAATGTTCATTAGCAAAACAAAACAAAAACAAAACAAAACAAAGTAAACACACTCTCCATATTTCCATACACCAGGTTCATCTTTATTATCTTCCTATAATACTTTGTAATTCCATATTTAGAATGTCACTATTTATTGAGAGTGAGAGAGAGAGAGAGAGAGAGAGAGAGAGAGAAAGAGATAAAAGGTTAAATTAAAAAATAAAACAAAAACAAAACAAAGTAAACACATTCTCCATATTTCCATACACCAGGTTCATCTTTATTATCTTCCTATAATACTTTGTAATTCCATATTTAGAATGTCACTATCTATTGAGAGTGTGTGTGTGTGTGTGTGTGAGAGAGAGAGAGAGAGAGAGAGAGAGAGAGAGATAAAAGTTTAAATCAAAAAATAAAACAAAACAAAATCTCATAATGTCTAAATTAAACAAATACTACATAAAAGTCATATGGAGTGACAATATTCCTTGTAACAATCTCATAATCAAGTGTAACACTTAAAGCATAATGCAATCATGCCAAGATAATGCCAGTGGAAGCCCCAAAGTGTCATAGACAAGAAATTTGTGCTAGTGCAGTGACAATGTGTGATACCCCTGTTCTGTAGTATGCTAATTGGTCCTTAATTTGTGTATGATTATGTGTTTAGCATGATTTTATGTTCCATTTTGTGAATATATGTGATTTTGAAGTTCTATCTGTTCACCGTAGGAATATCTGTTTGAATAATCTACTTTGGAAATTAAATTAGAAGCCTTATCGGCCACAGAACCCAAAATTGATTATGCCATTGTGATTAGCATAATTTTTAGAGCCTACAGTGAAGTTTAATTGAAAAATTGATTCGGACTAGATTAAGTTGATTAAATTAATAAATTAGTGTCCAATTACTCTATATTATTATATTATGACTTAGTGGGGCACTATACACTCAAATACCCTCCTTGTTATTCCTTTTGGCTAAATTAAACTCAAGAAATAGAGAAGGGAGTCGGTTAGAGAAAGGGAAAAGAGGAGAGTTGGGTGTTTGGCTCAAATTTGTGAAGAATTGGAGGATTAACCTCAAGAAATTTCTATAGTTTGGAAGATTGAGCTTCTAGGTAAGCATTTGGTCTTGAATTCATAAGTTTGAAATTGTGATCTTGTAAGTTCAAGGGTTGTTTGTGATCAAGAGCATGTAATGAGTTGATTTTTGTTGAGTTTGAAGCCTTAGAACTCATGCATGTAAGAAATTACTTTGAATTTGCATGTTTAAGCTTGAAATACATGATTCAAGTAGAGTTTTGGTTGAAACTCATGTTTTGATCACCATTTGTGTTGTCTAAGTTGAGAATGTAGCTAATTCATCACATACATGTACAATTTATGAAGATATAAGCTTGAATGTATGAATTTGTTATCTTAGAATGAGTTTGATGGGAGATTAGGGCATGCATGTGAATTAATTGTGAAATTTGAGCCCCATGATGATGTGTTTTGGTGTTTATACCATGTTAATACAAGAATATGTGAAATTGGAGCCATAGTATGCAAGAAACATTGGTTGAATGTCGAATTTGGACTCAAGAACACAATCTGGGAAATCTAGAATTTTGACCTCCGCTCGAGCGGGGTAATGGCCGCTCGAGCGAGAAAAATGTGCTCCCAGTACTCTTTGCAGACTTGGTGTTTGCTCGAGCAGGGGAGCTATTTAGACAGGCGTTCCGCTCGAGCGTCCTATTACACGCTCGAGCGTATTTTTCACCTATCCAGTACTTTTGCAGGCCCCAAGGGTCCGCTCGAGCGGGGACCCTGTTTTCTGAAATTTTGTTTGTTCGTTCTGTGTTTCGTTTCCCGTTCTCTTTCACTTCCAAGCACTCTTAGGCATGCATTGAGCATTGTAATTGAGTTAAAGAGATAAGAATAAAGCCTAAAGAGGAGTATGTGAATTAAAGAACGGATTGAACTAATTGTGACCCATATGTGTTACATGATATGTAGCGTCAAGCTCCAGGGCAACTCTACAAGCCGATCACTGTGAGTAATATTTGATATACGTTATTGTCCAATTGCTACTTCTATGTAAGTTTTGCGAAGTTCATTAATTTGAATGGTGGGCATAGTTTGATATGAAAGTTCGAAAGGCTTATGTCCCAGTTTGACATGAAAGTTTGAAAGGCCTATGTGCCAGTTTCACATGAAAGTTTGAAAAGCCTATGTGCCAGTTTGACATGAAAGTTTGAAAGGCCTATGTGCCAGTCTGATATGAAAGTTTGAAAGGCCTATGTGCCAGTTTGATATGAAAGTTTGAAAGGCCTATGAGCCAGTTGGATATGAAAAGTTTGAAGGGCCTAAGAGCCAGTCTAATATAAGGGCCTAAGAGCCAGTTTGATATACAAGCCTAAGAGCCAGTCCGACATGAAAGTTTGAAAAAGGCCAAGGGCAGTTGACTTGAATGAATTGGGCCCTAGGCCATCAGTCGTATAATGTTTCAATGTTTTTCCCTTACTTGATATTATTCACTGGGCTTTCGCTCTCGCTCATTCATGTGTTTGTAGGTGAGTCAAGGGAGGTCCAGACCCAGCCCCAGTAAAGCCTAAGTGGATCAACATAGGTTTTGGAAAGTCAGCCCTCGTGTCTCACGCATGAGACCCATCTTCGCCCTTTTGTTATGTAGTTATATTTTGTCATGTTGGCGAAGTTTTGTATATGTCTGTCTATAGTTTCATGGGTTGAAATAGTTTTGAATGATCCTATCTGTACAGAACTTTTGATACTTTAATTCTGTCATGAGTTATTAATGTTTATATGTATGACTTGTTTGACGTGCCATGTAAGGACAGCTCTAAGGACAAAGTTTTTTTAAATTGCTTCCATTTGGCCCCCATTAGCTCTGTTAAAATACGTATGGTTTGGTTTGAGGCCGTAGGTAATCTCGCGATTACTGGCCGGTTATGTCCTTAACCCACGGGGGCGGGTTCGAGTCATGACACAATGTCTAAATTAAATGATTTGTAATTAGACACATATGGCAGTCCTACGCTTGTGTTTCAAGTAGGATCAGCATTCAAGAGAAAATATTTATCAGAATTTTCATCATCCAACTAGCAAAGACACTTCTAGGGAAAAATCATGTCAATGTCCATGTTGCCCACATGTCAAAGCCCAACACTTTTTTCTAATATTGGGAAATTAAACAAGAAACAGAGGAGGGGAAAACAAACTCTTTACACATCTCCACACAATGTTCATTAGCAAAACAAAACAAAAACAAAACAAAACAAAGTAAACACACTCTCCATATTTCCATGCACCAGGTTCATCTTTGCTATCTTCCTATAATACTTTGTAATTCCATATTTAGAATGTCCCTATCTATTGAGAGAGAGAGAAAGAGAGAGAGAGAGAGATAAAAAGTAAAATCAAAAAATAAAACAAAACAAAATAATCTACGATGGGAACTTTCTTTCTTTATTTGGGTTTTTCAATCCATGCAGACATCATAATCAAAATCCAAAAGTTCATAGCACTACAAATATCAAGTCAATAAAACCCAAATCAAAGCCCTAATTTTTGCCTGTTGGAATCCCAAATCAAAGCCCTAATTTTGAAATTTCAAATCTATTTTGTCAATCACAACCCTAACTTTTTAATTTCAGCGTTTCGACAACAAACCCAGTTCATCTATGGCCTGAGAACCCACGTTCTCCTCAACAAATTTCTTCGCTCTAGCCGATGGTCATCGTGGTGGAGCTATGGTTCGCGAAGTAGAGAAAATGAGGGCTGGAGCACTAGTAGGTTAGGTTTAGGAGTGGGTTGCTGTCATCGGGAGTGGGCTGCCATCGGGACTGGTCGCCAGTGAGGCTCACTTCGGTAGAGGAGAAGGGATCAATGTGAGGCTAAGTGAGAGTGAGAGTGAGGTGAGTATATAACCTGTGTATGTATCACAGCGGGCAGGAAATTTACTGATTCCAATTGTTTTCATTCTTTTTTTATAGCCATTGGATTTGAGTTGCTGAATCTCCACCGTTGCACAGAGGAAGTGAATGAGAGAACTTAAGGAGGGGATCCGAACTCCCCAAGTAGCTCCACTTAGCTGGGTTTTATCAATGGTGGTTCAATGACTAGGGAACTAGCCTTTGTACTTTTTTTAGCCTACTTTTCTTTAGATTTTAAGTTTAACTTGAGGGAATTCATAAAAAAATATGAATGTAGTTAAGGTTCTGGCTACTTTCAGTTCTATTTTTGGTTTAAATGGTAATTTTCATGTTATGAATACAACAATTCTTTTGGATTGTACTTAACAAGGAATGTTCTTATATAACTCAGAATAAAAATGGAGACATAGAACTTCAATTTGCATTTTATTTTTACTAGGGTTGTGGAAGCCCACCCAGTGGATGTGCTATTAAATTTATAAACTATATATTTTGATTTTGAATTAGAAATATATATAGTGTTTGTTAATCAAATGTAAGAGTGTTATTTTCCAAACTCAAGATTTTAGGTTCAAATCTTGTGCATTTCACTTTATAATTTTTTTCCCCTTTTTTTATATAAAATAATTTACTTGGCAAAAGGAGAGACTAAAGTAAGTTGTTCACATATATAATAGTACAGATGAGTGTTGTTGGTTATCACAACAATCACCAAATTAACAGGAAAAAAGTAAGGGGAGAAATATTTAGACTCCGTTTAGTTTAGTTTTTGAAAAAAAAAAAAAAAGAGTTTTGAGTTATATTTTTAAAATTAAGCTGTTAAAAAAGTTTTAAAAATTAAAAATTTATTTGGGTATGAGTTTTGAAAATAGATTTGGAATGATTTCTGGGTTTTTTTTTTTTTTTTTTTGTAGTTGAATAGTGTGAGAGAAAATTTGATTGATTGATTGATGTATAAAATGTAAAAGAATGAAAGAGGAGAAAGAAAAAGTGATTAATAGATATTAATAAATAAATAAAAAATAGAAGAAGAGAGAAGAGAGAAAAAAAAAAGAATTTTGAAAATTGGTAAATCAAATGTACTTTTTGAATTTTTGATCCAAATGTTAATTTAAAAACTAAACCAAATGGTATCTTAATTTATTTTTTGTTATCTAGTTGGCTTTTTTTTTTTTTTTTTGGCTTATTTTGAGAAAATGTGTAAAAAATAGAGAGGTGATGTGACCAGCATAAACCAATAAGCTAATAATTTCGTTTGGCATTGGCTAATATAGCCAACTTTTTTAGCCTGGCTTTTTTAGTCTCGTTTGATTTGGATTTTTTGACTTTTTTGAATTTTGTGAGAGAAAAAATGTAATGATTATGGGTTGGATTATTAACTTATTTAGCCTATTTTGTCATTTTGTACTTTTTTAGCCCCAAAATGATAGCCAAACCAGGGGTAAGTTGACTTTTCTTTTAGTTGCTAAAATAGGCCTAAATTAACCCGGCTATATTGAAAATAAATGGATTTCTTTTTTTTTTTGAAAAATTTTAAGAATGAATTCATAACTTACTTAGAATGTGTTTGTATGATGAAGATTAAATTGATAAAATGTGAGATTATGAGTAAAATGAATTTGAACCATTCTAGGTTAATAAGGGTGAATTTGTATTTTTTTTTTAAATTTTTTGGTGGGGGGGGGAGGGGATTGATTTGAAGAGGTTAAAGGAATTTGTCAATCCACTACTGGTAGGGTTGCAACGAGCCGAGCTGAGTTGAGTTTTGCTGAGTTTGAGTTTCGTTCATTTTCTTATCGAGCTCAGCTCGACTCGTTAATATTAATGAAATTCGAACTCGACTAGATAAGATTTTTTTAATATTATTTATATTATTTAACATATAAATAATGTATTTATACTATTATTTATATATATATATACCAAATGAGAAGCTTAAGGAGCCAGGGAAAGAAGATGAAAGCACATAATATATTAATTGAAAATTAATTGAAATACATTAATTGAAAATTAGTTTACTAGATAGAGTACTTACAATAATTTTGCAAAGAGGACGTAAGAAAACAAAAGATATAGGATTTTTTGTTCCATCAACTCGCTCTGCCTAAACTGATAGAAAACATTACAATTTATAGAAAGGAAAAGAAAACTATGTAACTTGTGACTTGATGACTGATAGCTGGCAGCACATGGGAATGGGGCAGGCTGTCTGGTACTTTCGTCTTGAGTGACTAAAAGATGACTGAAAGTTGATGTTACTTTGTCTTCTTTACTTTTTCTATTCATTACTTTCGGTGGAGGCAATCAATCATGTGACTAAAGAATCCAATATAGATATATATATATATATACCAGCAACTTTTCTCAAAAGGAGAGTATTGATTGAAGCTGATATATATATAGCTATAAAGAATCCAATGCAAAGCTGACTAGGCAAATGGATCCTGAGCATCCTGGAATAGGGATCCATAAGGGTCTTGATTGGTGGAGGCTTCAGAGGAGTCTGATTCTCCCTCAGAGGTTTCATCTGAAGTTGACTATTCTGACTTGGCTTGATCAATAAGTTTTCGAGCCATCTTCATTAGCTGATCTCTAGATGACTTGGACTTGGACTTGGATCGAACTGGGGATTTGGCTTCCTTATTTGACTTGGGCTTAGATGACTTGGATGACTTGGGCTTAGAAGCACTTGGAGTTGGGCTTCCAAGTCGGACTAGAGACAGAGAGCATTTTGGACTTTTCTGTGTGACTAGAGCAATAAGCTGGGCCTGACTGGCTGATTCAATAAGCTGAGCCTGTTGGGCCTTAATCATGGCAGGGGTTGGAGCAAGAGTGTTGACTGGAAATTCTTTGTCAACTTGATCAATAATACAATCAGTTTTGAAATAATCCCACCATTTAATGAAATGTTCTCTGATAACTATGTTGTCAGTGAGGGTATATTGCCATTTGAAGATCCATGGCACTTTATATTTAGCCATGAAGATTAGCAGCAAAGGAAATTGACTTTGATGTTGACTCATCTTGTAAACAGAAGAAAAATATCTGATTTTTTCTTTTAACTCAGCAGGGATGATTTGAGTAAGAGCACCATGAAGTGACCACCAACGTAGGAACCATGTTGGAATTTCCGACTTGAATTGATGATCAAACTAGAGGAACCAAGAGTGACTATTTGACTCATTTTGGTAGAGAAGAATTTTGAACCAAGCATCCATATAGTCATAATAACTATATTAGATGTTATGACCAGGTAAATCTCTGAGTAGGTAAAGTAAACCCCATTTAGAGAGACTGACTATATTATGGATATATAGGGAATGGTATAGGACTTTGCTGGTGTAGACTCTATCAGTAATGGGTTCGATAACAATTGACTTGTGGAGATAAAGGATATCTTTATAATAGGCAATTGACTTATCCGGATGAAATGGTACAAAATGCCAGCCTGGAGGAAAATAGGATTTGACTAGACTAAGGGCAGTGGTTACATTATGTTTGTGAATTGGTTCAGTAAAGAAAAGGTTTTGTGACTGTGTTTGAATATATTCAGATCGGGAAGATTTAACTGGGTTAGCAGGGAAGGGAGTGACTGCAACTGACTGTGAGGAAGCAAAGGGATCTGAAGCAAGGGCAAATGAATATGAACTATTTTTTGGAATGGTGCCAAGTGATTGGTAACGATTGACTAGATCAAGAGGAGGTAAAGCAGGTTAACTAGTTGGCACAATGGCCTTGCTGGATGATTAGGTAGAGTGAGACATCTGCAATAAAAAGGTCAATTGACATCCATTAAGGATATCTAATTGATCTGTGTGGAAATTCAAACAGTTAATATAATGGTAAAGTAATTGTTTGTGAGCACGTATTTGGTGAAATTGAATGTACTGGGCTCTTTTAGTAGTTTTGTAAGCTAACTAAAGTCAAGCAAGGCGATGAGCAGTATGGGATACAAGAGATTTATAAAATTTAATTTGGGTTTTATGGTGACTGACAAAAGGTGTTGGCATCTCTCACTATCCACCCTGTAAAAATTCGCAGGTAAGGAAATCCGAAATAGAATTTTGACTACCAGGGATATATTCAATATCAAAATAAAAAATACTTAAAATAAATTGCCATTGGGCAAAAATTTGCTTACTAGCAAGATTTTGAACATCTTTTTCTAAAACATATTTAGCAGATTTGCAATCAACACGAAGTAAAAATTTTTGATTTAAAATATCATCCTGAAATTTACTAATACATAAAACAGTAGATAAAATTTCTTTTTAATAGCACTGTAATTTTTCTATGCTTTATTCCAGACACCAAAATGATAACGAACAATTTGTTCAGATGACTGGGGAGTAATTTTCTGAAGCAGGATGTCACCGTAACCAATATCAGAAGCATCGGTTTGAATAATTTTAAATGAATTTTCAGTGGGAATACCAAGACATGGAAGAGACTTGACATATTGTTTGACTTGTTTAACAATAGCAATATGGATAGAAGACCAAGGGGGAGGATTATCCTTCAACCGATCAAAGAGTGGTTGGTAGGTTTCCCTAAGGTTTTTGTAGAATTCAGTAATATAATTAAGTGATCCTAAAAATCGTTGTAACTGAGTTTTATCTAAGATTTCATCAGTAAACTTAGAGGCAAATTCAATAGATCGATTAATGGGTAAAATAGTATTCTGATGGATATCATATCCTAAAAATCTGATTTTAGTTTGGAATAACTTAATTTTAGGAGCAGAGATGACTAACCCATGAGATTTAATAGTATAAAAGAAAGCAGTAAGATGTTTCCAATATTCACTAAGGGACTTAGAGAAAACAAGAATATCATCTATATAAACGATCGAAAAATGACTAAAGGGATTGAAAATATCATTCATTATATTTTGAAATTCACTAGGAGCATTTTTTAATCCAAAGGGCATGACATTCCACTCATAATGACCAAATGATGTAGTGAAAGCAGTTTTATATCTATCATTGGGGTGAATTTGTATTTGCCAAAAACCACTTTTCAAATCAAATTTACTAAAAATAACAGCTTGACTAAGTCTCTTAATTAAATCTTTTTTATTAGGAATTGGGTAACGAATCCATTCTAAAACTTTGTTTAATGGTTTGTAATTAATTACTAATCTAGGAATGCCTCGTTCTAATTCAGCATTTTTATTGAAATAAAAGGCAGGACATGACCATGGTGATTTGCTATGAATAATAATTTTGTTATGTAGTAAATCATTAATTTCTTTTTTACACATTTCAAGTAATTCATGATTCATTTGAATATGTCTAGATTTAGTAGGAATTTGTTTTTCATTAAAATATTTAATGTATGGTAAAGTAACTACATGTTTTTTCCTATGCCAAAAAGCAGTGGGTAAAGTAGAACATATAGTTGATTCCAATTTTTGTTTAAATTGTTCAATTTGAGAAATAGTAATAGGATTCATTAATTGATTTTTAATTCGTTTATAATTTACTTCTTCTTTAAGATATCTTAGTTGGCGAGTTAATCTATTAATAGATTGAGAAATAGAACAATATGTTAATTGATTTAATTCTTTAACTTCAGGTGGTGATAAAAATTTAAAAGTTACTATTTGGCCAAAAGCTTGGGTAGTTATTCCTTGGTTAGAAGTGGTAAATGGATAAAGTAAAAATATAAATGATATTCCTAAAATAACTTTATCAGTCATATTTCTAACTAAAACAAATGATGTTTTAAAACATACATTATTTTGACAAATATGAACTTTAGGTAATTTATATTTAATATGCATTTTACTACCATTAACAGAGGTTAATTGTTCACCTGTTTTGTGACAATATTTAGTAGGGAGTAATTCTTCTTGAATACAATTAACGTCAGCAACAGTATCTATTAAGGCTATAACTTCTAACTCAAAATCATTGATAACTAATTTGACTTTTGAATGCCATTTTTGAATATTAATTTTATTAATAAGATTTAATCGTTTATCGTCAGGGTTATCATATTGGTGTGAACGATTATCAAATAAAACATTATTGGGATTAGTTTCATCATTAGTACTTTCAGATTCATTAGATGAAATAGCCTCATTTTGTTGAAAATTATCTAAGCTTTTATTAATTTTTAATATATTAATTTCATCTTGCAAAATTTTATCTTTACTTTGTAAATCTTTGATGATATGTTTAATTTGGCTAATTTCTTGTTATAAATCCTGAAGTGTGATTTCTTTGTGTTTATTCTTGAATCTATCTAAAGTTTTTGTTAAGATAATAATAGGCTTATCATGTTTGGGTTTATTATCTTTGTTAATTAATAAAGATCGTAGTTTATCAGTATATTTTTGTTTTAATTCTAGATCTTCTAATTTACCAATTAATTCAATTAAAGAATTTTCTTCTTGTTGTTGTTTAGTAAGAACAGTAATTTGTTTAGCTAGATTACAACAAGTATCATTACATCCTAATTCAATATTATTATCAGAAGTTTCACTAGGCGAATGATAATCAGAAGAAATATTAGAATTGGGCAAATCATCAGAAGAGTTACTAGGAAATTGATTTAATTGGAAGATTTCAAATACTTGTGTTTTAGATTCATCGTCAATTTGGAGTTTGTTAACCTTATCTTTTAATTTTTGCTTTTCTCTACATTTATTAGAATAATGACCATTTTTTCCCACAATTATAGCAAGTGATATTAGTAGGGGATTTAGAAGTAGTTTTAGATTTTTACTTCTTAGAATATCTGGATTTAGAATAAGATTTGGGTTTATCATAATATTTATCAGGGGATTTATAATTAGAATATTTCTTGCGATATTTATGACCTGATTTTCTAGAAAATTGTTTAGATTTATGGGACTTTGTTTTGGAGGGTACTAAAGGAGGTAGACCATATTGTTCGCAGAAATTACTTAATTCATATTTAGCTTTGTGTTTATCTTTGGCGGCTTTTTGACTAAGTTTAAGATCAATACACATTTTTAAACCTTCTTTTTGAATAACACTAATTATATCTCCATAAGTTAATTGATCCTATTCAATGACACCAGTAGGTTGACTAAGGACATCTCTAATTTTATGGGCAAAAAGACTAGGTAACCATTAATGAATTTTTCTTTCCAAAATGATTTAGTACAATCTTCTCGAAGCATAACTCTAGAGGTGAAGACATCTTTATACCACCGAAAATCATTTAACTTTGGAAAAGTAAGATTACTAAGTTGATCATGTATACGAGAATAAATATTAGTAGGCGTTCCAATAAAATGTCTAACTATGGTATAGATTAAAGTATTGATACCATCAGGTTTATAATATCCAATAGTTTCATCAAATATAGGTAAATCATTTTCATCTTTTTGACTAGCATGTATAATAGATTCTCGTTGATCTTCATTGAGATATTTTTCCCACCAAGATTTGAGCATTCTAGTAAAACCGGAGGTAATTAAAGAAACTATTTCAGGTTGGGTATAATTAGAGTAATTACTGAGATAACTATTTGCAACCATGGATAAATGATTTAATTTTTGAAGGATTTGATATTCACTAAGACTATCAATATTCCATTCGTATAGTTTTTTCGCAAAAACAAAAAATTAATTATTAAAATTAGTTTCTTCATATTGCATATCAGGTGGTGTGGGTTGAGAGTACCAATTTTTGGTAAGAGTTGTAGGATTAACTTTTGGATAAGTAATTCTGTTAAGATTGGAAGATTGAAATTGTTGAGCTAAAATATTTATTTCATTGTCAGAGGATTCTGAGTTACTTACAATTTCTAAAGTAGGTTGCTGGTTTAATACAGTAACTGTTTTTTCCATAGAGGGAGATGCAGAGGTAGAAGATGGAGATGTTAACTTAGAGAATAGTTGTTCTATAACTTTTACAGTGGAACTATCTTGAGTCACTAAACTATTTCTTTTAGAACGTTGACTAGGTAGATTAATTAAAGGTTTGTCTAAGGGTTGTTTGGTAGAAGAACAGTTAACAGAATATTCATGAAAATTAGTTTCTATTTTATCTAGTTGTTTACCAATAGTTTTAAACATTGATTAGTATAATTATTTTGTTCAATAATTTTCTTCAATTCAGGTTCAGTGCTAGGTAATTTGAAGAGAGAGGCACGAACAGCAGATCCTTGGTGTTCTATAATTATAGAGGTCAAAGGAGGATGACTAGAGCTAACTGTAGTATCAGAAGAAGTCTTCCATTTAGTTTTAGCAATTGTGTTGATTTTTTTGTAATAATTTTCTAAGTATTCAAAGAAAGGAACTTCTATACTATGTTCAGTCATAAGCTTATACCATTTACGAGTAATTTTGGATTGTTGATTAACATCATATTTGAGCCTGTAAGCATGGCGTTTGTCTTTATTAGTTTTTGATTTAAATTCGATATGTAATTTGTCTAGGTTAGGAGTAAAAGGTTTACTAATAGTTAATAATTGGGGATTTATTGGAGGTATGACTTCAAAATCAGTTTGAGTTGGTGAATCTTAGGAGATGGTATCTTCTTCAGGAAGATGAATATAAGTAGAATAAACAGGTTTACTGATTTGAGAAGTAGTAGAATTATCGACTCCTTTCATTTTACTTTGTGAAGATTGACCGAAATGAATTTGACTATTTTTTCTAAATAAAGGTGTATTAAATATTTCATCTTCAGTCAGTATCAGTAGGGACACTAGAAGTACTATGCCTGGAGGATTGACTTGTCCTATTAAATTGAGTTCGAACTGACCCATCAGTGAATTGTTGGATATTTTGGATATCTTGACTAGTGGACTATTTTTGATTATGTGTATAATTTTCATTAACAGTAACCCATTGGTCGGGGAGAGTAATATCTTTCCATTTAATCATTTTAGAAATATTTATATTAGTATCATTACTACTGCTTTGAATAAGTAAAGTTTTGTCTTTTGGACTTTTGTGTAAAGCTTGAACATTTAAATTGGTTTTAATACATTTATAATAAACACTATAAATTAAAGCAATATTATGGACTCTTTCTTTCATATTTGTAAAGGAACCATTTAACTGAATATTTAATGTTAAAGCATCTAATATATGTGGATCTCTTAGACTGAGAGTAAAATCAGGAAAGCAATTAAAATGGACGAGTCCTTTATGGAGACCAGTTTCCATCATACCCATTAAACTATAATTATAATCAAGAAAACATGCATCTCTTAAACATAACAAAATAGAAGTATTTTTACCTTATTGAGTTAATAGTTTGATTCCAACTTGAATTAATCCTAAGTGAATAAAATTATGACCAGTGTTTAAGTGGCGTTTAATAGTGTTAGAATCAAGTAATTGGCATGTTTCCCTAGGTTTTTCTAAAGCATATACTTGTTCTAAGGCTTTAACATGAAGATTAACTTTAAATGTGGACTGTGTAAAAGTAGTTTTATATATTTCTTTAATGGGTAATTGTGGTATGTTCCAGCTTACATTAATTTTATCATTTTGTATTTCTACATCTTCTTCATTAATTACTAAACCTTGATTAGGTATAGAGGGTAGTGTGGTCGATGACCTGGAGCTGACTGAAGAGTTACTTCTAAATAATCGACTCATAATCACTTCTTTTAAATGTTTCACAGAAATCTTAATACGTTGCCTAAACTTATCATGTTTTCAAATACGATGTGTTCACTCATACCCTCTCCGAGAAACCCCTATGAATCCGACACTGCCTAACCAAAGGACTTACCAAGGACTTGGGACGAAAGGCGGGTGGCTACTAACAAAGTGGAAGGACATAGATAGAGTTAGTGGCAGATTAAGATGACTAGAAACAATCTAAAGAGAAGAAACATAGATGATTAAACTAAGTACTATCTAGTAAACTAATTTTCAATTAATGTTTGCTCATCTCGTAGGGTGTCCAGGCAAACACCTCAATGTTTGCTCTCAAGAATGCCTCTAACTTTCTCTCCTCTTCCTCGGCCAAGCCTGAGCCGAGAAGGAAGAAGCGCTCCTCATCTCCCTGTTGGACTAAGATCTTCTTTAGGGTTTCTTCACTTTTTTCGGCTGGTTCTTTGTCGGCATCCTCAAGGACCTCCATGTGCTCGTTCTCAATTTCTGCTGATTCTGGTCCTCGCACGCTGTAGGTGGTTTTCATTGCTGCCATGGAGCAATTTTTTGCCTGCACCTGATCCCCTTTGATCTCCTCAATTCCGTGCTTAGTTGGGAACCGCAACAACTAATGTAGTGTTGAGGGAACAGCCCTCATTGCATGCAACCACGGTCTTCCCAGGATGATGTTATAAGGTAAGGAGGTGTCAATGACTGTGAACTCCGTGCTCACTTTCCTGGTGCCTGCCTGCACCTCCAAATTTACAGCCCCCAAGGGCCATGTCGGTGTTCCATTGAACCCGACCATGGGATTGTTGGATCATTCCAGATCGTCTTGGTGAAGGCCGAGCTCCTTGTAGCATCTAACATACATAATGTTACAAGAGCTGCCTTGGCCCACTAGAATGCGTCTTACCTGGCATTCTCCAATCTTTAAGGATATCACCAACGGATCATTGTGCGGATGATGTACCATGTCCAGATCATCTTCAGTAAAGGACACCACTAGTCCCTGGTGCTCGTCTGCTCTAGGTCTTTTTTGTCAAACCTGATACACATGTTGTAAGTGCTTTACCTCCTGAGTCTCCCCGCACATTTCGTTCTCATTGACCTTCGAGTGAATCACATTGATCACTCGAGGCTCGTCTGCTTGCAGTTGTGGTGCCGGCGGCGGTGGTGCTGTTGGTGCTTGGGGCAACCTTGCCTGTTTCTTCCTCGTCCTAGCGTCATCTACTAAGTCTTTTAGATGACCTTGTCTTACCAGGTCTTCCAGATGCGCTTTAAGGGTCTTTGCACCCCTGAGTTAGATGCCCGTCTTCATTGTGGTAAGCACAGTGTTTACCAAGACTTCTCCCCATAAATTCACCAGGAACCCTTTCTGGTGCTCTGAAGTATGGCTGGTTCCTGATCCTTTCCTGCACTTTATAGATTGAAATTCGGAATACAGTAGTGACTGCCTATGCAGCCCTCAGTCCTGTCTCTTACTTGTTGTACCTGCCATTACCTCGGCTTCGCTTCGGCGAACCATTTTTCTTCTCTTCTATTGATGCCTTCGTTCCCGACGTGTCCTCCTCAGCCCTGGCATACTTTTCTAATCCTGGCCATGAGTTCCTCTATATTTTTTGGCAATGTCTTCGCCAATGATTTGCGAAGCAGGCAATCATCTTTCAAGCCGTTCTTGAAAGACACGACCGCCACCTCCTGGTTGCATCGTAGTATTCGGTTGGACACCTCATAATATCTTTTGGCATAGGCCCTAAGGCTTTCTTCCTTGCTAATTCTCAGAGCCATCAGGGCATCCACCCTCAATGGCTGTAGTTAGTTTGTCACAAATCTAGCTACGAACATCTCGGCTAGGCTTTCCCATCTTTTCATAGTTCCTTTCGGCAACTTGTGAAACCACTTTGATGCGATTTTCCCGAAGAATGAGGGGAACACTTTGCAGAGCAAAGGCTCGTTCCCGGTGTATAATGCCATTGAGTTTAGGTACAAGCCGACGTGAAAGTTGGGGTCCGACTTACCGTCGTATATCTGGAATCTCGACATATTAAACCTCTTCGATGCTTCAAACTTCTCTAATTCTACCAAGAACGGTGTTCTCGGCTTGACTGGTGAGGTTACCTCGACATCTTGTTGCTTCCTCTGCAGGTAGTCCCTCAGATCCTCCTTAGTCCGTCCAGGAGCTCGGCTATCTCCTGGCTTCAGTTTTTTCAGTGCACTACTTCCAGTGTCATTATGAGTCCTTTTGGACCTCCCTCCATTGGTCGTGTCGAAACAGAGTTCCTTCCTCTGAACATCCCGATGTTCTTTGGTGTAGGCTTCCTTGGTTCGACGTGTCTTTTGGGATTCTTCTCTCATTGGCTCCCTGTGCCCGACCTCCCGTGAAGGCCGGTGAGAATGTCCCTTGGTCCTGTCGTGTTGAGGGACTGCAGGAATTGTTTTCTACCCCCCTCTCTAGGCCTCTTTCTTCGCCACTTGAATCGGCGTATCTTGTAATGGGAACGGTGGCTGCATGACGTTGTTCTGCATCATGAAATTGACTACAGTTTGTAGGTCTGCCAATTTGTTCGCCATTCCCTTTATCTCGTCGTCCCTCCGCAGGTATCTATCCTTTCATACCTGGAGGTCATCCTCGTTATAATACCCACCTCGGTCCTTCTTTGGTACGTCCCCTTTCGGGCCGACGTCTTTTTCTCCGTGATTCTTATCACGAGTGTCTTCGTTGCAGTTACTTTCTTTCACGTTAGGGTCAACATGTTTCCCACTCCCAGTAGAAGTGTTATCCCCAATCTTCTCTTTTTGTCCGTCGTTAGCCATCTATTCTCATTTCTTTTTCACAGACAGCACCAAATTGTGTGTGCTGTTTTCTGACCACACTGCCAAATAGGTACTCAGCTATAGAGCACTGACAGAATAGATTGAGCCCGAACGATCTGCAACAGAAAGAAGAGATTTCGGCGGTGGTTCGTCCACCCGGGGGCACTCTGACGATCAAGTCAGTTATTTCTCAAAGATAGCAAAAGTGCTTAATTCACTATTCAGGATACAAAAAGCGTACCTTAGACCCATGAGGGTGCCTCCCTTTAATAGCCAACACAAACCTGATCCCGATAGAAGCCTAGCTTCAATAGACTTTTGATTACTGCTAATCTTGGACTCTTAGTAGGATTGCGATAAACTCTCTAAGAGTCTTATCTTTATTCAAACTGAAGTCCTCTCACATTCTAGGACTTTTGTCCCTTATCTGCTCATCTCGGATTCCGGTATCTTTGCAGATGACCTCGGCCTAGCCGAGATCACTTCGGCGTCAAGTCAATGACACGTGGCACCTCGGCTGACACTTCGGTGTCATCTCGGCCACGTGTTGACATTCAAAAATTATGACCCCACATATATGTATAATTTTTTATATCTATCACTCGATACTTTTAATATCAATAAATCATGACCATTATCACAGCGTATTCCAATGTGACGATTTAGAACCAAACCAACATAAGGTGCATGAAATAAATGTTTGATTTGTACTTCAATCATATTAACATAACCAAGCAGGGGACGAAATTTAAGGCTCACCAAATGGCTGCAAAATGCTTGCTTACTTCTCTTCTCTTGGGTTCTTGTCCGGGTTATGGTATTTGATAATTGAATTTAGAATGTATTTGGATTATAAATTTATTAAGCTCTCGTTTGGAAATAGGCTTTTTAAGTAATTTTTTGAATTTTTTTGTTAAAATATGATGTAAAAAAATTAGTATGTTTGGAATGATTTTTTTATTTTTTACGAAAAGATATGCAAAAAAGTAGAGATAAAAGAGAATATTTAACTTTTTAGTATAAGTGGTTGGCTTTTTAATTTTTTTAGTGACTTTATAACTTTTAAGCTAAAAAGTGATATTGCCAAACGAGACCTAAGTCACATTTCATCTCCATTTTACTTTTTTTTTAAATTTTTTATTTTCTTTTTGAATTCTTATTCAAATTCATCATCTAAACCTAATTTGAAGACACTGCTAACACAAATAGCCTTGAAACTTCAACTCGTCTTTCAATAATCAATCCACGCCCATCCGCCATTTTGCACCAGATTCTATCTTTCATCATCAATTAAAATTTTAAAATTTATTTACTAAACTTTTAAAAAATAAAAAATTAGAATGACAAATATAAATACTAAAATATATTTTTAAATTTTTTAAAATTATTTCATCTCAAAAAGTAAATCATAAAAAAAATAATGAATTTTTTTTTATCAAATTAATTTTTGAGAAATTTTCAGAAACATATTCAGAAAATTCAACCAAATCAGATTTTACGGAGAGTATAAATTACTCAGTTAGGTAGTCTTCGGATAATTATTCGATTATTCTCACATTTAGTTCCCTAAAAAAATTAAGAAAAATTAGTGAAACGTCCCCCCTCCAATTTTGTGTAGTATGAGAGGTCCAAGATATATTTTTTTTTATTAGCTAAAGTTCCTCAACATTTTCGCAGAGAAAATTTGACTTAGAAAAATTTTACTCAACTCAAAGAAATTTCACCTAATTTAGAAAATTTCGAAATTTCTCTATGAAAATTAAATTTTTTTGAGTCAGACAAAATTTTTTCTTAGTCAAATTTTCTCTGTATAAATGTTGAAGGACCTTAATTATTATGAAAATATTATATGTTATTTATCTTATAAAATCTTAATACGAGGAATCTTAAAAAAAAATTTCCAATAAATTATGCAAAATACATTGCAAATGTGGTTATTATTCAACGCTGTAAATGAATAGTTATTCTGTAAAAAAGATTAAGAAATTTACATTCCACTCCGTTGCACTTTTATTCGAATTAGGATCCGTTGCACCTTTTATTCCGGTAAATCAAACATATCTTTATAATGTTCTTAATGTTTTTTGGTTTTTCAATATTTTACTACACAAATAGAGAGGGAGAAAAACTAATTAAGAAAAGAAAAAGAAAAGAAATCCCCCTACTTGTTGATTGAAAATCAATAAAAATGTTTATGCAAAAAAAGACTTTACAATAATACAAAGGAAGAGATTAGATTATTTGAATTATGGGAGATGAGGCATTAAGGCCCTGAATTTGCATAATCCTTTTCAATAAAATCACAAGCTCATTCAAGATTTATTTATTTTTGAGCATAAATTTAAAAAAAAAAATTACGGCGGAGTTACATGCATTAATTAATGTACTAACTACTATACCAACACTAGTTATGATATTATTATTGACCAATTCATCATACAAATTACAAATATCAAAAACATCATAAATTATGTCATATCATCAATTTTTACATTAATTAATATACTAATTGATACATATAATATTATTCAAAAACTTATTGATGCGAATCAAACGACTACAATAATCAGATTACATTAATAAAGACAACAGACCAAGGTAACAAAACTTATCTATATCCTAAAGGCAACAGAACTAATGTACTAACCCATCAAACATATTACAGCTAGCTGAATCCACTTTCTTTTTTTGGATACATCGGAAAAGCTGAATCCACTTTCAAGTATGGAAAACAAAGCTTGAAGGACTTAACAAAAGACAGTCAAAAAAAATATAAAAAAAAAAAACATTCAACAACATTGTGGCCGTTTGGTGTAGCTGTTAAAACAGATTATAGATTATAGCTTAACAGATTATAGATTATGACTTTAATCAGAAGCTGTTAATCTGTTTGGTGTAGCTGTTGGATTATAGATTTAAGTTGCTGAGTAGTGTTTGTTAAATAAGCTGTGAAGTAGCTTTTTGTTGTGTAAATGTCTTTTTTACCCTTGTTAGTTGTAAATTGAATTTTTCTAGACTTTTTGCTATTAATTACATATTAAGAGATTATTCCAACACCAAATTAACATAACCCTATTATTTTTAAATAATAATACAATGAAATAAATATTACACAAAAATAAATTTTTATACAATGATTTCAGATTTTTTAAATAATAAATAATAATAACTTGAAATAAATAAATATTATGAAATAAATAATAATACAATGATTTCAGATTTTTTAATAATATAAAAATTGTGAATGAATACTAAAATTATGAATGAATTAGGTGTCAATTAATGACTTAATTACCATCAATTAATACTAAAATTAATAATAGTATCAATTAGTTTAATTTTTTTCATTTTTTTCCATTATAAATTAATTATTATCAATTAATTGCTTATTATTTTTTTCATTCAATTTTTAAAATTTATTATTCTTTTTAAATAATATTAATAATCAACAATTGTTATTTTTTTCATTAATAATTATTCATTTATTATTCTTTTTTCATTAATAATTATTCTTTTTAATTTATTATTCTTTTTCATTACAATTAATAACAATTGTTTTTTTTTTTGATTTTGTTATTTTTTTAATTCTTTTTCATTACATTACAAAATAATTTATTATTCTTTTTCAAAAAAAAAAAATCATGTGTGTGTGTACGCCGTACGCCGTACGCCGCCGGCACCCGTCGTCCACTCCAGCCGTACGCCGTCCACCCCCCTTCTTCTTCTTCTCTGTTTCAGATCGGTGATCAGCTGGTGCGAAGCTCTCGTTTTGCATGTGAAGCTCTGGTGCGAAGCTCTGGTGCGAAGCTCTCGTTTTGCGAAGCTCTCGTGCGAAGCTCTGGTTTTCGCGATCTAAAGAGAGAGGGAGAGGGAGAGAGAAAGATTAGAGTTCTGGCCGAAAATCATGTGTGTGTGTGTATGTGTGTGTGAGAGAGAGAGAGAGAGAGAGAGAGAGAGAGAGAGCTCTGGCCGGAAATCACCCTCGCCGGGAATCGCCTCGCCGGAAATCGCCTCTGTCTCGCCGGAAATCGCCCCTAAATTTCTCTCACAAGTGAACAGTGTTTTTTGGGGCAAAAAAAGGAACATATATAAGTGGTATAAGGGTAAATCTTTCAAAACACTTGGGACATTTAAGTCAAATTCCCTTCCGCGTTTTGGCCATGACAATCTGAAGCTGGTTGAACCAGCTTTCGGATTATAGCTTTTTTCCCCTTGCAAATAATCTGTAGAAGTTGAAGCAGAAGCAGATTCAAGACTACCAAACAGTTTGAATTAGCTTTTTTTAAGCTAAAAGCCAAAAGTTGGGCAGAAAAAGCTACACCAAACACCACCATTATCTAAGTTTACAACACCAAACATTTTCTTAAGTTAAGACCGTTACCACCTGGGAGATCCATCGTTGCTGATACATGGCACAAAGCAACAAAGACAGAGCAGATGCCATGAAAGCCATGGAAGAGTACTCACAGAACTTGGCAAGAAATGAGGTGTCATGGATTAACAACGCGCTCAATGAGCCAGTAAATGAGAAGATCAAGCACACTACGAATGCGTGGAAGGTGGAGGGTAGTCCCTTGAATATGACAGTTCGAACTGGACTGTCATCTATGTATTCACATGGAAGTATGAGGAGAAACCCTCCACCTTCCACGCATTCGTAGTGTGTTTGATCTTCTCATTTACTGGCTCGTTGAGCGCGTTGTTAATCCATGACACCTCATTTCTTGCCAAGTTCTGTGAGTACTCTTCCATGGCTTTCATGGCATCTGCTCTGTCTTTGTTGCTTTGTGCCATGACAGTACGAATGCGTGGAAGTATTCGTAGTGTTCTGCTCTGTCTTTGTTGCTTTGTGCCAAGTTCTGTGAGTATTTTTCATGGCATCTGCTCTCATTTACAACACCAAACATTTTCTTAAGTTAAGACCATTACCACCTGGGAGATCCGTGGTTGCTGATACATGGCACAAAGCAACAAAGACAGAGCAGATGCCATGAAAGCCATGGAAGAGTACTCACAGAACTTGGCAAGAAATGAGGTGTCATGGATTAACAACGTGCTCAACGAGCCAGTAAATGAGAAGATCAAGCACACTACGAATGCGTGGAAGGTGGAGGGTAGTCCCTTGAATATGACAGTTGGAACTGGACTGCCATCTATGTATTCACATGGAAGTATGAGGAGAACTAATTGTTGGACAGAGTTCAACTTCAACCCATCTCGAAGAGCTCCAAAAACTTCTGCTGATAGAACTTGGCAAGAAATGAGGTGTCATGGATTAACAACGCGCTCAACGAGCCAGTAAATGAGAAGATCAAGCACACTACGAATGCGCGGAAGGTGGAGGGTAGTCCCTTGAATATGACAGTTGGAGCTGGACTGCCATCTATGTATTCACATGGAAGTATGAGGAGAACTAATTGTTGGACAGAGTTCAACTTCAACCCATCTCGAAGAGCTCCAAAAACTTCTGCTGATAGAACTTGGCAAGAAATGAGGTGTCATGGATTAACAACGCGCTCAACGAGCCAGTAAATGAGAAGATCAAGCACACTACGAATGCGCGGAAGGTGGAGGGTAGTCCCTTGAATATGACAGTTGGAGCTGGACTGCCATCTATGTATTCACATGGAAGTATGAGGAGAACTAATTGTTGGACAGAGTTCAACTTCAACCCATCTCGAAGAGCTCCAAAAACTTCTGCTGATAGAACTTGGCAAGAAACGAGGTGTCATGGATTAACAACGCGCTCAACGAGCCAGTAAATGAAAAGATCAAGCACACTACGAATGCGTGGAAGGTGGAGGGTAGTCCCTTGAATATGACAGTTGGAACTGGACTGCCATCTATGTATTCACATGGAAGTATGAGGAGAACTAATTGTTGGACAGAGTTCAACTTCAACCCATCTCGAAGAGCTCCAAAAACTTCTGCTGATAGCATGTTGTTGCAGATTTGCAATTTGGCTTTGAGGGTCTTGTTGAAGTGTTTAGATGATAGCAATAGTAATACATTTGTGGGGAAACTACATATATGCAATTTGGCTTTCATGTCTCTCACCTGTATGAAATTTTCCTCATATTTATGGGATGAATTTGAATTAGAGTTAACCCACGTTTTAGATGACAATCTATTAAAATATTAAAATAAATTATCTCCTTCATATCTTTTATAATTTATAGCCAATTATCACTTTTATACATTACTTGATTTAAAAAATAAACGAACAGAGGAATTGAAAACAGAGGAGAAGAGGAAGATGAGCCTCTGGTTGCTTTGTGGGAACAGTGTTTTTAGAAATAGATTAAAAGTTAATTTCTTAATTTTTTTTTTTTTAAAAAGCATAAAAATGGCAAAATGGCTATGTGATTTAAAAAATTAAAAAATTGTCAAAAGAGGTGAAAGGAAAGTCGATGCAACACTTTAAAAAACGTAAAATTTTGAAATAATAATTTTGAAATAATTAAAAAATAAATAAAAATTAGAGTGTGAACAAACGGAAAAAACAATCCGCGCCTTTGTAATGAATGGGTCCCGTTTTGAATTTCCTCCGCTTTAAATTCAAATTTGCCTCCGCTCCTTGAAATAAATAAATGTAAATTACAAATACATTGTTTCAAATTAGTGGAAACGACGTAAAAAAAAAATAAAAATATATTTTTATATAAAATAATATAAATAGTCAGATTTTTGTATTTAAATTATGAAAACAAAACAATATTAAAATTTACAATTTAAGTTTAATAATTTTATCACAATTTATGTATCAATTTTTAATTTGTCACAACTTCAATTATGTAACTTTCAACCTGCTTACTAGAGTGGGAAATTTGGGCGAGTTCAACCCAAATAACTCGAGGTAAGGTTGAAATTTTTTAAAGATTGAGTAACATAATTTTTAATAAAAAAATAATAAAAAAGAAAATTTAGAATGATATTATCATAATATCATTTGATATGAAAATAATTGGGTAAATTACAAAAACACCTCCCGATGTTTACTTAAAATATAGATTAGCCCATATGGTTTGAAAAATTACAAATATCCACTTATTAGAATTTTTTATGTAATAGAATTAACTAAAAAAATAAAATTCATAATTGCTTTCCTATACAATAATAAAATTACCTAAATTATTAATTGAAACATATTTTTAGCAACATTAAAAACTGTTAATTAACTTAATGATTTATTAATGAAAGAGGCAATTTGTTATGAAATTAGAAATCTCAGGGGGTGAAATATAATTTTCAAAACCACAAGAGGCGATTCGAATTTTAATAAAACCTTAGGGGGTGTATTTGTAATTTACCCAAAATAATTCTATATGACTAATAAATTATCACCTACAACCCTCATTTTTTTTAAATAAAAAATATATACTTCACAAACCATCACTTTTAATAGAAAAATAACATTTATTTCTATTTGTTTTAGCAAATTCACTTTTTAGCAATCTGAGCCCAAAAAAAAAAATTCATTTTTATTTTAATTTATTTAATTGACAATTGAGATTAAAAAAAGAAAAAAAGAAAAAAAAAAAGAAGGGAAGTGATTGAGACCCCCTCCAATCACCACCCCCACTACCCCACACACACGTGGCGGGTGGTGATTGGAGGAGAAGGAAAAAAAGAAAAAGAAAAAAGAAAAACTGGCCAATCAGAAAGAGAGGGGGTCAAAGGGAGTGCCTCTTTGAGGGGGTCCAACTCATTTTCCAAAAAAGAATTCATCATGTTTCGCAAGTGCTAAAAAATTATAGATAAACAATAAGGAAAATATTTGAGGCCCACAAAAAAATACCCATAATTGTACCCACAATGATGGGATATCATATGTGTTAATGTTTATTTCTATTTGATTTTAGCAAAAGTCACTTCTTAACTATTTAAGCCAAAAAAGTTTTTTTTTTTTTATTATAATTTGTTTAATTGACAATTGAGATTAAAATTATTTTTTTAACAGAATCTGAAGTGTTAAAAAAATATTCATTTTCTTAATATTTTTGTCTTTTGTTAAAAAAAAAAAATACTTGTATTAAAAAATTTATTATTCAAGTCCTTATAATTTAGAAGGATATAAAAAATATATATATATATAAAATTTAAAACCAAAAATGACAAAAAATAAAAATATAAACTTTTAATAGCGATTAATAATTTGAACACGTATAACATATTATGTTTAGACCAATTATATTATGACATATCATTATGACATATGTGAATATTGGCCGCATTCTAATTGTAATAACATAATTTAAAGAAGAATTTAAATTTAAAATTTTATTTTATAATTTAATAAAGGATGCATAAATTACTATCTATAAAAATTAAAAAAAAAATGTTTAAATTAAGGAATGCATATTGATCTTATTCCAATTATTGTAACATAATTTAAGGAATAATATAAATTTAAAATTTTATTTTAAGAATATAAAATAAATTTTGGTGGTGTTATACGCACCAATTGATATACTAATTAGTGTACCAACATAATTATGACATTGTCATTTATAGACCAATCATATTGTGACACATATTAATAAAAATTAAACAAAATAAAAAAAATAGAAAAAAAGAATTGCAACTTTCAACTTTAATAAGATAACAATATTTTGCAATTATAACAGTATATAGATACGAAGTATCCCTTAATTCTGAAAATTACATCCTGTTTCTTGAAATTTATAATTTCATACAAATGACAATTTTTATTAATAAATCATCAAGTCAATTAATAACTAAGGGTGGAATTTGTGACACGACATGATAATACAACTCGAACCGTCCACGAAATTATAGAGTTAGGGTTGACCATTTCCTAACATGAACACGTATATGACATGGCCTGATAACACGAATGGTAAACATGTCAGGTTAGTTTCAAATCTGTACAATACAAAATGGACAACGATAATCCATATAATGAAGAATATACACATTTTAATACTATTTCCACTAAAGAGTATTATGACATTTTTAATCTCTTCCGTAAGTACATCTAATTTATTAAAAAAATATGTAAAATACAATTTTAAGTTTAATATAGGTTTTATTTTTGCTTTTATTGTATTTTTTTTTTTTTTTTGCCTATTATTTAAGCTAATCTAGTAAAAAAATATAATATTTATAAATTAACAAAATCAAATTAAGTTGAAATAAAATATTTTATAAATAATTTCATTTCATAGAGATTAGTTTCATTAAATTTAACTTGGGAAGAAAATTTTAATTTTTTTTTCATACATTTGATATTTTTAGTTAATAGTGGAATATTTTGACATGACATGTTAACATGACACGAACTGGATATGGACTGAAAATGATACGACACGATAACACGAAATAATAAATGGGTCGAGTTAGTATTGAGGTAATTCTGACACAAACTCAAGATAACACGACACGAACACGACCTAACACGACACGACGCCCACCCCTATTAGTAATTCAGATAATTTTGTTATTATATAGGAGAATAGTTAGGATTTTTATTTTTTAGTTAATTATATTAAATAAAAAAATTGACAATGAGATATTCGTAATTTTTCAAATCACAAAAGATAATTCGTACTTTAAGCAAAACTTCAAGAAGTGTATGTGTAATTTACACAATAAATAAATAAATAAAATTGGGTCCCTAGTTTTAATATATATATATACATATGTAGGTTAAATTATACTTATTGAAAAATCTAAAAACTCTCGAGATATTGATTCATGATTATATTTCAATTTTAAACAGTGAATATCAATCCCAATCAAACAATTAACAACAAATAGACATAACGATTTAATGTGGAAAAAATCAATATTGGAGCACCTCAATTGTGATAAAAAAAAAATATGGGTCAAAGCCACAAAACAATCCACTAAGAAGACAAAAAGGAATTACACACAAGTATCCTCCATTACCTAGCGAATCCATACCCGAATTGAACCAAGCTCGATGTACTTCTTCCACCACCGTCTTTACCTTTGAATTGCTTTACCCAACGTTGAATCCACAACGCCAATGTCAAATTCACGAGGGTGAGCCACTCTGGAATCTGCCAAAACTTCAGTACCAAATCCCCTAGAATCCACCGAAGAACAGCACTTTCTTTATGTGAATAGGTGAACGAAAATAACCTTTGATATTTGATACTATGTAGTTCGTTGATCAATCGATCAGCTTCTATTCATCAAGGAAACTCATATAAAAACACCCTCAAATATAGAACACTTTATATTTTACTCCTCTCTGATAATCTAGATGTCGTTGATCAATCGATCAGCTTCTATTCATCAAGGAAACTCATATAAAAACACCCTCAAATATAGAACACTTTATATTTTACTCCTCTCTGATAATCTAGATGTGTTAAACCATAAAAATAGCAAATGACACACTTTATAGTAAACAGAGCTGTGAAGACCGCTTGAGCGCACACTTCACCATTCTTGCGGCGTAACTAAAAGGTGGTGCAAACATATAGGCCAACCGCTATTCACATACGAGATGGAGAGAACTCAATTGTTTCATGATCATGATGAGATGAAAGAGAAGAATGATGATCTTGAAATAGTGTTGGAGACTTGTTCAAAGTCTGGGAAAGAGCTTGAAGCAAAAATTATCTCCTTGAAGTTAGAACTCGAATGTATCAAAGCTTTAAGTGCACAAAGTGTGGATATGGCTGCTTGTACTCAATACATGACCAATGATAAAGGAGGAGTTTGCATCATCAAAGGACATTTACCACCATCCAAACCCTCAACTTCCAAGGGATGAGAGCACTCAAGATTTCAAGGCTAGGGGTAATATCACTTCTTCTTCATTGTCTCATGATTGTATAGCCAAGGGTAAATTCATTCCTATTTGTCATCATTGTAGGCTTAAGGGTCACATTAGACCTCATTATTTTCATTTGCTTGAGACCAAACATGAAGCGAGTTTGCATTTGCCTAGACTTTGGAGTAAGAGGATGGAAACCAAGTCGAGATGGGTTCCCATTAAAGGGGAAGGGAACCACAACGTCAAGACATCACCCAAGAACCGCAATTCCCATAACATTGTTCATACTAAAATGGTTTGGGTGAGAAAGCTTGACTTGGGTTAATTTGTTTATTCAATTTTTGTTTTTGTTTTTGTTTTTGTTTGATTTCATATTTTTGGTCTTTTTGTGTGTGTTTGTTCGCTTCTTTCTTGTTTTGTTTATCAAAAATTCAAAAAGTTTTCTTTGTATGGTTTTGCAAGTTTGAAATTTTTGAGAAGTTCTTCATGCATATTGAAATTGACGAGAATATACATTACCTGCTAATATGTGTGTGCTATCTGTGGTCATTACTCATTTTAGATTTTGTGTACTTTCATTACTATGTCTCATTTTGTACACACTCTTGGATTAGCAAATACCGAACTCTTCCGCATAAGTGATCAAAGTTCTTTATGAACTTCTAGCGGTGTTTTTTGTGGTTTTTCTTGAGAAATTGACTAATGCTAGCATATCTTGGATGATGTTGAGTCTCTTAACCCCATACCATCTTTTTGCACTCTTTGTGTTTGTTTCTCAAGACATGAGGAAAAGACTACCTTAGAGTCACCAACCAGGCTTCACTATCTTTTCCATCCTTCTTTGATTTGGTTTCTATACTCTTGAAAGTGAAAGCCGTCAGTGAGTGCGCAAGAAAATTGTATCTATTGTTTGAGGGGGAGCATTCGCTTTTACTCAACAAATACCCATTGATCACTAGAGGTTGACTAAGATTTAAACTCTTCATATGTCGCATCACATGGCTGGACCTCCAAGAGGCACACACACTTTTCTCTTGGGATCTATACTCTTCACATGTTGCATTACATTCTTTCATGGGAAATCTTCTAGAGATTGTGCACATTATGTTTTCAAGCAGTGGCGGAGCCAGAAATTTAACGTAGAGGGGGGCACACATTAAGCACGCCATTATTATTAATTTTTTTCCATAACAAGTAACAACGAGATATTATTAAACTTAATACAGTTTTATTTTTATTACAATTATCGTGAGATTTATATCAACGTGAATTATAAATTCAAAATCAATAAACTAAATTCTATTAACTCAACACTATGAACAAACAAACAAACAACTAAATCTACGATCAATAAGTTCCAACCTATCAACTCAGCAAAAAGAGTCCATGATGAGGAGAAATAAGCAACTAAACAAATCTCACAATAGGAAATGAATTATCAATTGATTCAATTCTTGCCTTGACCTATCAATTAAAAGTGTACAAGAATAACCAAAAGAATATAATACAGCATTTTTAAAATTTAAAACATATAAGGAGTTTTACATGATTTAAAGAGGGGTACTATTATGATTTTATAAGGGATAAATAATACATAATTTTTATATATGTGGGTAATAATATAAAAAAACACCTACTACTCCTACTACTTAAATTACTACAATAAATAAGAGCCTCTTCTATCATTTCAACCTCTCTCTCTCTCTCTCTCTCTTTCTTCAATATCCAGTAGGCAACTGACACTTTCCATACTCTGCAATAGGGGTGTAAATCTGGCCTGGCCAGGCCCATGTTGAGCCTCGCGGGCCCCTGCCAAAATTCGAGCCGGCCCACAGGCCAAAATATTAGGCCCAAGCCCAGGGGTATTTGGGCCTTGAGCTGGCTCGATGGACTTGGGCCTGGCCTCGGGCTTGGGCAGGCCTAACCATTTTTTTGTTTTTTTTAAAATTTTTCTACCATACTTTTATTATTTTCCACTAAAAAAGACACTGGGCCTCAGGCGACCGAGCCATGAGTGGGCCTTAAGCGGGTCAATAGGTCGGGCCAGGCGGGCCGAGCCAGGCTTCAAAATGATGGCCCAAACCCAGGGACTCGGGCTGGGCTCAAGCTAGAGCCCAAATAGTCCTAAACGGGCCGGGCCCACCCCGAGCCGTGGGCGGGCTTCAGGCCGCCCATGGGCTGTGGGCCATTTTTACACTCTTACTCTGCAAAAGACAAAGCAAGTTACTTCAGGTACAAGACAACTCTAATTGTCAGTTAAACAAATACACAACAAAAGAAATTACAAATCAGTAAGAAATAAAGGAAATAATTACAAGGCAATGAAAATTAGAAAATAGAAAAATAAAGCCATATATAAAATTTGTGCCACATGTAATTTTAACTTATATTTAAGTATAGACAGACATAGATGCCATTGTTGATAATTCTTCATTAATTCTATAATATCAAGTGACATGTTTGTTAGGTTTTTGTAATTGGCAATCCCATTTGACAAAACTCTTTTCAGTTGTAATTTTATTCGATCTTTTATTTTAGTGAGGCTATCAGTTTTAGATGCGAATCTAACCTGAATTGTGCCTACGCAGAGGAGTTTGTGATCTTAATCCTATTATGTTTGCCACTTCACTGACTATGTCGAGGATCAAGCTGTCTGGTCAGCTCGTTGGGGTCCAGGGGACAGTGCCCATTGCAGGTCCAACGCAGCGTCCAGGCGGGGTCGAGGGGCAGCACCCCTGAAGCAAAAAGTAAAATTACAGTTGAAGTTGTTTGACCGTTCGAGCAGCCATTCCTGCGCTCGAGCAGAGATCGCGACCTTTCAGAAGTTTCACTCGCCTGCAAAAGTACTAGGAGTTGTATTTTTACGCTCGAGCGGCACATTTTAGTTAGACCTCTTGAGCGGCCATTTCTGTGCTTTAGCAGAGATCGCGATTCTGTTTGCTATAAATTTGTACTTAATTTAGTTTCTAGGGTACGACTTCCAGATCTTCTTCTTGGGGATTAGGGTTTTCATCTGGAGCTTCTTTGCTTGTTTCCTTTGATATCTGTGAGAGTTTATATCAAAGGGTTTGTTTATTTTGTTTTATTAAAAAAAGAGAGAGTTGTTCTTCGGTAGATTTCGTGAAATTTGGGACTGAAGCTTTGGTGGATTTTGGAGTGGCTCATCGTCGTGGATTCGACATCAGTGTTGTGGATTCGACATCGGTGTTGTGGATTCAACATTGGCCAAGACAATTTCGAGGTGAAGATGGTGGTGGAAGAGGCATATGGGGGGTCGTATAGTGATTCCAGTTTTGACCCGACTCTTGTTGTATTCTGAACTTAGGTTTATAGTTTTTGAATGTTGTTCATTGTCATTTTCTCTTTATTCTTACTTGAGTTTGACTATTTGGTTGTATCGAGCATGTTTGGAATAGGTTGGTTGCTTGGTTTTCAAACCTTATGTTGCCTAGATTTTTAGTCCTCCGCTTGAGCGGCACTTCTTGCACTCGAGCAGGCTTTGCGAACTCTTAGTACTTTTGCAGGTCTGCAAAACTACTGGGAGAATGATTTCTAGGCTCGAGCTGCATTTCCTACGCTCAAGCGGGTGGGCGCTCGAGCAACCCTTATTGCACTCGAGCGTTGGTCTATTGTTTGTAAAACTACTAGGAGTGTGCATTCTGCGCTCGAGCGTCACTTCTTACGCTCGAGCAGACTGTGTGTATATCAGTTCGTAGCAGCACCTTTTTACATCACTTTTTTACATCCATTCCACTCAAAATCCTAGATCCAAGAGCCTCTCTCTCTAAAACTTTCACTCTCTCTACATTTTCTCCTAGATTCGTTGATCTCTCTACCCTAGTGTCTTTAGAAAAGGAGTAGAGCATCTCGAGGGCTACGTTTTGATTCGAATAAACTTTGGTTTCGGTGTTTTTGGAGTTTCCACCTTGCTTTGCTTGACTTCTAATTTCGAGGTAGGGATTTTTTACACTATTCTATGGGTTTTAACTTTGTTATTTGTTGATGGGTAAGCAATATTAGAACTTGTTGTGATTTTGAACAAACCTAGGGTTTTGGGTTAAAATCAAAAGAGGAGTTTTCGAATGAACATATTGGAAATGGTTATGGGAGTAGATATGAGCTTGTGTTGTATTAAAATGGTTTATTTTGGTGTTTGGGATGAGATTGGAAAGAAGAGAGTTTTGCCCTAAAATATCTTGAATAATTATTTTGTATAAATAATGAAATTGCTATTGGGAATATGAAATTGGATGGATGTTTATATAAATGGTGGAGTTAGATGTGTATTACCTCCCACCTATGGAAATTTGGATAATTTATTTGTCTTTGAGATTGTATATTTGTTTACAAATATTTGGTTTTAGACTATCGGTGAAGGATAGCCATGATTGTTGTAGAAATTGCATGTGGATTAGGCGAATTGAAACTAATCTTTTAGTCATTATCATTGAATATGATTATGATTTATATATATATTGTTTATGTATGATGTTTGGAAGAGAAAGGGGGTGTACTCCATGTTCTGGGAGAAGAAAGAGGATGGGCTCCATTAAACTAATTTGGCTTGTGTGTCCAGGGTGAAAGTCTTGAAAAATCGTTTGTATACATAGGTGTCGATTCCCGCGGACGGAATTTTCGTAAAATGGCAAATGGAAGTGTTTGTGTGATGGCTATAGTGATTCGAGAACCTTTGAGTTGTATCCTCAGTGTGGTTGTTCGTAATGAATTGAGATAACTCATGAATTGAGATAAAATGAATTGAATTAAAAAGGGGATTAAGATAACATGAATTGTGAAATAAAACTTGGCGTGGCATGGTTCGCCAAAGAATTGTAAAAGATTTGTCATGTGGGCATTGAACATGTGCATCATACTTATATCTTTGTTAATATTCATATATTGTGTTAGATTGTTTTTGCTGGGCTTTGGCTCACCCTACTTGGGAAAAACTATTTTCAAGTGTTGGTGATATGCCTTCGCCAAGGCAGTAGCTTGGAGGAATTTGGAGCAAGAGCTTCTATTTTGTTGTGCCTATTTTTGTATAGCCAAGGGCTTGAAATTGTGTTGAGCTAGGCTCATTTTTGTTGTAACCAAGTAGCGACTTGGAAAGATATAAGACATTAAGGCAAATGATTATCTGTGTAATCTGTTGTACAAATTATGTGATCAATTAAAACAAATAGATTCATATTAAAATTTCAGAACCAGAAACATGTTGGAATTTATAAAAATTCATAGTAAAATAAAACTAGTAAAAGGAAGCAAATCGAAGCCTGTGTGATACCACAGTGTCCTTAAAACAGATTCACCACCTCCCGATGGATGCTGGAGGTACGCCGGCGTCTGTCTCCCAGGATACGACGATCGAAACCAGCTAATACAGAAGCACCTTCTAAATAGCGTCGGCAAACTTGACAATGGATGCACTCTCTCTAACAAGAACCAAAGAAGAGGCTAACAAAAAAAGATATGAAAATTTTTCTTTAGTGTAAAAAACCATCTCCAACTTTTTTAACTCAAAACACTATCTCATTTTCCATCACAAAACCTCTCTAAAAATAACCTACTAAGTTGGACAAGAAAGGCCTCTGTTTATACTAGTAGGAGAGAGTCTTAGCCATGAAGGCTAACATCAATAGGGTCATCAAATGCCATTAACCAAGGCCATCAACTTTAGCCATTAGGGCTAGAGTTACAAAGGTTGAAAACCTATGGCCACTAATATGGTCATTAACTCCATTATCAAAAGATGAGAGTCTAAACTTCCCATGTGCTTAAAATATACAAATAAATATGTATATAATGATGGTTGAATAAACCAACTAGATGGGTCATAAAATGGATACCAATGTTGGGTTACAACCCGATCCAATCCTAATTCTCAAACACATGCACAAGGTAAGCACAACACAACATAGCTTAGCCTAAGCTCAAGATTAAGTCTAAAGTCTAAGTCCAAGACCAAACCCAGCATATGCACAAGCACAAGCACAAGCCTAGGCCCAGTCCAAAGACTAAGTCCAAATTTAAACCCAACTTTATTGATGCCCACTTTATGAGACAATTCTCATTCATAACTCAATAGTTTCGACTCATTATTTTTGTATTGCAATCTTCTCACTTAAGAAAATACAAAACCATTCAAACCCACATCAACCGGTGGTTAGGTCCCACTTTTAATTTCGAATTAAAGTTTCCGAAAAACCATTATTTTCCAACATTCCCCCCACATGAATAAAATTGGCCGAATAAAGAAAAACGGACAACGCTTAACAACAAAGACTTAAAGAGAGAGACATAGAATAACCCTGCATCAGAAAAGGTAGTTGTTGGCCTTGAACCGTTCGTAGTGAAAGCCTATCGGATTTACTAGCTGACCAGAGAATGTGATGTCTTGAACTGATCCGCCGTTTGTGTAAATCGAGACAATAGACCTCACACAGGAGTTACTCCAACCATTATTCTTGTTCTCACTGGTGTGTCTAGTTTGGCCCTGGAACACTAGCCTGGTTCAGTGAGTGTTTTTTAAAGAATTCAGCCTTGTCAATTCTAAAAGAAGTGACCCCACTTCGCACTTACATAGGTGACCTACATAAGGTATCTCTCTATACCACGGTTGACTATTCACAACACTTAGGTTATTAAAAGCATTAGCTTAATCTCCTACCCCATAGGGTATCACTGTATAAAGGAATGGGCAGGAGGATTTACCTCCATGGTGACTCATTTGTTACACGCAATTAGGTTGTCTCTTTGAACCTAGATCTTCGGATCTCCAGTCAACTAGGTTGGGTTTTCCATTCCGGTAACATTCGCTAAAGGCCTTAACCCCATTCCTTTTGACGACTTTTGTACTAACTCTCGATTTAACCCTTCGGTTAACAGATCCGTAATATCGTATTTAGATTGCATATAGTCTATAGTGACAACACACGAGAGTAGTCGTCGTATGGAACTATGCCTTCGACGAAAATGTCTAGACCATCCATCTGTGCCCTACCAATAGTTGATTGGTTGCCGCAAAGTATACAAAATTGCTAGCACAAGTTTTGATCAACATGGAATACCCTCAAACAAATGGCAAAGCCATTAGTTACTTTAGTAGCTTTATCTAAAGTACTAAATTCCTATTCCATCATTCATCTGGTGATACACATTTGTTTGGAAGATCTCCAAGACATGGTTGCAACACCCATTTAGAGAGCTATATCCACTAATAGATTCGTAGTCTTTGTATCAGATATCCAGTACAACTAGATATCAAGTGTTATGCAACTCATAATCCCGGGTGTAGTGTAAATAATCCAACACCCGCATAATGCCCTTCCAATGAGTAACATTAGGATTACTCGTGTGTCTACTAAGCTTGCTAACTGAGTAGGCTATACCTGGCCTTGTACAACTTATCAGATACTTCAAACTTCCAATGACTCGAGAATATTCCATTTATTCTTGGTCAAACGGAGACAAAAGTCTACCAAAATCTTTAACACACTTGTATGTGACTTATACTTCTCAAGACTCTTATCAAAATAATGAGACTGAGAAAGTACACTATAAACAGATGGTCAGGAAATCTTAATTCTCAGATACACATTTGCAAGGGTCATGTCAAACTTAGAGTTCAACATCCACTTGGTAGTATTGAACATCTTCTCATAACTACCAACAATGAGCATGTCACCTACACAGAGACACAACACAACATATACTATTGTCAATGTCTTTGACATAAACACATTTGTCAATACCCACTTGACAACATAGTGCAGTCAAATTTATCATGCCATTATTTCCGTACTTATTTCAAATCATAAAATGATTCTCAAGCCTACAATCTTTCGTCCTGGAACCGACAAACCCTTTAGGTTGTTCCATAAAGATTTATTCAATTAAATCTTCATATAGGAAAGCTATATGAACATCCATCATGATGTATCTCCAGACTTCGCACAGTTACGATCACACTCACCATAACTGGTAATCACGTATCAAAGCAATCTAGGCCTTCTCTTTGCCGATATCCTTTGATAACAAGTTTATATTATCAGCTTTCATTTCACTTGCATCCCAAGACTTACTACCTATGCAAAATAAAGTTAAATCAATAGCTTATTTTTAGAGAAATCACAACTTCAAAGAAGCTTTTAGCCATACTAGCCACCATATAGGTTTAAGAAGATTGGACAAAAGAACTTTAAAGTCCTAGTCTATTTACATCTTCTAGGCTTATCTCTTTCTCCTAAAGATCCACTTGCTCCCCAAGGCCTTACTACCTGGGGGTAGATCAACCAAGTATGGTTCTGTAAGATGGAGTCAATCTTACTCTTAATTGCTTCTTTTCACAAAGGACTTTCAGATGAAGTCACAGCTTCATAGAAAGTTCGAGGTTCTCCCTCTAACATATAAGTCATGTAGTCCATACCAAAGGACTTTGTCATCTTAGCCCTCTTACTCCTTCTTGGCTTATCTACATCCTCCACTTGATTATCAACTTGATCATCTAGTTGATCCTCTATGTGATCATTGTCACCTTCAACATCTTTCATGGAACTCGGAATCCCTCGTTGGAGATGACAAGGAAATACATCTTCAAAGAAAGATGCATTTCTTGATTCTATGATAATATTCTTGTGTATATCTGGAAATGCAGACCTATACACAAGAAATCGATACGCACTGCTATTATATGCATAATCGTTGAATACAAAGTCAACAGATTTTTAGACTTATCCTAACCCTTTTGGGTTTAGGTATTACCACCTTTTGCATGACACCCCCACATTTGTAGAATTTATACAAAAGCTCTTGGCCTTTTCCAAAAATTTATACAGGGTCTTTAAACAATTCCTTATGTCACAATAATTATAAAACTCTCAAAATCATATCACAGTAAATACATTCCTAGATTGTCATCAACCGAATTAGGCACCCAAACATATTTGGTCCAACCTATCACTCTGAAGCCAACAGTCTTACTATTAGGAAACACAAATCTAGTGTTCAATAATCTACTATTCGGAACTTCATAACATGGCCAGTAGCCTTATCACTAGGAATCACTAATTTCTCAGCATGTAGTCAGTAGACTTTCAACTACTAGGAATCACAATGTTTTAACCTGTGATCCGTAGTCACTTTACTACTAGGAATCACAACGTCCTGACATAGGATCAATAGACTCTTTCATTACTACGAGTCATCATGTCTTAACATATGATCAGTAGCCTCTCCACTACGAGGAACCATTATGTCTTGACATGTGATCAGTAATTTGTTTGCTGCTAGGAACCACAATCTGACACTGTGTAGCCAGTGGTCTAACACCTCCTAGGAACAACCAGTTTTCTATCTCTACGATCAGTGATCTTGTACTCACTAGGAGCCACCAATTTAAGAATATCTTTGGAATTTAAAAATTCAAAAATATATTCACCCACCTGAATGGGTTGTCTCATCTTTGCTTTCAAGCAAAGTCACATAGCAATCATATATGCTATAATTGACACAAGGATAACATACTAGTTGCCTCTGATTAATTCAGAGATATTATCATGCAATCTTATGAATTCTTTAATTACGCTTGATCTCTCTAGATCTTCTTTTAAGAACCTCGCAAGGCTTAAGGTTGTCAGGTGGAACAACATTTCTGTTGTCACCTCTTGAAGCCATTTCTGAAAAATCACAACAGAATTTCACTATTATGTTTTTCCAGAAACTAAAGTTAACACCAGAAAATCCACAGTTTAAAATTTAATTCAAAACTGATCTCACCACTTACCCTAGAATCGAACATGGTTAGGAAAGTTTTCAAGAAGACTGGAGGGGTCACGTCGGTCCCACTTGAGACCCAGTTAACCTTAGACAAAACTTTCAAAAGCATGTGGACTCCTAGTTCATGGGAAACAAATTTAAAATTAAGTTTTCGAAGGGATAAACCAGGTTATAACAAACCAATTCCCAAGCAAATAAAATTTGTTACCAGAATTATACTACTGATAAAAGTTAACCACTACTTCTGGAACTGAGCCTATTATTTCTGAATAAAGTCAGAAATATTTTAGCTAATGCTAAAATTTGGTTTCTTTTCTCAAAACCAAAACACTTTGGAAATAATTAGATTATAAACCAAAACTCTTTGGAAATAATTAGATTATAACCAAAGACTTTCTCCAAACTTGGTTTTCCAACACTTTGGGAATAAAAAGATTAAACCCAAAGGTTTGAAACCAAATCCGTCTTAGTAGTCATTTTTGAACAAATAAGAACTACTCTTTATCCAAGGCTAAACACTTTGGTTTCTATTACAGAAATCCAAACCAAATTCCAAATTTACAAGAAATTTAAAAATTGCTAACCAAATTACAAGCAATGTAAAAAATTACTACAACAATAATTAAGCAAATAAAATCCTTCTAACAATACAAGCAAATAAAACTTGCTTTTACACAATTGGTAAAAACCAACTAAACCCAAGCAAAAAATTACTTTAATTAATCCATAAGGATTCTATTTAGTCCAAAAGCCTTTCCACGCTTAAGTATTCCTATTCAACACAAAGGCTAGTAGTCCAAACATTTTTGTTTTGACATCCCAAATACTATTCATTTGGTTTTATATTTGTTTTTTCTAATACCTTTTGCATAGATATTCCGATAAAGAAAATAGTAGAAAACCAAGGAAAAAATACAAACAAAATAATCTAAAGAAACTGTAAAATAATAAATTAATTTAATAGCAAAATTAGGGAAAATTAAAATGCTAGACAAGTTATATAATTAAACTTATAGCTCTAAAAATTAAATAAAATTAATTGACAAGAGTTATATGAAATTATAACATCATAATCATGTAAATAAATATACAATTAATACTTTTAATTGGCAAGAGTTACAAAACCTTAAACATTATAACCATGAGTTATATATCAATTATTACATAATAAACATGTAAATAAATTGAAACAATTAACACTTTTAATTAGCAAGAGTTACAAAACCTTAAACATTATAACCATGAGTTATATAGCAATTATTACATAATAAACATGTAAATAAATTGAAACAATTAACACACTTAATTGTAAATAACTCATGTGAATAATTCTAGCAATTAACATGTGAATCATTTTAGAAATAAAATCATGCAAACAATTGTAGAAACATAAACTAAAATTTTTAAAAAATAATAAGCATGTAAACAATCAAAATGCATAATTTAAAATCATGAATTTCCAGGAAACACAAACAGTGGATTTAATGCAAATTGATTTGTAACCAAAACATTTCACATTGACTTCTGGGCATAAAAACCTAATTGAATTTATATAAAGCAACAACATGCATATATGGATTTAAATCTATGGAAACAGCCTATTCATACAAAGAATTTGAGACTCTAATTAACACTGCTCATGAATCTAAATTTTCATACATTAAAGTAAGCCAAAGCTCTATGCTACAGGTGGTTGATTGTTGGGAATAAACAGTAGCATACAAAGCTATAGATATATATATATATTATGTAACAGTCACACAAGCATATATACATATATATTACTTAATGTAACTTCCTAATCATGACTATTATAAACAAAGGTGTAGACACATTTGCAAAGATGCTACGAAACCAAAACAACATTTCTGGGCAAATTGTTATGAAACAAAGTAAAAGTAGTGATAAAGCTATTTGTATCCTTAAAACAGATTTACCGCCTCCCGATAGATGCTGGAGTTACACAGGCGTCTGTCTCCCAAGATACGACGGTCGAAACCAGCTAATACAGAAGCACTTTTTGAATAGCTTCGACGAACTTAACAATGGATGCATTCTCTCTAACAAGAACCAAAGAAAAGGTTAACAAAAGAAGATATGAAAAAATTTCTTTGGTGTAAAAAACCATCTCTAACTTTTTATCTCAAAACACTATCTCATTTCCCATCATAAAACCTTTCTAAAAACAACCTACTAAGATGGAGGAGAAAGACCTCTATTTATACTAGTAGGGAAGAGTCTTAGCCATGAAGGCTAACATCAATAGGGTCATCAAATGCCATTAACCAAGGCCATACAAAGGTTGAAAACCTATGGCCACTAATATGGTCATCAACTCCATCATCAAAAGATGAGAGTTACAAAGGTCTAAACCTCCCATGTGCTTAAAATATAAAAATAAATATGTATATAATGATGGTTGAATAAACCAACTAGATGGGTCATAAAATGGATACCAATGTTGGGTTACAACCCGATCCAAGCCCAATTCTCAAACATATGCACAAGCTAAGCCCAATACAACATAACTTAGCCCAAGCTCAAGATTAAGTCCAAGTCTAAGTCCAAGACCAAACCCAGCATACGCACAAGCACAAGCACAAGCACAAGCCTAGGCCCAGTCCAAACTAAGACTAAGTCCAAATTTAAGCCCAACTTTATTGATGCCCACTTTATGAGACAATTCTCATTCATAACTCAATGGTTTCGACTCATTATTTTTGTATTACAATCTTCTCACTTAAGAAAATACAAAACCACTCAGACCCACCTCAACCGGCAGTTGGGTCCCACTTTAATTTCGAATTAAAGTTGCCAAAAAACCATGGTTATGTTTGGTAGAGTTTTCTAAATATGATTTGAGAATAGAGTTGTATTTTGAGTTTATGAGTTTTAGAATTATGATTTGAGTGTAGAAAATTTGTTTGGTTCTGGTTTTTTAATAGAGTATTGAATTGAGCTTTGAATCGTGTGTGGAATTGAGTTTTGAAAGTTTGATGTGACATGTAAAATAAGAAAATTTGTTTGGTTATGAGTTTTCAAAACTTAATTCAACCTATAATTGATAATCAAACACACAACTCATAATTCGATATCCGTGTTTTTGATCAACAATCACAACCAAACTATTTTTAAAATTTAATTAAGAAAATGAATTATTATTTTTTTTCAATTAATTGTTTTTAAATAATTTTTTTTCAATTTTTTTTCAAATAACTTTTATGTCAATTATTTTTTGTCAATTAATTTTTCTGTCAATTAGTTTTTTAGGCCTGAATAAACATTTTGTTCTATACGCTTCTAATATTTTCCAAACATTTTGTTCAAACCAACATGTTTGGAGATTACATATTTATAAAAATTAACAAAAACCAATTTATTAAATTTTTTCAAATGCAAACCAAAACGTAAACGTTACCAAACGTTTTACCAAACATTATCAACATTTTTCATTTGTTAAATTTTATCAATTTAATAAAAAAATGCTTTGTCTTGTACCGTTTTCCTAGCTTCATTATTGTCCCTCACCCCTGCCTCACCCGTGAAGCTCATATTATTGGGGCTATTGATTGATGTATTTGATTATAAAATGACTAACTTGCCCCTCTGTAGACACCCCATTTTTGACCGTCCTCAAGACTTGGACGTCACCGTTTGAACACTCGGTGATTATCCATGTTTGTGTTCGTTTGGAGTTCCCGGAGGTCTCGGCTACGCGCCTTGCCTCAGGATCTCCGAACTCGCCCGTTTGGTGTCTGGTTTTGCACCAAACACTTGTGTTTTGCCTTGGAGGGGCAGGGAATGCCTTGTGAGGCATCCCCACACACCACCGGCACTAGCTAGAGGCCACCGGCTGGTTTTTGTCCCTCACCCCTGCCTCACCCGTGAAGCTCATATTATTGGGGCTATTGATTGATGTATTTGATTATAAAATGACTAACTTGCCCCTCTGTAGACACCCCATTTTTGACCGTCCTCAAGACTTGGACGTCACCGTTTGAACACTCGGTGATTATCCATGTTTGTGTTCGTTTGGAGTTCCCGGAGGTCTCGGCTACGCGCCTTGCCTCAGGATCTCCGAACTCGCCCGTTTGGTGTCTGGTTTTGCACCAAACACTTGTGTTTTGCCTTGGAGGGGCAGGGAATGCCTTGTGAGGCATCCCCACACACCACCGGCACTAGCTAGAGGCCACCGGCTGGTTTTTGTTGCCACCCGCAATGTTTATTGCCGGTCGGCACTCAATTTTGTCAAAATGACATTTTTGGCTAGCCGACTACTGTTCAGCTGCTTTTTCAGATATTTTATTACAGCTGTCTGGCATTGGCTCTCCCTCCATACACGTGTATGGAGGGATGTCCCTCTTGGTTGCTTAACTTGTAAGCATTACAAGTTTGGCTCCTCTATAAGAAGAGCCCTTCCCCCTTGGCTTTAGGGTTGGCTTTTTGGAAGAAAAACAACTCAGAGAGAGCTCTGGTTTTAGGTCTAGGATTGATACATATCATATCTCTATACCTCTCTTTCTTAAGTGTTCTAGGTGCATTTGTTCATATTATTGCACACAAGCACCTAGTCTTTCACCTTTCTTGGTATCTTCAAGGATCAGAGCTTGTTCTTGAGGTTCTTGGCTAGATTTGAGCCCAAGGAAGCAACAACATCAACACTTGTGAAGAAGGTCAACAAGGGTAAGAAACTAGTACTTTTTACCCCATTTTTGCATCCTATTTCTACCTATCTTAGAGCTGTTTTGTGCTTAGTGTTTAACATAAAAAAGTTCTGTTTTTAGGCCCTCTTGATTGTTTGTTAAGAGTGTTTTGTTCTTTGGGGAAGTTTGACCCCTCTTAGGCCTTGTAAGGCCTCTTTTTGTGCCATTTTGTGCAAGTTTCGAGACTTTGGTGTTTGGGCCTCTTCACCACTGAAATCTTGAGGGATTTCAGTGGTGGAGATGGTGCCTTGAAGTCTCCAAAAGGGGAGGGCCACCCCCTCTCCTTGTTGTCCTTGAAAGGGACCATTTTTGGTCTCTTAAGGAGCCTTTTGTTCAAGTGTGTGTTGATCATGTCTAGGTGCATTTCATGCTTATTATGCCATAATATAATCATGTTGTATGTTGGTTTTGGTGCTCCATTCATGTTTAGTGTAGTTGCCATGTAATGCCTTGTAATTCCCTTAACATGTCTTAGGTTGTTAGCCTTTGTTCGAGCATGATTTAGGCTTAGACTTATGAATGTTTTGTGCTTATTTTGCCATGCTTTAGGTCTGTCCATAGTCGTTTGGATTGATTTTGGCATGCTTAGTATAGCTCCTTTGCATTTGCGGCTTGTCGGGCTTGTATGCCTCAAGTATGTGAATGTGTAGCATGTGTTGCTTGCATCATTTTGGTGGTTTGGAACCACCTAACATGTAATATCAGTCCCTTTGGCATGCCCATATGCTTGCCTTAGTCGCCTCTTTATTGCTTTGAGAGCATATGTTGTATGCCCTTTGTTTTGGCCATTATGCACGCCTTTGAATTCAAGCCATTTAGATGCCATCTAGTGGTCCTTTGGCCTTGCTTTAACATGCTAAAAATTTGTTTTTAGTTGTTTAGTGCATGCCATGTTTGTTGTGATTAAATGTGTTTCAAAGCTTCATGACTTGCCTCAAGTACTTGGACTATGCTTGCATGCTTATGTTTGCTTCATTTGGCTTGGTTTGGCACCACATTCTAGCATGAATTTCAGATTTATATTGCATGCTAGTTGTCTGTGATATCCCCTTTCAAATGTGTTTGAAAGTTGCTAGTTTAAGGCTTAAAGTGTTGGTCCAACTTACTTGCATGTGTGCATGTGTGTTTAGCCCTCATTTTTGGGCATTTTGGCCACTGATTTTAGGCCCATTTGGAGTTGCCTAAGTCATGTTTAAGACCATCATTTGCTTGCTTGCATGCTTACCTCATGTTTGCTTGTCTGCTTGCATTGTTTGTTCACATGCTCATGTTGCATCCTTAGCTAACATGATTAGGTTGCAATGCATCTTGCATGCATGCCTTGTCCCTTGATTTGGTGATGGGGATTGGGCTCTTTGATTGTTTAGTTTGCATTTCATTTGACATGAAAATGGCGCACTTGATTCTTTAGGCCATCATGCATGGAAATGCGTGATTGGTGGCCCGAGAATCGAGGCACATCCTCCTTTGAGTCACAAACATGATAAGGAATGTGTTGGGTGCATACATTGCTTGAATTGAGCTGCCATGCAAGATTTTGCCCTCTGCTGCTGTGAGTTGCAGGTTCTGCAGGAACTCATTGCCGGCCGGCAGTATTTAGTGCCGACCGGCAGTCATCAATGGCCGGTGGATCTATTTTGTGCCGATGACCACATCCTAGTGCCGGTGGTCATTTCCTCTAGCCGGTGGGATTCTCCAATGTCCAGAGAGGTATCCTTGAGACTTTGGCAGTTTTCAGAGGAACAAAGCAGGGAAAACAGAGGCAGGCTAGGCATGGCAGTGCGATTCCGAGCAAGTCCCGAGCATGCGCTGCATCTGACCCGCTTCTCGAGGGCTTTACTGTTTTCCTTAGATTAATTAATTTGTTAATTTAATCAATTTGTAATATTTAATTAGCTTGCGTAGTTAATTAATTTGTATTATTATTTTGGTCCCTCCGGGCGAGGGCAAACCTGTAATAAGTGTGGGTGAGTGTGTGCATGTCTTCCAACCCCCACTTCTTTCTTCCCTTTTATTTACCCGCTTATGATGGTAGATTAGGGCACGTTTATTTTAGCATACCTTATGCAATGCATGCGTGCATCCATACATTTGTCGACATGCACCGGGCTCGGTACATCATACAAACTGCATTGTATCTTCAAATCTAACTTGAATACGTGCATCGAATGATCGCATTTCACATGCCATTTTAGGGTTAGCCGAGCCTACTCTAGATTGCATCTTCGCATGTGATGCATTAGTCACTCTAACATGAACTAGGGCATGCATGTTTGCTAACTAGTTTATTGTTTTGGCACGGAGTACTAGGTAAGTTTTCATGCTTTAGCATATCGCATGCGTGTGAATGTTAACATGACAGCATGATTACCATGTGGCTAAGTGCTTATATGAGATAAACTGTTTGAATGCCTGTGGGTGGAGGTTGGACTGCTTGAGTTGGAAAAACTCGTTGAAGTCCGTGTTTTAGCCTACTTGAGAGTAGCAAATTTCGAAACGCTTTCAAAACGAACGGATATGCAATGCTTATTTCCAAATTAGGCAATCTAGTCTATACTTGTTTGCTGTGCGCATAACATAGTAATTCTAAGCTAATAACCGGAATAAGAACACATAACGTTTTCAAAATCGGATATCACGGTTAGTAGAGGCCGGTCTTCGGACCGGGCGAAAGGGGGTGCTCATAGCTGACCTTCCCCGATCGTACCCAAGCTCCCGAGCCAAGACATTTGGTGATGACGGACACGTGGCCTTCGGCACCGAGTCAGGGTTTCCTAAATTTCCCATTTTAAAAATATTTAGGTGGTGACTCTGTATCTGGCAAAGCAGTCCATGTTTGGCACTTCTTTTCAAAATCTGTTTTTCTCAAAACGATTTGCCAGAGTTGGACTCTTTGGTTCAGATTAAGAACCGTGACAATTTGAGTCCGAACTGTAGTGAACCCAATATGAACGGAACGGGACCTGACCCTCCCGGGGCATTCGGGGACGTCTACAGTTTCTGGCGACTTTGCTGGGGAGTTAGAGAGCTTGACTCGAACTCGTGATATCCTGCTTTGATTTCGTTTATGTGTCTCTTTGCATTGCATGTGCATTGGTGCACCTAGGACACCGTGTTGGCCATCTGCTATTCCTGAGCGGTTTGCTGGAGGCTTGTCTTGTCAAGGCATGACCGTAAGGCTGACCGGTTGCGGGCTCTGCCAGTATGGGAACACAAACCCCGGTTTTACCGGGGCACCCTTTTTGACCATTCGACCTAGTGCATATTCGGATCCATAGTGACCATTCCAAACTAGGACAGGTTGCTTACCCGATATAGGTTGTTTGAAACCGCTGCGTGCGTAGTGAAACCCTAGCTCCTGACAAAATAGGACAGGGAAACCCTACCCCAACGTAGGGGTGTTTTGGCTCTCTTTTACCTGCTATGTGCTTTTAGAGTATATCTCTGCAGGGAACGCATATATCAGTTTGCAAGTTTGACATCAGGCCCGAGGGCACTAGTATCAGTGTTGTTGAGAATCAGTTATGTCCGCGGGTATCAGTTCAGTTCTGAACAGTGATTCTGGGGAACAGTGATCAGTAGCAGAGTACAGTTGTTTGGCTACACCCGTGTTTGATCTGTTTAGGGCTGAAATGCTGCTTGTTTTTCCGTTTCAGTTCAGAGATTCAGAGAATTGATCCAGAACAGTTAGTGTCTTCTCCTTGCTGAGGCAGGACTTAGCATGACGCAAAATTCAAAAGAGACCGTGGTCATGACGGCCGCGTTGGATCAAGGAAACACCCTACACAGTGAGACTACTGTTGACATGCCGCATCCACCCAGATCGCCGGCCGCGCACCCAGTTTGGGCCCTCAACTATATCAGGCTCGCGAGCCTACTACATTTGAACTAATGGGAATGATAGGTGATCTTCAAAGATCCGTGGCGGATCTCGCCTATGGAATGTCTGTTTCGCCACCAGCCGCACCATATGCCGGAGGCTTTGTACCCCAGGAGCCCCCGCTATTGGGACGGATAGTAATTGAACTCAGCCAACCGGAGATGACCTCCAGCTATGGCAACGACGCATCAAACCAAACTCTAGATCAGGCTGAGGCCGGAGACAAAGGCAAGATGAAGACAGATGCCGACCCTATCGAACAACTGCTGTGGGCAGTCGAGGCTATGAAAGCCGGGGGGATGAACAAGCAACAGATATCTGCAGTCATGACAAAAGCTGTGGAGGACGCTTTCCCCACTCCGCCTGAGGGCAGTTCCAGTCAATCAGAGAATCGGGTAGGCCCCGTCATGCCAAAACAGTTCTTCCCGCTCCCAACCTTGCATCCGGAAAGGATCAGAAATCCAAGGCCGCCCCCGCCGATCCGTTCGCTAGTGCATCTAGCAAGAGTGCTCAGGCTCCAAAGTACCTGCCCCGAGGGCGCAGGGTCTTCCATGCTCTCTACATGCCATTGTCCAAGGCACTTCAAATCCTTGCCGAGAGGGGACACCTTAAACCCTTGGAGCCTCGGCCCCTCCCGAAGAATCTCCCTGCTACTCATGACCCTGCTCAGTACTGTGCGTACCACCAGCAGACAGGCCATGCTACCGACAATTGTTTTCACCTCCGGCATGAGGTGCAAGATTTGATTGACAACGAGGTTATCCTCCCCCCCACCTCAGCAAAGTCCGTCACCACCCAGTTGTTGGATTTTGAGGACACAGATACTGCGAGTATGTAATCAGAAGGTGAACCGCCTGTGGGCAGTGCCTGGCGCATTTTTGGATGTGGCGTTTGGCACGCATTTTTGGGCATCTGTTAATGTTAATTTTGTAAATTCTGACTTGGGTGTCGAGTCAGTCTTTTGTTTTGTCTTGAGTCTGTCTCTCTGTAATGAGTCAGTCTTTTTGCTTACAGGGTCTGTCTTGTTGTAATGAGTCAGTCCCTCTTGTATAGTATACCAGGTGATTTCGGGGTTGTTGCCTCAAACACCGTTTTGTCTTGTAATTAGTTGTTTTTGCTTTTTGAGTCTGTTGCTGCCAAGGAGCCAGTTATACCAACAAATCTGAATGAAACAGCTGTGGCTATCACGTTCCGTACTTGTTGCTATTTGAGTCAGCCGTGCCAGAAGATGTGAATGGAACGACAGTATATACCACCTACTCTTTGGTGCCTTGAACATCGTTATAATGACCTAAGCTTTTCGTAAAACCCTTTTCGAACACTGCGGTGAGAAAAACGAAGAGGAAGGAATTCCTCGGGTTTTGCAAAATTTTGATCATTTTGAGAGAAAGAGAGGCACGCTAAGCTTTTAATGAATGAAATCATGCTTGTCGGCGTGAGTACTGAGAAGGGCCCTGGTTTGATCCAGACTGGTTCCACACTATCTTCAGCGCGAGCGATTTGTCGCTTTCTTAAAAACTTTCAAAAACAAAATGTTTTGCGCGGTCCTGTGAAGACCTGTGTGGAATCGCTCTTGAGATTGTGCAGCCCAGGATCGCTCTCAGCCTCAAGATTCAATTTATCTGTTGCAAACTGGAATCCGTTCAAAACATTCAACAGTGCCATGAAACGCCTGTGTGGCCTATTTTGAGGCAGCCCTCGAGCAAGAGGCGTCAAAGTCAGATCAAGGAGATCAAATCCCACCAGGCAGGGCTCATGAAGCGGCCGTGATGAACTTTTCTGCAAACCAACACAACAGTCACTCTCCTGGATACAGAGAGGCTTCAATCTCAAAACCATTTGGCATGGGCTTGCTACATTTTTTACCCTTTGAGAGGCTCGTTGGGCCGAAAACCCAGAAGGGCGGTCCAGGCAAAAGTTAGAGCAAAGAAAAGAAAAGACAAAAAAAGAAAAATACAAGAAGAAACAAAAAAGAAGAGAAAAATAGCAAAGAAAAAGAAAAGAAAATGCAAAAGAAAAGAAAAGAAAGAAAAAGAAAAACATAGCTCGCAAGGTCGAAAACCCGCATTGGGCACCTTGGCAAAAGTTAGAGCCTAAACAGTGAAGGTTAAAATACCCGAGTGTACCTTAACCGGAACTACGTAAGGCTTGATTCCCATGTTTGGGATACGTAGGCAACTTCATCTTGAAGTCCAGCCCCCAACGCTTCCATAGCGTCTCAGTCCATGTCATGGTTTTGATCACTTTCGCCTCCTCTGAATCCAACGTCTCGACTGCAGCAACCGGGAACTACGTGATCAACTTCCTCTTGACGTCCAACCACCAACACCTTCCAGGTGACTGTGTCCATATATTGATTCAAACCGTCTTCGTCTCCTCCGCGTCTGAGGGTCCGATCGTCATCAACAAGGACTGGCTTACAATGTGCCGCGGCATCATCCAAACAAGGGGCAACTTTCCGTTGCCATACAGTGCCATAAGTTGCCCTGAGTTACCATCCAAACCAGGGGCAACTTTCCGTTGCCTTATCCCCCTTTAAGCAGGGGCAATTTTCCATCGCCTCCGATCCGAGGTTGCATATCTCAAGGGTAAGTTCCGCGCTCGTTGAGCGTTGACTGTTTGCAAAAAATAGTTTTTGAAAATTTTTACTAAGGTTGACTTATTTTCTCGAAAACTATTTCATTTTTCAAAATTGGACCATGTTTGGACCCAAAAGGAGAATTTTCAGTGCTCACAGCCTGATTGCATGATTTTCAAATCAAAAATCGAACAAGTGTGTTAATCCGACTCTCATTCTTGATCAAAACCGTTTTAGGAAGAAAACAAAAAATGGTCAAAGTGACGAACTAGGGGCACAATTGAGTCAGGTCTTCTGTCTTTCCCCCGCCAACATACTTGCCAGAAAGGCACTCTATCCACCGGAAGGAAATAGCCGTGAGCCAACAGAGCTGGGCGTGAACCTACCACTTCCTATTCATCCATCAACCACCCAGGGGAGGGATAAAAAAATGAGAGAATAAAGAATAGAGAGGAGTAAGTTGAGAGAAAAAGTAAGAAGAGGGTTTTGAGAGAAAAACCGAGCCTGAGGGCCGAGTGATGTGAGTATCACAAATCAGAAAGGGTGGGAAATAATACCCGGAGGAATTGGCTCCTCGAGATTTGAGGTCTCTCCTTTTGTAAACATGTCCGTGTGTCGTGTCTTTTGATTTGTCGGTCTCGATTTTGGCTTTGAGTCTTTTCCGAGTGTCTCGTTGTGTTCAGGTCGTGTGCCTTTTGTTTCTTTGTTTGAGTCTGTCTCGCTGTGTTCTGTGGTAGGCTCGATACCCGGTTGAAAACCCTTCTTTATTTCAAAATTTCGTTTGTGCTCAGAATGCTGTGCCATTCTCTACATTCGTGCGAAGCAAGAGAAGGAAAAGGAAAATTGGGACATTTGAGTGTTTCAACTCCAACTGTTTCAGTTTCATGATCCGTCTTGTCAGATTGGGTTATTTGTTCAGGGTTTGTGTGTGCAGAATGAACCGAGTGCTGTGTTATGGGCTGTATGCAGATCAATCCCCAGTAGAGTATGGGCTGTATTATGCAGTTTAAGCAGTGATTTGTATGAGTTGTTTGCTGTTAGTTGGTTGGTTATCGATCATCATAGTGCAAGTGCTCAAATTACAAGTATTCACTTTTCAGACAACAGATCGATATCATTTACATTTGAGGTGTAATATGATGCAATACAGTGCAAGGTATGAAATATACACAAATGTAAACACTCTTTTCAGACAAAAGTTTTGTTTCATTTCATATCATCTTTTCAAGTACATAAGTTTTGGGAAACAAAATCTGCCTGCAGCAGTACAAAGTACCCTAACTACTAACAAAAGGGGAAAGTGCAAAAAAGAAACAAAAAACAGCAAAAATCTGTATCAAATGTCAAAAATGACTCCGAGGCTGTCAGTCTGTCCTAGTCCTCTTCCTGGACGAAGGTCCAGGAGCGTCATCAACAGGGGCACCACTAGGGGCATCACCGTCTGAGCTCGAGTCCGAGCCATCATCGGTCTCCTCCGCCTCTGTCTCTGCCTCAGACTCATCATCCGGAACCGGAGCCCGCGAGCTGCTCCCGACATGAGTGCGCCCCCCTCTGGTGCGGGGATATGCTCTGCCATCCCGAGTAGAAATGGGAGGTCCAGCTGGAGCGCCGCCCACCGGAGGAATCTGGAAGGGAGGCTGAAAAAGCATGAAAGACAAATGCATCAGAATACTGTAAGCAGTAAATCAGTGCAGAATGCAGTGTATGAGTACAGTGTATGTACGCCGTGAGCAGTTTACCAGTGCAGAATGCAGTGTATGAGTACAGTGTATGTATGCGTGAACAGTAAGTTAGTACAGAATGCAGTGTGTAAGTACAGTGTGCAGATACCGTGAGCAGTTTATCAGATGTTGTGTTATGCATCAGATTATGTAAAGCAGTTTGTGTATGGTTTGAGGCCGTGGTCAGGAAGAACATACCGGAATGCTGTAGAGGGCTAGCAGGTCGAATGTCCGCTGTAGCATCCCCATCATGGAGGCATTCATCTCCAATGACTGCCGGGTGTACTCAGAAGACGCCTGCAAAAGTATCAGATGCATCAATATTCTGTGGAATATCAAATGAACTGAAATGAAATAACAGTGCAAGACGAAGAATGCAGTAATACATACCGGAGGCAAGTCGGGGACACCGACAAACTCGTGGTCAGCTGGTGGAGGAGCAAAGGGGATCTGATAGGTCGCCCCACCCTGTCCTCGGAAAGTCAAAGCAGCGGGCAGAGCAGGCCAACCGGTCCCTCGCCCTCGCTGAACTCCACCCCTGCCACGGACTCGAGCCCTCCTCGGCGCTCCCCCTCCAGCTCCTGCTCCAGCCGCTGGCGCCGCTGGTCCCCCTCTCTCTACTCGGCGGCCGCCGCTCAGAGGTCGCATGATGAAGGTCCGGACGTACTCCGAGTAATCGCCCTCGCCTCGGAAGTCGTCCGCCTCCCAGCCGATAGTATAGTCTGCCATCTGCTCGGCAGTGAACCTCTCAGTATCCCGCATGTGCTCAGGAGGGTGCACCGGGACTATCTGCTCAGGTAAGCCTAGGGTCTGGCGCAGGAAACGCTCACCCAGGTACCAAGCCCGACAGACCGGGCCCTCGAGCAGAATCCGGTAACGTGAGGTCTCATCGGCACCGGCAAACCGATCCCGCATCGCCGCTGGCAGTGGAGCCCATGGCCGCCAGGTGATCTGAAATGAAATACAGTTTGTTACCTACTGTTATGGCTAATATACAGTGGAAAGACGAAGCTTAAATGAACTGCAAGTAAAACATACCTCGGCAGGGGTGATGGTGTCGAAGTAGCGGCGGAAGAAGCTGAAGGTCTCCCGGGGCCTCCGCACGCATCTCCCGTCAAAGCGGCGTGAAAAAGGGACGACCAGAGGGGTCTCTGCATCGGGTACAGGAGCGAGCCTAGGAAAGTAGGCGTAAACCCACAACTGCAAGATAAATACCAGTGCATTTATCAGATAAAGCAGAATACAGAATAGAAGGCAGAAATAGCAGAGCAGTGTTGTGCAGTGTATTGTGCAGAGTGTACAGTATGAGTGTGTGCAGTGTATTGTGCAGAGTGTACAGTGTGAGCAGTGTACAGTCAGTGTAAAGCAGAGTATGTGTGTGCCGTGTGTACAGTATACAGCAAGTGTAAAGCAGACTACAGTGTGTGCAGTGTGCAGAGTACAGAAAGTATAGAACTGAAATGAAAGGCAGAAAAAGAAATGTACCTCCCAAGCACGCCAGTAACCCCCGAGCAACTGTCCGCTGCCGCGGGAGGCTGAACTCATATATCCATAAAGGGTGGCCAGAGCGGCGCCACCCCAGTCATAATGCAAAATGTCTCTGACATCCACCAGTGCACTGAGAAGGCAGAGAGGCACTGTGTTCGCCCGGTCGGCGAAGATGGTCGTCCCAAATAGGAACATGAGGAAGCCGCGGCATATCTCTCCACGGCCTCTGGGGTCATCGGAGCTGCATCAACGAGGAGGGGCTGGACCCGGAACTGCACCTCGAACCAGGAGTACCGGACGAAGCCGGGACGCGCGAGAGGCGGTGCCGCGCCAAGCAAGTAGACCTGAGCCGCAGTCCACTCATCCATGTCTATGTCAAAGGGGATCGGATCACCCCCTACCCCGATGCCTGTGAGCATCGAGAAGTCATAAGGGGTCATCGTCATGTCCCCAGCTGCGGAGAAGTGAAACGAATCGGTGGTGTCCCACCACCTCTCCACCAGAGCGGCGAGGAGAGGTCTGCATGTCGTGAGCTGGGAGAGTCCCCTGCAGAACGCGCCAAAGCCGGCCTGGTCCACGATATGGCGAACCGCGTCGGGAAGCTCGGCGTACCACACGCGAGCGACGGTATTCCCATACCCGCGGATGGTATGGGAATCTCCCTGTTTTCAAACAAGTTATGAAGCAATATAAAATGTACAGTTTTGAAGAAACAGTCAAAATCAGTACAAATTTGGCATGCGTGCAAGTTTATCAGATTCAAACAGATATCGGGTGCCAGTGTGCTACAACGTGTGATGCGTCAGCATGTTTTAAGTGGTACGGTGCAAATCCAGCATGCGTGCAAGTTTATCAGATTCAAACAGATACCGGGTGCCGGTGTGTTTACAGTGAACTACAACGTGTGATACGTCAGCGTGTTTGTGTGATTCGGTGCAAATCTAGCATGCGTGCAAGTTTATCAGATTCAAACAGATACCGGGTGCCGGTGTGTTTACAGTGAACTACAACGTGTGATGCGTCAGCGTGTTTGTGTGATGCGGTGCAAATCTAGCATGCGTGCAAGTTTATCAGATTCAAACAGATATCGGGTGTGGTGTTTGCGGTGAAATACGATGTGTGCCGTGGTTTGAGTGGTTCAAGGCTAGTGCAGTGTGCACGTGTGAGTCTTAAACAGATAATCAGTTGCAAACGTGTTTGTAATCGACTACAATGTACAATATCAGTGTATCGGAACTAAGCAGTTAAAGACTGTAATCAGCTATGGCAGTTGGCAGTTAAAAAATTCTACGTTGCAGAAAGTAAAACAGAGAAAGAAGGTTACCTCGGAAGCACCGGAGGATAGGTGGGAGACAGGCTCGCGTAGCAAGAGCTCAGGATCCAACGCCATGTCGAAGCTCCTGAACTGGCGTAGTCCGTCGGGTGGTAGAACGTGGATCGCCGGCCGGTAGGTCGCCGGGTCGAAAGGGCGCTCGCTCAACGGGAGGAGCTCGACCTCGGGATCCATCTCGTGATCCGAGGGAGTCCCGCCGCGTGGAACGTCGTCGGCCATGTCGGGAATGATGGGAAAATGGTCGAGGAATGAAAATAGGCTCGGAATACGAAGAGTCAACTCGAAAGTCAACCCCCGGGAGGGTGGAAAATGGCCGGAAAGGTCGGGATGGGAAAAAGGTATGGAAATGAAGAGGAAATCGAGGGGAACAAGTCCCAAAAAGGCGGAAATGGCAAAAGGAGTGCCGAAATGAAATTTCAATCGGTCGAAAATGTCCGAAACGCGATGAACTTCGCGAATCGAACGACGAAAAAGGCGCGAAAACACAAAGAAATGAGCAAATGAGGAGAGAAAAAGGCTCTAGAGAGAGAGAGGGTGATTTTCGGCTAGAGGGAAAGTGAAAGAATAGGGTTTAAAACCCTATTTTAAAACACCCAAGTGAAAAGTCGAATCTGCCCCGACTCAGCAACTTTTTGCCGGTCGGCAACATTTTGTGCCGGCCGGCAGAATATTGTGCCGATGGAATTTTTTCAGCCGATGGACAGCCGGTGGCCTCCTAGCCCGGCCGGTGGTGTTCCCACAGCCTTGTTTAGGCAATATGAGTGGTTTTGGTCTTCATAGCTCAAGAAAGTGCAAGAAAGTGTATCTCCGATGCTCAACCGGCCTCCGTTTTGACCTCGGACCGTGTCTTCTGTGCGTAGCACTCAAATTCATGCAATGTTGTATCCTTTTGTATCCTTTTGTCTTTTACAAGATTCAAAAGTTGCCCCTCGTGCGTTGCATGCATTCATCATGTTGTCTGGTGCGTTGCGTCGCGCCGTCATGCACATCCCTCATGCATTGTCATGCATTTATTACAAGCGTTGTTGTGCATTGTCATGCACTCAATACATACGTCGCCTCGCACATCATTCGTGTTGTCGTTGCCTCGCACATCATTTGTGTTGTCGTGCATCTCCTTGTTTTGCAGTATCACGCATTTCAAAAAGAAACACGTGCGTTGTCACGCACTCGAGTACATTTGCATTGTTTTGTGTTTCGTGAGGCATGCGTGTCTCACTTACATTTTCCATTCCGTGAGGCATGCGTGTCTCACTTACATCTTTACATTTCATGTGGCACGTGTGTCACACTTGCATTGTTTTGTATTTCGTGAGGCATGCGTGTCTCACTTATCATTCTCCATTCCGTGCGGCACGTGTGTCATGCTTGCATTGTTTTACATTCCGTGTGGCACGTGTGTCACACTTGCATCATCTTGCATTCCTTTGAGGCACGTGTACCTCACTTGCAGCATTTTGCATCCTTTGAGGCACGCGTACCTCATTGGCAGCATATTGCATTCCTTTGAGGCACGCGTACCTCATTGGCATCATTTTACATTCCGTGTGGCATGTGTGTCACACTTACATCATTTTGCATTCTTATGGGGCATGCGTGTCTCATTTGTTTCATTTGTTCATTTGCATCATTTTCCATTTCATGTGGCATGCGTGTCACACTTGCATCGTTTACCATTCTGCATTGCACGTGTGCCTCATTTGCATCGGCACGTGTGCCTCATTTGCATAGGCACGTGTGCCTCATTTACATAGGCACGTGTGCCTCATTTCCATTGGCATGCGTGTTTCACTTGCTTCATGCATTGCCTCCTTCGGTCTGGCGAGACCTTAAACACGCACGGTCTAGGAGACCTTAAATCCTCGGAAGGTGCAAGACCTTCGGTGCATTGGTGTGCACGGCTCACTTGCATTGTCATGCATTTGTTACGAGCATTGTCGTGCATTTCAAAAGATAAGCGTTGTCACGCACTTTAGTTCATTCGCTTTGTCATGCACCTTTCGATCTACATTTCAGTTCAAACCTTGGGGTACGCGTGCCTCAAATCCTTGAGGCATGCGTGTCTCATTTGCATTTTGTTTTCCCTTCCTTGGCATGCGTGTCTCACTTGCATTTCATTTTCCATTCCTTTGAGGCACGCGTGTCTCATGTGCATTGTCTTGCACCTTTGAGGCATGCGTGTCTCATTACATATCATTTTCCATTCCTTCATGGCATGCATGTCTCACTTGCATTATACATCGCATTGTTTTGTTCGTTCCGGTTTGGCGAGACCTTAAACACGCACGGTCTAGGAGACCTTAAATCCTCGGAAAGTGCAAGACCTTCGGTGCATTGGTGCACGGCTCACTTGCATTGTCATGCATTTGTTACGAGCATTGTTATGCATTTCAAAAAACAAAAAAAAAAAACCATGCATATGTCATGCATTTCAAAAAACACAAAAAAAACCATGCATATGTCATGCATTTTTTGTAAACTTTCATCTATATTGCATTATAATTTGCATGCACCCACTGCATTATCCACCCGTATTGTCATGCATTCTTCACTTGCGTTGACGTGCATGTTTCACTTCCACCCGCATTGTTGTGCATTCTTCATTGCGTTGACGCGCATGTTTCGCTTCACCTGCATTGTCATGCATTCTTCACTTGCGTCGATACGCATGTTTGCCTTCACATCCACTGTAATATTGCATTTACATTCCATTGCATATTGTAAATATCGCATTGTAGTTGCATGCATTCACTGCATCATCCTCCATCTATGGCTTGCGCCTTTCCTTGTTGAGCTTGGTATGTATGTGCCCTTATTTTTCACGTCAAACACAGTTCTGCATGTGTACGCGCCTAGTCCTTGATCACTTGGTTTGAGGGTTGCGCACCTTTTCTGTGTTAGACATGACTTGTATGTGTGCATTCTTCCTAGGCAAGATTTTGGCTTGGCCCGCCTTACTTATCCATTGTAATTCCATTCCATTGCATATTGCATATATTGCATTTTAGTTGCATGCATCCACTGCATTCCCCCCCATTTATGGCTTGCGCCTTTCCTTGTTGAGCTTGGTCTGGTATGTGTCCATACTTTTCACGTCAAAGCACAGTTCTGCACGCGTACAGTTCTGTGATTAGATGCGGCTTGTATGCGTGCATCCCCTTCCTAAGCGAGATACGGTTTGGCTACATGCCATATCCATTGTATATATTGCATTGTAGTGTAAGTTTTGCATCCGGCTTTAGGATCATTATTCTTTCCTCAGCGGGTCGTTACCCCACTTATGTCATTCCACTCAATACTCGTCCTTGCGTCCGTCTACATCACTCATAGTTCAGACATCGTTCTATGGTAGACGGACTTGTTACTTCCATCAATCTACTTGACATATGTGTAGTTTCGACCCGCTCATGATTGAATCATGATTCAATTGCCCTGCATTTAGTTTGCATTGTTTCAATTGCATTGCATATCATTTGCATTGTTTATACATAGTTTTGTATATATTGCATATCATTTTGCATTTCATCATTGCATTGTCATGCATGTTGCTAACAATATCATACCTGTTAAGTTTTCTTTCTTTTCAGGCACGATATTGTATGTACGGCTCATTTGAGGCCGGTACAACCGGACGAGTCGCACAGGTATTGTATCCTCCGCGTGAGACGTATTGAGAATTGCATAATTCTCTTACATCCTTTCTGCATTGTAGTGTAGATTGGCGTATGCTAGCTTATAACTGTCGCATGCGTGCTTCATTACAGCTTTCTTTGCATGATCATAAGTTATGTTCGGCCTCTTGCATTGTCTTGCATTTTGCCCCTGCCTTCGGGCGCATACCTTATTTGTCTTGCATGTTTGTCCAAGTCTTCGGCTTTGTCAAAAATGGGTCGTCTCTGGGCTTTGACATTCACTCCCGTCATTGTTATGACTTTCGAGTTCTGTCAAAGAGGGGCAACTGTAGACACCCCATTTTTGACCGTCCTCAAGACTTGGACGTCACCGTTTGAACACTCGGTGATTATCCATGTTTGTGTTCGTTTGGAGTTCCCGGAGGTCTCGGCTACGCGCCTTGCCTCAGGATCTCCGAACTCGCCCGTTTTGGTGTCTGGTTTTGCACCAAACACTTGTGTTTTGCCTTGGAGGGGCAGGGAATGCCTTTGAGGCATCCCCACACACCACCGGCACTAGCTAGAGGCCACCGGCTGGTTTTTGTTGCCACCGGCAATTTATTGCCGGTCGGCACTCTTTGTTGCCGGTCGGCACTCAATTTTGTCAAAATGACATTTTTGGCTAGCCGACTACTGTTCAGCTGCTTTTTCAGATATTTTATTACAGCTGTCTGGCATTGGCTCTCCCTCCATATACGTGTATGGAGGGATGTCCCTCTTGGTTGCTTAACTTGTAAGCATTACAAGTTTGGCTCCTCTATAAGAAGAGCCCTTCCCCCTTGGCTTTAGGGTTGGCTTTTTGGAGAAAAAACAACTCAGAGAGAGCTCTGGTTTTAGGTCTAGGATTGATACATATCATATCTCTATACCTCTCTTTCTTAAGTGTTCTAGGTGCATTTGTTCATATTATTGCACACAAGCACCTAGTCTTTCACCTTTTCTTGGTATCTTCAAGGATCAGAGCTTGTTCTTGAGGTTCTTGGCTAGATTTGAGCCCAAGGGAGCAACAACATCAACACTTGTGAAGAAGGTCAACAAGGGTAAGAAACTAGTACTTTTTACCCCATTTTTGCATCCTATTTCTACCTATCTTAGAGCTGTTTTTGTGCTTAGTGTTTAACATAAAAAAGTTCTATTTTTAGGCCCTCTTGATTGTTTGTTAAGAGTGTTTTGTGCTTTGGGGAAGTTTGACCCCTCTTAGGCCTTGTAAGGCCTCTTTTTGTGCCATTTTGTGCAAGTTTCGAGACTTTGGTGTTTGGGCCTCTTCACCACTGAAATCTTGAGGGATTTCAGTGGTGGAGATGGTGCCTTGAAGTCTCCAAAAGGGGAGGGCCACCCCCTCTCCTTGTTGTCCTTGAAAGGGACCATTTTTGGTCTCTTAAGGAGCCTTTTGTTCAAGTGTGTGTTGATCATGTCCAGACAGCATTTCATGCTTATTATGCCATAATATAATCATGTTGTATGTTGGTTTTGGTGCTCCATTCATGTTTAGTGTAGTTGCCATGTAATGCCTTGTAATTCCCTTAACATGTCTTAGGTTGTTAGCCTTTGTTCGAGCATGATTTAGGCTTAGACTTATGAATGTTTTGTGCTTATTTTGCCATGCTTTAGGTCTGTCCATAGTCGTTTGGATTGATTTTGGCATGCTTGGTATAGCTCCTTTGCATTTGCGGCTTGTCGGGCTTGTATGCCTCAAGTATGTGAATGTGTAGCATGTGTTGCTTGCGTCATTTTGGTGGTTTGGAACCACCTAACATGTAATATCAGTTCCTTTGGCATGCCCATATGCTTGCCTTAGTCGCCTCTTTATTGCTTTGAGAGCATATGTTGTATGCCCTTTGTTTTGGCCATTATGCACGCCTTTGAATTCAAGCCATTTAGATGCCATCTAGGTGGTCCTTTGGCCTTGCTTTAACATGCTAAAAATTTGTTTTTAGTTGTTTAGTGCATGCCATGTTTGCTGTGATTAAATGTGTTTCAAAGCTTCATGACTTGCCTCAAGTACTTGGACTAATGCTTGAATGCTTATGTTTGCTTCATTTGGCTTGGTTTGGCACCACATTCTAGCATGAATTTCAGATTTTATATTGCATGCTAGTTGTCCGTGATATCCCCTTTCAAATGTGTTTGAAAGTTGCTAGTTTAAGGCTTAAAGTGTTGGTCCAACTTACTTGCATGTGTGCATGTGTGTTTAGCCCTCATTTTTGGGCATTTTGGCCACTGATTTTAGGCCCATTTGGAGTTGCCTAAGTCATGTTTAAGACCGTCATTTGCTTGCTTGCATGCTTACCTCATGTTTGCTTGTCTGCTTACATTGTTTGTTCACATGCTCATGTTGCATCCTTAGCTAACATGATTAGGTTGCAATGCATCTTGCATGCATGCCTTGTCCCTTGATTTGGTGATGGGGATTGGGCTCTTTGATTGTTTAGTTTGCATTTCATTTGACATGAAAATGGCGCACTTGATTCTTTAGGCCATCATGCATGGAAATGCGTGATTGGTGGCCCGAGAATCGAGGCACATCCTCCTTTGAGTAACAAACACGATAAGGAATGTGTTGGGTGCATACATTGCTTGAATTGAGCTGCCATGCAAGATTTTGCCCTCTGCTGCTGTAAGTTGCAGGTTCTGCAGGAACTCATTGCCGGCCGGCAGTATTTAGTGCCGACCGGCAGTCCATCAATGGCCGGTGGACCTATTTCGTGCCGATGACCACATCCTAGTGCCGGTGGTCATTTCCTCTAGCCGATGGGATTCTCCAATGTCCAGAGAGGTATCCTTGAGACGTTGGCAGTTTTCAGAGGAACAAAGCAGGGAAAACAGAGGCAGGCTAGGCATGGCAGTGCGATTCCGAGCAAGTCCCGAGCATGCGCTGCATCTGACCCGCTTCTCGAGGGCTTTACTGTTTTCCTTAGATTAATTAATTTGTTAATTTAATCAATTTGTAATATTTAATTAGCTTGCGTAGTTAATTAATTTGTATTATTATTTTGGTCCCTCCGGGCGAGGGCAAACCTGTAATAAGTGTGGGTGAGTGTGTGCATGTCTTCCAACCCCCACTTCTTTCTTTCATTTTATTTACCCGCTTATGATGATAGATTAGGGCACGTTTATTTTAGCATACGTTATGCAATGCATGCGTGCATCCATACATTTGTCGACATGCACCGGGCTCGGAACATCATACAAACTGCATTGTATCTTCAAATCTAACTTGAATACGTGCATCAAATGATCGCATTTCACATGCCATTTTAGGGTTAGCCGAGCCTACTCTAGATTGCATCTTCGCGTGTGATGCATTAGTCACTCTAACATGAACTAGGGCATGCATGTTTGCTAACTAGTTTATTGTTTTGGCACGGAGTACTAGGTAAGTTTTCATGCTTTAGCATATCGCATGCGTGTGAATGTTAACATGACAGCATGATTACCATGTGGCTAAGTGCTTATATGAGATAAACTGTTTGAATGCCTGTGGGTGGAGGTTGGATTGCTTGAGTTGGAAAAACTCGTTGAAATCCGTGTTTTAGCCTACTTGAGAGTAGCAAATTTCGAAACGCTTTCAAAACGAACGGATATGCAATGCTTATTTCCAACTTAGGCAATCTAGTCTATACTTGTTTGCTGTGCGCATAACATAGTAATTCTAAGCTAATAATCGGAATAAGAACACATAACGTTTTCAAAATCGGATATCACAGTTAGTAGAGGCCGGTCTTCGGACCGGGCGAAAGGGGGTGTGTAGACACCCCATTTTTGACCGCCCTTAAGACTTGGGCGCTACTGATGGTTTGTTCGGTGATGAAAGATGTGCAGGGCAAAGGTTCAATTTATTCGGCAAGGAAAGAGACAAATCTCAACTTCACACCCCATTTTGGACCAAAATTATTTTGAATGGTTTTTAGACCTTAAAACCCTCTCTTTCAAAACATTTTTGAGATAAAATTCCCATGATGTTCCGACGCTCGCATTTCGGTAAATGGTGCGCTTTTCGGTAAACCGAGCAAGGACAAAGTGGAGATGAATGAAAGAGAGATGAAATCTTTGAAAAATCTTTCAAAACACCTTACTTCGGGGTTTGAAGTTGAAGAGAAGAGGAGAAGAGGGGAGAAAACAAGTTGGAGAAGAGGTTCGGCATGAATCTGGGTAGAAGAGAGTCGAGCAGTCCTCGCTAAATCAAGCTCATCTATCTATACACTTGGAGTTTAGCTATGAGGCCACCACCATTGGAAAGAAGACTTCCGGGGCTTCATTTTTCATACAAGAATCTCTTAAACCCGAGTCCGGATGGCGGAGATATGATTGGTTGAAGTTGGGCATCATCCCGGTTGGACCGAAACTGAGAAACCTTCACCAAAACAAGCATAACTTTCTGCACAGTTGGAATTTTAATGCAAGGTTTGCGGCATTGGAAATATTACTTCCGGGGCTTCAATTTTGACACAAGAATGACCTAAAAAGGAGTTCATATGAAGAAGTTATGCCCGTTTGAAGTTGGACCTGCAGAGTAGATTTTTCCTGCCGACCGGCCAGAACAGAGTGCCGACCGGCCAAATAGATGGCCGACCGGCCAAATAGAGTGCCGACCGGCCAGTAAAGATGGCCGACCAACCAAGTTTGCTAGCCGACGACCTTCCGGAGTATTCTACAGATTGAATAGATGCTAGCTGTGCCAGCTGGAATGCACAGACTCTGCTCCCCATACACATGTGTGGCCATTTTGAGCCTTTGCACCCCTTTTGATCCAACCTTTTGCACCCTTTTGATCAAGCTTCTTGAGGAAGCTTTGACAAAGGGTCAAGCTTCCTCAAGAAGCTTGCACCCTTTGGAATAGCTTCTCTTAGAAGCTTGGTCCCTTTGGCCCTTTTTGTATAGCTTCTTTGAGAAGTTTTATACCATTTCCTTGCTCTATAAAAGAAACCCATCCTCCTCCATTGTTTTGGTTCAGAAAAATCAGACCTAATACACATATATTCTGATATATACATTTTCCCTCTCTATATTTCCCTCTCTCTCTTCATTGTGTGTGTGTTTAAGGGCCAAAAGTGTGATTTCTTCTTAGTTTTGCACCAAAGCACACACCATTACCACACTTCGACCTTGAGGGGCTTGGAGGGGTTGATCTTGAGTTTTGGACTGGTTTTGATCACAAGAAGGTGGCTGGAGTGGCTGTTCTTCAAAGTGTTCTTCAAGGGTGAGTTAGTTGCTTTATATTCCCCAATCTTGCACTAGCTCTTAGGCCTATTTGCTTGCTGTTTTGGGCTCCGACCAGAACTTAAAAGGGCATTTTTTTGAGCCATATTTCATGTTTGTTTAAGGGCTCAACCCTGTTTGAGCCCTCCATTTGGTACTTGCTTCAATACCATCTTGTATGCCATTATTTTGCATGAAATTTCTAACCCATGTGTGATCTTTTTTCGAGCATAATGTAAACTGTAAGAGGGCCTATTTTGAGCCCCTCTTCAACATTGAAGAAGGGATCAACCCTGTTTGGGCCCCCTATCTTGCACTTGCTTCATAATCTCTCTTATTTACCGTAAATTTGCATGATTTGTTTGGCCTATATGTAAATTGTTTTGGAGCATGTCATGAACTGTGAGTAAGCTTATTTTGTGTCCCTCTACAACATTGTAGAAGGGATCAACCTTGTTTGGGGCCTCCATGTTATACCTACCATTATACCCCTCTTTGGCCCCATTTTTGCATACCTTTTTAGGCTTATCTAGCTTCTGTTTTCGGCCATCATCAGAACTGGAAATGGTCATATTTTGACCTTCTTGGCATATTTCATGAAGGGTCTTTTCTTGTTTAATGAATGTTTGGCCTACTTCATGTTATACCCTCTTATGGCCTTAATCTTGCATGGCATCTTAGCATGTTTGTATATTGATTTGGGGGCTGTCATCTACTGTGAGTAGTCATATTTTTGGTCCCTTATCAGTGTTGTAGAAGGGTCTTCTTCTGTTTGGGCTTTGTATCATACACTTGCCATGTAAATCATGCTAGCTAGTCAAAATCGCATGCTAATTTAGCCAAGCATGCTAGCTTATTTTGGCTACATTTCATACATGTTTTAGCATTATTTTGGGCTGCATAAGGACTGTTTGTGGCTGTCTTCAGCATTCGAGCATCGCTTTGCATGTTTATAGTGTATTGCATCTCACTAGCTTTAGTGCTTAAGTCCTTAACAATGCATTACATGAATGTTTGCATGCTTTGGAGTCACTTTGGAATCATTTGGCATGCCATTTCAAATCTGAAACTTGCACCATTATATGCTATGTTTCATCATTTTCCATGCCTTGTTAGAGTTGCATGTTGTATCTTAGGATTGGTCCATGCATTGGACATGTTTGTGTGCATTTCGGTTGCCTCATTTCACCTAATGGCCTCCTATGTGAGTGTGGATGAGGCTATCTCATATTGGTGTAAGCCCATCTTGCATTGTGTATGCCATGTTTCAATGCGTTGTGCATGTTATGTTATGTACATTGTGTGTGCCATGTAGTTGCATTGCATGTTTGTGTGTTAGCTCGCATGCTTAGGTTGCATGTGCATTGTTGTGCATTGCCTCACCTCTTGATCAACCATGATTGAGGTTGGGTCCCTTGTATGTTTGTGTGCATTGCATTTGACATTGAAATGCAAACTTGGCCTCTTAGGCCATCATGCGTCGAAATGCGCCATTGATGGCCCGGGGGTCAAGGGCCATGCTTCCTTGAGTCCCATGTCATGCACTGTCTGTCTGCTGTTGCTGTCAAACTGTCCTTTGCAGGAATTTTGTGCCGACCGATAGTGTATAGTGCCGACCGGCACTATATAGGTGGCCGATAACTTCATGGACAGCCGGTGGTTATTTTGGATGGCCGGTGGATATTCCATTCAGCCGGTGATGTACAGCAGCATGCAAGGAAGGTGTTCTAAGACTTTGGCAATTTTTGGAGAGACAGGGCAGTAAAAACAGAGGCAGCAGTGTCATGATGCGGGTTTCCGGGCGAGTCGGAGTCGAGCATGCATCATTCGCGCATCCCGAGGCAGGCCTGAGGCCCCTCTTTTTTTTATATACTGAATTTAATTTGATAATTAGAAATTTCTGTAATAATTTATTTATTCTGTATTTGGACTGTACTATTTGGGACTGTATATTCTTTTGGTCCCTCCGTGTGAGGGCATAATTGTAATAAGTGTGGGTGAGTGATTTGTATGTCTTCCAACCCCCACTTCTTTCTCCCTTTTATTTACCTGCTTATGATGGTAGATTAGGGCACGCCTATTTTTAGCATACCTTATGCAATGCATGCGTGCATCCATGCATTTGTCTAAACATGCACCGGGCTCGGTACATCATACGAACTGCATCGTACTTTCAATCCCAAATTGAATACGTGATAGTTGTAGCATTTCATGTGCCATTTTAGGGTTAGCCGAGCCTACTCTGAATTGCATCCTTGCCTGTGTTGCATTAGCCACTTAACATGAGCTAGGGACATGCATGTCTGCTAACTAGTTTCTTGTTTTGGCACGGAGTACGATGTAAGTATTTTACACTTTAGCATACCACATGCGTGTGAATGTTGCCATGACAGTATGCTTACCATGCGGCTAAGTGCTTACATGAGATAAACTGTTTGAATGCCTGTGGGTGGAGGTTGGATTGCTTGAGTTGGAATAACTCATTGAAATCCGTATTTTAGCCTACTTGCGAGTAGCAAATTCCAAAGCATTTTCAAAGAAAACGGGTATGCAATGCTTATTTCCAAATTAGGCAATCTAGTCTATACTTGTTTCGCTGTGCGCATAACGTAGTAAAACTAGGCTAATAACCGGTATAAGGGCATGTAATGTTTTCAAAATCAGATATCACGATTAGTAGAGGCCGGTCTTCGGACCGGGCGAAAGGGGGTGCTCATAGCTGACCTTCCCCGATCGTACCCAAGCTCCCGAGCCGAGGCAACTTTGGTTATGACGGACATGTGGCCTTCGGCACCGAGTCAGGGTTTCCTAAATTCCCCCATTAAAAAATATTTAGGTGGCGACTCTGTAATCTGGCAAAGCAGTCCATGTTTGGCACTACTTTTCAAAAATCTATTTTTCTTCAAAACGATTTGCCAGAGTTGGACTCTTTGGTTCAGATTTAGAACCGCGACACAAATTGAGTCCGAACTGTAGCGAGGTCCCCCACGGGCGTGTTACAGGGTGCTCATAGCTGACCTTCCCCGATCGTACCCAAGCTCCCGAGCCAAGACATTTGGTGATGACGGACACGTGGCCTTCGGCACCGAGTCAGGGTTTCCTAAATTTCCCATTTTAAAAATATTTAGGTGGCGACTCTGTATCTGGCAAAGCAGTCCATGTTTGGCACTTCTTTTCAAAATCTGTTTTTCTCAAAACGATTTGCCAGAGTTGGACTCTTTGGTTCAGATTAAGAACCGTGACAATTTGAGTCCGAACTGTAGTGAACCCAATATGAACGGAACGGGACTTGACCCTCCCGGGGCGTTCGGGGACGTCTACACCCTCTTTCATAGAATGTCAAATTGCTATGTAAGTATAAAATGAAAAGGGCAATATCATAATTTCACTCATGCAGTAGACCCCCACCTCCTCTGCTGGTTGTTAGTTGGTTACTGTTCGATAAAAGAAAAGAAAAGAAAAAAGCCAAAACTGAGCCACAGATTGTCAGTGATAAGTATTTGATGAAAGAAAAGAAAAACAAATAAAAAGAGCTATAAGTCAGTATTTGATGAAAGAAAAGAAAAATAAATAAAAAGAGCAATTATAGCTACAGATTTTTTTATTTTTATTTTTTTGACCATTTCTAGAGCTGAGGCTTTATATAAGTCAGCATCTTCATTTGTTTAACTACACCATCTTCACCATCTTCATTCCAACAACTTCAACAACTTCTTTACCATACAATATCATAAATTCAATGTAGATATCCGTGTAAAAGAAGAGACAAGGAGCTTTCATAAGAGGTTAGTTTGAACCAAAGCTTCATATTCTTAATAGCTTCACAATTTCAGAGCTGAGTTGCACAAAACTAAATATTTCAGCAAACAGGTCGATGCAAAGGACAACCGGCAAGTCATCTGGCTGGTCAACCGGCTCCACTTCGAGCTTTCACCACCCGAGGCTCAGTTTGGCTATCTGTTGCTTGCCTTTTGCACCAGTAGCAGAGGCTCAGTTTGGCTATCTGTTGTTTTTTTTTTTTTTCCACACCATTTTCATACATTTTGCTATACATCTTTCATACATTTTTCTTAACTTTTGCAGTCATTTTGCTTACCTTCATAAGTCATGCCAAGAACAAAAAGAGCCAGACCCGAACGTGGCGAAACCTCTAACCCTTCACAATGTCAATAACAACAACAATAACATTACTATCTAACTATTGATTTTCTGACGTACAATCACAAACAAGCTTATTCAAATTTTGTCAACCGACCAATTGTTATGGGGAGAAGGGTAAATCTACCTTCTCAATATGATCCACTGTTGCTTAGCAGATTGGATACGATAGGATGGTTACCTTTAACTAATTTACCACAAAAGGTATATCCCTGCTTCTGCTGCTATTTCATTATCAGCTTTCATGAAGAATGGGTCCATATCTACATGCAAATGGATCCAATTGTGCAGTACACAACATGCAATCACGAGAGGGCCTTGTCTTGTAGACTTGTAGTTTGGCATGGACTGTAATATTGGGAATCGCTTTTTCAGAACACCAAATGTTCTTTCTATGACATTGCGTAATGACGAATGTCGATGGTTAAACAATTCCTTGGGTCCAGAATAATGATGGCCATGAAACTCTTGCAAGTGATAGCGTTGGAAACGAAATGGGGCAAGAAATTCAGGCATGTTCGTGAAACCAGCATCCACTAAATAATACTTGCCTACATGTAAATAATGTATGCAATGCTTTGTCAAATAGATGTACACAAAAATGTTTTCAAAAAATGTACTGTGTGTTATTTGGTGACACTTACCATGGGGTGGGTATGAGAACTGTAGATCAGCTCTTGTAATAAAGTTAACTAAACTAACGTTGTCATGAGCGCTACCTTCCCATCCAGAATTAATAAATGTGAACAACATGTCGAAGTCGCAAGCTGCGAGTACATTTTGCGATACCGTAGATTTACGACCACGGAATGTATTTTGTCTTGAAGCAGGGATCCATGCATCCACAAATATGCCATCGATAGCACCGACACAATCCTACTTGAAAATATTTGTTTGACATTAAAAGTGAAACAAACTTGGATATTACTTTTATAACATAAAAAAAAAAAATATCGTTCCTTATTGTTATTGAAAACTTACAGGACAAACATATAGTCATCCCTTGAACAAGGAAAAAATGTCTTGTCATTTAAAATATTTGCCGGTATCTCGTATTGGTTACGTGGTTTGATAACCGTTGATGCAAGCTTGCACAGTGCCCGCATAACAATTTTGATGTGCCGACAAATAGTTTCCGTAGAGTGTTGAAATCTATCGGCCAGTAGTCGATGGCTGTCATTTTATGCGAAAGTGTACAAAAAAATTCCAAGCGATTCCTCGACACTAATATGCATATGTTCAGTTTCGATAAAACCATTTTGAAGTAAGGTGTCTTTCAATAAAATGAATGTTTGTGCATCCATTCGCATAATGTCCATCATTGTTTTTGGATGGCCATTTAATAAATTGAAAATGTAATCATCACCTTTGAATGGACAAGTTCGCTACGGTCGTCTGCTACTTGACGCATTCATATGGTCATGCATAAAAACAATCATCAAAAAATCCATAAAATCTTCAACAACCTCGTCCTCCTCTGATGAGATCTCCATTGCATTGTTTTCTGTGTCAGATGACATATTGTTTCGGCTACATCACAGTAAAAGCATAATTATAAAATAATGTTTGACAATATGCTAACTGTTACCATTATTGGTGAAACTGAATTAACAAGTGGCAATATTTAGTCGGCCTTAGTCATTTATTAGCATCCACTAAAATATACACGTGAAGAAAAAACATATTAATATGTAGTCATCTTGTCATAAGAAAACGGACATGAAAGAAAATAATTTATAACTCTTTTACAAAACCATGTCATTCCAAACTTTATATCTCAATTTATTTTATCTCAATTCATAAGCCATTCACCATTTCATTTAGACAACCAAACTGAGGGTACAACTCAATGGGTCTCTAACCAACACAACCATTATACAAATACTTCCATTTTGCCATTTTACGAATATTTTGTCAGTGGGAATCATCACCCACGTATATGCGCGATTTTCGGGACTTTCACCTTGGACATACGGGCCAACTTAATTCAATGGAGTCCATCCCCTTTCTTCTCCTAAACATGGAGTACATCCCCTTTCTTCTCCCAAACATCGTACATTTACAATGTATCAAAGACATAGTCATATTCAATGACAACGGATAAGATATTAGTTTCAATTCACCTAATCCTCATGCAATTTCTACAACAATCATAACTATCCTCCATAGATAGCCCAAACAAATATTTTTAAACAGATATACAATCTCTAAGACATAATTTATCCAAATTTCCATAGGTGAGAGATAACACATACCCAACTCCACCATTTATATAAACAATCATCCAATTTCATATTCCCAATACCAATTTCATTTATTTATACAAAATAACTATTTGAGCCATTTTAAGGCAAAACTCCAGTTTCTTCCAAAATCTATCTCGGGTATCAAAATCAATAAATTTATCACAACATAACCTCACATCTACTCCCATAACCATTTTTAATGCATATATTTGAAAGCCCCTCTTTTGATTTTAAACCAAAATCCTAGGTTTATTCAAAATCATCCCAAATTCCAATATTCTTTACACATCAACAAATAACTAAGTTAAAACTCATAGAAGAGTGTAGAAAGTTCCTACCTCGAAGCTAGAGATCAAGGAAGCAATGAAGGAACTTCAAAGATGCCGAAACCAAGTTTTGTTCTGACCAAAATGGAGTCCTTGAGATGCTCTATCTTTGTCCCAAAGACACTAGGGTCGAGAACCCAACAAATCTAGGTGTTTTGAAAGAAAAAAATATGAGTTTTAGAGAGAGAAACTCTAGATCTAGGGTTTTTGAAATGTTTAGAGAGACAAATAGGTGAAAAAGTGATGTAACAAGTTACTTTTACGAACTGATATACACACAGTCCGCTCAAGCGTAAGAAGTGACGCTCAAGCGTCAGACACGATAAGTTGTTCCGTTCGAGCGCAAGAAGTGACGCTCGAGCGTAGAATGCACACTTCTAGAAGCTTTGCAGACAACAAACCAATGCTCGAGCATAAGAAAGGCCGCTCGAGCTAAGACCGCTCGAGTGCAGAAAACACCGCTCGAGCGTAGAATACATGCTCCCAGTAGTTTTGCAAACCTGCAAAAGTACTGAGAGTTCTCAAAGCCAGCTTGAGCGTAAGAAGTGCCGCTCAAGTGAAGGAGTAAAATTCTGGGCAACAAAAGTTTGAAAACCAAGCAACCAACCTATTCCAAACACAACCACTACAATCCAATAGCCAAACTCAAGGAAGTATGAGGGGAAAAAGACATGAACAACACTATGAAACCACGAAACCCGAGTCCAAGATACAAAAGGGTTGGTTAAAACTGGAATCGCTATAATCTCCCCTCTTAAGGAATTTCGTCCCCAAAATTTCAAATCAAGTTTTAAAACTATGTTTAAACCGATCACAATAAAGATAATTAATCAATTCCATCACCATGACCCATTCTCCGGTCACCCATTCTCATCAACTCGATACACAAGTTCCGACATTGAAAACACAATTCACATTTTTCCAAAACATGTACAATGTTTACATTAAATTTGTGTTTCCAAAACATATACAACTTATACAATGTGTCCATATTCTTAAAACATATACAATGTTTTCATATTTCATTAACATAATCAAAATTTCAATACATGCTCAAACATCCACAAATAAGTCATGATACTTCTCGCGGACTTCCAACTCACGTTTCCAAGTTGCTTTATCAACTCCGTGATGTTTCCATAATACTTTAACCAAGGGAATTGTCTTGCCTTGCAAGACTTGTTCCCGAGCATCCTAGACTCTCACCGGTCACTCCTCGTATGAGGCATCTTCATCTACCTCTAAGTCGGTCCAATCCAACATGTGCAATGGATCCAGCTCATACTTCTGAAGCATGCTAATATGAAACACATCATGAACCCCAAAAAGCTGTGGTGGCAAGGCCAAACGATAAACTACATATCCAATCCGCTCAAGGATCTTAAAAGACCCAATGAATTGGGGAGACAACTTTTGACTCTTTCCAAACCTCATCAAACCTCTCCTAGGTGATATCTTCAAGAAGACATGGTCTTCTACCTCAAAAGACAAGGGTCTCCTCCTACGATCGGCATAACTTTTCTAACGACTTTGAGCCGTAACCAACCTCTTATGAATAAGGGAAACTTTCTCCGTTATCTCCTGGACTAACTCTAGACCCAACATAGGTGCATCACCCACCTCGGCCTAACACACAGGGGACCTACACGGTCGACGATACAAGGCCTCAAACAGTGCCATGCCAATACTCGATTAGAAGCTATTATTATAGGCAAACTCCACTAGGGGCTAGTGTCTCTCTTGCGACCCCTTCAAGTCAAAAACACAACCCCGACGTATATCCTCAAGGATCTGAATAATACGCTTGGACTGCCCGTCAGTCTGAGGATGATACGCATTACTAAAAGTCAATCTCGTGCCCAAGGCACTCTGTAGGCTCTGCCATAACCGAGCAGTGAAATGCAGATCTCTATCTGAGACAATCGTCATAGGGACCCTATGCAACCTCACTATGTCCCTAATATAGAGATTAGCAGGATGATCTACCGAGTCACTCACACGCATAGGTATAAAGTGTGTCGACTTGGTCATCTGGTCAACTACCACCCAAATAGTATCACTACCCCGCTGAGTCCTCGGAAGGCCCACAACAAAATTCATCATGACATGCTCCCACTTCCACTTGACTATAGCCAAGGGTTGCAACAAACCCGCTAGCCTCTAATGTTCGGCCTTCGCTTGTTGACAAGTAAGGCACCTCAACACAAACACAGTCACATCATTCTTCATTCCTTTCCACCAAAACTAGCGGCTAAGGTCGTGATACATCTTTGTGCCTCTCGGATGCACCGCAAGGCGTGAATGGTGAAACTCTCGGAGTACTTCCTCTCGGTAAGACTCCGGCACAAAGAGACGGTCAAGGTATCTAACACTCGAGTCAGAGTACACGTTCAAACCTCTCTCTACCTTCCCACTGGAGATATTCTCCCGGAGGGATTCCACCTCAAGGTCACCCCTCTGTGCTTCTATCACTCGGTTCACAAGTGTAGGTTGTGCAACTATTGAAAACAAGGCTGCTGACTCAACGGACTCGCCGAGATATAAGTCAAACTCACCAATAGCACCCAACATATCCTATTCTCGGGTGGCAATACAAGCTACACTGCTAATGGATTTCCTACTCAATGAATTGGCCACAACATTGGCCTTCCCTGGATGATAATGTAACTCGAAGTCATAATCCTTTATGAACTCCATCCACCTCCTCTGCCTCAGATTCAAGTCTTTCTGTGTAAATAAAAATTTCAGACTCTTATGATCTGAAAACACTTCAAACTTCTTACCATACAGATAATGCCTCTAAATATTTAAGGCAAAGATCACTCTGCTAACTCTAGGTCATGAGTATGGTAGTTCCTCTCATGTGTTTTCAACTACCATGAGCCATAGGCTACTACCTTCTCCTCTTGTATCAAAACACAACCCAAGCCTTCCCATGAGACATCACAATATACCGAATAGCCCAAACCCCTCTCTGGAATAATCAATACGGGAGCAGTGGTAAGCCTAACCTTAAGCTCTTGAAATGACTTCTCACAAGTCTCACTCCATACAAACTTAATTCCCTTCCTCGTCAGTCTAGTTAAATGTGAAGCTAATCTAGAGAAATCTTTCAGAAACCGACGATAGTACCCAACCAACTCCAAGAAACTACGGATCTTAAAAACATTCTTAGGTTGCTTCCAATCTTGCACTGCCTCTATCTTGGATGAATCTATAGTCACCCCTTCCCCGGATACCACATGGCCTAAGAACTTAACTTACTTCAGCTAGAATTCACATTTCCCAAACTTAGCATACAATTTGTGGGCTCTAAGCAACTCAAGCACTACTCGCAAGTGTTCCTCGTGCTCCTCCTCAGAGGGTGAGTAAATCAAGATGTCGTCCACAAAGACGACCACAAAACGGTCTAGGAACTCACAAAAGATCTGGTTCATCAAATCCATAAACACAGCTGGTGCATTGGTTAGCCCAAAAGGCATCACTAAGAACTTATAATGGCCATACCGTGTACGGAATGTCGTCTTCTGGATAGCTTCCTCTTTTACTCTCAATTGGTGATAACCCGATCTCAGGTCTATCTTAGAGAAACAAAAAGATCCCTTCAACTGATCAAACAAATCATCTATACGAGGCATTGGGTACTTGTTCTTAACAGTCACCTGGTTCAACTTCCGGTAATCTATACAAAGTCGCAACGCACTATCTTTCTTTTTGGCAAAAATAGTTGGTGCTCTCCAAGGTGAAGTATTAGGCGCGAATAGAACCCTTATCTAACAATTCCTGGAGTTGAATTTTGAATTCACTTAACTCGGCAGGTGCAAATCTATACGGTGTCATAGAAATCGGTGTCATGCCAGGCATTAAATCAATAGAGAATTCGCTCTCTCAGTGAGGTGGTAAACTATTAAGATCCTCGAGGAAAAATGTCCAGGTATTTACAAACCACCCTTGGCAACTCAACTCAGACTTCATCACATTTCCTACTCAAGAAGTTGGCAAGAAGGCAACTAAGTTCACTCCGCCCACGCGGATCATACTGCCGGTGATAAGACCCTATCAACCCGGTCCCCCAAGACATAAAAGCAATCACCGCTCAAGGTACATACAGTAACCCTTAGCAATCTATGACAACCCGATATGATGACAACCAGTCCATACCCAAAATAAAATCAAAACTAGACATGTCAATCAACACAAATGCAAAAGGAAGTCGGCGACCGACAACCTCTATGTCACAATCCTGACACCCTTGCTTCAAAACAATCTCACTACCAATAGCTGACTCTACACAGATAAAAAATGCTAATCAAGCCAACTGTAACCCCAAAATCGATACAAATACAGAGGAGATAAATGAATGGGATGCACCCGTATAAATCAACACATTAGCAACTGAATTGCAAAACAAGAAGGTACCTTTTACTACTGAAGGAGCTGGTACAAGATCTGGCACGGTAACAATATACACACGCCCTGTAGGTCTTTGTTCAACTTACTCACCCCTCGGAGCATAAGCCTGATGCACTAACTGAGCCGAAGAGGCTCTCTGATTGGCCCTCGAGGCCTTTATTGACTGTATCGACTAGTAGCTCTGTGTCTGCATCGAACCAGATGCACCAGGTGTGTCGCCCAATTAAGGGCAAAACCTCTTCATATGCCCCGCCTGCCCACACTGATAACAAGTGAGTGGCTGGTCTCTTCTCTAACTCTGGCTCTGAGAACTAGTCGAAGATGATGCAGACCGCTGCCCTCCTCCTCTCTACAGGCCAGCTGAAGACTTATAGCCTACCTGACCACACTTGAAACAAGTGACATCTCCTTGACCACCTCTCACAGAATCGAAAAGTGGTACTGGAAAAGTGAACCTCGACTGAGCTCCCTGGGACTGTTGTGGCTTAGAACCCCTCTGTCTCTTATTGTCCCCTTGAATATCCTGATTCCTCTTGGAGTCCTTCATCATCTTCTCCTCCATCTGTATTACGGTCTCCAGATGAGCCGCCGCCTCTACAAGGCGTCCATAGTATCTAATCATTGACCCAGCCACTTTGAACATGAGCCAGGTCCTCAATCTCTTCTCGAACTCTAAACAACAGCGCTTCTCAGTCGCCACGAGTTCTGGTGCAAATCTTGACAAGCCAGTAAATGTCGCCGCAAACTTGGCCACCGGAGTGTTCAACTGCACAAACGTGGAGAATTGAGCTCTCAATTTCTCTCGAACTGCGGGAGGCAAGAACTTATCCTAGAAGGCGCGAACAAAAGCCTCCCAAGTCCCCCTAATGCGCCCATATGCATACTTTCACCACTGACCCCCATCTCCCTCTAGTTGGAAGGATGCCAAGGTCACTCTCAATTGGTCATCCTCGACGCCAAGCATCTCGAATGTCTTCACTATTTGTTCTAGTCACTCATCCGCCTTTAGTGGCTCCTTGGGATCATCGAAAAACTTATCCAGATTCAACCGGAAAAACTCTCGCTTCAAGAAGACGGCCTTGCCTCAACTACTTAGTATTGGACTTGATTATCAGCTTTGAGAATATCCATAGACTCCCACAATGCTCCGACCATTTCGTAGGCTGAGGCAGCCATGGCCTGCTGACCCACTAGTTCGGCCACATTGGACTAACTAATCCCTTCTTCTTGCGCCGAAATATCATCCGGTAAAAGGCACCTCATGCCTCCTAGGCCTACCATGCCTACCGTTACCATGTCCATGTCTTGATATCCTAATGAAGGTAACACAAGAGATTAACACATTTACAAATGTGTCGAAACCAACTCACTCGCATCCTAATGCGGTGGACAACAGTAATTCACTCCACATAAGTACGTTGTTACATAAACACATACGAATTTTATTTCTGGATAATGACCATCCCGCGGCGTTGCCAGAGTTCTGATTAGAAACAGTAGTGATCAAGCACTCTTCTAATAGGACTTCTAGAAACCCGTAAACTCAATCAACATCCCAGAAACTAAATCCCATACCTATATAACCACATAAGCATGTTATCATGTAAGGACATCGTACATATTAAAGTTTATATCAAGCGAGACAAACCCATTATAGCAAGAACCACTTCCCATGTACCTAAAGTATTCAAACCTGGTACGCTCTGATACCAAGTTGTAACGCCCCGAAATAATTACAATAATCTAACGCACGACACTAATACAAGGTAGCACAAATGAAATGGTAAAATTCCATTAATCAGAGTTAATAAACAAAAGGTGACACATGCAATATACATTCATAAATAACTCATCTTGAGCCTACAACATGTGTTAGAAGTAGTAAAAGGAATGAAAGCTAAATAGATACTCATATGCCCTAAAGGCTTACATCTTTCAAAGTCACTACTTGGTTATAACAAAAATGAGTCTAGCTCAACACAATTAAAGCCCTTGGCTATACAAAATAATACAACAAAAGAGAAGCTTTTGCTCCAAATCCCTCCAAGATACTGTCTTGGCAGAGGCATATCACTGACACCTAAAAATGGTTTTTCCTTAATAGGGTGAGCCAAAACCCAGTAGAAACAATCTAACACAATGTATGAATCTTAACAAAGATATAAGTATGATATACAAATTCAATGCCCATGATAAAATAATTTATAACTCTTTTACAAAACCATGTCATTCCAAACTTTATATCTCAATTTATTATATCTCAATTCATAAGCCATTCACCATTTCATTTAGACAACCAAACTGAGAGTACAACTCAGTGGGTCTCTAACCAGCACAGCCATTATACAAATACTTCCATTTTGCCATTTTACGGATATTTTGTTGATGAGAATTGACACCCATGTATACGCGCGGTTTTTGGGGTTTTCACCCTGGACACACATGCCAACTTAATTCAATGGTGTCCATCCACTTTCTTCTTCCAAACATGGAGCATATCCCTTTTCTTCTCCCAAACATCATACATTTACAATGTATGAAAGACATAGTCATATTCAATGACAACAGATAAGAGATTAGTTTCAATTCACCTAATCCTCATGCAATTTCTACAACAATTATAACTATCCTCCACCGATAGCCCAAACAGATATTTCTAAACAGATATACAATCTCCAAGATAGATAAATTATCCAAATTTCCATAAGTGAGAGGTAACATATACCCAACTCCACAATTTATATAAACATTCATCCAATTTCATATTCTCTACACCAATTTCATTTATTTATACAAAATAACTATTTGAGACATTTTAGGGCAAAACTTCATTTTCTACCAAAATCCATCTCGGGTATCAAAATCAACAAATTTATCACAACAGAAGCTCACATCTACTCCCACAACCATTTTTAATACATACATTTGAAAACCCGTCTTTTGATTTTAAACTAAAACCCTAGGTTTGTTCAAAATCATTCCAAATTCCAATATTCTTTACACATCAACAAATAACTAAGTTAAAACTCATAGAAGAGTGTAGAAAGTCCCTACATCGAAGGTAGAGATCAAGTAAGCAATCAAGGAACTTCAAAGACGCCGAAACCAAGTTTTGTTCGGACCAAAATGGAGCTCTTGAGATGCTCTACATTTTTCCCAAAGACATATGGTCGAGAGCCTAACGGATCTAGGTGTTTTGGAAGAAAGAATATGAGTTTTAGAGAGAGAAACTCTGGATCTAGGATTTTTGAAATTTTTAGAGAGAGAAAGAGATGAAAAAGTGATGTAAAAAGTGACTTTTATGAACTGATATATGCACAGCCTACTCGGGGCGCAAGAAGTGACGCTCGAGCGTCAGACACAATAAGTTGTTCCGTTCAAGCGCAAGAAGTGATGCTCGAGCGTAGAATGCACACTCCTAGTAGTTTTGCAAACAACAAACCAACGCTCGAATACAAGAAAGGCCTCTCATATTGAGACTGCTTGAGCACAGAAAGCACCGCTCAAACGTAGAATACACTATCACAGTAGTTTTGTAGACCTACAAAAGTACCGAGAGTTGTCAAAGTTCGCTCGAGCGGAAGAGTAAAAATTCTGGGCAATAAAAGTTTGAAAACCAACCAACCAACCTGTTTCAAGCATAACCACTACAATCCAATAGCCAAACTCAAGGAAGTATGAGGGGAAAAAGACATGAACAACACTACGAAACCACGAAACCCGAGTCTAAGACACAAAAGGGTCAAGTTGAAACCAGAATCGCTATACGAGCGGTTGGCCTATATAATTTGTACCACCTTTACTCACATCACTCAAGCGGTCAAGTGGTGGCTCGAGTGGTCAGCGCAATTTTATTTTCTATAAAGTACGTCGTTTGCTAATTTTAGGGTTCAGCCCATCTAGATTTTCAGAAGGGAGAAAATACAAAGTGTCTACATTGGAGGGTATTTTTATATGAGTTTCCTTTATAGAAGGTGATTGTTTGATTAACGAACTATATAGTGTCAAACATCAATGGTTGTTTAGTTCTTTTATATACATAAAGAGAGATGTGTTCTTTGGTGGATTCCGAAGAACTTAGGCCTGAAGCTTTGGTGAATTCCATAGTGATTCATCGTCGTGGATTCAACATTAGCATTGTGTATTCAACGTTGGGCAAAGCAATTCCGAGATGAAAACGGTGTTGAAGAGGCATATTGGGTTTGGTTCAATTTAGGCATGGATTCGCGAGGTAATTGAGGATACTCATATGTAATTCTTTTTATGTCTTCTTAGTGGATTGTTTTGTGACTTTGGCCCGTGATTTTCATCACAATTGGAGGTGCTTTAATTGTGATTTTTACTACATCGATTTGTCGTTGATTGTTTGATTGTGATTGATATTCACTATTTTAAATTGAAACATAATTAGGAATCAATATCTCAAAGTTTATATAGATTTTTTAGAATGGTGTACGGTGATTTTTTTTAAAACAATTATTTATATAAATAAATATACTTACGTGGATTTTACTCGTACATAACTCATCTTAAATTCAATAAAAAATAAAATTTTAAAATTTATTTTATTATAAAAAATTAAATCTTAAAATAAAAATTTTAAAAATTAATTTGGGTAGTAGAAGAGATTCAATATTTTGTTTTTTATTAGTTAAGGTATTTCAATAATATTATTAGAGAAATTTCAGCTCATCACAAAAAAATTTCGATTCGTCATTTCTCTGTAAAAAATCGAAATTTCTCTATAAAATATTAAGAGATCCCAATTAATATGAATTTTTTTTTTAAAACAAACTAATATGAAAATATTACATATTTTTTTATCTTAAATTTAATATTAAAGACTTAAACTAAAAAATTTATAAAAAATTGCATTCTTTATTGGTAAATTACACTTACACTCTCTGAGATTTGGATTTAATACATATCACCCCTTGACGTTTAGGAATTACACTAACCCTTTGTCATTGTAATTATTTAGACGAAATGAAGACATTGAACTCATACACTCTCTTTTTTCTTACTTTGCTTTACTTCCTCTTTTTTTTTCTCTCTTATTTTCTCTGCTTTACTTTTTTTTTTTCAATGTAATTTTCTTTATTTTTCTACTAAGAGTTGTTACATTTTATATAAGTAAGAAAGTTTAAAATTAGACTATTAACTACACGAATGAAAATATAATTTTCAAAATGTCAAAAAATAAGATGTAATTAGACTAAACTTTAAGGGTAATTTACCCATTCTTTATTTTTTATACTTTTACTTTACGTTTTTGTGTTTTACAGTAACAAAAATGATATATTCCTTTAATTTGAGAGTTCTAAAAGAATAGAAATTTAAAAAAAAAAAAAAAAAAAAAACTCAAGGGCAAAAACATCACAATACATAGGACTCACATACCAATTAGAGTTAGCTCTTAATTTAGAGCTCTTAATTTTTTTCAATAATATGTATACAATAGTGATGAGTGTAGTGATTGAGCACTTTTTTTTTTATCAATTAAGGCTTCGTTTGAAAAGTCGGTTGACTTTTTGACTTTTTGATTTTTTTTGACTATTTTAACATAGGGTTAAAAAGCCTGGTTAGTGAAGGATTTTTAGTTTTTTTGATTTTTTTTTTGTGAGAGAAATAATGTAATAATTATGAGTTGGATGTGATATTTTATCGTATTGGGTTAAAAAATCCATTTTATTTTTTGTGATTATTTTAACTAAAAAAATCTCAAAACCCACTTCCCAAACATAGGCTAAATAATGTTTGAAATTTTTAATTTGAAAAGTCTAATACAATTTTAATGATGTAAACAATGTTTATATGAAAGTAGGGTTCACACCCTCTCTGTAAAACTTTAATATTAGAACTATGTATTATTATGATTTCTCAATTGAATTGATGGGATACGTATGTCCAGCACAAACAATTTCCTCGAAAGTAACAGCCTTCACGTGTTGTCCTGGCATAGGATACGTATGTCCAACCCAAACAATTTCCTCGAAAGTAACAGCCTTCACGTGTTGTCCTGGCAGCCTTCACGTGTTGTCCTTATCCAAATCAGGTAGCATAATATTCACCCTGTTTTGTTTTTGAGAAAATAATTTTTAAATTATATAT